>CM077153.1:83149320-83745772 GCA_039583875.1 Platanthera guangdongensis | reverse complement strand
TAAAGCATTAAAAGAAAGCAATTAAAAAGAAAGCAATAAAAATATAACACCTACACTCACACACTCTACACAATTTAAAACAAAGCATAAAAGTTAATACACCTTGTTGGAACACCCATTACTAATTTGGGTCAGGATCACTATGTCTCTAGGAATTTATGTTTTGACCTTCTGTATAGATTATAGGTCAATTAGAATTGAGTCTAAGGGATCAGGAGTCTAGGTTTGGAAGCTGGTTCTGAAAACCCAAATTTTTCTAGAGACTAAGTCCAAATCGTCCGAGCTCAGACACGACGTTTCGTCGAACTCCGTCGACGATCGTCTAGCTCAACTTCTGCAGATCGTCGAGCTCCATTCGACACGGATCGCCGAGCTCAACTTCTCAATATCGTCGAACTCCATTCGACGATCGCTGAGCTCAGGTCGACGATTTTGACTCTGCACTGGATCCTTATCTCTGAGCTCAGTTCGACGATCTTTGAGCTCAGATCGACGATTTCTTTGCTGCTTGCTTTTTCAGTTCGCTGAGCTCAGCTCGACGATAGCAGAGCTCCTTTTGACGATTTCAGTTAGCTTTCAGAATTCAAATTCAAATCAGATAGAAGTTATTCTGCATTTAATTCAGAAGATCTGCCAGCCATTTTCATTTACTTCTGGAGCAAGTTTCAAGGAATTTTCAAGGAACAATTCAGTGGACTTTCCTTCAGAACATATTATGCAATTAAGGCTGTAATTAATTCAGACCAACGGCTATCTTTGACAGAGCAACTTTCTATTCAGACTCAGAGAATAAAAGATAGAATGTTTTTGAATCAGATAGAGACAGACAAGAAAAAACAGAAGAAATATAGAGATTGACACAAGTAGAGGACACAACTCATACATAGAGACTCTCTCAATCTTCTGTCAACAAGAATCCTGAAGAACACTCATCAAGAAGAGATCAAGCTTTCAAGCATCTTCAGATCTCTTCAGCTCTCAAGTGTTCAAGGCCAACATCATCTCAAGACTCCAGACACTCAACATTTCAGCTTGCTGAAATCATCTTTTGCTGGAGATCTATCTTTGAAGGCCTATCACCCTCAGCAAAGCTCATCTTCCTGAAGATTTCAAGGACTCAGGGGGAGCTTTGACAACATCACTGAATCCACATAGTCTTCTCAGTTGCTTGGAAAGAGAAGACTGCCATCACTCTCTCACCCCCATTCTGTAAAGGGTTTTTCAAACTCCCTTCAAAAGTTTGAATCTGGTTTTTGAGCACCTTGTCAAAAGCTCATTGGTGGCAAGACACCTGATCAAAAAATCTGTTTTGGTTTTTGAGCACCTTATCAAAAGCTCATTGGTGCCCAGGACACCTGATCAACTCATCCTGCAGTGGATTCCTACCTAGGGTGGTAGAAGAGTGGATGTACCCAAGTTGGGGAAACCACTATATTCCCTTGTGTCATCTGGTTTTGCATGTTTTTTTTTGTTTCTGGCTAGATTTTCTTGTGCTTAATTTCTGCATAGCTTAGTTTTATTTCTGCTTCCCTGCTTACACTCATTACAACAACTGTTGTAAAGCTTTGCAAAAGTTTTTCTTTGTATTTTAAAAAGCACCATATACTTCTATTCACCCCCCCTTAGAGTATATCAGATCTAGTTTCCCCTTTCAATTGGTATCAGAGGAGGTTGGTTAAACATACCATATCTGTTTGGTTGTACAGGCTAACACCTGAACCCCAAAGATCCCAAACTAGATCCTTCTTTTTGTTTCTAGTATTAGATTTAGCTTGCACAAATCTGGCCCAAAACAAAGACTATGCTAGCACCAGACCTCCAGTGTGCAATCTGTCAAAGTTTGCACTCTGGAAAGCAAGGATTAGACTATATATGAATTCTATTGACGAGGACATTTTAATTCAATTTTTGACAGTATGGTCCCAGACCTCCAGAGAGCACAAGCACAAATGCTGTTCCACCTCCATCAGGAACAGATGCTGACATTAAAAAGTGGAAAGTAGCTGATGCCAGGCAATGAACATTCTAGCTCCAAACAATAGTCAGATGACATTTTTCAGAAGGTAGCTGAATGTAATTCAGCCAAGGAGATCTGGGACAAGCTCTCAGAAATAGTTTCAGGATCAGCTGATGAGAGAAAGACAGAAGATCCATCTCATCTCCCAATATGAGAACTTCAAGAAGGGAGAAACTGAGTCAGTGGGAGACATGTACAACAGACTGAGTCTAATTGTCAGTGAACTGAGGACATTAGACAAAGAGATCTCACTGACAGAACTTAATGATCAGATCCTAATGTGCTTCCCCAGCACTTGGGATTCAAGAATCTGGCCAATCAAAGATGCCAGAAGTCTGAATGAGATCACAACTGAAGCTTTGTGGGTAAGCTCAAATCTTATGAGCTACTCATCAAGAACAGAGAGGAAGAACAGAAGGCTGCTTCACCAGCCACAAGGAAAGAGAAGACTATAGCATTTAAGGCAGCTGAGGATCTGCCTGAAGAAAAAGGTACAGGCAATGATGAACTTCTCAGCCTGTTGGCCAAAAGATTCTATAAGATGGCCAGAAAGGACTTCAGAAGAAGATCATACAAGGAGCAAGACAAGCAAGGTATGACAAGTCCATTGGCAATAGCAAAGACATTATTTGCTTTGGTTGCAGGAAACCAGGGCATATGGTTCCTGACTGTCCAGAAAATAAGAACAAGGACAGAAGGGACAGAAAAGAAAGAAGAAAGGAGAAAGACTCCAAAAGGAGTGGCAATAGCAAACCCTCCTCCAGCAGAAATAAGCACACAAGGAAAGGATTTGTTGCTGAATCCTGGAGTGAGACTGAAGAGGAGTCAGAAGCCTCTTCCAGCTCAAGTGATGATGAGGATGATGCAGAGGAAAAGGAGTTCTGCATGATGGCAATTAATGCCTCACAACACAACTCAGAGGAAGAGGAGTCAGAGTCAGACCCAGAGACTCAACCTGAAGAAGATCAGGTAATCAGTTCTTTTGATTTACTTCAGAAGATTTCAAACTTGAATTTAAAGCACTATGTTTAGACCTGCTAAAGTCTGAGAAAGAGATCATCTCTCTCAGAAATCAATTATCTGAACAAAGTGGTTTAAAATCAGAGAACCTCAAACTCTCTCAGGAGTTGGAGAACCATAGGGAACAGATAGCTTCACTAAAGAGTGAACTCTCTGAGGCCAAGAAGCTTGAAGAATCTCTCAATGGGAGAAGCATCAAGCTGATGGACATCACAAGCACAGTGAACTCAAGATTCAACAGTACACTGGGCTTGGGTGCCTCATCCAGCCAACCTATTGTTCTAACAACCCTATCAAGTTCATTTCTGACAAGGGAAGGGAGTTGTAGAGGTTGCCAGGAAAAATTCTGATCTGCCTCAGAAATTCAAGTCCAGCAGAAATCGTCGAACGAAGCTCGACGATCGCCGAATGAAGATCGACGATCGCCGAACGCAGCTCGACGATCTCAGAAAAATCGTCGAACGCTGGTCGACGATCTCAGCAAGATCGTCGAACGCTGGTCGACGATCCCATATACCTGACCTCAGCCATAGTCGACCGTCGAACGGAGCTCGACGATCTGACCCAAGATCGTCGAACTCAGCTCCAAGATCGTCGAACAGAGGTCAGAGCTCTGGAAATTTTTTCAATGGCAAGTCAAAATTGAATCCTGAGGGTTCTTCATCCCAAACATTTAACCCTTATACTGAATGGATTTTACCTCCAAGGAGATATCATCCTGAAGGATATAAGAGTCAGCCAGGGATGTCTTTCATTTCTGAATTTAAAGGTTATCAACCTAGGCCCAAGGTAAACTGGGTCAAAACAAGTGAATTGCTTTATGTCAGGTGAAGACCTATCCAACATCTAACCAGCAATGGTATTTGGATAGTGGATGCTCAAAGCACATGACAGGGAACAAGGACAACCTCAATTCCTTTAAAGCCAAGCTTGGACCCAAAGTTATCTTTGGTGACTCCAACTTTGGACAAACTAAAGGATATGGAGCAGTCCAGATTGGTTCTGTAACCTTCAAGAAGGTAGCATATGTGGAAGGACTGAAGCACAACCTAATCAGTATCAGTCAGCTATGTGATGAAGGCTACCAGGTGACCTTCAGCAAACCTTATGCAAAATCAAGTCAGAGGACAACACAACTGTGTTGACAGGTAAAAGGAAAGGTAACATCTACCTAGTAGATTTTCTTTCAACTTCTATAGATATCTGTTTATTCAACTCAGTTTGTAGACCAAATGTTTTATGGCATAAGAGACTAGGACACCTAAACCTTAGAACTATTGCTAGGCTATCCAAGGACAACCTTGTTAGAGGACTACCTTCTGGCCCCTACAAGAAGGAAGGACTCTGCAAGGCTTGTCAATTAGGCAAGCAAACTAAAAACAGCTTTAAGTCACTTAATAAGAGTGATTCACCTAGGATAGTGTATCTGTTACACATGGATCTATTTGGACCCATCACAGTGCAAAGCCTAGGAGGGAAATCCTACACTTTGGTGATTGTAGATGACTTCTCTAGATTCACTTGGGTGTTCTTTCTAAGGAAGAAGTCTGATAACTTTAAATGTCTGACAGAGTTTCTCAAATGTGTAAAGATTGAGTTCAATACTCACATTGCCCTGATCAGAAGTGATCATGGGACAGAGTTTGATTCTCTTCTTATGCAAGAGTTCTGCCAGAGTGAAGGGATCAGGCATACTTTCTCAGCTCCTAGAACTCCTCAACAAAATGGGTAGCTGAAAGGAAAAAAAGAACCCTTATTGAATCTGCCACTACATTATTGTCAGATGCTCATCTACCTCTATCCTTTTGGGCAGAGGCAGTGAACACCTCCAACTATGTGCTGAACAGAAGTCTGATACATAAACTGAAGGGAAAGACTCCCTATGAATTACTCAAAGGGAAGAAACCTAAAGTTGACTATTTCAAAATTTTTGGTTGCATTTGCTATATTCACAATAATGATAAGAAACATCTAGCAAAATTTCAGCTAAAGCTGATGAAGGAGTGTTTCTGGGATACTCCATGATCAGCAAGGCCTATAGGGTATATAATAAATCATCATTGAAAATTGAGGAATCTGTTCATGTTTCTTTTGATGAAACTAACATGTCTTTCAAGGAGAAGATTTCTTCTACCATAGAACCTTTGCAGGAACACTCTCTAGTTGAAGATATGAACAAGCTACAGGTTGCTCAAGAAGAAGAAAGCAGTGAAGATGAAAGCAATGCTCAACACATTGAAGCTCCATTTGAAGAGCCAGTTGTTGTACCAAAAGAGGAAACAACAACACAGGTTGGTGAACAATCAACACCCTCTGTTGATTTAGTAACATCAAGAGACCATCCAATTACACAAATAATTGGAGAACTCTCAGCTGGTGTGCAAACCAGAAATCAGGTCAACCAAAACCTGTTGCACACTTGCTTCCTTTCTCAAATTGAACCTCAGTCCATTCAAGATGCAGAGCAAGATCCACACTGGATCATTATAATGCAAGAGGAGTTGCATCAATTTGAGAGGAACAAAGTATGGGAACTAGTGCCAAAGCCAAAGGATCATTCCATTGTTGGAACAAAATGGGTATTCAGAACAAACTGGATGATCAAGGAGTAATAATAAGGAACAAGGCAAGGCTAGTTGCCCAGGGATATTCTCAAGAAGAAGGAATTGACTACGACCAGACCTTTGCACCTGTTGCAAGATTGGAAGCCATCAGAATTTTTCTAGCTTATGCAGCTCACAAAGGCTTCAAGGTTTATCAGATGGATGTCAAGAGTGCCTTCTTAAATGGAGACATCAAAGAGGAAGTCTATGTCAGACAACCTCCAGGTTTTATCTCTCCAACTCATCCTGATTTTGTTTTTAGATTAAATAAAGCATTATATGGTCTCAAGCAAGCTCCTAGAGCATGGTATGAGACCCTAGCATGCTTTCTTTTGGAAAATGGTTTTATAAGGGGTAGAGTAGACCAAACTCTTTTCATTAGAACCCATAAGTCCCATACCCTACTAGTACAAATTTATGTAGACGATATCATTTTTGGCTCTACTGACTCAAAATTGTGCAGAAGGTTTTCTAACCTAATGCATTCTAAATTTGAGATGAGTAGCATGGGTGAGCTATCCTTCTTCCTAGGATTGCAAGTCAAACAACATGCTGAGGGCATCTTTATTTCTCAAACCAAATATGCTAATGAGCTGGTTAAGAAATTTGGCATGTCTGAGGCATCTTGTATGAAAACACCCATGCCTACCAATGCTGTATTGGATGCTGATGAACATGAGAAACCTGTTGATCAGACAACATATAGAACAATGATTGGTTCTTTACTGTATCTTACAGCTAGTAGGCCAGATATAATGTTTGCTATATGCATATGTGCTAGATTCCAAGTTAGCCCTAGAGACTCACACCTCACATTAGTAAAGAGGATTCTTAGGTATGCTAAAAGTTGTCCAAATCTAGGTCTCTGGTATCCAAAAGATTCAGCATTTGAGTTAACTGGATTCTCTGATGCTGATTATGCTGGATGCAGAATTGACAGGAAAAGCACCAGTGGAACTTGTCAGTTCCTTGGTGATAGACTTGTCTCTTGGTTTTGCAAGAAACAAACATCTGTGTCAACTTCAACTGCTGAAGCTGAATATATGGCTGCAGGGAGCTGTTGTTCACAAATATTGTGGATTGAAAATCAACTCCTAGACTATGGTTACAACTTAGAAAAGTCAAAAATCTTTTGTGACAATACAAGTGCTATCTCCATAGCCCAAAATCCAGTCCTCCATAGTAGGACAAAACATATAGAGATTAGGCATCATTTCTTAAGGGATAATGTTGAGAAGAATAAAATTGAACTGCAATATATCCCAACTGATTTACAAAGGGGAGATATTTTCACCAAGCCTTGGATGAAAAGAAACACACCTTCTTCCTAAATCAGTTAGGAATGTTAGATGGAGGAAGTCTCAAATAATACTCAAGATTTTGAAAGCTAAAAATTGACCAAGACTAGGCAAAATTCCTGATTTTCCTTAGTGTCTAGAGTTTTCTGATCTCTGAACTGCGCTCGACGATTTCCCCAAAGATCGTCGAACGGAGTTCGACGATTTCCTGAATCGTCGAACTGAGTTCAGCGCTCCTTTGATAGTATGGACTATCTCTTCTGGTCAACGATCGTCGAACGGCGCTCGACGATTTTGTTCCCTGAACGATCGTCGAACGGAGCTCGATGCCTTTCCAGATCGTCGAACGGAGATCGACGATCTTGGAGTCTCTTCAGATTCCTTTAGAAGCCTCGATCGTCGAACTGAGTTCAACGATCTTTCCTTTTCTGCGTCGAACCCTAATATAAAACTCTTTTTTCGTCGTCGTTCTCTCTTGCGCTTTCAATTTCTCTGCAAACTTTTCTTCCCTCCAAGCAGTTCTACACTTGGTCGTTTTGTCTGTTGATTCTTTGCAGGTACCATGGCCGTTTCAATTGCTGTGCTCGCTGCAATGAAATTTGATGCAGGCTTTGACATCGATCTCGACTCCTTCAACACAACCGATCAAATCTTCCAGGATATTCTCACTTTATTCAAAGATCAGCAACTGTCTGCCCTGATGACAACCAGAATCAAACTTGCATCTGATGAAATTAAAGAATGGGTTTACACTGCCCACAACCTTGACAACAATACCATAGTTGGTTCTATTGGTGGCACCCAGGTACCTCTGACCCCAACAGTATTGACAGAGGTTTTTGGTTTAAGGAATGGTGAAGATTCTGCTGAACTCTCTGGAGATGAGTTCTCTGATATTCTTGCCAGGATGTGTCATCCTGAGGGGAACCCTAGCAAGCTGTTTAAGAGGAACCTGTCTGTGGAATACAGGTTTATGGCTGATGTAGTAGGCAAGGTTCTCTTGGCCAAGCATTCTGCTCATGACACAATCTCCAGATATCAGCTCTGCCTTATGGGAGCTCTGGTAGATAGAAAAAGCTTGAACTGGGGAGAAGTGTTTTTTGATCTGCTGAAGAAAAAGATCAACAAAACTTTTGTAAATTATGGAAGAATACTGGGAGTCTTCCTCCAGGCCAAGTGCCCTTCTCTGCTAGTCTCCTCTGGAGTGCACATCAATGCCTCCAAGAGATTCACCTGTGCCCTATTTGGGAAATGGGACAGGCAAATCTCCAAGCCCAGCAGGCCCTCTCCATCTGCCCCTTCAGGCACCAGGACTCTAAGAGTCACTCCACCCCAGGTCTCTGCCCCTGCAGAAGACCTGCCTGCTGCTAGTGCTGCTGCTTCTTCTCCTCCAAGCTCAACCCTACCTCCAGCTCCATCCACCACTCCAGCCTCATCCCCCATTACAATCTCCAGCCCTTCTCCAACCTCAATTCCATCCCCAGCACCTACTTCATCCCCTCCAGCAGACCACTTCCTTCCCTTATTCTCATATCCCCCTCCAGATGTCACCTCATCCCCATCCATTCCATCCTTTACTCTCCTGGATGAATCCTACATGGATGATTCCCCCTCCTCTCCTCCAGATTTGCCATCTTCCTCCACAACTTTCCAAGACCTTCTCAACCATATCCTTGACCAACCATCCTTCACTCCATCCATCTCTATACCCTTGTCCTCCATCTCCACAATTCCCACACCTCAGCCCTCTATCCCTTCACCATCCAGCCCTCCACCTCCAGCTTCCTCAGCCATCCCAATACCCTCTACCTCTGCTACTCTCATTGAGCATGTAGATCTCCCAGCCCTTGCTGATCAGTTGTATGAGCTTCTTGCACCTAGGCTCTCTCTTCTCATGGAGGCCTCTTTAGCTCCTCTACAACAATCAGTGGCAGCTCTCTCTGCCAGGCTTTCCTCCTTCCTTACTCCTCTAGCAGCACCCCCAGCAGTGTGCCTTGATGCACAGGTATCTGCATCCAGGCAGGGGGAGATGCCCTATGAAGCTGTTGCTGCCCCTGCTGTTGTTTCTGCTGCTACTGCTACTATGTCTGCTTCTGCTACTGCTGCTACACCAGTACTAGCGATAGACCTAAGGTCTTTGCTGTCTACTTTTGATACTACATACTACTGCTGCCTCCCAGAGCCATATGCTGTCCAGCCTCCAGAGGTTCTTGCTGCCCAGTCAGAAGATCTGTCTAAGGCTCTGGTGCCCTTCTCTTGCTGTGACCCCAAAATCATTTCTGATTTTATTCTGTCAGTAACTACTGCTTCTGATGTTACTACTGCTGCTGCTGCTGAAGACAATGCTGTGTCTACCTCTGAAGTTATATCTGCTGCTGAAGAAATTGTTTCTGATGAGCCCTTATCCCAGGATGTTTTGATGACAGAGGCTGCTGTTTTTGAGCCTGCTGTAGAAGTTGTTGTTTCTGAAGCTGCTGCTGCTGCCCTCATTCCTGAAGTAATCTCTGTTGTAACATCTGCTGTTCCTGTATCAGTTGCTTCTACTGCTGCTCCAGTACCTACAGTTACATCATCTGCTGCTTCTGTTACTCCTCCTGCTTCTGTATCTGTTGCCCCATCAGCTGCTGTTAAACTGAAAGAAAATTTGATGAAAAAGATTGATGCTTTGTATGATGCACAAAGTTCTGAATCTGAGGATTATAACACTGCTTCTGATGACTCTTCTGCCACAATTGCAAAGAAAAGAAAAGCAAGAAGTAAGGCTTTGAAGAGAGTTCCTCCTGCCAAGGTCAGAGATGACAATGATGTTCCCTACTACATTCTGCACAATTGCCCAATCTTTGAGCATTGGATGCAATTCTCCAAGAACCAGTTAAAGGCAATGAAAAAGAAGAGGAAGTTTGATAAAGATTCCACTCAGTTCAAGCACCCTCATCCTCCTCCACCACCTCCACCTGATGCAGGTGCAGGTGGCAGCTCTGCAAGATCAGGCCCTGCTAGAAGCCAGGCTCCCTACCAACCTCATGCAAGAACATATCAAAGGGAAAGCCAGTCTAGGGGGTCTTACTCTAGAAGGGGAGGATATAGGGGAAACCAAAGAGAAACTCAGGTTTACTCTAAAGGACACTCCAGGCAGCATCCTTACTCTAGGGGAGGACATGTTTCTGCTGATACATCTTCTGGTCCTTTCCCGTATAAGCTCAAAGATACTGTGACTGCCAGGATTCCTCAAGATACTACTTCCAACAGGTATGAGCCACCTGTTCCATTTGAGGACCCTGAGAAAAATCCTATGGCTTGGACTGCAAGAATGAAAGAGCTGGCTGCTTTGGATCAGATAAAGAAAGCAAAAGAACAAGGGCTAGACACTTCCAACATCTCCACCATGTCAGAGCAAAGGCAGAAGGAATTAGAGAGATATGCTTCAAGCAAATTTTTTGATGCAGACAGGTACATGGAATTGCATCCAGCTGCAGTGGTTCCCAGGACATCAAAGCAAATCTATTTGGGTGCAGCTGATGATACCAGATCCAAACAACAAGCTTTAGATCCTAACAGAGAAATTAAAATGGTAAAAGGCAAAGAAAAGGAATAACTCTGTAAGGTGATAATTCTTGGTTTCTCTGACTGCCTTCTGGACATCATGCTTTTATATATATCTCTGTGATGGTTCTGTGATGTATAGCTGCTATTGTTTTTATGTTTCTGTGATTGTATTGATGATTGTTTGATTTTCAAAGTCTGTAAATAGTTTTCCTAACCCAAATAGGGGGAGATTGTTGGAACACCCTATTACTAATTTGGGTCAGGATCACTATGTCTCTAGAAATTTATGTTTTGACCTTCTGTATAGATTATAGGTCAATTAGAATTGAGTCTAAGGGATCAGGAGTCTAGGTTTGGAAGCTGTTCTGAAAACCCAAATTTTTCTGGAGACTAAGTCCAAATCGTCGAGCTCAGCACGACGTTTCGTCGAACTCCGGTCGACAATCGTCTAGCTCAACTTCTGCAGATCGTCGAGCTCCATTCGACGATCGGCGAGCTCAACTTCTCAATATCGTCGAACTCCATTCGACGATCGCTGAGCTCAGGTCGACGACTTTGACTCTGCACTGGATCCTTATCTCTGAGCTCAGTTCGACGATCTTTGAGCTCAGATCGACGATTTCTTTGCTGCTTGCTTTTTCCAGTTCGCTGAGCTCAGCTCGACGATAGCAGAGATCAGTTCGACGATTTCTGTTAGCTTTCAGAATTCAAATTCAAATCAGATAGAAGTTATTCTGCATTTAATTCAGAAGATCTGCCAGCCATTTTCATTTACTTCTGGAGCAAGTTTCAAGGAATTTTTCAAGGAACAATTCAGTGGACTTTCCTTCAGAACATATTATGCAATTAAGGCTGTAATTAATTCAGACCAACGGCTATCTTTGACAGAGCAACTTTCTATTCAGACTCAGAGAATAAAAGATAGAATGTTTTTGAATCAGATAGAGACAGACAAGAAATAACAGAAGAAATATAGAGATTGACACAAGTAGAGGACACAACTCAATACACAGAGACTCTCTCAATCTTCTGTCAACAAGAATCCTGAAGAACACTCATCAAGAAGAGATCAAGCTTTCAAGCATTCTTCAGATCTCTTCAGCTCTCAAGTGTTCAAGGCCAACATCATCTCAAGACTCCAGACACTCAACATTTCAGCTTGCTGAAATCATCTTTTGCTGGAGATCTATCTTTGAAGGCCTATCACCCTCAGCAAAGCTCATCTTCCTGAAGATTTCAAGGACTCAGGGGGAGCTTTGACAACATCACTGAATCCACATAGTCTTCTCAGTTGCTTGAGAAAGAGAAGACTGCCATCACTCTCTCACCCCCATTTTGTAAAGGGTTTTTCAAACTCCCTTCAAAAGTTTGAATCTGGTTTTTGAGCACCTTGTCAAAAGCTCATTGGTGGCAAGACACCTGATCAAAAAATCTGTTTTGGTTTTTGAGCACCTTATCAAAAGCTCATTGGTGCCCAGGACACCTGATCAACTCATCCTGCAGTGGATTCCTACCTAGGGTGGTAGAAGAGTGGATGTACCCAAGTTGGGGAACCACTATATTCCCTTGTGTCATCTGGTTTTGCATGTTTTCTTTTTGTTTCTGGCCTAGATTTTCTTGTGCTTAATTTCTGCATAGCATAGTTTTATTTCTGCTTCCCTGCTTACACTCATTACAACAACTGTTGTAAAGCTTTGCAAAAGTTTTTCTTTGTATTTTAAAAAGCACCATATACTCTATTCACCCCCCCCCCCCTTAGAGTATATCAGATCTAGTTTCCCCTTTCACACCTACACTCACACACACTTCATGAAGATTAAGAAGAATAAAAGGAAATTTAGGCTCATACACTCACACACACAAATAACAAAGAAAAATCAAAGTTACCTAAAAATTAAAACTTTAACTTTTTCATGCTTAGGTTTTGCCAAAAATAAATAAAAAGAGAAAATTACAATTTTTAGAAGACTAAAGTTTTTCAAAACAAATTAAAAACCAAAGTTTTTGGAAAATTAAAATACCAACATTTTCATTCTTATGATGTTATGAAAGTGATAAAAAAGTGAAAAAGAAGATGAAAAGAACAAAAGAGGTTTTACAATCCTAAAAGAAAACTAAGTAAAAAAAAAACAAAATCACTTTTTTAAATCTCTTTAAAAAAAATCATAAGAATGAAATCAAAATCCTAAGCATGAAGACAAGTTAAGGGAAAAAAGACATGGAAAATAAATACATTACACTCATACACACACACACACCTTTCATAGATGAAGAACTAAGTGAAGAACAAAGATAAAACCAAGGATAAAAAGGGGAAAAGGTGAGCCATCCAAATGAATTTTTCATGCTAAATAGAGAGAGAAAATCTAACATTTTTATTAAAATTTTCAAGCTATTACAAAGCTAAAAGATAAAGCAAAACAAAACATGAAATAAGAAGGTAGAAATCTCCTTACATGGCACTAGTATCCACGGATTAAGCCCACAAAAAGACACTAACTTGGCCCAAAAATCTGAACCCTTGGACCTTACAGAACTGGGCTATTTATAGGAAAAAATTTCTAAGTACACGCCCTCGGTCACGGGCGTGTAGGGGGGGCGTGACAGTACTATTCATGAAGGCGGCCGGCGATTGGACAGCAAAGTTGACTTCGGGCTGAGTTCGCGGCAGTCACGCCCTAGGTCACGGGCGTGACTCTGGGCGTGTCGGGGAGGTAGAACCGGGCGCGGGTTGCGCCGAAAGTCTTCGGCAGCATCTTGTCGGGCTAGCTGGAAAGGTCACGCCCGAGGTCACGGGCGTGACGCAGGGCGTGACAGTTGGTGTCGACACTCGACGAATGTCGAGCGGAAAGTGTCGAGTCGAAATCGTCGAGCGGAAATTGAGTCACGCCCCAGGTCACGGGCGTGACACTGGGCGTGACTGTTGGTGTCGACACTCGACGATCGTCGAGAGGAATTCGTCGAGAGGAGAGGACACGGGCTTGGGTCACGCCCCGTGTCGGGTGACACGGGCGTGTCGCCAGGCGTGTCGAGCTTGAACTTCAGAAATTTTCCGATTTCACGGGAAATGCGCAGTCACGGCCCGATCACGGGCGTGACCAATGTGTCACGGGCGTGTACTTCCCAAATTTTGGTAGATTTTGGAATTTTTCTGCAAAATAAAATAAAACAAGTTAGAAGCAAATTTACAAGAATAGGAACATTTTATTGAACAAAAATAAGTAAAAACGACGAAAATAAATGAAAATGACTAAATTAATGTGCATAAAAATACGTATATTTACAGTTCATCACCTTCTCAACTTAAAAAAGTGTCGGGATTATGTTAACCCTGAAATCGGCAATCCTTCCCAAGTCAGTCAGCTCGCTAGTCGTGGCCTGCTCCGGGTTCCTCTTGGAGGTCACAACGTCTTAGGATAAGCGGACAGGTTTTTCTGTCCGCTCAGGCCGCGCGGCTTGAGCGGTCTCAGTGGTCTGATCGCCCAGGCTGCACATTGTTCCTTTGGTTGGCAGGTGCCGTGGACTACTTCTTCAGTCCGCCCCTGTAGACCGCGTGCCTTGTTCCGCTAACTTTCCCAAGATCCATCCTGACAGGTGATGTCCAATGTTGACGGACTCGGATATCTATTCTCCCCGACCGCCACAACGTCAAGCGGCCAGCCTCTAGGCCGCACACCTTCACCAACGTCGACAACCCTCCATCTCGCCGCATATCCATATTGGCGACCTGACCCCAGGCCACCAGCCAGCTACCCCAGTTTCCACCATGCCAACACGCGCGGCCTGCCTCGTCAGTCCGACAGATCGCCCATCCCATGTCACCCAGCAAGCGCGACAATCCTTTCCCTTCAACAACAGCAGACTTCGGCAGATGGGGCGACCTGTCTCGTCAATCCGCCAGGGCGCCAAGCATGCCAATTCAGCTATTTACGGACTCTATCAGTCTGCCTAAGGAGTGCGGACACTCCAGCTCTCCAGCTACCCGCAAAGATCAGCGCACATCCCGTTCTCCATGATCTAGGTGGACTCGAGGTGCAGTCAAACCTTCCAGTCCGCCTACATTGAAGAACCCCAGCTCCATCTTCAGCAGCCAGCCGCTTTGTTGAACAGCAAAGGCGGACTCATTTTACCCACCGCAGACTCAGCGGATTCAACTCGCAGTCTGCCACGCAGCCTCCAGCACCCGCTTCCCGGATGCGGGTGAATATCCCTCATCTCGCACCCTTGGCGCAGGCTCGCTCAGCTCAGCAGGGGCAGACTCATTGTGCAGTCCGCCACTCAGCCTCCAACAGCCGCTTCTCCCTAGCAGCAGGCGGACAACTTACTCAGCTCGCACGTTTGGTGCAGGCTCGCTCAATACAGCAGGCGCGGACTCTTACCACTCCGCCAGGCATTAGAACCAGTTCTAGAAGCAAGTTCGTCCGCGCGGCCTCATGCGTATTCTGCAGACTCGGCGGACTCAAGTCTTTACTCGCACAAGTTACCGCCTCACCGTGGGTAACGTCACCGAAAGCCGTTACCTCCTCATGCATATAAATAGACCCCCATACCTCTCATTCATGGACAGTCTCATCACTCTCGTGCTCGAGGACTCCCGGCGACAAGCTCAATTCTTCACCTCCTGCGGACTCCTTCTCTCAGTCCGCGCCCCCTCTTCTTGTAACCCCGCGGCTTGCCGGCCTCCATTCCCAACCCGCGCGTCCTCCTATCTGGCACCTTTCCTTAGCCGCCAGCTTCCCCTCTATACCCTTTATTTGCTTTCTTGAAAGGTGTAATACAAGCTGTAATAACTCAATATTAATCAAAGGAATGTCCGTCACAAGAGTGGCATTTAGTACGCGGCGGGCGAAGTCTGCTGTTGCCGCTGCTAGCGGCCCCCTCTCTTCTTCTCAGCTCAACTCCCTCGGCATCAACCTACAAGCACAACTGTCAAAGTAACCGTATGCTCGACAGCTCATGATCAACCTTCCCAACCATCTCCGCACTAGGATCAACTCCCTTCTCTCCTCTATCCCTGCAACCCTTGAACAAGCACATGCTCCACTCTCGAGCACTAAGAAGCTTCCTCCCTCTCCTCAACCCCGCAATCCTCTTCTTCACCGAGCTTGTGAGATCGAACAACCCATTAACTAGGCGGTGCCGTTTTCACGCATCAACAGGGATCATGTTCAAAAACTGGATAATAACTGTGCAAAGTATCAAAAACTGATAATAAAGAATTCAAGTTCACTGTGGGATTAATTAAAATATCACCAACAATTGTTATTTCTGGTTCTGCTGCTTCTTCTTCTTCAACTGAAAATATCATATTTGTATCCTGTGGACTGTTTGGAGAGACTGCTGCTGCTGCAACTTCAACTGTTGGAGCTTCTTCATCAGACATCTCCCACTGCCTATGTAAGACCCCCTCCCCCTTACCAAGGAGGGCAACCGGGTCTTATGCCCAGAACCGCCGTCTTACGGTGGCACTAACACACGGGTTAGTCGACACCGCAACACGCCGATTCTGCCGGCTAGTACGATCATTAACCTGTAGGCAAATATGAGAAGAAAGAAGCGAAACAGTATATGAATCCATCAGTCCACAAGCCACATAGTACAATCATAAATGGAATGAAAAGTACATTAATATAGTCCACAGAAGAGTGCAGAAGAAAGAGTAAAAAGGGCTTATGCCCAGTACATCAAAATCACTCTCTCTCAAAATAAATAAATGCGGAAGCTATCCTAGTGTATGAGATCACGTCCCACCTGAGGACGCATAGTAGTGGTAGTAGCCTGCTGAAGCGGTATCTGCTCCTCAAGTCCTGCCTCCTCGACGTGCTGGTGCTCCATCTCCACGGGCTCCTAAAAATAGTTGGTCACCGACCATTAGTCAAAATGACTAAGTCGTTTCCTCCGCACCTCGCCCCGCAGCTCCTAGGCACCGAGCGGGAGGACGAAGCGGAGGACAACAAGGGGTAGCAAAAGTGGAAGCAGGTGACAGAATCTAACTATCAATTGTAATAAGTAATGTTGATCTATTCTAACAGTTCTAAGTATAGTACAAGTAAGTAAGAGCGATACAGTAAAGAAAGTAAAGACAGCAGTAAAAGCAAGTAAATAAGCTATTCTACCACTATACTATCATCACAAAGTACCCTAACTTATATAAATGCCCATACAAGTATATAAGTTAGGATTTCCCGGAAATTTAACTTATCATATAAAAGAGCCCATACTAATTTATATGATAAGGATCTATGAAGCGTATGACCTAATATGAATGAATGTTGTGATGCAATTTTATGCACAGGCAAGTGCAACTCAGACACAACGAATCTGTGATCACAGACCTTTAGTTCCCACTTTTTGAGAGCTAGCATCACTCTCGGGTACCACCGCTGTGGCTACGGCAGCAGCGGAGCGGGCGTCTCCGCTTCTAGACTGGTATGCACACTACCAAGCCTTAGACCCCTCTCATACGCCTCTGTACACGTCCAAGGTGCACTCTAGAGTCTCGCGTACGTACTTTGCTGACAACCCGTCAGTCTTGTTGGGTCGGATGTGCGTTATCGGGGATCGTGCTCCAGACCGCAGTGTAAAACAACCCACTGGCCCCTCTAACCCTCACAACCGCCTGGTGCACCGTACTGCCATCGGTGTGATGAACGGCCAGTACCGCATGCCCCGCCACTATATTTATGCACATGCAAGTATTTCATTCCGAGCCTCCCGCTCGCAAGACCAAACCCGTCCAGAAACCCTCAAACCCAAACCCGGGTGAGAACGCACATTAGTGCCTTTATACCAACTCCCTCAAACCCTAAACGGGTGAGCATACATCATGAATCTCTCCAACCCTACACGGGAGAGAAGGTACAACAAATGTCCTAATCTATTAGACTACTCTTGTCTACGGGTTATTATACTTAGAGATTTAAGGTTAATCCCAGGACTGCCCCCGGTATTCCCTGTGAAGGGCTCTCAAGGGGCACTAGGAACTGTGTTGGGATTACGCCCAGCATTCCCTTTCGCAAGGATATTTATTTTAGTTGATGGCTACCCATGTCTCACCCCAGCTCTCTTTATTGCTCTGGTACAACCCTAGTGACTTAAGGTGTTACCGGGAAACCGACGGTCTTCCGTCGACCCCCACTCCAGTTGCTTCCTAAAGACTTGCACTTTTGATCCCTCACTAAGACAATACTACCCACCAGGGTTATACATGTTGCACTCTCTTATTTCTTCCGATAATCAATCCCCTGGTAACCCCTAAGGCAAGACCTATTTATGTTATATGCAGACCATGTCCTATCATTACCCTAAAAAATGAGATCTCCCAAACCTTAAGGCATCTTGCCCCTAAATATTTATCCTAGGGTGGTATGGGCTAAGGGAACTACCCTATGAATTCTCATAATTTTCCGTGGCCAAATAATCCTTTAATTAAATCTTTTAAATTAATTACTAGGTCACTTTACACATGAAGTAGTATGATTTAACATCCACTGACCTATGTAATTTTTCCTGAGTTGTATAATGATACAATATTACTGTCTACAGAGTTTCAAAATTTTCCTTTAATTATTTATTCCAATTTCTTATTTAATACAGAATTCTCATAAATTCCATTTTCCAAATGAAGTATAGGTAATATGTATTCCAAAATTCCAGGAAAATTACAAAACATATAAAACACTAACAACTAACAATACATCCATTAATTCTGAGAAATTTATGCAAGACTAATAATACAATGTCATAGCACTAGAATAAATTCCAAATTTTTCTGAGGTGCATATCCATCATTTCAAGAATTAAATGAAATAAGGGTAAAATGGGCAATTTGAGATATCCATTCCAAAGGCTCTTCAAACAGAAGGATCATATTTTTCCTAAGTCAAAAGTAACCCTATCTATATCTTGGCAAAGTTTGAGGATTTGTGCTTGAGGAAAACCTATTTTCCAAATTTATTTCCAAAAGAGCTATATTTAAAATAAATTCCAATAAATGGTATTTTTGATTCCAAAAATCCCATAATTAATTTGAGGGATGAGATTTACCCTAATGAACCACTGTAAACAAATCCAAGATTTTTTGCATGCCTCCATTTGGCTAAATACACCATATTTGAATTTTTGCTATTAGCACACCAAGGCAAAATATGAACTAACACATGCAAGTGGATTCTCCAACATGCTGTGATCCAAAGGTGCTGAAATTTTTAACATGCACCAAGGATGTCCCCAGTGATCTACCACCAAGATTTGGGGCCATGGGGAGGCATATAGCTCCATATATTTCACTTATTTACATATTGACATTTTGACCAAAACTATAGGAAAAATTGTTTCAGAAATTCCTAAATTTTGGCAGGGACAAAGTATGCCCTAATCATGCATGTACCCAAAATTTGGGTCCATGGTGATTGCTGGTTTGACCTGGGCATCCAAATGAATTTCTGCCCTAGTCTAGGACCTGTCCTAGGAGAAATGCCCTACAGGACTGTACACTACACCAAATTACAACTTTAAGGTGGAAAATTAAAGATGCGACAGTCAGCTACATTTGTCATTGAGGGACTAATTTCTGGAAATGCATCTAAGAGGCATAAAAACAACATGCAAAATGATTGTAATTATGTGATAGAAATTTTACTATTCATCATATAAAAATTAAATCATATTAATGATTTTGCACGAATATTAAAGAGTAACCGACGGGATTCGTTCATCTTCCCCAATGGATTAACGGCTGTGATTGAGTTTTCCTGGGTGATGTTGGCTGGCGATTTCCGGCCAGCTGAGCCACCACCACCGCCGGCGGATATCGCCACCACCTTCGTTAAGGTGGGGGCTAGCGTTTCCCGGCGGTGGGGCCGCCGGAGTTGGCTCCTCCGGCGAACTCGAGCAAGAAGAAAAAGCCCGGATTTCTCCATTTTCCTCTCATGGCATGGGGCTTGATTGAGCCCGATATCTCCCTAAATGGATCTAGAAATCTAGTACAGGTAGAGGTGAGGTGAAACGAACCTGAATTGGGGCTTGGCTGCGGGTCAGGCGGCGGTTTGCCATGGTGGTGGTGCGCCGGCGAGCTCCACCCCGATTACTTGATTCTCCACTGTTCTCCATGATCCAGCACTCGAATTCCACTCCCTTCTATCTCCTGAAACTGTTGGTGAGGTCTGTTTGGACTGAGGTGGAGTATATGGGGAGATATTACCTATGTGAGTTCGGTTGAGCTTTGGTTGCTCCGCCCCTACTGCCAAGTGGCACACAGCCCCTATTTTCTGCTGGAAATGGAGATAGGAGGTCGGCCATCTTGTTTTGGGCAGATAAATACAGCTGAAGGGGTGGCCATGTGGCCACCATTCCCTTCTTTTCCATTTCTCTCTCCTCCTTCTCTCAAAATCCCAATTCTACCCCCTTGCATGTATTCTCTCTCCTGATTTAGAGGGGTAGGATTGGTCTTGTTCACTTGGGCTGGCCATGGGCCAATTTTGGTGGGCTTGGTCCAATGGAAGATGGCTTGGTCTTCATTTCACTCTTTTAGGTCAACTTGTTGACGTGTTGACTTGGGGAGTTGACTTAGTCAACATGGTGGGTGGGCTGACCCCATTTGACTGAAATGGATCTAGTGGCACCACCCAACTTGGGTTGGGTCAAGGGGGTGCCCTACTCAGGCCAATTGGGCTTATGAGTGTGGGTTTGACCAATTTAAGCCCAAGGTTGACTTTGGTCAATTGGGGTCAAAGTGTTGACCTAGTGACATGCCCTAGGGTCCACTAAGATTGTTTTTAGGGTTAGGGCAATATGGTGGGGGTCATGGTGTGGCTAGGGTCCCCACTTAGGCTAGTTTGACCTAGTTTGACTATGGTCCTATAGTGGGCCCCACATGGCTACCACCCACTATCTAGGGTCAAACCTAGTTGATCCCCTTAAATTCACCCCAAGCCTAACCCAATCTAAGTTGAGGGGTCCAAAAGTAACATGGGATGTTACAAGTTCCAATAAACAAGAAAATAATTTCGTCCCCGAAATTTAAGTTCGGGTCTACGGGGTTCTACTTGCAAGAATTTTTAAGAAATTTTAAAACATAACTTGAAAGTACCTGATGCGAATAGCTCCGGGTTCTGCTCCAGAATCAGATCCCTCGGCTCCCAGGTGTGCTCCTCCCGTCCATGGTTGGACCACAACACCTTCACAAGAGGGACCTTCTTCTTCCGCAACACTCGGATAGCTGTATCGTCAATCCGGATCGGCTCCAATCTAACTGATCTGTCAGGCTCTACCGGTCCAGCTGTAGTAGTAATGTGCTGCTCTGGCCGAAGGAGAGCTCTTCGCAGGGAAGAGACATGGAAGACGTCATGTAATGCACCCAACTCCGGTGGCAGCTGCAGTCGGTAAGCCAAGGGGCCGATCCGCTCCAGGATCAGGTATGGCCCCATGTATCGTGGACTGAGCTTCTTGTGCCTCCGTACCCAAGAGACACCGTGTACTGGACGTATCTTCAAGAATACTCTGTCTCCAACCTGGAACTCCACCCTCCGGTGTCGAGCATCATAATACTTTGCCTGCCTGCTCTGGGCCTCTAGTAGCCGATCTCTGATCAATCGAATCTGAGCCTCAATATCCTCTATATAATCAGATCCAAGAGCCCTGGTATCCACCTCCTAAACCCATGATAGCGGTGTCCGGCATCTCCTCCCATAAAGTGCCTCGTATGGAGCCATCCTGATGCTAGCCTGGTGGCTGTTATTGTACGAGAACTCAATCAGTGGCAGCAGCCTCTCCTAGTGCTTCCCCGTATCCAAAATGCATAGTCTGAGAAAGTACTCCATGGTTCGGATGGTCTGCTCGGTCTGTCCGTCGGTCTGCGGATGGAAGACAGTACTAAAGGTAAGCCGAGATCCCAAGTAAGCATGCACGACCCTCCACTCGCTCGAAGTGAACCGACCAACACGGTCCAAAACAATCGTCCTGGGAATGCCATGATATCTGACGTACTGCTCCACAAATAGTCTCACCAGAACTGCAACTGGGGCATCCTTCCGAACTGGAATAAATCTCGCTACCTTGGTCAGTCTATCCACTATGACCCATATAGAATCATGCCCAGAGTGGGAGCGAGGCAACCCGTGTACAAAGTCCATAGCAATGTCCTCGATCTTCCATTTTGGAACTGGCAGTGGCTGTAGTAAACCTCCCGGGCTCTTGCATTCTGCCTTCACACGCTGGCAGGTCGCGCAATGGGTCACAAAATCCGTGATCTCCCTCTTCATCCCGGGCCAATACATAGACCTCCGCAAATCTGCCCACATCTTGGTGATGCCGGGGTGCACTGAATATCTCGAGCAATGTGCCTCTCTGAGTATGTCATCCCGGATACTGCCCCCTACTGGTATGTAGATGCACCCACGGAATCGAAGAAGATCATCCTGTAGCGTGTATTCCTCGACCTTGCCCCTCTTTAGGGCACTGAAAATCGGCTGTAACGCAGCATCCAGCCTCTGATGTGCTCGGATGCGCTCCTGTATATCATCGCCACTGATCACTGAGCTCAAATACTCTCGATACACTACTGGCTCGGTCTCGGATACCATGGTAATGTGCATGTCATCCATCATCTGTAGCAGCTCTATAAACATCAACCGGGGCTCCGGTCCAGAAGTGCCGGCCCTCCTGCTCAAGGCATCTGCTACCGTGTTCGCTTTTCCAGGATGGTAGTGGATCTTGTAATCATAATCACAGAGGAACTCCAGCCATCTCCTCTGTCTCAGGTTTAAGTCCTTATGTGTATCGATATACTTAAGATTCTTGTAATCTGAAAAGATGTCACAATGAATCCCGTATAAGTAATGCCTCTATATCTTTAGGGCGAAAACCACAGCCCCGAGCTCTAGGTCATATACTGGATAGTTATGCTCATGCTTCTTCAACTGTCTTGAAGCATAAGCAATAACATGTCCATGCTGTATCAGGATTGCACCCATCCCCTGATAAGAGGTGTCCGTGTAGATCTGGAAACCTTCGCTCCCGGATGGAAGCACAAGAATGGGGGATGAGATGAGTCGGTCCTTCAGCTCCTGAAAAGCCGTCTCGCACCGCTCTGACCAAACAAAATCTGCGTCTTTCTTCGTCAAGGACGTGAGGGGGAGTGCTATCCTCGAGAACCCCTCCACGAACTTGCGATAATACCCTGCTAGTCCCAAGAAAATGCGGATGTCAGATGCGGTCTTTGGCCGTGGCCAATCCCTCACTGTCTCTATCTTGGCTGGGTCCACTGCTAATCCAGCCCCACTGATCGTGTGCCCCAGGAAAGCCACCTCCTGCAGCCAGAACTGGCACATTGAAAATTTTGCGTACATCTGGGTCTCCCTCAGCCTCTGCAAGACCTGCGCCAGGTGCTCCGTATGCTCCTCCTGAGTCCGAGAATATATAAGGATGTCGTCGATGAATACAATCACGAAGCGGTCTAAGAAAGGCTCGAATACACGGTTCATTAGACTCATGAATGTGGCAGGGGCATTCGTGAGCCCAAAAGGCATCACTGTGAACTCGTATAATCCATAGCGTGAACTGAATCGCGTCTTCGGTATGTCCTCTTCCCTGATACGGAGCTGGTAGTAGCCGGATCGCAAATCTAGCTTGGAGAACCAGAAGGCTCCCTGCAGCTGGTCAAATAACTCATCTATCTGAGGCAGAGGATAGGTATTGCGGACCGTTAACCGGTTCAGCTCCCGGTAATCTATGCATAGTCGCAATGACCCGTCATTCTTCTTCACAAAGAGAACTGGTGCTCCCCACGGCGATGAACTGGGCCGCACAAATCCTGACTCGACTAGCTCCTGTAGTTGAGTCCTGAACTCTGCTAACTCCCTGTGAGCCAACCTGTAGGGTGCCCGGGACACCGGCCTCGCTCCCGGTACTAGCTGAATCCTGAAATCCAAGTCTCTAGCAGGTGGTAGCCAGGGCAATTTCTCCGGGAATACGTCGGAGAAATCCCGGACCACCGGAATATCTGAGATAGTCGTCTCTGCTCCCACCATCTCGAAGCAGATAAGATAAACTTCTTCACCCTGCTCGTGGGCCTTCACAGCCTGTACAGAAGATAACAATAGGTGGCAGATAGGCTGAATACCTTCAACGATAACATGAGAGTCGCCATGCCTTAGCGTGATCCTCCTGGACGGACAATCTATCTGAGCATGGTTCCGATGCAACCAGGCCATGCCCAAAATCAAGTCGAAGTCCTGCAGCTTCAGAATAGTTGCTGGCGCCTCAAAGGCCTTGCCGCCAATCTCAGCCTCCATATCACAATGTGCAGTGGTCCGCAGCTCTGACCCATCGGGTAGACGCACCCTCATATCTAGTCCAGGGAACCTCTCCACGCCTTCGAGCTCGTCGATGAAGGCCTCGGATACGAACGAATGCGAAGCACCCGTGTCGAAGAGAGTATGAGCGGGCTTGCCGCTGATCAAAACTATGACTGAGGTTTGTTTACGTGAAAGTTAACTGTTATCCTATAGTTTCAGGTACTATATATAATTGAAAATTCAAGAAATTCAATAATTAACTTTAAGTACCTGTGATAACCTCCTCGGGGTTCCTCTGCTCTGTGAGGTCCAAGGCATATATCTGCTCCTCCTCGCGTCTCCTGCCGTGATATCCCCGGCCTCGGCCTCGCCCTCGGCCTCGGCCTCGACCCTGCTGTACTGGGGCCACTGGAGGTGGAGGAGGAGGAGAGGGATGGAATCGATGCGGGCACTCCGACCTAATGTGCCCGAGCTGGCGGCATCCGTAACAAACTACCTGTCGGTGGCCTCGGTCATCCTGTCTCCTCGGATCATGCATCTGTAGAGGTGGGGGAGCCAATGCTGGAGGAGGCCCCTGCTCCTGCCTGAAGTTGGGACGACGACGTCCCCCACCCTTCTTGTATCCGATAGTCCTGCCTCTCTGAGAGCCCCTGCTGCTCTCTATTGATGTCGACCCATCAAATGGTCTCTTCCCTCCGGCTCGCACCATCAGTTGGTCAGCCTCCAGCTTCTTTGCCATCTCGATGATCTGCCTAGAAGTGCCATGAGAAATGAACAGCAAGGCCTGCCTCAAGTCGTCCCTGAGGCCCCGGTAGAACCTCTTGGCATACCTTCTATCATCGGTATCCTGAATCCCTGCGAATCTGGCCAAATGAGAGAACTCTCTCTGATACTCGATCACCGATCTGGTCCCCTGCATGAGGTTCAAAAACCTCTCCTCCAAGGCATCTCTGTCCGTAGCAGAGACGAAGTGCTCCAGAAATACATCGCCAAACTCCTCCCATGATATCTCTGACAGCTCAAAGTCCGCATAAGTAGACTCCCGGACTGATTTCCACCATCTCTTCGCATGAGCCTCCAGCGCAGAGGTGGCTAGAGGTACTGCCTCGCCGACTGGGCAGCTGATGCCTGCTAAGATCTCGTGTATGGCCTCCAGCCATTCTTCCATCTTTACCGTATCCTCTGTCCCACGGTACGTCGGTGGGGACAGGCTCTTGAATGCACTCAGCCAGCTCGACCCCGGATTTGGCTGTGGAGCCGGGACTTGCTGGGATCTGAAGGCATCCAGAATCGCCGTCAAGGTCTGCCCCATCTCCGTATGTAGGAATGGAGTGGCAGCTGGAGGGGGAGGAGCCACATTTTGCGGCGCGGCGACCTGTGAAGGTTGCATAAAGGTAAGGTTAAAACAGAACTGGCCTAACCCATTGTACTTTGTGGACCATTTGTGTGACTTTTGTACATGGCACACCACTGCTTCCGCTGCATAGTTTGTCCGCAAACTAATGCTCGGGCGGGGGTGGTCTCATGTTGTGGACTTCTTTCTCATATGATCGTTGTTCAAGTGATACCAGTTTGTAAGACCCCCTCCCCCTTACCAAGGAGGGCAACCCTGTCTTATGCCCAGAACCGCCGTCTTACGGTGACACTAACACACGGGTTAGTCGACACCGCAACACGCCGATTCTGCCGGCTAGTACGATCATTAACCTGTAGGCCAATATGAGAAGAAAGAAGCGAAACAGTATATGAATCCATCAGTCCACAAGCCACATAGTACAATCATAAATGGAATGAAAAGTACATCAATATAGTCCACAGAAGAGTACAGAAGAAAGAGTAAAAAGGGCTTATGCCCAGTACATCAAAATCACTCTCTCTCAAAATAAATAAATGCGGAAGCTATCCTAGTGTATCAGATCCCGTCCCACCTGAGGACGCACAGTAGTGGTAGTAGCCTGCTGAAGCGGTATCTGCTCCTCAAGTCCCGCCTCCTCGACGTGCTGGTGCTCCATCCCATGGGCTCCTAAAAATAGTTGGTCACCGACCATTAGTCAAAAAGACTAAGTCATTTCCTCCGCACATCGCCCCGCAGCTCCTAGGCACCGAGCGGGAGGACGAAGCAGAGGACAACAAGGGGTAGCAAAAGTGGAAGCAGGTGACAGAATCTAACTAGCAATTGTAATAAGTAATGTTGATCTATTCTAGCAGTTCTAAGTATAGTACAAGTAAGTAAGAGCGGTACAGTAAAGAAAGTAAAGACAGCAGTAAAAGCAAGTAAATAAGCTATTCTACCACTATACTATCACCACAAAGTACCCTAACTTATATAAATGCCCATACAAATATATAAGTTAGAATTTCTAGGAAATTTAACTTATCATATAAAAGAGCCCATACTAATTTATATGATAAGGACCTATGAAGCGTATGACCTAATATGAATGAATGTTATGATGCAATTTTATGCACAGGCAAGTGCAACTCACACACAACGACTCTGTGATCACAGACCTTTAGTTCCCACTTTTTGAGAGCTAGCATCACTCTCGGGTACCACCGCTGTGGCTACGGCAGCAGCGGAGCGGGCGTCTCCGCTTCTAGACCGGTATGAACACTACCAAGCCTTAGACCCCTCTCATACGCCTCTGTACACGTCCAAGGTGCACTCTAGAGTCTCGCGTATGTACTTTGCTGACAACCTGTCAGTCTTGTTGGGTCGGATGTGCGTTATCGGGGATCGTCCTCCAGACCACAGTGTAAAACAACCCACTGGCCCCTCTAACCCTCACAACCGCCTGGTGCACCGTACTGCCATCGGTGTGACGAACGGCTAGTACCGCATGCCCTGCCACTATATTTATGCACATGCAAGTATTTCATTCCGAGCCTCCCGCTCGCAAGACCAAACCCGTCCTGAAACCCTCAAACCCAAACCCGGGTGAGAACGCACATTAGTGCCTTTATACCAACTCCCTCAAACCCTAAACGGGTGAGCATATATCATGAATCTCTCCAGCCCTACACGGGCGAGAAGGTACAACAAATGTCCTAACCTATTAGACTACTCTTGTCTACGGGTTATTATACTTAGAGATTTAAGGTTAATCCCAGGACTGCCAACGGTATTCCCTGTGAAGGGCTCTCAAGGGGCACTAGGAACTGTGTTGGGATTACGCCCAGCGTTCCCTTTCGTAAGGATATTTATTTTAGTTGATGGCTAACCATGTCTCACCCCAGCTCTCTTTATTGCTCTGGTACAACCCTAGTGACTTAAGGTGTTACCGGGAAACCGACGGCCTTCCGTCGACCCCCACTCCAGTTGCTACCTAAAGACTTGCACTTTTGATCCCTCACTAAGAAAATACTACCCACCAGGGTTATACATATTGCACTCTCTTATTTCTTCCGATAATCAATCCCCTGGTAACCCCTAAGGCAAGACCTATTTATATTATATGCAGACCATGTCCTATCATTACCCTAAAAAATGGGATCTCCCAAACCTTAAGGCATCTTGCCCCTAAATATTTATCCTAGGGTGGTATGGGCTAAGGGAACTACCCTATGAATTCTCATAATTTTCCGTGGCCAAATAATCCTTTAATTAAATCTTTTAAATTAATTAATAAGTCACTTTACACATGAAGTAGTATGATGTAACATCCACTGACCTAGGTAATTTGTCCTGAGTTGTATAATGATAAAATATTGCTGTCTACAGAGTTTCATAATTTTCCTTTAATTATTTATTCCAATTTCTTATTTAATACCAAATTCTCATAAATTCTATTTTCCAAATGAAGTATAGGTAATATGTATTCCAAACTTTCAGGAAAATTACAGAACATATAAAACACTAATTTATGACTATTGGCAGAGTCTCATCAATTTTTATTGTGTAATGGCCTATAAAAGTCCATTATAACATATTTACCAAAAATGCCATTGTATTAATTTAACAACTAACAATACATCCATTAATTCTGAGAAATTTATGCAAGACTAATAAAATAATTTCATAGCATTAGAATAAATTCCAAATTTTTCTGAGGTGCATATCCATCATTTCAAGAATTAAATGAAATAAGGGTAAAATGGGCAATTTGAGATATCTATTCCAAAAGCTCTTCAAACAGAAGGATCATATTTTTCCTAAGTCAACAGTAACCCTATCTATATCTTGGCAAAGTTTGAGGATTTGTGCTTGAGGAAAACCTATTTTCCAAATTTATTTCCAAAAGAGCTATATTTAAAATAAATTCCAATAAATGGGATTTTTGATTCCAAAAATCCCATAATTAATTTGAGGGATGAGAGTTACCCTAATGAACCACTGTAAACAAATCCAAGATTTTTTGCATGCCTCCATTTGGCTAAATACACCATATTTGAAGTTTTGCTATTAGCACACCAAGGCAAAATATGAACTAACACATGCAAGTGGATTATCCAACATGCATTAATACAAAGGTGCTGAAATTTTTATCATGCACCAAGGATGTCCCCAATGATCTACCACCAAGATTTGGGGCCATGGGGAGGCATATAGCTCCATATATTTCACTTATTTACATATTGACATTTTGACCAAAACTATAGGAAAACTTGTTTCACAAATTCCTAAATTTTGGCAGGGGCTAAGTATGCCCTAATCATAAATGTACCCAAAATTAGGGGCCATGGTGATTGCTGGTTTGACGTGGGCATCCAAATGAATTTCTGCCCTAGTCTAGGACCAGTCCTAGGAGAAATGCCCTACAGGACGGTACACTACACCAAATTACAACTTTAAGTTGGCAAATTAAAGATGAGATAGTCAGTTACATTTTTCATTGAGGGACTAATTTCTGGAAATGCCTCTAAGAGGCCTAAAAACAACATGCAACATGACTATAATTATGTGACAGAAATTTTACTATTCATCATATTAAAATTAAATCATATTAATGATTTTGCACGAATCTTAAAGAGTAACCGACGGGATCCGTTCATATTCCCCAATGGATTAACGTCTGCGATTGAGTTTTCCTGGGTGATGTTGGCTGGCGATTTCCGGCCAGCTGAGCCACCACCACCGCCGACGGATATCGCCACCACCTTCGTTAAGGTGGGGGCTAGCGTTTCCCGGCGGTGGGGCCGCCGGAGTTGGCTCCTCCGGCTAACCCGAGCAAGAAGAAAAAGCCCCGATTTCTCCATTTTCCACTCATGGCATCGGGCTCGATTGAGCCTGATATCTCCCTAAATGGATCTAGAAATCTAGTACAGGTAGAGGTGAGGTGAAACGAACCTGAATTGGGGCTTGGCTGCGGGTTAGGCGGCGGTTTTCCATGGTGGTGGTGCGCCGACGAGCTCCACTGCGATTCCTTTATTCTCCATTGTTCTCCATGATCCAGCACTCGAATTCCACTCCCTTCTATCTCCTGAAGCTGTTGGTGAGGTCTGTTTGGACTGAGGTGGAGTATATGGGGAGATATTACCTATGTGAGTTCGGTTGAGCTTTGGTTGCTCCGCCCCTGCTGCCAAGTGGCACATAGCCCCTGTTTTCTGCTGGAAATGGAGAGAGGAGGTCAGCCATCTGGTTTTGGGCAGATAAATCCAGCTGAAGGGGTGGCCATGTGGCCACCATTCCCTTCTTTTCCATTTCTCTCTCCTCCTTCTCTCAAAATCCCAATTCTACCCCCTTGCATGTATTCTCTCTCCTGATTTAGAGGGGTAGGATTGGTCTTGTTCACTTGGGCTGGCCATGGGCCAATTTTGGTGGGCTTGGTCCAATGGAAGATGACTTGGTCTTCATTTCACTCTTTTAGGTCAACTTGTTGACTTGTTGACTTGGAGAGTTGACTTAGTCAACATGGTGGGTGGGCTGACCCCATTTGATGGAAATGGGTCTAGTGGTACCACCCAACTTGGGTTGGGTCAAGGGGGTGCCCTACTCAGGCCAATTGGGCTTATGAGTGTGGGTTTGACCAATTTAAGCCCAAGGTTGACTTTGGTCAATTGGGGTCAAAGTGTTGATCTAGTGACATGCCCTAGGGTCCACTTAGATTGTTTTTAGGGTTAGGGCAATGTGGTGGGGGTCATGGTGTGGCTAGGGTCCCCACTTAGGCTAGTTTGACCTAGTTTGACTATGGTCCTATAGTGGGCCCCACATGGCTACCACCCACTATCTAGGGTCAAACCTAGTTGATCCCCTTAAATTCACCCCAAGCCTAACCCAATCTAATTTGAGGGGTCCAGAAGTAACATGGGATGTTACAGCCTAGATCCCGGGAGACCTGAATCTAGGCCCCCAGAAGAAGATACAAGGAAGGAAGTGGATAGCTGAGAAGGTAGGGTAGAGATAGAAGCAGCAAGAGGAGTTATAGCTTCATCTATCTGCTTTTTGAGGGTTGGAGTAATAAATTCAGGAATATTTGAAGCAATGGATGAAAAGTCCACATACATAGACTCAGGAGCAGTCTGAGTAGATGTTTAGGGTAGATTTAGTGTAGAGGAAGACGGAGTAGATCTGTTTGCACAGGTTGGGCAAACAGTGAAATCTCAGGGAATGGATGATGGAGGAATGACAAAGGGAATGTCATCAGGAATGATTTCCTGGATAAGTTATTGTGATGGAGATACATATGATTGAGTTGGAGTTGTATGCAATAGAGAAAAGTGAGTAGGAGAAGATAATAGTGGAGATGAAGGTAGAGACAGATGAATTGGAGATTCTGGATAAAATGAAGTGGATGGAATATCTTCAGATGTAAAAGGTTGTAGAGTTGATTGAGGAAGAGAAGCATCAATAGGTGGAGTTGATGATGGAATAAGCGAATGAGGCAGAGATGGTGGAGTTAACTGTCTAGGTGAATGGTATGGATATGGAGGAGGAGAAGAAATATGAGGAGCAAAAACTTCTGCTGGACATGGAAAAGTGGCTGTAACAGCCCTTGTGCTTTCATAAGCTGTCCTGGAGGGTTTAGCCCTGGATGGCTTTGGGATTACCCTCTCCCATATTCTAAACAAAGCAAAAGTAAGCCTCTTGGATGCATTATATGCACAGTCTTAGAGACCAGAACTTTTGGATATTTGGTTTGGAGAAAGATACCCAGAATTCTGCCATAGCTGACATCATTCTTATTAATCTTATTCTTAATTGAATCAAATAAGATTGTTCCCCAATTCACATATTTCTTATTAACCAAAGCACACACGAACATAAATTGGTACCTGGTGACATAATCATGTGCAGAATGTTTTCCCAACAAAACTTTACCAACAACATTGGCTATGAATTTATATTCAACAGAAAAATTCTTTATCAGTAGGTGATTAGGGTTTCCCTAATTGTGTCCCATTCTATCTAGCATTTCATCAAATTCAGTATTAAATATTTGTATGTCATCTTCACCATTTTTGAAACCAAAAATTTCAGATAAAATATCATGTGGTAGAGAAACCTGATGTCATGTGACTGATCCAGTAATAGTTGTAGGGTCTTGAATCTTTACAGTATAGACTCATTCCTTAATTTCCATAGTGGGGAGCTTGATTCTGGTGGACATAAAGTTTCGCAGATGTTGCGCCTCAAACAGTTACAAAATATCCTTAAAGATTTGATCAGAATGACTGAAGGAGTCCATATCTATATCAAATCCTGCATCAAACTTCATTATTGAGAGAATCGCCTGCGACACAGCCATTTTCCTGTAACACAGAAAAGATTGTTGGAACCCCACCTTTATTTAGGGTTGATTTGGGCTAGGTTCACTATTAGGATTGTTAGATGACCTAACATGTATAGTCTAGGGTCATAGGTGTTTATCAGGGTCAAGGTCAGTCGACAACCTAGATTGTTTGGCTCTCACCTTCAGAAGACTTAGAGATAGAAGTCCTCCAGAGAAAAGCAGTTTTTTTAAGAGACAGAAAGTCGTTCGAAGATTAGCTGAACATAGCTCGACGATCGTTGTTGGGTTTATTGATCCCAATATCCCAGATTTGTAAGAAGTCAAACGGGTCAATGACATACACACATAATGTATTTGATGTGTGCTTTAGTTCATGCATGCAGGTAGTCCATGATTGGACATGTGAAGAAAAATGAGTTGGGCAGTAAACTTAAATTTCATCGAACTCAACTCAGAGTTCGTCGAACTCAGCTCGCTGATCGTCAAGCTCAACTCAGCATTCCTTGGGTTAAGCTTAAAAACTCAGGATTCATAATTCGTCGAATTTAACTCAAAGTTCGTCGAGCTTAGGGTACAGTTCGTCGAGCTCAGCCCAAAGCTTGTCAAGCTAAAATAAGAGAAAAATTTAAGGCAAAAAGCGCTGAGACTGCTGAGAAGATCAAAGTTCATCGAGCTCAGTTTGCGGTTCATCGAGCTCAGCTAAAAGCTTGTCAAGCTAAAGCCAGAAAATCTGTCTAAACCAACAACGCTGAGACCGCTGTGAAGAAGGCATTAAGACCACTGAGACAGCTGAGACAGTTGAGAAGATGTCGTTAAGATGACTGAGACAGTAAAGACAAAATTAGCTAGAAATTTTCTAAGTCCTGAAGCGTTGAGTGAACCTGCTTCACTCAATGCTTCTAAATAAAGCAGGAAGCACTGAGACAGTTAAGAGGTAAACAGCTGAGAACAAATCTAGCTTGATTTTTTCTAAGTCCAGAAGCGTTGAGTAAAGCAGGTTCACTCAACTCTTCTAATGAAGACGGAAGTGCTGAGACAGTTAAAAGCAAAAATTGCTGAGACCGCTGAGACAAAGGCTTGTCTTAGCTAATAATGAAAAACGCTGAGACTCCTGAGACAAAAACGTTGAGACAGTTAAAGTACAAAAACCGCTGAGAAAACATATAAGAAGAAAGCTCTGAGACAAAGGCTTGTCTCAGCTAATATTGAAAAACCACTGAGACCGTTGAGACAAAACCGCTGAGACAAAGCCAGGGAATGTTCTAAGTCCAGAAGCGCTGAGAGTCAAGGCTGATGGCATTGAGTGTCTTAACACCACACAACGCTTAATGGGATTCTGGAAAATTTTCTAAGTACAGATGTTGATGACCACTACTGACGTCATTAAAGTCAAAATTACAGGAAGCCGTTGCGGGAAAGCTGCTACAACACCGAAAGATGTTTTGTCCCTTTCTGATGGAGTTGGCGCTCACCAATACTTGGTGGGCACATATACTATAGTGCAATTGATTCAAATCAACGGATATAAATTGGGAAACAGAAATGGGATTAGAGTTAACGAATCAAACGAACAGAAAGAGAAATTGATGGTGGCGGCTGGACATTTTTCTTCCCGTCAAGCTTGAAAGCTAAAGTCCAGCCAAGATAGCCTAAATGCAAAAGAAGGATAGCTGAAGCACTTCAAGCTAAACAAGTATGTTCCCAATAGAACAGTTTAGCTGACTCATCTCATCAGCAAGGTGGAAGCTGCTTAGCTATACAGCAGTAAAAAGTGATAGCTGTAGAAGAAGGCTGATTCCTTCTACAACAAGTGAGATGGACTGAAATCTGCTCAGTCCAGCAAAGTTGACTCAAAGTTATTTCTCTGAGTTAGTTATTTTATTTTCTTCAACTTAGTGTATTTATTTCCTGTAGGATTCAGGTTTCCTGAATCTGAGTGTAGGGCACTTTGTTCCTGAGGTAGGTGACAAATCTATCACTAAGGTAGGTGTCTTGTTGGGGCACTAAGGTAGGATCCAAGTGAGGATCTGATCTATAGGACTTAAGTGCCTGAGATAGGAGAGTGTTGCTCTCTGAGGTAGGATCCAAGTGTGGATCTGAGGTAGGGTTGTCCTCCCAACCTAAGTGTAGGGCCTTATGCCTGAGGTAGGTGACTAAAAAGTCACTGAGCTGTAGGTGACAAGTTTGTCACTGAGATTGTAGGCCTTGGAGGAGGCTGAACTGTATTTACCTAAAAGGGTACTGAGTAGTAGGAGTGTTGCAACACTCTAAGAGTAGGGCCATGTTCCTGAAGCTGTAGGACTGAAAAACCTGAGTGTATTCCTTAAAAATAAGGCCGAGGTAGATGATCAATTGATCATTGAGCTATAGGAGTTCTACAGAACTCTGATGTAGGAACCCTTGTGGTTCTGAGTTGGATTCTGAGAAGAATCTATGTGTAAGGCTGAGGGCCTAAGGTGTAAGATCTGAGGAACATATGTGGAGGAGTTTGTGTCGAGTCCAACAAATAAGTTGGATATGTGGAGAGGGAAAGTGGATGTACCCAATTGCTGAACCACTATAAATTCTGGTGTTTGATGTGTGTGCTTGTTTTACTTTATGATTGCATGATTTAAGGACAAGGTTTAGATAAAACAAGTTGAAAACATCAAAAAAATTATTAAAAGCTCAAAGACCTATTCACCCCCCCCCCCTCTAGGTGATTAGCTAACCTAAAGTTAAATAACTTTCAAGTGGTATCAGAGGGAGGTTCCTCAAAAAGGATTTAACAATCTGAGTATACCTCCAAGGTTATCTAAAAGATATGTAATGGGGTCTGGTGTAAACTATAAGGAATTAAGAGCCATGAAGTTGCCAATCTGCAGAAAGGAAGGGTTTGAGTTGTGGAAGGAAAGGGTCAGGATGTTCATGGAAGCTGCTGACCATAAGAACTACATCACAGTCCAAGAGGGACCCTTCATCGCCATGAAGATCTCAGTTCTAGATGCCAACATCTAGACTCCTAAATCATACGAAGAAATGAACAAGGATGAGCTCCTCCTTGACTCCATGGACAAAAGAGCTCAAAATATCATTGCCAGTGTAGTAGATGATTCTACATTCCAGAATTTGGTGCACTGCAAGACCTCCAAGGAGATGTGGGACACCCTAGTGGTGTTCATGGAGGATTCAGAAGAGGTGAGGGATGACAGGAAATCCATGTTCAACCAGGAGTATGAGGCCTTCAGACAAGGAAAGTCTGAGGGCATTGCTGAAAGTTTTGAAAGATTTTTCAGAACTGTTAATGAAGTGAAAACGTATGGAAAGGTCTTCAGCACCTATGAGCTAAATGATAAATTTCTCAGGTCCCTCACCAAGGATTGGGACACAAAGATCTGTGCCATCAGGGAGATGGGCAGGGTAGCAGATTCACCACCTCCAACCTTATTTGGAAAGCCACTATCCTATGAGATGTAGCTTGCTATAGGGAAGGAAGAAGATGAGAAGACCAGCAAGTCACAGAGCAAGGACAAATCTGTGGCTTTCAAAGCTGATGCTTCAAGCAGGAGCAGAAGGAAGATCTCTCCAGTGAGGAGAACTGCTATATCAGAATCTGAAAGCTCCAGGTCCAGCTCATCTGACATGCATACATCTGATGAGGACCTTGCTGCCTTCTCCAGGCAGTTTCAAAAATTCATGAAGAAGGGGCATTGGAAGAGCTGAAGGCCATCTTCCTCCTCTCAGCACAGAAGGAAATCCTCTAAGGAGGACAGATATACTCCTAACTCTAATAAACAATCTTCCTCTAACATTATTTATTTTTACTGCAGCAAACCAGGGCATGCAATTGCTGACTGCCCAGTAAAGAGTAAAGGAGAAAGGGTGAAGAAGCACCATAAGGGAAAGAAGAAAGAGAAGTCCCTAGTGGCCAAGAAGGAGAAGACCTAGTCTGACTCTTCCTCTGAGTCAGACAATGAAGAAGATGAGGCCTATATTGGGCTTATTGTTGTTGCTGAAGAGGAACCTAAAGACTTACCTACTGCTATAATAGAGATCAGGGCCCCTCTGTCACACTCAGATAGTGACTCAGAGGTGGATGAAGATGAAGAAGGAGACGCTCAGTACCATGGACTAATGACAATGACAGATGAAGAAAGCAGCCACGATCAGCCTGGTCAGACTCAGGTACATGTTAAACCACATTCTTTTATTTCTAGTCATGAGTCTGACTCAGTCTATGAAGCTCAATCATCAAGAGATGAAGGGGATTCATACTCTAAGGATGATGTAAACTCCATAATTTCCAAGTATGAAGAACTTCTTGAGGCTTTCAAGAAATGCAAACTACTTGCCAAGAGGCATGCAAAAGACCTTCTTAGTCTTAAAGCAGGTGTGAAGAACAAGAAAAGGACCTCACTGACATGGCTGCTCGAGCAGCTCAGCTTAAGGAAATCATTGACACCAGTGGATCTGTCGTTCTCCCAGTGACCATAACAGCTTTCATGGTCATACCTATTAGAAGGAAACAACACTCTCTAAAAAGGAATTTGAGGCAGTGAGGCTAGAGGAATAACTGGTGCCTTCCCTTTTCCCTTTCCTCTTGGATTTGAAGGTTTAGCAGGTCCCCTAAATCCCAACCCTTTCTTACCAGCTTGTGTAAGGTGGGTATCAATTAAGGGCAGCACGGTGCTTGGCTTGGAAAATTTGCTCACTAGCAATTTCTCATTTAAGAGATCATTTTTAAGTTTCTGGATAATTTTCTCATTTGAGACACTTACCACAGACTCTCCAAGAATACCCCAACAAAATGGGATAGCTGAGAGGAAAAATAGAACTCTCATAGAAGCTGAAATGACACTATTAAGTGACATATCTCTCCCAGAATACTTCTGGGCTGAGGTAGTAAATACTGCATATCATGTCCTAAATAGGGATTTTGTCAACAAGTATCACAAGAAGACTCCTTATGAGATCATGAAGGGCAGAAAACTAAACCTTGCCTAACTTAGGATCTTTGATAGCAAATGTTATGTGCTCAACAATGGAAAGTCATATCTGACTAAGTTTGCTCCCAAATCTTATGAGTGGATATTTGTTGGGTACAACAATCATAGCAAAACATATAAGATCTACAACTTGAAAAATTAAGTTGTACAAGAGTCTGAAAATGTAGTTTATGATGAATCTTCTATGATCAACAATGAGCTGTCTAGCTCCTCATCTAGATCTGCAGGTTTAGAACATGTAATGGATTAAATGACCATCAAGGATGCTCCTCCAGCTACCCAAAATGAAGATAATGGTGTGTATGTTCCTGAAAAAGGATAAAGGTTGCAGGACATGAGTGAAGATCAGCTGGACCCAGCCAATGAAGTCAATGATACTGAAGAGAGGTTGCCTCAAGCTGTCAGACATCTAAAGGATCATCCCAGACATCAAATCATTAGTGATGCTAGCTAAGGGGTTACAACAAGGAGCAGAAGACTGAACATAGCCATGTACTCTAGCTTTCTGTCTCAGATTCAGCCCAAAAGGTTTGAAAATGTCAATATAGACAAATTTTGATTGTGGCAATGCAAGAATAACAGAACCAGTTCAAGAGATGTAAGGTCTGGAAGATGGTTCCCAGAACACATGGACATAACATCATTAGAACAATGTGGATCTACAAAAATAAGTTAGATGAGAATGGTGTTAAAATTAAGAACGAAGCTAGACTGGTGGCTAAGCGATATAGACAAGAGGAAGGTATTGACTTTGATCAGACCTTTGCCCCAATTGCTAGACTAGAAGCCATAAGACTATTCCTTGCATATGCTGCCCACAAGGGATTCAAGGTCTACCAGATGTATGTGAAGTCAGCCTTCCTAAATGGTGACCTAAGAGAGGAGGTCTATGTTGAGCAGCCATCAGGTTTTTTTAATCCTAACTCTACTGATTATTTTTATAGGTTTAGGAAAGCATTGTATGGGTTGAAGCAAGCCCGTAGGGCATGGTATGAAACCATGTCTAGCTTTATCATTGAGAACAAATTCTCAAGGGGAAAGATAGACAAGACTCTATTCTTAAGAGAATCAAAGGGCAAGATCATCCTAGTACAGATTTATGTAGATGACATAATCTTTGGATCTACTGATGATAACCTATGCAAGAAGTTTGCCAAACTTATTCAAGGGAAGTTTGAGATGAGCAGTATGGGTGAGCTCAAGTACTTCTTGGGGCTCCAAGTAAGATAGTCTGAGGATGGATTGTCCATCTCTCAGTCGAAGTTCACTAAGGAGTTAATTAGAAAATTTTGTAGGGAGAGTGCCTCCATAATGAAAACTCCTATGAGGTCAAGTATATCAACAAACAAGGATGAGACAGGGAAACCTGTTGATAAAACCTTGTATAGAGTAATAGTTGGCTACCTCCTCTATTTTACTGCTAGTAAGCCTGACATCATGTATGTCATATGTGTTTGTGCTAGATACCAAGTTTTCCGTAAGGAGTCTTATTACTCTACTATAAAAAGAATTCTGAGAAATCTTAAGGGCACACCATATCTTGGCCTATGGTACCCTAGGAATAGTGATTTTGACGTAACTGGGTATTCAGATGCAGATTTTACAGGCTGCAGAGAAGATAAGAATAGCACATCTGGCTCCTGCCAATTCTTGGGAGGAAGACTTGTTTCTGGAGCAGCAAGAAGCAGACTAGTGTTGTCATATCTACAACTGAGCCAAAATATATATCAGTTGGGAGTTGTTGTGCTCAACTGCTGTAGATCCAACACCAGCTACAAGACTAAAACCTAAAGCTAAGTAACACTCTAATATATTATGATTCTATTAGTGTTATCTCTATTGCTAGGAATCTTGTCTCTCACACCATGATTAAGCACATAGAGATTAGGTATCACTTTATTAGGGAGCATGTGTAGTGTGAAGACATTAGTCTTGAATTTTTCCCCACTAACAAGCAAGTAGTTGATATATTCACCGAACCACTAGATGAAGCAAAGTTCAACACCTTTAAATTTGAATTGGGTATGTTGAATTTAGTTCAGCTTCAGTAGCTCTCCATATATCTTTGTTTATTGTCGGTAGTGTTAATCTCTATAGGATCAACAAAGGACAAATGGACTAAGTGTCAAGGCATTGAGTGCGCTGAGACAAGATCAAGCGTTTAGTACGCTGAGTTTAAGTGATCAGGCATCGAGTGCGTTGAAACAACTACAAGAGTCGAGAGCGTTGAGTGCGTTGAGTTCACTCAATGCTTACTCCCAGTGACATCTATTTGCGGCTAAGTATTGGGATCAATTCCAGCTGTTAATCTTTTCTTGATCATAAACAGGTACGCGCCTCTCCATCTTATAAAATAAAAATTACTATAAATAGAAGGTTATGTGCACAAAACAAATTAAACTGTTCCTCGCCCTTCTCTGCTCCTTGCGATGAAATGACAAAAGCTCGTAAAATCTACAGCAACTCACAGAAGATATGGTGCCACAAAGATTGGATTTCCTGCTCGAAGGTTTTGAGTTGGTCAAAAATGGATTCAAGGATGCGCTTGAGGAAGTTCAGTTAGTTCTCCATCAGCTACAAGTCGCTGACCTAGAGTATGTTCTCTCTTAGACCAATCTACTTTGGAAAAGAGAGGTACTTGAGTTATACTCAACTGCCAAGGTCGACTCATCATCCACTAAACTCAAGTCCTTAATCAGTGGAAACAAGGTTAAGATTACCCCCAAGAGACTGATCAAGGCTCTACAACTGCCGAAGTTCAGAGTGTCAGATGAAGAAAATGAAATGGATCAAACTGATTTCAAAGTTTCTCTAAAGTGGTGTGGACTTTCAAAGCACACCACTGGATCGATTTTGAGGAAAGAACTGAACCTGAAAGGAAAATTCCTTGCAGATGTCATTGGAAAGGCACTGTTGTGCAAGTCTGGCTCCCATGACAAAATTTCCAAAACGATGTTTGAGTTAATGGAAAGGGTGATTCTTTCTAAAAGGATAGATTGTGGAGAGTACTTTTGGACAGAATTATAGAGGGTATCCCAGAACCAAACCTTGGTAGAATTCTGTCTTTGTTTCTGCACAATAGTGTTCCAGGGATCCTTAGCATAAGGCTAGGAACTAGAATCCATCACATGAGAAGGATGGACTCAAAATTGCTTGATAAATGGGAAAGATTTATGCAACCACACCAATAGTTTGATGAGAAGAAGAAAAAGAAGGCAATGATAGTTCAAGATGACAGCACTGAAAAAAGTTCATCTGAAAATAGTGAGGAAGAGCCCCATGATCCACAGCTTTCTCAATCTACTTAAGAGACCGGGAGACATACAAATGCTCAGGTATCATTTTCTTCTGAATCAATAGTAAGGACGTAAGTGAGCAGAACTCAGTCTGAGGAACTTCAAGCTGATGTTATGGATATACCTCCAGTTGAGGTTGCTGAAGAGATTGTCAACAAGATCTCCACAGAGATGGAGGGGGAGTCCTCCAAGTCTCCAGCTCCTACTGAAAAAGAAGCTGCACCTACGGACTAAGATATACATGGTGGATATAGCCCTCATAGTGAGGGGGCACAACTCCTTGAGCAAGTCATGGGAGATGCTTTTACTGAGGGGGAGAAACCCAGCTCTTGCGGGAGGATATTTAGATTCCTCTTGAGGATGAACAAGCTACTGCAATAATGGAAGAAAATACTAAAAACATCAATGCTGCGGATCTGGATGTACCTGGACAATGTTATGGTTAAGGGGGAGATTCACACTGAATTCCCTGCTCAAGGAACCATTTATAATGTAGAATCTTTTGAATCAGATATGGGGAATGCTGTTGCTGATAACAATAGAAATCAACACTCTTCAGAATTTGAAATGGCTGACTCACATGCAAGAGCAGAACTCTGGCTAGTGCAACAACCTGTCTGTAATGAAGGTACATCAAATCAAACTGATCAGATGTCACCATTCTTTCTGGCCGAACTGAAAGGGTTGTTGGATGAATAAAGGAGGCAGCTAGAGAAATTTGTGGATGAATCCATCAAGAATCTCAGGAATAATCTGACATCAGAGATTAAATCTATAAGATTTGAGGTTAATATTCTAAAGGCCCATACTGTCAAATTTTTCATGAGAGCAGCACCTGCTATTACCTTCATAGAAAGCAAGCTAATTGAAATCAGCAATATTCAGACTTGGATTGTGGGAAATCAGACAATTACTGCCAACAACATGCTAACAATCCACAATACACAACAGAAAGTGATGGAAATACACAAAACTATTCTTAAGAGAAGAATGGATGCATGTGACAAAGTTCTAGATGATCACTTGCTTAAGCTCAAGGGCCATGTCACCATTGGTGTCAACTATCTAGATGATCAACTAACAAAGGCCTACTCCTCTCTAACTAAAAATATCTCTGAAGAAGTAAAAAAGGGGGAGAAGGAAGTAATAAGGACCAACACTGAAAATGATGTATGGACTATAAATGTGATCAGAGGATCCCTTGGTCTTGAATAGATAACATGTGATAACATCCCTACTTTTCCTAACCAGATTAATAAAGCACTGCAAGATGGGAATCAGTATGGCACCCAATACAATGATCAGGATACAGATCATTATGATACTCAGCATTATGATATTCAAGATGCTACACAATGGGCTGAACCTTCTACAACAGGTGAATTTCCTACATTCAGCCCCACTGTTGACCAAATGATGAGAGCTAAAGTAAAGTCTCTTGCTGAGGAAGAGGAAGATGTCATGTTGAGCAAGAAGAGATACGGGGAAGATATGGAAACCATGCCAGTTTTTGAACAATGGAGTCCTCAATCCAGGACTATTATTCTATATGTCTGGGATCTAGGCAAGAACAAGAGCATTGAAAGGGGAAAGCTCTACAGTTCTCTAGAATGGGCCAAGCATGAGAAGAATGAAGAGGGTAGAAGGAAGTTTAGAAGGGAAAGGAGGCTTGGTAAACTACTGCCAGATGCTGTGGAGCCCAACAAGTACTTCTAAAATCCATATAGCTATTTTGAGAGGCAAAAGGAAAAGCAAGGAGACAAAGCTAAAGCTGCCAATAAGCCTAGCAAGGGCATAGTCAAAAGGGAACCTGAAACTTAGAAATGTTTCTTATTTTACTTAAGGGCTGTAGGAAATGTGTTTTGTTTTCTGCACACTACAAAAACATTAATCTTTTTGTTAATGAAAATAATATTTCTAGTTGTGTATAATTTATCTCACCTTTCTACTAAAATGTTATATCTGATGAATATGTGTTAGTGTATATCATTGTCTAAGGTTTTGACTTATTCAAATAGGGGGAGATTGTTGGGTCCATTGATCTCAATGTCCCAAATTTGATGAAGGTCTACAGGATAATGGTATACACATGTTTGTTTCTAATGCATACTATCAGTTATATGTATGCAAGGGGCTCTTTATTACTTTAATTAGACAGGTTATCCACGTGACATTGACAGGAGGACATATGACATGATGCAGACAAGGCTCAAATTTTTCTAAGTCCAGATGTGTTGAGTGAAGGCAGTTCACTCAATGCCAGATGGCCTTAAGCATTGAGTAAAGACTAGACAGTCAAAACCTCAGCAATGTCAAGGCAGAAATCTAGTTAAGTCCAAAATGATTTAGTGAGAACAGTTCACTAAATGCCTATAGGCAGAAGCATTGAGTAATGCTCAAGCAGTCAAAGTCGTAGAGAATATGCCAAGCAATCTGGATAAGTCCATAAGCGTTGAGTGAAGGCAGTTCACTCAACGCTATGCAGAGAAAGCATCGGCAAAACATTATTCAGTCAGAGCTGCAGTATTGCTTGATAAAAAATTCTGTCTAAGGACAGAAGCATTGAGTGACGACAGCTCACTCAATTCCTATTCAACAAAAAATCTGTCTAAGGACAGAAGTGTTAAATGAATGCAGTTCACTCAACGCATCTTCAACAAAACAAGCAAAGGCAGAATTCGTTGAGTGAAGATAACTCACTCAGCGCCTTCATACGTAAAAAATCAGCTAAGTCCAGATGCATTGAGTGATGAAGGCTCACTGAACGCCTATTCAGTTAGACTGCAAATGTCTATATTCATTGAGCGATGATTGATCTCTCAATGCCTGAATATGCAGAAATCTGCCCAAGTTTTTTTGGCATTGAGTGACAAGGCTTCACTCAACGCCTCTGCAGAATTGTGAATATGTTTAAGTCTATAGGTGTTGTATCTTGATGATGTCAGCAGAAATTCAAATGTTGCGAGAACTGAACAGTCTATGAAAAATGGCGTCGCTTTCCGATTGTACAACATTTAATGCTAAAGAGAAGTTGCAGCTACCAACTTCATGTGGTCCCACTGGTCAAAGAGTCGTTGGACAACGAGATAGAAAAGCAAGAGATCGAGGAAGAAATTAACTTTTGGATAATTAACTTTTCGTATAATGAGCTGCATCTTCTTTCTCTCGACCCAGTTGTAGAGCTTGAAGAAGTGGTTCATTCTGTTGATCTTAAAATACAAGAAAGTTAGTTTTTGACCTACACAACTTCAATAGCAAGTTCAAAGAGATTTCTCTCTAAGGTATAAGAAGGAACAAAGCAAGCCCTAGCTGCAGTGACTTCATAGCTCAAGCAGAACTAATCTTGAAGATCTATTCCTAGAGCTATGAAGAAGAAAGGACTGAATCATTTCAGTTGAGGAAAAGGCAGACTCAAAGACCATTTCTATGCAGTCATTCAACAACAACAACTGTTGGGTCCATTGCCGACAATGTCCTAGATTTAAGGAAGTCAATCTTGTCAATGATATACATAAAGTTGTATTTGATGTATGCCTGAGTTCATGCATGCATGGATGTCCTAGCAACAATGATGGGACTGGTAGCCTAAGTGGCTAGGTCAGGTAAACAATTACCTAAGGTGTGGATTGATAGAAAATTGTTTATGTCCACGGGTGTTGAGTGAAGGTCACTCACTCAATGCTAGATTACTTATAGGGCTGAGTGAAGCCTATACAGTCAAAGCCAAAGTAGTGGCACGCTGAAAAAGTGGTTAAGTCCACGGGAATTGAGTAAAGTCAACTCAGTCAATGCCATACAACAAAAGACTGTGAGTCAGGCTAATGCAGTATAAGCCTAAGAAGAATTGGGCAGAAATGTGGCTATGTCCACAGGCGTTGAGTGAGTATCACTCACTCAATGCCATACTCTATATTCGTTGAGAATTGCCTTATAAGTCAAAGCCATAGAAAATCTGTGCTGATATTTATCTAAGTCCAAATGCGTTGAGTATAGCTTACTCACTCAACGCCAGATAAATAGAATAAAATTTGTTAAGTAGCTTGGCATTGAGTGGAGCTTGCTCACTCAATGCCAAGGAGTAGAAAAATATGGCTAAGGCAGAAAGCGTTGAGTGAAACATGCTCAATCAATTCTCTCAACGCTATGATTTAGAAACTAGCTAAAGTAGAAAGCGTTGAGTGAGGCGTGCTCACTCAACGCTCTTAACGCTTAAGATGCTGAAGAAGCTGGAAATTGGCAAAGGCAGAAAGCGTTGAGTGAGGAGTGCTCACTCAACGCTCTCAATGCCTAAAGTATAAATAACATGGCAAGGGACAAGACGTTGAGTGAGACATGGTCACTTAACGCTCACAACGCTAAGCATGTAGAAAAGGAAAAAAAATATGCTAAGGCAAAAGGCGTTGAGTGAGGCTCACTCACTAAATGCTGTCAAAGCCTATATAGATAGAATTCTGTCTAAGTACCTTGGCGTTGAGTGAAGCTCATTCACTCAACGCATATTCTACTGATTCTCGATTTTGGTTAAGTCCACAGGTGCTAACATCAGCAATATCTATAAAATTTACAAAGTCAACTAATTTTAAATCATGTATGGAGAAGCTACAGAACACGACAAATTCTATCGCGAAGCTACTATACATCTTCTTCCGTTAAAGCAAGGTGCAGTTGTATGTTGTAAGTGGGCCCCACTAATTTCTTAGAGCTGTTGATTGGCAAACTACAAAGAGAAGAGAGTGGCCAAGACGACAACAACTTTTATGACTTTATCAATTTTAAAAGTTGCGGTTGGACTTCTTCTTCCTTGCCATTGCTGCCGAGAAAAAGGTTGAAGTCTTCCCGCAAGAACCAAAAAGTTCAATTAGCTGGTTTCATCTTCACCTGCACCGGCAAGATCAGAAGGAATACCTTCTGAGGGAGAAGCAGAAGCAGAGAACAAGTTCTGTAGATCAAGTTACTTCACAGTTCAACAACCTCAAATCTGAAGATCTACTTCTAAAGCTGAGAAGAAAAAAGAACAAAGTGGTTGACTCTGTCCTAGGAAGGAAGAGGAAGCAGAGATGTTTACTGCTAGTTACTTCTAGCTCAAGAACCTTGTAGCTGTGACAAAAGTTTGAGCTGAGATAACTCAACTCAAGGGGCTATCACAAAGAAATTTTTGTGATAGATATAAATCTATTACACTCCAGTAGGATCCTTTTGGATCTGAGTTGTAGGTCTCTCTGAGCGTGAGGTAGGACAAAGTTTCCCGAGCTGTATGATCCAGTTTGGATCTGAGGTAAGTGGTCAATTGGTCACTGAGCTGTAGGAGAGGAATACTCTCTAAGTGTAAGACCTTTGGGTCTGAGGTAGGATCCCTAAAGGATCTAAGGTAGGGTTGTCCTCCCAGCCTGAGTGTAGGATCTTTGACCTGAGGTATGTGATCTGTTGATCACTAAGTTGTAGGCCTTTGTAGCTGAGCTGTAAGTCTTGGAGGAGACTGAGAGGTTCTGAGGGATCTGAGGTGTAAGCTCTTTGGAGCTTAGGTTTGGAGAAGTGCCTTGAATAACAAGAAGTTGGCAAGGTGGGAAGAGAGTGGATGTACCCAAAAGTTGGGGAACCACTATAAATCTGTGTGCTTTTTTGTGTTATTTTCTTTGTGCAGGTACTTGAAAGCTAATTACAGACAACACACTAAGTAGTAAGGAAGATAAAATTAAAAGCTAATAATATCAGTAAGACAACCTATTCACCTCCCAGGATGTAAGCTACCTTGAAAATAAAGACTTTCACCAACCAACCTTTCAATTGTAGGATCATTACTGATCTGACTGTAAGCTTGATCTATAAAGGCTGAGGCAGGATCTTTCTGTAAATCTGAGCTGTAGGGCCCTTGGGCTCGAGTTGTAGGATTCCAGTTGGGAATCTGAGTGGTAGGATCCTTGTGGAGATCTGAAGTAGGGCTAAGTACCAGAGATGTAGGAGGTTTATCCTCTAAGGTAGGATTTAGTGTTGGATCTGAGTGTGGGGATTTCCTCCAATACTAAGTGTAGGACTTTGACTAAAGTCCAAGGTAGGTAGTCTGTTGCATATTACTGAGTTGTAGGAGATTATATCTCTGAGTGTAGGGCCTTGGGCCTGAGTGTAGGACATAGAGGAGTCTGACGAATCCTGAGAGATTTGTGTTGTAAGCTATTGGAGCCAAGTTTGCAGAAGTTCGCCTTGTCTAACAAGCTGTTAAAAAGGTGGGAGGGATAGTAGATGTACCCATACTCTGGGGAACCACTCTAAATCATTTGTGTGTTGATTGTGTGTTCTTGAAATCAAAGCTAAACTAATCACAATTCACCAAAGTCAAAATAAAATACTAAAAGAAAGAAAAACATATTCACCCACCTCTAGGTGTTTAGCTACTCTTGAATCTAAAGACTTTCAATAATCATGTGTTACGGATTGTGTGGCAGGTATACAGGCTCGTCAGTCATCATACTGACGGGTGTTGATAGATAGACCTTGGCTGGTTGGGTTTGGTCCTCGGTGCTCATTCCAGAGGCTCCTTCCATGCCAGTGGATGGTTCGGCTTGGTTCTTTGGTGATAAGCTCCCAAAGACTCCTTTCATGCCAGTTATAGGTCAGTTGGGCTGTATTCTTGGTGCATATCTACTAAAGACCCCTTCAGAGCCATAGTACGCAAAGGCTCCATTGTTGTGTTCTTAGCGTTGAGGCGTACGGAGGACTATGCATGGTAGTGTGGATACCCGCCTAATAGTGGAGACGCCCGCTCTACTATCACCATTTGGCCACGACGGATAACGCCTAAGATATTAGCTATCTTCTCGAAAAGTGGGAAATACAAGTCTATGTCAGCATAGCAGTGAGCGTGTGTGTGAGCATGGGTGAGTCATCATATTGCATTCCTGTCATAACATTGTTTTGCACTACATAAGATCCTCATCATATAAATTTATATGGGCACTTTTATATGATGAGTTACTTTGATGTACCCGATCATTAACTTATAACTTTGTATGGGTATTTTTATAAGTTAAGTTAATTTCTTTTCTTTTGATTAACATGATGTTAGTGTAGATTGTTAATTACTCATTGTTGATCACTGTTCATACTTGCTTAGTTAAATGTGCTAATACTTACATATATGAACTGCTATACAATAACGCTCGTGCCACTTGACTGTTGATATATAATACTACTATATTAAGCTCCACCTTATTTTTCTCCGTCTGGTGCCTAAGAGTCGTTGGGGTGAGCGAATGTGATAGCAACTTAGTATTTATGACTAACGGTTGCTACGTCCACCATTTTAGTAGGATACCCAGCCGATGGAGTAGCAGCAGCGCCAGGTGCAGGAGGACTTCCAGGCCAGGGAGACATGGCCTGATACGACGTTACCCTCACTTCCTTTGGTGACCGATGTCAATTGAGCGTTATGATGTATCCTTCGGGCAGTGTTTTGTATACTCTGATATTAAAGAAGCCGAGTAGCTTATTATTTACTGATGTACTATTTTGTACACTTACTTATGTGATATAATGACTTCTATGCTCTTCTTTTTGGTTGGGTTGGCATTGTGATATCGGATTGGCCGGCAGGAAAGGCGACTTGTTGTATAGATTAGCTCTTATGCTGATGCTACCGCAAGGCTGCTATTCTGGGCATAAGACTCCCCTCGGTCGTGTCGTGTGTTCTGAAAGGTCTTACAAATGGTATTAGTTTGCATCGATCCTACAATAAAGAAGTCATTGAACGTGGTATTACCCCCGCTCGATTATTTGATTTAAGGACAAACTGGATTAGCGGAATAATGGTATGCCCATTTGTGATTCACACTAAGTATGTCCACCTGTTACCCTATGTTTAGCCAACCTGACCCAAAATCCATGTTTTGTACGTATATCCAATTTGCGGCCACTCTGATAGCTCACTCGATGATTCGTTGAAAGCATCGAGAGCATCGAGTGGTATCGTCGCGCGATACTCACTATCGCCACGCGATAATATTCATCAACTTTACTCAATGCTTTATTGAAGACGTCGAGTGCGTCGAGTCTACTCAACGCTTCGTTGAAAGCGTCGAGTGCTATCGCTAGCGATACCCACTATCGCCAGGCGATAGCCACCTTTACGTTCTATTTTATAGTTTTTGGGGTGTTACAAACCTCCCCTCACAGAAATTTTGTCCTGAAATTTTATTCATCTATAGGAAAACCGTACAAAACTATTACAACTTTACTTTTATAGAAACACTCATCTCGCATGGTTTGCTCACGCTCCCATGTCAATTCTTCCCGACCACAATTATCCCAACGGACTTTGACCATCGTGATTGCCTTGTTTCGCAGTTTCTTGATCTTCATATCTTCGATCCAAATGGGTTTAACTTTCAACGTCAGCCCACAATCGACCGGTACTCGATCACCCGTGATCACTTGTGTTGGCTCTTTTACAGCCTTCCGCAACACTGAAATGTGAAACACATCGTGTAAGCCACTTAGCTCTGCCGAAAGAGCTAACTGATAGGTAGCTTCTCCAATCCGCTCAACCACTTCAAATGGACCAAGATACCATGGACTAAACTTTTTCAAGCGCTGAATCCTGGACACTCCTTTGAACGGCTTTATCTTCAGATATACCCAATTGCACACCGCAAACTCAATATTTTGGTTCTTGTCATTGCAGTACTTCGTTTTCCTATCTTGGGCTACTAGTAGCCGCTCTCTTATAGTGTGTATAGTCAAATTTGCATCTTCGACTTCCTTACGCATATACCACTTCGACTCTCCTGTTTCCGCCCAAGCTAAAGGAGTACGACATTTCCTACCATATAGAGCTTCAAACGGTGTCATGTATATACTAGCTTGGTTGCTATTATTGTAGGTGAACTCGATCATATAGAGATGATCTTCCCAAAATCTAGCGCACACATGCGAAGCATATCTTCCATCGTTCTGTTTACCCTCTCGGTCTGACCATCCATTTGAGGATGAAAGATTGTATTGAATTTCAGCTTGGTACCAAATAGTTGATGAATAAGCTTCCAATCATTCGATGTGAAACACCCTTCTCTATCGCTAACGATGCTACGAGGCACACCCTGAAATCGTACGATCTGCTCAACATAAAGTTTAGTCAATTTTACAACTGAATCGTCCCTCCGATTCGGAATGAAGTTTGCTACTTTGGTCAACCGGTCTATGATTAACTAAATGGAATCATTCTTGCATTGTGATCTCAGCAAACCATGGACGAAATCCATCGAGATATCATCAAACTTCCATTTCGGTTTTGCTAACGACTTCAGGAAACCACCGGGCCTTTGACACTCAGCTTTTACTAGGGCGCAAGTCTAGCACTTTGCCACATAAAGTGTGATGTCATTTTTCAACCCCGGCCACCAGAATATTTTCTTTTTATCTTTGAACATTTATGTACTCTCGTGGTGGATTGATTACTTGGTAAAATGCGCCTCGTACATCAACACCTCCCGTAAATTGTCAATATTTGGGATTCACAATCGACCGTCTTTCCATAAAAGACCGTCGTTCAAGGAGAATTGGGAATTTGACCCATCCACTATCTCCCATCAACCCAAGATATAACCAGAGCCTCCAACTTACGAATCTGACACTCATCATGCATTTGTAACCAATTTGCTTGTCTCAAGGAATCTGCAATCACATTTCCCTTCCTGGGAGTGTAATGTATTTGGAAGGTGTAGTCCCCGAGAAACTCCATCCACCTCCGTTGTCGCATGTTCAGATCCTTTTGATCTATTAAGTACAGGCTCTTATGGTCTGTGGCGATGTAAACTTTCATGTCATATAAGTAATGATGCCAAAGCTTAAGTTAACGTACAACCACCGACTCCAAGTTGTGGACTGGATAATTTTGCTCGTGCACTTTCAACTGGCGTGAGCCATAAGCAATAACCCTTCCAAACTGACAAAAAATGCAGCCTAAGTTGCTCCCTGAAGCATCACTATAATACTCATGTTGTTCGTACCACATGGCAAACTCAAGATAGGCGTCGTGGTCAAATGACTCTTAGCTCCTCAAAATCTCTCGCTCACTCAGCGCCCAAACAAACTGTTGATCTTTTCTCGTCAGTGTAGTAAGAGGTAAGGCTATCCGCGAAAAGTTCTTTATGAAGAGTCTGTAGTAGCCAGCAAATTCAAGGAAGCTCTTGACTTCTATTACAGTAGATAACACAAGCCACTCCCATATCGCAACTATCTTCGTCGGATCCACTGCAATACCTTCTTCACTAACCACATGGCCAAGAAAAGCCACTGACGACAGCCAAAACTCGTACTTTGAGAACTTGTCATAGAGCTTGTTTCTCCTCAGGGTGTGCAAAATAATCCGCAAATAATTTGCATGATCTGCTTCGGACCGAGAGTACACTAATATGTCGTCAATAAAGATGATCACAAATCGGTCTAAGTACTCTTCAAAAGTCTGATGCATTAAGTCCATGAATATCAACGGCGCATTTGTTAGCCCAAACGACATTACAGTGAAAGTATAATGATCGTAGAGTATTCCATACGCCGACTTTGGAATATCACATTCCCGAATCGTCCACTGGTTATATCCAAACTTTAAACCTAGCTTCGAGTATACAGTTGACCCAACCAGCAGATCAAACAAGTCATCATTCCGGAGTATCGGATACTTGTTCTTCTCTGTCCGCTTGTTCAACTCTTGATAGTCAATGTATATACGCAATCTTTCGTCATTCCTCATTTCAAAGATGAATGGTGAACTCCAAGGTGACACACTTAGACGTAAATAACCTTGCTCTAGCAATTGACTAGTGCACTCCAAGGTGACGCACTCCAAGGTGACACACTCTAAGTACTCTTGAAAACCATCCTCAAATGAGTGGTGGACTGGCGCTGTGCTTGCGTACTGTGCGGACTGACGTAGTGTCCACATGGTGGTGGTCTGTCTTTGACCGGGCGCCTGGCAGGTTGTTTGAAGTCTGGTCGAGTCCTTGCGGACTTGGCGGACTGGGTTGTGTTGGAGGGCGGGCTGGGAGCGCTGACTTTATTCACTAGGGTGGTGACCATACTCCTCACCTCGCCTATAAATAGACCCCCCAACACATCTACAGTAACTTAGGGAACAGTAAGTTGGGACTTGGTCAATTGTTCTAGTCTGGATTTTCCTGTCCGCGCGGGATGAGTAGAGATAACTGTTTGTTGTTTGCAGGTCGCGCGGCTAGCACTGTAAAGATAGGAGTTTGGCTTTGACTTCGGTCAGGATCAGTGAAGTTTGCGGTTACAATCAACGGTCTATGCAGGTCGCTTCTGCGGCTTGTCAGGTTTTCTCTGCTTTAGTTTTTCCAAGTCCAATAACCTGTCCACCGGACTCAGGACGGTAGACGGTCTGTTCTTCAGTTCTGTAGCAGTCAGCGAATAACGGTGTGTCCGCGCGACCTCGCGGTCTCGACGGACTCCGTGTTCTATTCGACTTCTAGCTGCAGCAGTTCGGGCGGCTTCGGCGACTTCAGCGGACTGGGCGGTCTCGGCGATCTCCAGTTCTGTCCGCCTAGATTATTTTGTTCTTTCTATTTTTCCTTGTGTAGTGGCGAAATCATGTCTCACCACGTATACCTCGTCCTGTAAAGAAGTTATTAAATATATGATCTACTTGTTCCTTCTACTTGAATTTGGTGTTGAGCATGCTTTCCTGGGTTCCACATGATCAAGGTGTGATCTTGATAGTTCTGAGGATATTAATTTGGCCTCAGGCTATCTCATTTACCACTTTGAGAAAATTCAACATGGTATCAGAGCCAGGTTCAGTTGCTTGAGCGGTGATCAACTTGTGTTGTGCTCTGTGCTTCTGGAAGCTTAACCAAAGGTTGTTACAATGGAAGTGAGTTATGCAAGAGGTCTGGGTATTGAACTCTTCACACCGACTAACTTTAGAAAGTGGAAGTCATGCATGAAGAGTTACCTTTCGGGCGAGGAGCTATGGGAGGTCGTCGGTGGTGATGACAGGTGTAACGCCCCAGCTTTTTTATTACGTACGCATGATGGGCGTTACGTTGGCTTTGATTGTAGTTGAGCATGGTTTTTCCCGCGGGCATGCGAGTGGCTGTTTTGGTTGCCGAGTTGCACGATTCCCCAGCAAACCGTAGTCCAAATAAGGGACTCGGTGAGGCCTCTTAGGGAATGCCTGCACGTTTTCGCGCCCGGGGAATGTTGCTCAAAAAAATCAGTTGTTGGTTCAGGAAACAAAAAAAGGGTAAAAAGTACTTAAGGCAAAAATGGTCTATGAAGTCCCAGGAACATTTTTTACAAAAGGGGAAAATGGTCGTTTTTGTGCTAGACACGCCCCCTGTCACGGGCGTGACCCAGGCCGTGACCTGGGCGTGACCTCCTTGACTCGACGATTTTTCTTGCGTCGAGTTAAGCTCGACGAATGGGGTACACGCCCCCTGACACGGGCGTGTCACGGACCGTGTCCCGCTTCGTCGAGTGTCGAGTGTCGATCATCGAGTATCGAGCGTCGAGATCGAGTGTCGAGTCGTCGAGAGAGGGGACACGGCCTGTGACACGGGCGTGTCACAGGGCGTGTCAGGCTGGGTCGAGTGTCGACACTTTTCTGTCGACGAGGTGTCGAGACACGGGTTACACGCCCTAGGTCACGGGCGTGACCGACCAGTCACGGGTGTGACCGACCCGTCACGGGCGTGTACCCCGGCCGTGTACCGTCTGGATAAACATGGAATTGCCGCCTTTCGGCGCCGCTTATGGTACACGCCCTGTGTCACGGGCGTGACACAGGGCGTGACCGGCCCGAAAATCGACTTTTTCCAGTTTTTTTGTGCCGTTCATTTCCTTGATCCTGCATCGAACGGTTCAGCTCTGTTCTGGGTAACATAAGTCCGAAACAGAGATTGTCTTTCCCCATTTGCATCTTCTTCTTCTTCATCTTCTTCTTCTTCATTCTCCAAGAGAAAGCAAGGGAGCAAGGGAGCAAGCAAGGCAAGGGAAGAAAAAGCAGCCGTCGCGGCATCGCCTCGATTCAGGCAAGCGGTGTCCTCCACCCTTGCCAATCGTCGTACATGATTCAATTCTCTATTTTTTTTCTAGCTCTTCCTTATTAACCTTAGTGTTGCTCTTTCAATTCAATTGCTAACCTTTAATTGTTCTTCTTGAATTTCTCTTTCATTTCCCTAGTATGCAATTCCCTAGTGTGTTCTTCTTGATGCAAATGATACACTTAATTTGACTCATATAGCAAATTCCTTATGCTACATGCTAAAATTCCCATGTTTAGATTTGTGCTTAAAGGCGTTAATAACTTTCCCTATGCTAAAGTCAAATTAGCTATGTCCATGCCATATGACATTAGTTAAGTCCCTATGTTAAATTCCCTATGCTAAATGCCCTATGTCTAGGTTTGTGATTCACGTAATTATCAATTTGCCTATGCTAATTTACTTCATGTAGTTAATTTGTGCTATTCATGTATCCATCTTGAGGTGATCTTTCCTTGATATGTGGTTTATGTACTCATGTTATGTATTGCGCACACTCTTCGTTGGCAATTTGGAGTCATGTGTGAGGACGATGAAAGGAAACGTGTTACCTTGGGTTATGGGGTGTTTTGCGAGGCGAATTCGTGAAGCATGGCGGGAGCGTTTGTGTGAGAGTTTTGCAAGGGGTGGTGTGGTTTCAGCCTGTGGCCACCGGGTTTTGTTTTTGTGGTTAGAGAGACCACTTTGGCCCCGATTTGGGCTGGTTTTGTTTGGTGCGTTCCACTATAGGGCCGCCTCCGATAAGACCCTTGTGAAACTGAACTTAACCGCCGCTTATGCTTCACTTGTCTAGTAGGTTCTTGTTCTATGAATGATGGAATAGGCATGTGTTTTGCCCTTTGGTTTCTGCGGTTTGAGCAGGACTTGAAGAACTAGCACGCACTTGGTGCGGTTGATCCTTTGGCATGACATTGTTTTTCTACATGTACGCACTTGTTTTGTGCACTCTTTTGACTTAAGCATTGCTATGGGGTCGGTAAGCCCCTTCTTGATCCATTATGAAATTTGTACTCTCTTTTGTATAGTTTGGTTGATTGCTGAGGTATTCTTTCTTGAATGCCTCAGGTGCAGGTTGTAGCCGGTTGAGCGGCTAGGTTGGTTGGAGGCGTTTCTTGGAAGCTAACCGAGCATTCAAAGCGAGGTAGTTCTTCTTTTGTTGTACAGACATATATATGCCCCAATGGGTTCGTGTCAGCTTGTTGGCGCCCATTTGGTGGATTTTCATTTATGTAAATATGAACTACTGCTAATGTAACTCCTTTGGATAGAATGTACTTGCTTTTGGGATGGTTTTCTTGTAGGTTGCATTAGGTATTTTGAAGTTACCAAAACTATTATCGTAGCTCATGCATACATGTTTTCATCAATTAAAACGTATTTTCAAATAACGTCGACAAAGAGAATTTCTTATAAGAATATCACTATAGGCTGCATATAGGAGCTCGTTATAACTAAACAAAGTATTTCCGCCGCGCACAACTACAGTTTTACTATGTAAGGCCGAGGGATACGGCCATTGAATCCAAACATTTTCCTGCATATAACTGTTGAATTTCAACTTGTAGAGTAAGCGTCAAGAGTTGCCTGAACGTGTGCAGTTATCCCCTGCACGACGTGGCATCATAACCCGTAGTTCCTCTTGCTCTGATACGATATGCTCGTTGAGGAAATGCGGGTTGTGACAGTTGGTATCAGAGCCAGGTTTGCTTGACATTTGGTCGGGCAAACTTTCCTTTTTGTTTTGTAAGTGTAAGCATCATTTCATACACACACCGAGGTGCCATCAGTATGTCTTGGCCGAAGCACGTACACTACACTCATGGCATGAACAGAAGTATACGGGGCATATTATGTAGTATGGGATGCATAATATGTGGTTGTATATGGATCCACCATAGGGGCAACATGTGAGGGTTATGTAGTATGGGATGCATAACCTCACCACATGAATGCGACTAGCACGTTTTCTTTTCTTCATTGCATGCAATGCTATGTAGTATGGGATGCATAGCATTGGGATGCGTACGACCGCTCATGGCATGCATTAAGGCCTTTTCTAGAATGCATAGCACAGCACGCATACCATAACATTGCATGAGCACAACGTGCCAAGCTCAGATTTACATGATGACACCTGTACACACATGGTTTTGGGTCAAATCAAGTCATGCATCCATGGTTTAGGCACGAATTAGTGGGATGACGGTGAGTCATCTTTCGGTTAGGCATGCCATCATTCTCAAACTCCCAAAGCAAGTTAGCAGTTGATGTTCATATTTTTATATGTATGGTCTGTACATAGCCGTTGTGTGTTTTGTTGGGTTTGAGATTGACAAGAGTGAACGTGTTTCTAGGATGTCGAAGCGTCCAGTGACAAGGCAAACTCCCCAATCCGAGGGTGAATCTTCGGGCGCGCAGAATAATGCACTGATAGATAGTCTTCGCCAAAGTAATGAGGCTTTGACGAGGCAGGTGCAGGAAGTGCAGTCCCAGCTTCAAGCTATGTCATCCGCTATGTCTGGGCTGGCACCAAGAGGACAAGAGACGGTGAGAGGCCCCACTAGTTCGACTCCTTCAGTGGCAGTGACACCCCCAGTTGTGGTTCCTCCTGCGATGACGTTTATCTCGCAGTTTCAACGACTTGGACCACCGACGTATGACGGAAAAGCAGACTTCGTAATCTTGGATGATTGGGTGATCACGTTAGAAGAAATGTTTGTGTATGCTGGTGTGACTGAGGACCAAAAGGTGATGCTTGCTGCCTATCAACTTAAGGGATTGGCGAAAGGTTGGTGGTTACGAGAAAAGGAAGGCCTAGGGGCGGGCTGCTCGTGGGAAGTGTTCAAAGAAATGGTACGACGCAAGTTCCTACCGGCAGTGGAAAGGGACCGCCTGATGAATGACTTTTTATACTTGAAGCAGAGGAAACTCACAGTGAGTGAGTATGAAATTGAGTTTAGCAAGCTCAGTCGATTTGCCCCGAGCTTGGTAATGACGGAAGCTGATCGAGTCAAGCGGTTTTTGGGCGGACTCCGCAGCGACGTACAGCAGTTCGCAAGTGCTTATGGAGCGACGAGTTACACTGCTGTGGTTGAGGCTGCGTTGAAGGTGGAAGCGATCGAAACTGCAAAACAAAGAGGACAACTGATGAGGAAGGATAAGAGGAAGCTGGTGGGAGGGAAAAGCTCCCAAGACGCAGATGTAAGGAAGAGAAACAAGGAGACATGTAGCTTCTGTGGCCGAGCTGGTCACCCCTTTGAGACATGTTTCAAGCGGTTGGGGATGCAAAAGAAGGAGCAGGTGCACGCCATTCAGGGTGCGCCAACCAGAGACTTGGAGTGTGCATTTTGTGGGAGAATAGGTCATGATGTGAGCCGCTGCTGGGCCAAAGACAAGGTATGCTTCCAGTGTGGCAGACCAGGACATCTTCGCGCAAGGTGCCCACAGGTTCAAGCTGTGTTGCAACCCGCACCACTCCAGGCTTTGCCTCCGCCTCCGCGCTTGGACAAAGGCAAAGGGAAGTTGAATGTGGTCTCTGCAGAAGAAGCGCATACATCACCGCAGGTTATCTCAGGTTTGATTCCGTCCTCTGGTTCTCGTTTTGTGTATGCCTAGTATGTGTAGTTCTTAGCGTAGCATATATACCTTATAGGAACCTTTAAGGTCAAGAACCGTTGGGCGCGTGTTCTCTTTGATTCTGGCGCGACCCATTCATTTGTAGCGCGAACCTTTCTGGATCGATATCATTTGACACCAGAGCGAGTGGGGAATGCGTTTTTGGTGAAATTTCCTTCTGGCGCTTCTGTGGTGGCAGACTGGGGTCTTCTTGATTGTTCCATTTTGTTGGGGGATTTTATAGCAAGGGTTGATTGCAAGGTAATCGATTTGGAAGATTTCGACGTCATTCTGGGTATGGACTGGTTATCCCGCTATGACGCCGTCATCCAGTGCAGAGGGAAGCGCTTGGATTTTGTCAAGGACGATGGTCAGCCAGGAAGTGCGTATGGTGATTCTTACCAGGATTCTCCAGGGCTTTTGGCGGTATGTGTTCGGACGTTATTTGTTTCCGACTGTTTTGCTTGTCTTTTCTCAGCTGTGGGGACGAGTGCTGTTTTGCCGCGTTTGGAGGAAATTCCTGTTGTGCGTGATTTCCCAGATGTTTTTCCTACTGACCTTCCTGGTCTTCCCCCTGATCGTGACGTCGAGTTTGTTATTGATTTGGAGCCGGGTACGCGACCGATCGCGAAAGCGCCGTACAGGATGGCCCCGCGTGAGCTAGCAGAGTTGCGTACACAGTTGGATGACTTATTGGCAAAAGGGTTTATTCGGCCGAGTTCATCACCTTGGGGTGCACCGGTGTTATTTGGAAAGAAGAAAGATGGATCGATGCGCCTTTGCATCGATTACCGGGAATTGAACAAGGTGACGATTAAAAACAAGTACCCACTGCCAAGAATCGATGATTTATTTGATCAACTGCGTGGCAGTTCTGTTTTTTCGAAGATTGATCTCCGCTCGGGCTATCATCAGCTCAAGGTCCGAGAATCTGATATTCCGCGAACTGCGTTTCGATCAAGGCATGGCCACTTTGAATTCCTTGTGATGTCGTTTGGATTGACCAATGCACCATCAGCTTTCATGGATCTGATGAACAGAGTGTTCAAGGACTATTTGGATAAATTTGTGGTGGTGTTTATTGATGATGTTCTTATCTACTCCCGCAGTGCTGAGGAACATGAACAGCATCTGCGATTAGTATTGGCCACTTTACGAGATCAACGGTTATTCGCCAAGCTAAGCAAATGCGAGTTTTGGTTGTCGCAAGTTGCTTTTCTGGGTCATGTCATTAATCACCATGGTATTTCAGTGGATCCCGAAAAGATTTCTGCGGTCATGGAATGGAGAAGACCGGAAACACCCAAGGAGATTCGAAGCTTCTTGGGCTTAGCCGGCTATTATCGCAGATTTGTCGAAGGTTTTGCGACGTTGGCCGCACCTTTGACTCGATTAACCCAGAATAACGTGGCATTTGAATGGAATGACAAGTGTGAGACCTCCTTCCTGGAACTCAAACGTCGATTATGTACCGCTCCTGTGTTGGTCTTGCCGACGGAAGGAAAAGAGTATGAAGTGTTTGTGGATGCGTCGCACGTTGGACTTGGTTGTGTGTTAATGCAAGACAAGAAGGTGATTGCATATGGGTCTCGGCAGTTGAAAAGTCATGAAAAGAATTACCCAACGCATGATTTGGAGTTCGCAGCGGTGATCTTTGCCTTAAAGTTGTGGAGACACTTGCTATATGGTGCACAGTGTAAAATCTTTACAGATCATAAGAGTTTGAAGTATGTCTTCACGCAAAAAGAACTTAACTTGCGCCAACGACGATGGCTTGAATATGTCGCGGATTATGATGTGGACATTCAATATCATCCGGGGAAAGCGAATGTTGTCGCCGATGCTTTGAGTCGGAAGACTGGGAAATTATTTCATCTTTCTGTTGATCGTCTCGTAGAGGAATTTTTATTGATGGAGATTTCCGTGGGAAAATATGATTCGCAAAGTCATTCGGCAATAGAAGAACCGTCATGGCTGATGCTTACAAGACAACATCAAAAAGACGATCCGGATCTTTTACATTTATTCCTTCGGACTGAAAAGGGTGAATTACCGGATTTTGCGATTGATGGTGCAGGCACGTTAAAGTATCGTGGGCGCTTTTGTATTCCTGCAGTTGGGGAGATTCGTGAGATGGTGTGTAAGGAAGCACACGGCGCAAGTATGGTCTCCCATCCAGGCTCAACCAAAATGTACCGTGATTTGAAACAAAGTGTCTGGTTGTATGGAATGAAAAGAGATATAGCGCAGTTTGTATCGGAATGTCATACCTGCAAGCGGGTGAAAGCTGATCATGGGAGACCTGGTGGCAAGTTGACACCATTGGAGATTCCAACCTAGAAGTGGGAAAGCATCTCAATGGATTTTATTACAGGTTTACCAAGATCTCCCCGAGGACATGACTCCGTGTGGGTGATCGTGGATAGATTGACCAAGTGTGCTCATTTCATACCCTTTAAGGTCAACTACCCGATGAAGACAATAGCGGAGCTCTATGTGAACGAGATCATCCGACTGCATGGTGTGCCTGTGAATATCATTTCAGACCGAGATTCCCGCTTTACCTCTCGTTTTTGGCGCAATTTACAAGAGGGTTTGGGGACAGATTTGCGATACTCCACCGCTTATCATCCTCAGACGAATGGCCAAACCGAGAGAGTAAATCAAATTGTCGAAGACATGATTTGATGTTACATTCTGGAGTATGGCGGAGCATGGGATGAACGTTTGCGGCTGATGGAGTTCGCGTATAATAATAGCTATCAAGAAAGCTTGCAAATGGCTCCGTTTGAAGCGTTATATGGGCGACGATGTCGAACCCCACTCTTTTGGACTGAGGTTGGCGAGCGGCCTTTATTGGGGCCAGAGGCGCTCGAGGATATGGAAGTTGCAGTACGAGGTATTCGGGAGAAGCTCCGAGTCGCCCAAGAGCGATATGAAAAGTATGCCAACCGACGAAGGTCGGAATTAGAGTTTGTGGTGGGGGATTCTGTTTTCTTGAAAGTCTCCCCAATGGTTGGGATTAAAAGGTTTGGGAAAGAGCGCAAGTTAGACCCAAGATTTGTGGGTCCCTTCAGGATTCTTGCGCGAGTTGGTGCATCTGCCTACAAACTGGAATTACCTGTGAACTTTCCTGGTGTTCACAATGTGTTTCATGTGAGCCAACTGCGCAAGTGTCTGCGGAATGACACGCAAGTGTTGGACGTGGTGCCGCCATTGGCGCCAAACCTTTCTTATGTGGAGATGCCCATCCGGATATTGGACTCCCAAGATCGTGTGTTGCGGAAAAAGAAGATTCCTATGGTAAAGGTGTTATGGAAAAATCAGGATGTGGAAAGCGCGACGTGGGAGCTCGAGTCAACGATGAGGGCGGCTCACCCTCATTTGTTCCCGTAAGCTGGTATGTGATTTAGTGTTTGATTGGATTCATGTTTTGGTTTGCTTGTGTGTTGGGTTTTGTGAAAAGTTTCGAGGCGAAACTTTTTGTTAGGGGGAGTGATTGTAACGCCCCAGCTTTTTTATTACGTACGCATGATGGGCGTTACGTTGGCTTTGATTGTAGTTGAGCATGGTTTTTCCCGCGGGCATGCGAGTGGCTGTTTTGGTTGCCGAGTTGCACGATTCCCCAGCAAACCGTAGTCCAAATAAGGGACTCGGTGAGGCCTCTTAGGGAATGCCTGCATGTTTTCGCGCCCGGGGAATGTTGCTCAAAAAAATCAGTTGTTGGTTCAGGAAACAAAAAAAGGGTAAAAAGTACTTAAGGCAAAAATGGTCTATGAAGTCCCAGGAACATTTTTTACAAAAGGGGAAAATGGTCGTTTTTGTGCTAGACACGCCCCCTGTCACGGGCGTGACCCAGGCCGTGACCTGGGCGTGACCTCCTTGACTCGACGATTTTTCTTGCGTCGAGTTAAGCTCGACGAATGGGGTACACGCCCCCTGACACGGGCGTGTCACGGACCGTGTCCCGCTTCGTCGAGTGTCGAGTGTCGATCGTCGAGTATCGAGCGTCGAGATCGAGTGTCGAGTCGTCGAGAGAGGGGACACGGCCTGTGACACGGGCGTGTCACAGGGCGTGTCAGGCTGGGTCGAGTGTCGACACTTTTCTGTCGACGAGGTGTCGAGATACGGGTTACACGCCCTAGGTCACGGGCGTGACCGACCAGTCACGGGTGTGACCGACCCGTCACGGGCGTGTACCCCGGCCGTGTACCGTCTGGATAAACATGGAATTGCCGCCTTTCGGCGCCGCTTATGGTACACGCCCTGTGTCACGGGCGTGACACAGGGCGTGACCGGCCCGAAAATCGACTTTTTCCAGTTTTTTTGTGCCGTTCATTTCCTTGATCCTGCATCGAACGGTTCAGCTCTGTTCTTGGTAACATAAGTCGAAACAGAGATTGTCTTTCCCCATTTGCATCTTCTTCTTCTTCATCTTCTTCTTCTTCATTCTCCAAGAGAAAGCAAGGGAGCAAGGGAGCAAGCAAGGCAAGGGAAGAAAAAGCAGCCGTCGCGGCATCGCCTCGATTCAGGCAAGCGGTGTCCTCCACCCTTGCCAATCGTCGTACATGATTCAATTCTCTATTTTTTTTCTAGCTCTTCCTTATTAACCTTAGTGTTGCTCTTTCAATTCAATTGCTAACCTTTAATTGTTCTTCTTGAATTTCTCTTTCATTTCCCTAGTATGCAATTCCCTAGTGTGTTCTTCTTGATGCAAATGATACACTTAATTTGACTCATATAGCAAATTCCTTATGCTACATGCTAAAATTCCCATGTTTAGATTTGTGCTTCATGGCGTTAATAACTTTCCCTATGCTAAAGTCAAATTAGCTATGTCCATGCCATATGACATTAGTTAAGTCCCTATGTTAAATTCCCTATGCTAAATGCCCTATGTCTAGGTTTGTGATTCATGTAATTATCAATTTGCCTATGCTAATTTACTTCATGTAGTTAATTTGTGCTATTCATGTATCCATCTTGAGGTGATCTTTCCTTGATATGTGGTTTATGTACTCATGTTATGTATTGCGCACACTCTACGTTGGCAATTGGGAGTCATGTGTGAGGACGATGAAAGGAAACGTGTTACCTTGGGTTATGGGGTGTTTTGCGAGGCGAATTCGTGAAGCATGGCGGGAGCGTTTGTGTGAGAGTTTTGCAAGGGGTGGTGTGGTTTCAGCCTGTGGCCACCGGGTTTTGTTTTTGTGGTTAGAGAGACCACTTTGGCCCCGATTTGGGCTGGTTTTGTTTGGTGCGTTCCACTATAGGGCCGCCTCCGATAAGACCCTTGTGAAACTGAACTTAACCGCCGCTTATGCTTCACTTGTCTAGTAGGTTCTTGTTCTATGAATGATGGAATAGGCATGTGTTTTGCCCTTTGGTTTCTGCGGTTTGAGCAGGACTTGAAGAACTAGCACGCACTTGGTGCGGTTGATCCTTTGGCATGACATTGTTTTTCTACATGTACGCACTTGTTTTGTGCACTCTTTTGACTTAAGCATTGCTATGGGGTCGGTAAGCCCCTTCTTGATCCATTATGAAATTTGTACTCTCTTTTGTATAGTTTGGTTGATTGCTGAGGTATTCTTTCTTGAATGCCTCAGGTGCAGGTTGTAGCCGGTTGAGCGGCTAGGTTGGTTGGAGGCGTTTCTTGGAAGCTAACCGAGCATTCAAAGCGAGGTAGTTCTTCTTTTGTTGTACAGACATATATATGCCCCAATGGGTTCGTGTCAGCTTGTTGGCGCCCATTTGGTGGATTTTCATTTATGTAAATATGAACTACTGCTAATGTAACTCCTTTGGATAGAATGTACTTGCTTTTGGGATGGTTTTCTGGTAGGTTGCATTAGGTATTTTGAAGTTACCAAAACTATTATCGTAGCTCATGCATACATGTTTTCATCAATTAAAACGTATTTTCAAATAACGTCGACAAAGAGAATTTCTTATAAGAATATCACTATAGGCTGCATATAGGAGCTCGTTATAACTAAACAAAGTATTTCCGCCGCGCACAACTACAGTTTTACTATGTAAGGCCGAGGGATACGGCCATTGAATCCAAACATTTTCCTGCATATAACTGTTGAATTTCAACGTGTAGAGTAAGCGTCAAGAGTTGCCTGAACGTGTGCAGTTATCCCCTGCACGACGTGGCATCATAACCCGTAGTTCCTCTTGCTCTGATACGATATGCTCGTTGAGGAAATGCGGGTTGTGAAAACAGGCAAGGCGTTACAACTGCTTTTGGGACTGCTGAGCAGGTAAGGCTCTGGAGAAAAACAAATGCAAAGGCGGTGTTTGTTCTCAAGAGGGTTGTTTCACCGAAACTGTTTGATAATATCATTGGATGTGAGTCAGCCGCTGATATTTGGACAACTTTTGATGAGTTGTTCAATACGAAGAATGTGGCGAGACTTCAGTTCCTGTAGAATGAGTTGGCTAGGACAACTCAAGGAGACCTGACCATCTCGAAGTTTTTCCTGAAGATGAAGAGTTTGTGTGCTAAGTTATCAGCACTTGATCCTGATGAGCCGATCTCTAAGTCTAAGATGAAAAGTCACATAATCCGCGGCTTGCGGAAGGAGTATGTTGCCTTTGTAACATCTGTTCAAGGTTGGGCAACTCAGCCATCTTTGCTGGAGCTTGAGAACCTGCTTGCTTCGCAGGAAAGTTTGGCTAGACAGATGGCTGGAGTGATTATCTCTGAAGGAGATAGTGAAGCCCACTTCATAGGGAAGAAGAAGAAGAGATGGAAGGTTAGAAGAAGACTGTTGTTGAAAATGAGCCTTCAACTTCTTATCATTCAGAGAGGAGCGCTGCTCCTAAGAAGGATTGGAAGAAGAACTTGAAGTGCTACAGGTGTCATCAGCAGGGACACTTCAAGCGTGACTACAAGGTCAAACTGCAGCATGGGCATACTGCAGGCAAGGAGGAAGCTTGCTCTAACACTGAGGAAGCTGGATGGGGCGGAGCTTTTATGACGGGCACTTGTGTCCGTGATTTGTCCGCTGTCGACTTCAACGATGAGTGGATCATGGAGTCCAGGTGTGGTCATCACCTCACCGGAGACAAGTCGAAGTTCTCCTCATTGCAAGATTACTTAGGTAACGAAGCTATCATTACTGCTGATAATACTATTTTTGTAGTAGAGAAGGAGGGGGTTGTGTCCTTGGGTAGTGATAAGGGGCCACTCACGTTAAGGAGTGTGTATCTTGTGTCGGGCATGAAGAAGAACCTCTTCTCTGTGACCAATGCGGTAGACGCTGGTTATCACGTTCTGTTTGGGCCAACAGAAGTGAAGTTCCTTCGCAACGTATCAACGGTAAAGGCTGATGTTGCTCATGTTTGGAGGAGAGTAAAGAACTTGTTTATTCTTGCAACAAACTCTTACGTTGATCGGATGAGGGCAAAAGATAGTGCCGCTATATGGAATGAGAGGCTGTGGCATGTAGGAATGGATATGCTGAAAGCTATGGCTAACAGAAGTCTTATGAGAGGCTTTCCTAAGCTATCATCCTTTGTTGATGGTCACGTTTACGCGGGGAGTCAGAACGGCAAGGCTCATCGCCTTCCGTTTGATAAGTTACAAACGAGGATCAAGAGACCATTGGAGTGCATCCATGGTGACTTGATGGGACCAACCGTCACTGCTAGCCTTGGTGGGAGCAGATACATGCTTGTTTTGATTGATGACTACTCAAGATACACATGAGTATATTTCTTTTAGGAGAAGTCAGAAGTCTTCTGGTTGTTTGTGGAGTTTAAGGAGCTGGTGGAGGGCCGGCTTGGCATGCAGATTAAGAAGTTTAGATCAGATAACGGTGGTGTGTTTGTCTCATCCGAGTTTTCTAACTTCTGCAGGTTGCACGAGATCTAGAGAGAGCTTACATGTGATCATACTCCACAACAAAACGGAGTAGTGGGGTGGAAGATCCATCATCTGACGGAAACCTGCAAATGATAGCTTCATGCAAAAGACATTCCTAGGTCCTTCTGGGAAGAGGGGATATCTTGTGCTTCTTATGTCATCAATCGGATGTCGCTCAGTCTGATCAACATGAAGACTACTTTTGAGATGTTTCTGAAGGAGAAGCCAAGCGTGGAACACCTTTGGGTGTTTGGCTCAACTTGCTATCTGCATGTCCCAGATGCTTCAAGGACAAAGCTTGATGCAAAGGCAAGGAAGCTTGTCTTTGTAGGCTATGATGAGCAGAAGAAGGGATGGAAATGCATGGATCCTGTGACGAAGAAGTTTGTTGTATTAAGAGATTTGGTCTTTAACTCCCTAGTGATCTACCAGAGAGCAAGGTTGATGAAGAGCAGAAGGTGGTTGCTGAAGTTCTGGAAGAGGAGCTTGTTGTGTCACCAGCAGCTCCTGTTGCTTCAAGCTCTGGGGCAGAGGCTTCTAGTTTAGGAAGCAAGGGTACATTGCTCAAAGTTTGCTCGGGAATGGAGCTGAGCCTGAAGAAGCAACGAAGGTTGTGAGCAAGGAGCAGACCCTTCGGAGATCAAAGAGGGTTGTCAAGCCACCAGCTCGATATTGTGAAGGGAATGCAGTGAGCTTTGTCTCATATTTCATTACAAGCCCTCTGGATGAGCGAGAGCCATCAAACTTCAATGAGGCCACTGGAGTCAAGGAGTGGGAAGATGTCATGAAAGAAGAGATGACTGATCTTAAGAAGAATAAACCTTGGGACCTTGTGCCCAGGGTTGATGGCATTACTCTAGTGACTTGCAAGTGGGTGTATAAGTTGAAGAAGAGGGCTGATGGGAGCATCGAAAGATACAAAGCTCGCCTTGTTGCATGAGGATTCTCACAACAGTATGGAGAGGACTATGAGGAGACATTTTTTCTAGTTGGAAAGATGACTTTAATTCGGGTGGTGATCGCCTTGGCTGCTTGCTAGGGTTGGAGGATGTGGCAGGTTGATGTGAAGAATGCCTTTCTTTACGGAGAGATTGATAAGGACATCTTCATGGATCAGTCAATTGGTTTTATTTCTGAAGTTCATCCGGACTATGTATGCAAGATAAGGAAGGCTCTCTATGGGTTGAAGCAGGACCCTAGAGCTTGGTATGGGAAGATGGCAAAATACCTTCAATTCTGCGGATATCTTGCTTCCAACTCAGATTCAAGCTTGTTCATCAAGAAGAAAGGGGAGCTTTAGGTCTTGGTCCTGATGTATGTTGATGACATGATCATCACTTGGAATTCGCAGGCAGAAGTAGCTAGGTTCAGGGCTGCGCTTGCTATATGCTTCGAGATGAAAGACTTGGGAGAGCTTCATCACTTTCTAGGTCTTGAACTGGAGAGGAAGGAGAGCGGGATACTCATTTGCCAGAAAGGATATGTGGATCGCATTGTGAATTGATTCGGCATGGGCGAAGGAAAGAGTTGCTCTACTCCTCTGGATCATGGGCTGAAGCTTTGATGAGATGAAAGAAGGATTCTTCCTGATCCTAGGTGTTCAGAGCTTTAGTGGGGAGCTTGATCTACCTGACGATTACAAGGCTAGACATTTCTTACGCTATTGGCCGAGTAAGTCGATTTATGGCAAAAGTCTCATTTGGTGGCGGCAAAGAATATCTGGAATTATGTCAGGGCTACTTCTGATATGGGACTCTTCTATAGGAGGGACATGGGCTTTTATTTGCTTGTATACATGGATGCTGATTATGGTTGTGACTCGGATGATCGAAGATCAACTTCGGGTTATGTTTTCACTTGTGGATCAGCTTACATCTCGTGGTGTAGCAAGAAGCAGGATTCAGTGTCCGTCTCTACTACGAAAGCAGAGTACAAGGCTTGGGCCTTGGCTGCTAGGGAAGCCATCCGGCTGAGGAGGCTTGTAGAGGACGTCCATGAGGAAGTGCAAGGTCCTACTTTGCTCCGAGGTGACAATGAGAGTGCTCTCAAACTGGTGAACAATCTAGTGTGTCACACAAGTACCAAGCATATTGAGATCGAGCACCACTTCATAAGGGAGAAGGTGTTGGAGGGATCTCTTATGTTCGGGCATGTACTAAGTGAAGATAATCTTGCTGACAACTTTACGAAGCCACTATCGAAGGGGCCATTTCAACGGTTACGAGTAATGCTAGGCTTGATCACCACTTCTCACTTCAAGTGGGGAGTGTTGAAATTTGTGAAGTGAAAGTGGGTGATGGAGCAGGTCAGGCTGTCTGGGAGGCCTGTATTTGCAGCCTGGGTGGACTGGTGTGCGTCCTAGGTGGTCTGTGGCCAAGGAAGTCTTGGTGGCTTGGGCGTCTAGTGGAGCGGCCTGAGTGAACTGTGTTTGGCAGTCTGTTGGCGGTGCTCAGCTTGATCTGCGGCCTTGTAGTTAGATGGTTCTTGGGGTAACCAGGCGGATTGGTAGTTGTATCCGCGGTATTGTGGTGGACTGGTTTTGCGTCCGCGAATTCTGCCTTTGCGGACTGGCTTTGGAGATGGGCTTTGGTTCTCGCCGAGCTCTCCGGTGGCAGTGGATATCATATCCTTGTGGTGGACTGTCCTGATGATTGGCGGTCTGGGTCTTTCGTGTCCGCCATGCTCATGCCAGTTGCTTGATGGGCTGCTGGACTTGGTCATTTTCTGTGACAAGTCCATGGTGTTCGCAGTGTCCGTAGAGTCCGCTGTTGATCGGGCGGACTGCCTGTTGTTCGTGGACTCGTGGCGGACTGTGGCGTTGTTCTCGAGCTGTGCGGACTACCTCCTTGTCATCCTATAGTGTGCGGACTGATGCAGGATGTGTTGTGGTTGTCTGCATGATGAGGTGAGTGGCGGACTGGCGCTGAGCTTGCGTGCTGTGCGAACTGGCGTAGTGTCCGCATGGTGGCGGGCTGTCTTTGACCTAGCGCCTGGCAGGTTGTTTGAAGTCTGTCAAAGTCCTTGCGGACTTGGCGGACTAGGTTGTGTTAGCGTACGGGCTGGGGCAGTGAATCTATTCACTAGGGTGGTGACCACACTCCTCACCTCGCCTATAAATAGACCCCCCCCCGGCACATCTACAGGAACTGAGTGAACAGTAAGTTGGGACTTGGTCAATTGTTGCGGTCTGGATTTTCCTGTCCGCGTGAGTTGAGCAGAGATAACTGTTTGCTGTTTGCAAGTCGCACAACTAGCACTGTGAAGCTAGAGGTTTGGCTTTGACTTCGGTCAGGATCAGTCAAGTTTGCAGTTACAATCGGCGGTCTCAGCAGGTCGCTTCTGCGGCTTGTCAGTTTTTCTCTACTTCAATTTTTCCAAGTCCAATAACCTGTCCGCTGGACTCAGGCGGGTAGGCGGTCTGTTCTTTAGTTCATCAACAGTCAGCGAATAGCGGTGTGTTCGCACGACCTCGCGGTCTCATCGGACTCCGTGTTCTATTCAGCTTCTAGTAGGAGCAGTTCAGGCGGCTTCAGCGACTTCAGCGGACTGGGCGGTCTCGGCGGTCTCCAGTTCTGTCTGCCTGGATTGTTTTGTTCTTTCTGTTTTCCATGTGTACTGGCGAAATCATGTCTCGCCATGTATACCTAGCCCTATAAAGAACTTATTAGATATATGATCTACTTGTTCCTTCTACTTTTATTTGGTGTTGAGCTTGATTTCCTGTGTTCCGCATGATCAAGGTGTGATCTTGATAGTTCTAAGGATATTAATTTGGCGTCAGGCTATCTAGTTGACCACTTTGAGAAAATTCAACACCTCCCCTATAATGACCGTACAATATGGGTCCGACCGGTGCCCCACAACATACAGACGCCACAGCTTAAGTATCATAAGATGATATAAACTACCCAACTCAAAACTCAGACTAAAAACAACATAATCAAAAGAGCAAAACCAGAAGTTATCCACTAACACATGAGTATCAACACGGCCTTATGGCCTTACAACATTTCAGAGTCCAAAATTCAACCATAACATTAAGTGTCAATGTGAATAAGCACTCCTAGGCTACCTCGGCGTGCATGCCGAAAAATATAGTACATAAATCATTACATTCCACAAAATAGAGCTATAATACTTCATGAGGCTTAGGACTTTTTGGCCGGCGAGCTTACTCCCGCTTGCGATCCTTGCCTTGTAAAAATTTGGTTGTAACGTGGGTCAGCAAAGGTTGACCTCAACTATTTAACAAACACATCTCCTCCTAACCATCGCTAGCGGACCCTGGGGCACTCCATCACCATGCAGGTCAGCACTTCGTATGCTAAATACAATAACATGTAAAGCTATAAAGCAGGTTCAAATGTCTCATACAATAAACACGTTTCTATGTTGAGTATATAATAAAAGGGGCCTATAATGAAGCATGAATGCAATCTCGTGTTTCACCCAAGGCATCCTAAAGCGTATGCTTCTAACACATCATCACATCGGGTACTTCCAATTTCCCCATCAGCGTTCAAGCCGCAAACACAGGGGTACTCTAAATTACCCCAAACGACATACAAGCCACCACATAAACAAACTGACAAGAAACCTTGCTAGACCCCACCCGTTCACGATGACCCAGGCCCGGCTCCAATATCGGGATCAAGTCCACCGAAGGAGACCCAGCGGGACCCAGATGGAATCGTCTGGGCTTGCCTAAAGCTCAGCATTCTCGCCAGTTCCATAGAATGGGGAGTTGTCTCGTCGGGACACTCTCCACACATGACATTGCAACGTCACGGTCTAGCCAGCCGACCGCAGAGACAAATCACACCTTAGTACATGACAATCCCACACCTTTCCCACCCAAATCCATCATTCGTACCGTAACGTTCCCGTGCCTCTAGGAAACCAACTACCATCACAACGGAGCTAACCTTGTCCGGTTCTGCATACACGTACTCACGCGAAAAGAGGGGGGGGGGGGCGACATACAACATCACAAACGACGTCTTGCCGCTATGCATCATCACCGAGTCGGACTAACGGTCGCGACTGCGGCTTCACCCACAATGCCTAATCCACTAACAGAGCAGATTTCTAGTGCAATAACATGTTGGGGACGGACACAATCGACCCGGTCGGTCTTCTTGAACCATGTCAACCTAAATCCCTCTCATTTGAGAGATCTGATGCCTAGAATGCTTAAAGGAAAATAAGAATAGAGTAGATGCCACACACGCATCCTAAAACCGAGATGAGAAGTGTCGTTACCTTATGACTCCTCTTCTTAGCTATGAAACCCTTGTCTTGCACGGATGAAAACGAGCGCCTTCGCGTCCTCTTCACAGATCTGGCCTCGGAACGACGATTAGAGGTGTAAAGCTCCGTCAATGACGGAAGAAAGCTCTCTTCTTCCTCCACCCTCCTTTCTCTACAAAACCATAACTCTCACTTCCCAAATGAGAAAGATGAGGCGAAATAATGGTTCAGCCCTATATAAGCACTCTGGAGGAGAGTCTTGGGCCTTAGGATTAAATCCAAGAAGAAATCGGACAGCTAAAAAGCCAAATGACAAAACTGCTTCCGTCCGCTACCGTCAGGAGGTAACTATCTACCGCCGAGCGGTAATTTCCCGAGCACTCGGCCAGAAAATGATGTCGCGCTAATGTCGTCGATAAGAATAACGCCGCGTGGTAGCATCTTTCTTGAGAACTCTACGCTCAACGAACGGGGCCCAACGTTCGACGTTCGACGAATCAGGGCTATAGTCGTGCGATACCTACTATCGTCGGGCGATAAACCTCCAGCACTCGATGAACAGGACTTTCGTTTGACGGTCGACGAAATGGGGCTAACGCCGAGCGGTACCAAGCTAACGCCGCACGCTAGCATTCAATGCTCTCAACGCCTGACCACTCAACGCTCTCAGCACCTGGCCACTCAACGCTAAGCTACCGCTGAGAGATAACTATTACTGCCAGGCGATAGCTTCCAGAGTCTCGTTCTGAAAAAGGGGGTGTTACAACTTCTCCCCCCTTAAAAGAATTTCATCATCGAAATTAGTCTTCAGACCGGAAGACAGCAAGAAAACTGTTGCAACAAATTTAAACATTATTACAACAACCAAACAGTAAGAAAAATATTTCATGGTTTGTTCTCGCACCCAAGAGAACTCGTCACACCTGCAGTTGTCCCAACTCACCTTTAAGGGCTTCACCTCTTTGTTCCGTAACTGCCGAACTTTTGAATCCTCTAAGCCCACCAGAAGTACTTTCATCCTCAAGTCCTCTTCTATCAGCACATTCGCCGGTTCGATCACCACTCTAGCCTCCACCAAGGCTTGCATCAAGATGGAGAAATGGAAGACATTGTGTAATCCACTCAATTCTGTGGACAACGTCAACCGGTAAGATGCTTATCTGATGCGTTCTATAACCTCGAACGGTCCCAAAAACCTCGGACTCAACTTTTTGAGTCGGCGAATCCGTGGAACGCCTTTGAACGGCTTGATCTTGAGATAGACCCAGTCTCCTACAGCAAACTCCACATTCCTATGATGAGCACTAAAATACTTTGCTTGTCGGTCCTGGGCAACCTTCATGCGCTCCTGAATGGTTCGCACCAACTCGTATGCATCAGCCACCACTTTGTTTCCCAAAAGTTTGGTGTCTCTCGCCTCTATCCAGTACATTAGCGTTCGACACCGCCTTCCATACAAAGCTTCCTATGGCACCATCTTTATACTTGCTTGGTAACTGTTGTTATAGGTGAACTCTACCATGAAGAGGGGATCTTCCCACTTCTTCTCAAAGTCAAGATTACACATCCTCTGCATATCCTCCATTGTACGGTTCATTCTTTCTATCTGTCCATCAGGTTGAGGATGGAACGACGTACTGAACTTAAGCTTCGTTCCGAGACTTTTTTGAACCAACCTCCAGTCTTTGGACATGAATCGTCCGTCGCGATAACTAATTATACTCATAGGAATCTCATGTAGTCGCTCAATGTTGCGGACATACAACTCTACCAGCTTCTCCATGCTGTCCTCTTTCTGGTTTGGGATGAAATGGGCCACTTTGGTCAAGCGGTCCACAATCACCCAAATCGCGTCGTTTCCTTGCTGCGATCGAGGTAAGCCATGCACAAAATTATGCAAACAGACAAGAATAAACTGGAAAATGGAATAATATAAATCTTTATTATCCAAAAAAGTTTTGTATTACAAGGTATAGCTTCCCTTTTATAGAATGGAGGAGATGAGAGAGAATACAATTAAACAATGCGGGAGTAAATAATTACAGGTACAGGCGATCTAACATAAATACAAGCCGACCAAGCCGCGTGGTTAGATGAATAGGCTAACCGCTTGGCATTCACCAGGAAGCTTAGGTCATACTTTCAGGCCCATTCAATTCAGGTAGTGATGGATCACCCCCTCCATCGCATCTTGGAGGGGGTGGAGCACTCTGGCAGGTTGGCCAAATGGTCGATAGATCGCAGTGAGTTCGACCTCACTTTACTCCTCGGCTTGCCATCAAGGCACAAGCGGTGGCTGACTTCCTAGCAGAATATGTAGTTGAGATCCAAGAGGCTGAAGCACCCCCTTGAGTGGCTTGGGAGATGCTGGTAGATGGAGCATTAGGAAAAAATTCTTTTGGAGGAGGGATGATCTTGGTAAGTCCAGATGGAACCAGAATTGAGCAGGCTTTGAAGATCCACTTTGCGATCACCAACAACCAAGCAGAATATGAGGCGATCATCGCAGGGCTGAGGTTAGCTTGGGAGCTGGGCATACAAGATATTAGGGTCTCCACGGACTCTATGGTGGTGGCGGGCCAGTTCAAAGGAGAGTTCAAAGCGAGGGAGCCCACCCTCCAACTGTACTAAGGGAAGGTCAAAAACACCATCTGGTAGTTCTGTAGCTTTTCGATTCAGCACGTCCCGAGCGGTGAAAGTGCTCGGGCTGACCAACTCACCAAATACGGCCCTCGAGCTGGAGGAACGGTGACGGAACTCTTCAGTCCATCAATAGAAGAGGGAGAACTCATGGAGATAAACCAGCAAGTGTCTTGGATGTTGATGGCGACGAGGTCCGGCCATGTGCTTGTAATGCTCGTGACCGGTTGATGGTTGGCGGCGAAGTCCCGCCACTTGTTCATAATGATGTTGCTGATAAGGCTGCTGGTCTCCGCCATAGAGAGTTTGTTGATTGGGACGATCGTTGTCATAAGCTTGAAGATGAGATTCTACCGCGACATCCATCGCCAACGCCGCACCAAATCTCCGCTACATGTTATGCATGTCGTCCTCTGTTACCGTCACATAAAAATATATGGTTATAAATTATATATTTTTAAGCATTTTATTTAATTTTAATCTTTTTCTCTTTTAGCATTTTATTTCATGTTATTGTTATTTCCATTGTTATTTCAATTTTTATGTTGGAGATGGGTTGCATATAACCATCTAAGTTTTAGATTATTGTTGTATGGTGGAGATTGAGTGGTGTATCATATATTTATGCTTGCATGGGTAATGAAAAGGAGAGAGATAAATGAAAAGAAAAAGGCCCTAATTCTACTTTGAGAATTTTTCCCCTCTCCCACTTGTGGCTGCCCCCTCCCTTCTCCCTCCTCTTAGAAAATTTCGACCACCCACCTCCTTTCTCCTCCTCCTTGGCTAGGTTCGGCCACCACCTCTCCTCCCCCTTTCTTGGTGCCTCTCGGCCACCCTCCCCCCGCTCTCCCTTGGCAAGTTCGGCCACCACCCATCCCTCCCCTCCTCCACTAAGCCCTTGTGGCTGACCACTTCTCTCCAATTCCCTCCCTTTCCTCTTGATGAAACCTAAGGAACTTTCACGTATCATCTTCCGTGGAACTCCTTTGGTGACTCCGAAGAAAACGGCGTGCGTCTTCTCCTTCCGGTGCGGCTCCGTGGAATTTCGTGGAAGTGGATCTTTCCACCTTCGTCGTGTGATTCCTCCACTCATCTTTATGGAAGATTTGAAGGTCTATTGGTTGGGAGTGGGTAACGAAAAATATCTACTCTTGTGTCATTCTTTTATTAACTAGTTGGAGGTTGCGGACGTCGACTTTTATCCGCGGCTTTTGAATCCGTCATTTTTAAAATCTGATTTTGCTGTTTATGTTCTTCAATTTCATTAATCGAATCCGGATCAGGTGGATCCTTTTCTCTTGATCCAAATATTTTTACAAATAGCCCTTATTAGATCTCTAAAGGATTGGCGAACATTAATATTATATTCGAATTTTTGTGAGCGAACAAGACTAATTTTGGATCGTACTTTTAGTCAAGTTCTTCTCGGATTGTGGGTGAGACGTTGCGTTATAAACAACAAATATTAGAGCGGTTAGGATTCATAATTTTAGGTGCTATGAATGTTGTGAAATTGTTTGGTTAACAAATATTACGCGTGCTAAATAAATCTCGTGTGTTAAAAGACTTCAATCAAGAACTAAACCGTTTGATTGAGCGAACGTAGAATTTGAATGGGTGAGAGTAATTCGGTGTCTTTTGTCCGTTACGTTTCGTCAGGAGACGTAGCCTGCATCAATTTGGTATCAGAGCCAGGTGGTGCTAATTTCTTAATTAGTACCATTCTAGGAAAAAAATTACTTAGAATGTTGTCACGCACTTGTATGCACGTCTATTTGTCAAAATTAACAAAAATAAATTTTCCAAGTCTGCCAATAGCGACCTATATTTTTATTATTTCAGTAATAAAATCAAAAAAAAAAATTTTATAATCTTCATATTATTTACAACAAGAAAATAAAAAAAAATATATCTATTACCTTAAGCAATTAGCAGGAACAATTACATCTTTGAAAATTAAATAGGGTCAGGCTATTCATTCTTTGCTTGTGCACCAATTCCGGGTGAGTTTTCTCTCCGGTTCTCACTGAATATGGCATTTGATGTTAATGTTTCCCTTTTAGACTATTGGTATGATAAAGCCATGTCTAAACACACCCCAGCCTTGCCATCATACCCTAAGAATTCTAATCTTCCCAGACTTCTCTTCACACTAAGAGTGAGATATTCACCTATGATGGTTATGGGGATCCCAGATTTTTTAGAGACTGACTTAAGTGGGTAGAAAACTATTTTGATTGTCACGAATGGGATGACCACCAAAAGGTTAACATCGTCCGAGAGCGGTTACTAGGTCGAGCCCACGTGTTTTGGTTAAATGAAGAACGTCGTGTTGGTAGCTATAAAATTGCTTGGCCGTACATGCGTTGCCTACTCTAGGATCACTTTGATCCCACCTACCTACGTACTAATAGCACCACACCCGTTAGCAAGAATAGTTTTGTCACTAGACCCGTATCTTCTTATAGGATTGAACCTACATCTCAGGATAGATCCTATCCCCATAGAGGCAGTAATACCCAAAGTGTGCTTGTTCCCACCTCTAGGGAACATAAGCCACTTAGACCCCAAAATTTGCACTCGAAAGAGGTTACTACTAGGGAGTCTTCTCCTTTAGCCTCGGCGTCTAAGCCCCCCGATATAGTGACTGATACCCAAGGGTTGCAGATGTAGATGTGGTATCTATTGATCCTGAGGATGCTGATGTTGATATATTATCTCTGGATTCTGAAGATGACAAGCTAGGAGATAGTATTCCTTCACGTACGATAGTGCCTGACGAGTCTGATGATTCTAAAAGTGAGGGAATCCCTAGTGATTTGGAAGACGATGTATGAGATGATTACATTCCGATCTGTGAGAGTGTTACAAGCAGTGTCGGTTATTCCACGATAATTTCACACGATGCTGGGGGTATGTCTGATCCATATACTATCGAGTGGCAAATTCAGCCTTCGACCTTTGTCTTATTAGGTTCCCCCCGAGTGTTATTTCCCAGTGCTTTTGACTGAGCCCACCGTTGAGGGCGATGTTGGCATCTTTAACGAGTTTATCAATGTTGAGGAATTCGGTTACCCCAGTGACATGGAAGAGGAGCTCTCCTCTAAAGTGCCACCCCATATGATAAACCAACCCATCCTCATTCATATCTTGGGTCTGTCACCCATAGTAGTTGAGGAGTTTCCCGATCATCCTGAGTTAGATGACAAAACTAGTGCGTTGGAAGAATTACCTAGTGAGGGAAGAATATTCTTGGAAGATTTGAGTAGTATTAATCTGGAATAACTTTATTTTATGATAACTCCAATTTGTGACAGTCAATATGATTTTGATGTTCCTCCGGATCTGACTTTTCCGGTCCTCTTTCTGGATCGTGTAACTCGACTAGATGACTTTGTTGGACACAGATTTGTTATAACTAGCCCTAGACTTTTGGTGCTGCCTACATTAGTAGCCCCTCCATTGGACATGTCTCGTAAGATATGTATTAGTGAGTTATTAGAATTCGTGTTCGACCTTGTCACAACATTTTGTAGTTCTGTATCTTCCAAATTTCCTATGATTAATCAATTCTCTGATTATACGTCTATGATGAGGTCGTCTATTGTGTCCACTTCTGATTTCGTGGTGGGCGTGCCTCTTGGTTTACGTCCTCTAAATGTTAAATATAAATTAAATGGATTAAACCAATTAGCATCGCCTTATTTTCAACCATGCCATGATATCTATGCATCCACTCTTGTGGCCATATGAAAGATATTGTACCTAATCACCTAGAGGGGGGGGGGGGGTGAATAGGTGACTTAAATCTTTTTGACTTTTTAGGCAGAATTCTACTTATAACACAGAATTAAATCTACTTTATCACATCACACAATCAGCAATCACAGAATTCCACAAGCACACAGTAGACACACAGTTTTATAGTGGTTCCCCAAGGTTTGGGTACATCCACTTTCCCCCTTCGCCTATCTAGCAGTGTACTAGATTCAGCCAAACTCCTCCACTATCTCAGAACCCCAAAACAGGTTCCTACAACTCAGGCCCAAGGCCCTACAACTCTGCTTCTTCCCAAAGCCTACACTCAGCCACCAAGGCCTGCACTCAGCCACCAAGGCCTACACTCAGCCACAACAGGCCTACACTCAGAGATTCAAATCTCCTACACTCAGGCACTCAAGCCCTACTCTCAGCCTTTATAATTACAGGCTTACAAGACTCAGATCCCTAAGGATCTTATAAGATAATATGAATACCAATGTTAACTCAACAACTTAGAGAAAAGAGAGAAGAGTTGTGAGTTTCTTGATGAGTTCTTGGAAGAACTCATTTGAAATCAATCTGACTTGGCTTTCTTCAAAGCTTCTTGAATGTAGAACACAATAAGATTGACCTCCTCTGCAGTTGATCCTTGATCTCTGCTACTTAAGATTCAGAACAAATCTGAACCCTTCTTCTCAGCCTGGTTCCAACAGCTGACTTCTTGGATTGAGCTCTCTCTCTCCAACTTCTTAGATCTTCACTAGATTCTTCAAGGAATAGCTAGATCTACTTTGTATATCTTGATGTGTTGATCTTTTGAACAACTTGGACAAACCTTTCTGTAGACAGCATAAGCCTATTTATAGGCCTTCTTCATGGTAACCGGCTGCTCCGGTTCATAACTGAATTCTGACAACTCTGACAGGTGCAGTAGACCGGCTGGAATGGCAGCTGTCAAGTCATCCAGTCAGTTCTTGAAAATTCTGTAACTGTCTGAAAGTGTCGAGACTGTCTGTCTTTAAGTGTCGACACTTATATACCAAGTGTCGACACTAGTTGTCTAAGTGTCGACACTAGCCTACAAGGTGTTGACACAACTCCTTGTGTTGTAGATTTTATATCTCGACACTTCTTCTTCTTCATGTGTCGACACTGATAATGTGTGTCGACACAAGTACTTGTACTTCAGTATATTGTTGAATTCTTGTAAGTGTCGACACATCTCCTTTGTGTCGACACATCTTCATGTGTTGAATCTGTTAAGTGTCGACACTTCTTCTTGGTGTCGACACATGTCTTTAGTGTTGATACTTGCTGAGTGTCGACACAGCTCCTTGTGTCGACACATTCTTCTTCTGTCGAGACTCTGTCTGAGTGTCGACACAGCTCCTTAGTGTCGACACTTGTACTTAGAATATTTTTGAACTTTGCTAAGTGTCGACACAGCTCCTTGTGTCAACACTTTCTTCAAGTGTTGAGTCTTCAGCTGAGTGTCGACACATTCTTTCTTGTGTCGACACTTTCTTCAAGTGTTGACTCTTCTACTGTGTGTCGACACATTGCTCTGGGTGTCGACACTTATACTTAGTCTCTGCTGACTTTTGCTGAGTGTCGACACAGCCTACAAGTGTCGACACTTTCTGATGTAGACACAGTTTCACTGGGTGTCGACACAACTGCTATGTGTCGACACTGCTTCACTGCACTCTTCTTCATTGAGTATCGACACAGCTCCTTGTGTCGACACTTTCTGTCTGGTGTCGACTCTGCATCCCTGGTTTCGATACAATGACTCCAAGTGTCGACACTGCTTGCCTGGGTGTCGACACAAGTCTTCTTAAGTGTCGACACTTTCCCTCTGGGTGTCGACACATGGACTTAGAAACTTTTCCATCTTTCCTGCAAATACTTAACCTGCACAAGTAAACTCAAAACACATCAAATAAATTTTTGATGTATATCATTGAGTTGGGTGAGGCTTCTTCAAATCAGCTACATTAGAACCAATGTACCCAACAATCTCCCCCTATTTGGAGAAGTCATAACCCATAGTCAATGATATACACCATTCATAATAAAATGACAGAATGATGTAAAACAGGATTATGTAATCAGGAAAGAAACATCACATGTATTAAACAAACATGCATACACAGATATCATCACAGAACAATTATGAAATAAATTTATCACATAGCAAATTTATCACACAGCATATTGTTCTAACAGCTTTGTCATATTCATTTTTCAAAAATTTACAGAATGTTTAACATCAAAAGATTACATAGTAAACTTAAGAAAATTCTATGCTATTTTTGATCAGCATCTTTAATCATTATCCCTTTTCCAGACTGAATCTTGGCTTGCATAGGAGCTTCAGCAGCTTCAGTATCAACATGTTTCTTCCCTTTCAGCTCCTTCTTCTTAAGTTCCTCAACTTTAATCTTTTGCCTTTCAAAATAATAATATGGCTTGGGAAAGTACTTGCTAGGCTCCTGAGCAGTAGGAGGTAGCTTTCCCATCTTGGCCTTTCTTCTGTATTGGACTATGGCTTCTTGCCTTGTCTCATGTTTCCTCCATTCCACTTCAGAAAACCATTTATTTCTGTCTTGAATGTTATCTTTTGCAGCTTTCCATGCAGTTAAGATAATGTTCCTGGAAGTGGGGCTCCACTGCTCAAAGTCTGGTCTTTGTTCAGCTTGTTCCCTGAACCACTTCTTAGACAATCTAGTTTCTTCTTCTTTCTGCAAAGCTTCATGCATAGCCTCTGATACTGGCTGAACCACTTTTTCTAGAATAACCTTCTGAGTACATCAGGTGGACTATACATGGTCTGGATATCAGCATGTACCATTTCAAAATCTGGAGGAGGGTAGATGACTTGAGCCACTTCAGGTTGCTCCCCTCCTAGATATGCAGGATTAATCCCAGATTGTGCAACATTATCATCATCACAAAGAGGAGGATATCCAAGAGTAGCTCTGATAGAATTATAAATCCATTTAGCATGATCAGAGCTGGCTTTGACTAACACTCTCTCCCCCTTTATGACTTCTCTAACCATGTGATCCCTCAGATCGTCCTTTTGAAATCTTATTTGGGCATCCAAATAATTGACTCCATCTTTAAAGTAAGGTTTCAACCTTTGGAGTTTGTCAGTTATGAGCTTCTGAGAGTCTTGTATGGCACTCTTAACAGCAGTAATTTCCTCTTGGAAGGCTTTGTCAAAGTTTGCTTTAGCTGTAGCATCAGCTGGAGTCTGCCCTGCAGCTGGATTCTTCATCTCTGTTACTATGGCATTGTGAGAAGCAGTCAAGTAATCATTCATTCTAATTTGATTTTCAAGTACATAGCCTTGCTTGACTTCAAGTTCATCCACTTGAGCTTTTATCTTCTCCTGATGTGTAGCCAAGTACACCACTGCATTCCCTCCCTTGTGGAAGCAGTCTGTCATCTCCTTCTTATTAAGATTCATTTCAAATCTAATAGACTTTATATCCTGGGCCAGATCAAACTGCAATGATTTTTGCCCTTCATCCACATACTTCTCAATGGCTTTCTTGTGCTCATCAAGTTTAATTTGCATTGCAACCATTAAAGCACTGTAATCAACAGTTGGTGCTGGCTGTGATATAGGCTGTGGAGCAATAGTTTGGAGAGCGTTTTTGTAATTCTGACTCCTCCTTTTAAATACTTGAAATTTTCTTTTCTTAGCCCTTGTAGTCTCCTCATCTTCAGAAGCTGAGTTGCTAGCTATGTCTACCCTCTCCATAGGTAGCTCCTCAACAGCTGGTTGTTTCTCAGGCTCTTGCCTTACAGGTTCTTCAAGAATTGGCACTTGCTCCCCCTCAACTGGAGCATTCTCCCCCTCAACAGCAGCACAATCCTTGTCAAAATCTATTTGATCCAGATTTAGGAAAAGATCTTCCATAGTATATTCTTGTGGAGAATGAGCTGGAGAAACTCTTGGCTCATCAACCACTGGATCAGATATAACTTGAACTGTAACAGATGTGTCCTCCATGATAACATCTGGTAGTTGGCTATCCAGCTGAGTTTGCTGATTAACATTACTTAATGGATCAGATAAAACAGTGTCCACTTTAAGGAAATCTAAAGAATTAAGCTCAGTGATTACCTCAAGGATGATGTTGGTTGCTTGCTCACTCTCAAGAGGAGTTGGCTCTTCCACAACTAGTGGCTCCCCCTGGATTTGATCCTGGTGTAAGGGGCTAGCTGATGGTAGCTCCCCCTGCTTCTCTGCAACTTCTTGTGGAGCTGGAGACTTCCCAGCAATTTCAGTGTCTTCTTGTCCATCATCTGGTGTAAAGACAACTTGTTCTTCACTATCAGAACTGCTAGTTGACTCTTGAGCCACTGGGGCAGTTTTCTTCTTCTTCTTTAGAGGTGTTGCTTTCTCTGAAGATATTTTCTCAGGGGTTTGCATCTCCTTAGACAAAACCCTGTCCCACCTAGAGAATATCCTCATGTCCATTTTCCTCATGTGGTTGATTTTTGTTCCTGCAGCTTGACCCATAACTTTTGGTAAACTACCAGCTAGGTATAAACTTAAGATCCTTCCCAAGTTGGGTTTCTTCATACTCTCTTTAATCTTGTCAAAGACAACAATAGACCAATCAGTTTTTAATGTGAAGATTATTCTTGTCATAATGTTGAATATATGGGCTGATACCCTATCATGCCCTCCTGGCTTATTTAAAATTACTTTTCCAACAATTTCAGAGAGGAATTTCCCCTGACTGTTCATTCCCTTTCTATTGAATATAGATCCTACTTTCATCCTTGAATCCAGACCACACCATGCCAATGCATCTCTGGTACTGGAAGTAGTAACCTCTTTTTCTTCCTTAGTTCTTGGTAACTGAAGGACTTTCCTCAATCTTTTTGATGTGACCTTAACCTTTTCACCATGAACCCTGGACTTGATCTTGAATCCAGTGTCATCTAGGGTTGCTCCATTGAGAAATTCCAAGACTTCTTTCTTCCAGATTTTAGTCGGCTCTGAAACAAGATATTCTAACCCTGAGTTTGTGACTAGGGTTATCACAGTCTTGATCTCCGGGTCTGCATCACCAAACGCGTCGCACACCAGTTCATAGCCTTCATTGACGTTGTCCTCGAGTTTTGGCGCCATTAGGGTTTGAAGAATTTGACTTGAGAGAAGAGAGGTGTCGACACACAAGTTTAGTCTCGAAACTTTTGAAAGCGTGTCGACAGAGAAAGGCAAAATCCTATTTATACCTTTCTAAGTTTGAAGATGAAAAGGCGGGTCAGCTAACTTAAATTGTGTCGACACTGTCGATAAGTGTCGACACTGACTTATAATGTCTCGACACCTATGTGTCGACACAAGTTTAGTCAATAGATATATGTGTCGACACTTATTTATGTGTTGACACCACATAACTCGACATTTAGTCGAGACTTTACTGAGATAATTATGAGTAACGCCTAAGTGTCGACACCACCTTGGATGTATCGACACCTACTTACCATGTGTCGACACTAATTTGCTGAAGTGTTGACACCAACTTCCTAGATGTCTCGACACCTTTTTACTTAGCCATTTCTATAAACTTATTCTAAGTTTATCATTCCTAGTTCAATTTTAAACCTATTGAACTTAGTTTCTTCTAAGGGCTTAGTATACATATCAGCTAGTTGATTATCTGTTCTAACATATTCCAGTAAAATATCTTCTTTCTCTACATGCTCCCTAAGAAAATGATATTTTATTTCAATATGTTTGGTTCTACTATGAGAAACAGGATTATGTGCATTTGATATAGCACTTGTAGAATCACAAAAGAGTGGAGTTCTACTTACATGAATTCCATAGTCCTCAAGCTGATGTTGTATCCATAGAAGTTGAGCACAGCAACTTCCTGCAGCCACATATTCTAACTCTGCAGTGGAGATAGCCACACTTGTTTGCTTTTTGCTACTCCATGAAATCAGTCTTCCACCTAGGAATTGACAAGTTCCAGTTGTGCTTTTTCTATCTTCTTTGCATCCTGCAAAGTCTGCATCTGAATAACCTGTTAGTTCAAAATCCCCATTCCAAGGGTACCAGAGGCCTAGATAAGGAGTGCCCTTTAGATATCTCAATATCCTTTTGACTGCTGTCAAATGAGACTCTTTACGGCATGCTTGATACCTTGCACAGACACATGTAGCATACATGATATCTGGTCTACTTGCAGTCAAATATAATAGGGAGCCAACTATCCCTCTATACAAAGACTCATCTACAGGTTTCCCTGCATCATCCTTGCTAAGAGACATACCTGACCCCATAGGAGTCTTCATGGTACTGGATGAATCCATACCATACTTCCTTATGAGTTCTAGGGTGAACTTAGACTGGCATATGGATAAACCATTCTCAGTCTGTCTTACTTGGAGACCCAAGAAGAACTTAAGCTCTCCCATACTACTCATCTCAAATTGTCCTTGCATTAGTTTTGCAAACTTTTTGCAAAGACTACCTTCAGTAGACCCAAATATTATGTCATCTACATATATTTGGACTAGTATAACTTTGCCTCTGGATTCCCTAAGGAATAGAGTCTTGTCTATTTTCCCCCTTGTGAACTTATTCTCAATGAGGAAACTAGACAGGGTTTCATACCAAGCCCTAGGGGCTTTCTTTAACCCATATAAAGCTTTCCTAAGTCTATAGACATGATTAGGTTGAGTTGAATCAACAAAACCTGATGGCTGTTCCACATAGACTTCCTCTTTTAGATTACCATTTAGAAATACTGACTTGACATCCATTTGGTAAACTTTAAATCCTTGAAAGGTTGCATAGGCCAGGAACATCCTTATGGCTTCCAGTCTGGCTACTGGAGCAAAGGTTTGATCAAAATCAATACCTTCTTCCTGCTTATATCCTTTAGCAACCAATCTTGCTTTGTTCTTAATGATGACTCCATGCTCATCCATCTTGTTCCTATAGATCCACTTGGTCCCAATTATGTTGTGGTCTTTAGGTTTAGGAACAAGTTCCCAGACCTTGCACCTCTTGAACTGATTTAGCTCTTCTTGCATTGCCTCAATCCAATGAGGGTCTAGGATGGCTTCTTCAAACTTCTTTGGTTCAACTTGGGATAGGAAACTGGAGTAGATTGCTGCATTCAGATTTATGCTCCTTGTTTGTACCCCTTGTCTTGGATCACCAATGATTTGTTCTGCTGGATGATCTCTAAGATGCCTATTTGCTAAAGGCATCCTGGGTTCAGGTTGAACTTCTTCAACTTCTTCATCTTGCTGTACTACTTGTACTTCTTCTGCATTAGGTACATGTAGTACTCCCCCTGGACAGCAGCCACTATCTTCTACTTGCTGCCTTGCAGTAGGTTCTTCTTCTATAGTAAGCCTGTCCATCTTCTTTGTTATACCTATGGAGCTGCATACACTACTAGACAACTCATTGTTAATAAGTCTAGTTTCATCAAATACTACATGTACAGATTCCTCTACAACTTGAGTAGACAAGTTGTAGACTCTATAAGCCTTACTGTTGTTACTGTACCCAACAAAGATCCCCTCTTGGGACTTGGTAGCAAACTTAGTCAAGTAAGACTTTCCATTGTTAAGTATAAAGCACTTACAACCAAAGATCCTGAAGTAGGATATGTTAGGTTTCCTGCCTTTCACAACCTCATAGGGGGTCTTGTTGTGGCTTTTAGTAATGGTAGCCCTATTAATAACATGGCATGCAGTATTGACTGCTTCAGCCCAGAAATATTCTGGTAGTGATGTATCACTTAATAGGGTCCTACCAGCCTCAATCAAGGTTCTATTCTTCCTCTCAGCAATGTCATTTTGCTGAGGTGTCCTTGGTGAAGAAAACTCTTGAAATATCCCAAATTCTTCACATAGTTTTGTCATGCTATCAGACTGAAATTCAGTACCATGGTCACTTCTTATCTTGACCACTGTACTGTCTAGTTCATTCTGAATTTGTTTGACAAAGCTATAGAAGACACTAGGTGTTTCAGATTTCTGTCTAAGGAAGAACACCCAGGAAAACCTTGAGTAGTCATCTACAACTACAAAGGTATAGACCTTCCTACCTAGGCTATGAACTGGCATTGGACCAAAGAGATCCATATGCAAGAGGTATAAACACGTCACAGCATCTTTGTTTTTAATGCTTCTAAAGGTGGATCTAGTCTGCTTGCCCTTTTGACAAGCTGAGCAAATACCATCTTTAATACACTTAACTTGAGGACCATTCCTCACTAACTCTTTGCTAAAGAGTTTACCAATTGTCTTGTAGTTTAGATGGGCTAGCCTCTTGTGCCATTTGACACAATGAGAGACTGTCTCATCAGCTACAAGACACACTGGAGAACCATTGTTCTCAACCATAATGTCTAAGCAATAGACATTCCTTTTTCTATAACCAGTCAAAATGATCTCTTGATCATTTGACCTCCTGATATGACATCCATCTTTCACAAATGAGATGTCATATCCTACATCACTCAATTGACTTATACTAATAAGGTTATGTTTCAAACCTTTAACATAGGCCACTTGAGTAATTGTAATAAAGGAGTTAGATATGTTACCAAAACCCTTGATGATTCCTTTTTCAGAACCACCAAAGGTGACTTTTGGACCATCCTTGATGGGTGTGTAGTCCTTTAGTAAACCCCTTATTCCAGTCATATGTCTGGAACATCCACTGTCCAAGTACCATATTGGGGCATGGCCACTTGGACTCACCTGCAAAACAGATTAGTGAACCTTAGAACCCAAAGAATTCTTGGGTACTTGGTACTGGTTAGTTTGCTTCCTAACAAAGCTACCTGCTGGTTTTCCAACAGGCAGTTTGCTACTCACTTTGGCACTAGCATTGTGTCAACAGTCCATTGCAAAGTGGCCTACCTTGCCACAACACCAACACTCAAACTTATTGTACCTTTGCTTAGGTACAGTCTTAGCTGTTTTATCTACAGCTGGCTTGTTGAGAGTTGGGGCTTTGCCCTTGGACTTGGACTTGGACTGAACAGTCCTAGCTGGTTTAGTAAATCCCAGTCCTGCTTTACCTTTGTGATGAACAAATTCATCAATTAAGGGTAGAACTGACTTAGGTTTAGAAAACCTAGCAACTAAATCTTTTTCCTTCTGAAGATTAATCTCCAGACTCTTGATTTGATCATTCTTAAATGATATAATCCCCATCTGAATCACAGTTATCTGCTTCAGTCTGGCTATCTCATTTAGCTTTTGATCAAACATCTTCTCATAATCAGTTGCAGCCATTTTGAGACTTGCAATCTCCTTAGCTTGACTCTTGGCCAAGGATTTGCATTTCTTAAATGCTTGCAACAAAACTTGATATTCATCTATCAACTGATGAATATCTTCTTCAGACTCAGATACACTCTCATCACTGGATGATGATGAATCTGATTCTGTACTAGCACAAGAAATTGAACTTAAAGAATAATGTTGTACCTTACTAGGTCCTGGCTGCTCCAGGATTTTGTCACTTTCTGTCAATGCCATTAGCCCTTGGCACTGACTATTCTCTTGTTCATATATAGAGTTCATAATTTGAATGAACTCTTCTTCTTCCTCCTCAGCAAACAGTCCTATATATGCCTCAGCATCTAACTCAGTTTCTGATGAAGAGATATCTGACAGGCTCTTATCCTTCTTTGCAACAAATGATTTTTCCTTCTTGCCCTTGAATGGAGTCTTCTTCTTATCAGTAGACTCCTTTCTTTTTTCTGGACAATCTGCAACAACATGGCCTTGTCTATTACAGCAATAGCATACAATTTTTGATAGTGTTGCTTTGCTAGACTTGGACTTTTTCCTGTCTTTCTTTGAAGACTTTTTATTCTGATAATAGTCTTCTTTACCCTGTGAAGTAGATGGCCTTGTCCTCCACTGTTTATTCTTTAAGAACTTCTGAAAGTGTCTTGTGAAGGCAGCAAAGTCCTCATCACTTTCACTGCTCTCAGACTTTCTGCTTTCTGAATCTTCTGACTCAGTCTCAACTACTTTTGGTGGTGGAGTTGGTGACTTACCTCTGTACTTTCTGGGGGCTTCTGTTTTGAAGGCCACTGTCCTTTCTTTATGCTCACTTCTTGTTGATTTCTCCTCCTCTTTCCTCACCATCAACTGTATCTCATAGGATAACAGTTTTCCAAATAGTGTTGGTGGAGGAATTTCAGCCAACTTTACCATTTCCCTAATGACACATATCTTGGTGTCCCAATCTTTTGTAAGGGACCTTAGAAACTTATCATTGAGCTCATAATTACTGAACTCTCTGCCATAGGACATAAGCTCATTCACAATCCTATAGAACTTCTTATAGCATTCAGTTATGCTGTCAGATTTACCTTGTCTAAAACTTTCATATTCTTGGTTGAGCAAGGATTTTCTGTCTTGCCTCACTTCTTCAGAACCCTCCATATACACTATCAAGGTATCCCACATTTCCTTAGATGTCTTGCAGTGTATTAAATTCTGAAAAGTAGCATCATCTATAGCACTCACTATAATATTCTGAGCCCTTTTGTCCATTGTGGCTAGAACAATCTCATCCTTTGTCATTTCAGAGAAATCCTTTGGTGTTCTCTGATTTGCATCTAAGACTGATACCTTCATGGGCACATATGACCCTTCTTTTACTGTGATATAAATCCTAGGGTCTGAGGCTTCCATAAACAGTTTCACCCTTTTCTTCCAGATACCAAAGATCTCTTTTCTACATATGGGTAGCTTCATGGATCCCAATTCCTTATGATTTTCAGTGGAACCCATGATTCTTGCTTTTCTTGATTCTGTAATTTACTTAGACTGAATCTGCCAATAGGATCTACTCAGACAGTTAAGTCCTCTTTTGAGTAACCTGGCTCTGATACCACTTGAAAGATATTGTACCTAATCACCTAGAGGGGGGGGGGGGTGAATAGGTGACTTAAATCTTTTTGACTTTTTAGGCAGAATTCTACTTATAACACAGAATTAAATCTACTTTATCACAGCACACAATCAGCAATCACAGAATTCCACAAGCACACAGTAGATACACAGTTTTATAGTGGTTCCCCAAGGTTTGGGTACATCCACTTTCCCCCTTCGCCTATCTAGCATTGTACTAGATTCGGCCAAACTCCTCCACTATCTCAGAACCCCAAAACAGGTTCCTACAACTCAGGCCCAAGGCCCTACAACTCAGCTTCTTCCCAAAGCCTACACTCAGCCACCAAGGCCTACACTCAGCCACCAAGGACTACACTCAGCCACAACAGGCCTACACTCAGAGATTCAAATCTCCTACACTCAGGCACTCAAGCCCTACTCTCAGCCTTTATAATTACAGGCTTATAAGAGTCAGATCCCTAAGGATCCTCTAAGATAATATGAATACCAATGTTAACTCAACAACTCAGAGAAAAGAGAGAAGAGTTGTGAGTTTCTTGATGAGTTCTTGGAAGAACTCAGTTGAAATCAATCTGACTTGGCTTTCTTCAAAGCTTCTTGAATGTAGAACACAATAAGATTGACCTCCTCTGCAGTTGATCCTTGATCTCTGCTACTTAAGATTCAGAACAAATCTGAACCCTTCTTCTCAGCCTGGTTCCAACAACTGACTCCTTAGATGGAGCTCTCTCTCTCCAACTTCTTAGATCTTCACTAGATTCTTCAAGGAATAGCTAGATCTAAGTATATCTTGATGTGTTGATCTTTTGAACAACTTGGACAAACCTTTCTGTAGACAGCATAAGCCTATTTATAGGCCTTCTTCATGGTAACCGGCTGGTCCGGTTCATAACTGAATTCTGACAACTCTGACAGGTGCAGTAGACCGGCTGGAATGGCAGCTGTCAAGTCATCCAGTCAGTTCTTGAAAATTCTGTAACTGTCTGAAAGTGTCGAGACTGTCTGTCTTTAAGTGTCGACACTTATAGACCAAGTGTCGACACTAGTTGTCTAAGTGTCGACACTAGCCTACAAGGTGTCGACACAACTCCTTGTGTTTTAGATTTTATATCTCGACACTGCTTCTTCTTCATGTGTCGACACTGATAATGTGTGTCGACACAAGTACTTGTACTTCAGTATATTGTTGAATTCTTGTAAGTGTCGACACATCTCCTTTGTGTCGACACATCTTCATGTGTTGAATCTGTTAAGTGTCGATACTTATTCTTGGTGTCGACATATGTATTTAGTGTTGATACTTGCTGAGTGTCGACACATTCTTCTTCTGTCGAGACTCTGGCTGAGTGTCGACACAGCTCCTTAGTGTCGACACTTGTACTTAGAATATTCTTGAACTTTGCTAAGTGTCAACATAGCTCCTTGTGTCGACACTTTTTTCAAGTGTTGAGTCTTCAGCTGAGTGTCGACACATTCTTTCTTGTGTCGACACTTTCTTCAAGTGTTGACTCTTCTGCTGTGTGTCGACACATTGCTCTGGGTGTCGACACTTATACTTAGTCTCTGCTGACTTTTACTGAGTGTCGACACAGCCTCCAAGTGTCGACACTTTCTGATGTAGACACAGTTTCACTGGGTGTCGACACAACTGCTATGTGTCGACACTGCTTCACTGCACTCTTCTTCATTGAGTGTCGACACAGCTCCTTGTGTCGACACTTTCTGTCTGGTGTCGACTCTGCATCCCTGGTGTCGACACAATAACTCCAAGTGTCGACACTGCTTGCCTGGGTGTCGACACAAGTCTTCTTAAGTGTCAACACTTTCCCTCTGGGTGTCGACACATGGACTTAGAAACTTTTCCTTCTTTCCTGCAAATACTTAACCTGCACAAGTAAACTCAAAACACATCAAATACATTTTTGATGTATATCATTGAGTTGGGTGAGGCTTTTTCAAATCAGGTACATTAGAACCAATGTACCCAACACCATAGCAATCCAATAAGAGACGTGTCATTTGCTTGTCAACTTACTCCCGAGTGTACCCAACTTACAAGTTGACGGTGCAATTTTAGTGCGTTCACCTCCCAATCGGTTGCTGACCGAGACCATCTTGAACATAACATTTATTAAAGCTGACCCGTACTTGATTTATATTGAAAATGGAGACATTACGATTTTTTTGGAATTTATGAATGATTGGGGTGTTTCACCCATTTTCAACGTCCTGGATTTTATGTTGTATGTTTCTCCTCCTCCAGAGAGGCTCTCTCTGTCATTTCTTACTCCCACTAAATGTTCTCATGGGTTGGGGAGTGAAGTTATTGCCATATATATCTTCCACGGGAATTCCATGGTACTTGCACTGGTTGGTAAGACAAACGTCATTTCTCTTTCTGTCACATTTATGTCTAGTTTTTCAAAAACCTTGGTTGTTTTGGTGATGCTGCACAGGTTACACTCGGCTATTACTTGGGAGCGCATCGTACTACATTTGGATGCTGCTTTACTCCACCACGCTCTCCCAGGCTACTCATCGGTGATGAGTGATTTTGAATGGGGGAGGATTGATGGCGACGAGGTCCGGCCATGTGCTCGTAAGGCTTGTGACCGGTTGATGGTTGGCGGAGAAGTCCCGCCACTTGTTCATGATGATGTTGCTGATAAGGCCGCTGATCTCTGCCATAAAGAGTTTGTTGATTGGGACGATCGTTGCCGCAAACTTGAAGATGAGATTCTACCGTGACATCAATCGCCAACGCCGCGCCAAATCTCCGCTACATGTTATGCATGTCGTCCTCCATTAACGTCACATAAAAATATATGGTCATGAATTATATATTTATAATTATATATTTTTATGCATTTTATTTAAATTTTAAGCTTTTTCTCTTTTAGCATTTTATTTCATGTTATTGTTATTTCCATTGTTATTTCAATTTTTATGTTGGAGATGGGTTGTATATAACCATCTAAGTGTTAGATTATTGTTGTATGGTGGAGATTGAGTAGTTTATCTTATATATATGATTGCATGGGTGAAGGAGAGAACAAGCCGCCAGGGGAGACCGCCTGATCGCCCGGTCTCCAAGTCGTCTGAGACAAACCGGCAGGCCGCCAGGACACCAACAACAACAGTCCGGCAACCAAACCGTTGAAGAGAAAACGACAGATCGCACGATCTGTAATCCGCTAGAGTTAGACTGCCAGACCATCCAGTCTCTATTCTGCAACACTCCCCCTCAAGCTAGAGCACATATATCGATCATGCCCTGTTTGTCGCAAATGTGATGAAAGGATGCGGATACTGGCTTGGTGAAAATATCAGCCAACTCTTTATTGGAGGTGACGAATGGAGTACAAATTTGTTCCTTCAGAATTTCTTCCCGAATAAAGTGGCAGTCGACTTCAACGTGCTTTGTTCTCTCATGGAAGACCGGATTTTTGTATATGTATATAGCGGCCTTGTTATCGCAAAACATAGGTAGAGTATGGTTGTAGACCTCTCCTAAGTCATGCATGTGAGCCCGTAACCACTTCAACACACACGTGGTCGACGCCATACTTCGATATTCTACTTCAACACTTGACATGGAGACGACAAACTGTGTCTTGCTCTTGTAGCTCACAAGGTTTCCCCCTACGAAGGTGCAAAAACCCGATGTTGACTTGTGGTCTCCTTTGTCATCAGCATAGCTTGAATCTTAGTACACTTCAACCCGCAAATGACCATTCTTCTGAAAGAGTAGTACTTTCCAAGGCGCTGATTTAATATATTCCAATATCCTCAGGGCAGACTGTAGATGGCACTCCCTAGGAGCTTGCATGAATTGGCTAACCTTGCCAACAACATAGGCAATATCGGGTCTGGTCACCGTGAGATAGATAAGTTTACCAACCAGACGTCTGTACCTCGTTACATCTGAAAGAAGAGGAGAGTCATCCGTCTATGTTTTATCTTCTCCAGTCGCCATGGGGCATCAGGCAAGTTTAGCCCCAGTCAGCCCTGCCTCTTTTAGTAAATTAAGAGCATAGTTGCGTTGAGAAAGGAAAAGGGAATTGGGCTTCCGAGAGATTTCTATTGTACAACCCCGTATCCGGCCGAGTGGGATCCTCCCCAGGTAGTGGGCCCGGGATATACTATGGGTGATGATTTGGTGCATCACCGTTCGAGCACATGAGAGCACTCGTGCATGCGCGTGGTGATTTTATTTGTAAAGGCTATATATATGAATATATATATATATATGGATAAATAGATGTTAATGAGGAGAATATAAGGATAGATTTTATTATACAAAGAGGGGGAGAAAGGGGGCTCGGGTACAACACAACAAAAAGGAAAAAAGAGAAATATAAGTGGGAGCGGGCTCGTTTACAGCACAACAAAAAGGAAAAAAAGAGAAATAAAAGTGGGAGGGGGCTCGGGTACAACAAGACAGGGAAAAGAAAAAAGAAAGAAGAGCAGGGGGCTCGGGTACAGGAAGAGGGAAAAGGGGGCAAGCAAGGAGAGTGGGGATCGAGATTTATCTCCCAGCATAGCTCGGCCGCATGGAGCAAGGCCGAGCCCAAGCTTTCCTTCCCCGTCGGCCGGTTGGAACAAGGCCGAGCCCAAGCTTTCCTTCCCCGTCGGCCGGCTGGAACAAAGCCGAGCCCATGCTTTCCTTCCCCGTCACCTCCTGGAGCAAGGCCGGCCGGGATTTTCTCTCCCGTAATCGCCCAGAGCTAGGTCAGCCAGGAGATCCTCTCCCGGCTCCTCCTCGCTGCATGTAGAGGCCGAGCACTAGTCTTCCTTCACCGCCGCAGTCTCCAGGAGCAAGGTCGACTGGGAGCTCTTCTCCCGGCACCGCCTTCAGCAAGAATAGCCAGGAGCTCCCCTCCCGACATTGCCGTCAAAACACGCGTCAAGGGTAACGAAGTTTCTTCTTGGGCAGGTGAAGCCCTCAATTAACATATTTGCATGGAATCCCCTCTCCACTAACGGGTAGGGGAAGGGTTCTCTCCGACGGGTCGATGTGTACATCCCCGCAATTAATTTCATTTAGTATCCGAAAGTGTGAGTACGGATTTAGGCATGTTGTGTGAAGCTCATCCAGACGTGTAAGCCGGATTGGTGATGTTCTGGGGGTTCCTGGAGAAGACTCCGAGGAAGTTGTATATTATCCGTTTGTCGGGAATAAGCACCATAGCACCGAAAAAGGGGTGAGCACAATGTAATTGGTCTGCTTTTAGTCAGCTAATGTTTAGCTTGCCGCCGTTTGTTAAGACATCGACGTACAGTTGTTGCATTACCAAGCGGGAAATGGCGTGCTTAAACCCAAGTCAGTGCCGGCCCACGAAGGCCTATTTTGCTTATGTTGCCGGATTGCATGCCGAAGTATGGAATTTATATTCCTGCAAATTAAAATGCTCGTGATGTCTTGTGCATGCCCTAGAAGGCCTATATTATGTTGTTGGTGTCCTAATTGGGGCTGCATAAAGAAGAATTGCTCGGCGAGATTGTGCCATTGGTAGGGCGGGTGAGAGCATTTTGCATAGACCCAAGGAGACACATCTGGATAGGAGACAGTTAGTCTTGAGCCTCCTTAGATGTTTCGGTCGGCCAAGATTGCCCTTCGAAGGTGTCTTAGCTCAGTCTTTGGCTTGGGAGGGGAAGAGTTTGTTAGTCTTCCGGCTATGCGGTGGGACCTCCACGCCGAGACCTTGGGTCTGTCCCTTATGTTCCTAGTATTGTGCGTAGATCATTCGTGTTGTAATATGGAGGCCGGGCAGTCTCTTGTTGTTCGGAGATCGGACGGTCTGGCGGTTTATCCTAGCCGGCCTGTCTGCCGGGATATTGCTGTTTGGTGTCCTAGCCGGTCTGCCGGCTTGTCTCAGACGACTTGGAGACCGTGCGGTCTAGCAGTCTCCTATGGCGACTTGCTCTCTATGGCCCTTGTTCTCTCCACCTGTTGGTTGTCGGGCGGTTAGCTAGCTTGTCTAACCGCACGACCTGTCTGGTTTGTCTTTTTGTAAAGCCGCATATACTTGTAAATTTTTAGTCCCATATTGCTTAATTGTAATCTCTCTCATCTCCTCCATTCTATAAAAGGGAGGCTATACCAGTGTAATTGATACTTTTTTTGGATAATAAAGTTTGCATTACTCCAAATTTTCGGTTTGCTTTTCCCTGTTCGAACATGGTATCAGATCCCTCGGTCTTTTCCTCCTGATTCTGTGAGCTTCCTTTGTCCGCGTGACCTGTCCGCGCGTCTTGCTCCTTCTTCTCGTGACATGTTTGCGACTTGTTTTCTATGCCTTTTTGCGCCTTGTCCGCGCGACTTGCTCCTTCTTCTCGTGACCTGTTTGCGACCTGTTCTCGCAATCAGTTTCTTCTCTTGTCGCGCCTGTTCGCGCAGTTTCTGTCTCTTCTTTGTCACTGCCCTTTGTGTGTGCGGCCTACCTCTTATTTTTCTCCGCGACCTGTTTTTGCGGTTGCTCTGCCTCTTCTCTCGACACGATCTCCCTTTATTCGCGTGGCCAGATTCTATTTGTGCAGTCTTTTCTCTGTTCGCACGACCTGTTTGGCTTTCTCGCGAACTCCTCCCAGTTTGTGTGGTCTTCTCTCTCTGATGTTCGCTCGGTTTTATCTATAGTCGTGCGACTTATTTCCATCTGCTTTGCTCTCTTCTCTGTTGCGGCCTTCCTAGGCGCTCGTCCTGCTTGCTAGTCACCTGGCTTGGTCTTTCTGCCCTTGTCACCACGGCCTTCTTCTCCTTACTTCCTACTGTTCTCGCGCGGTCTCTCTTCCATGGCCTCCACCTCATACACATAGTCCGCCTCAGTGGTCACCACTTCTGGTAGTGCCCACGTTGTTACTCACGGTAGATGGTTGATCGACTTTGGTGCTACAAATCATATGAAAGGCAATCCTCAGTATTTTTCTCTTCTAGAAACACATGATCGGTTGCCCCGGTCTTTGTTGTTGATGACTCTTCCTCTCCGTTCAATCAGACGGGAGTGGTTCAAGTCAATTTGTCTCTTCGCCTGACCGATACCCTCTATTTTCCCAAGTTCTCGTGCAATTTATTATCGGTTACTTCTCTCTGCAAGCAATTACGGTGTTCCGTCATATTCTCTCCTACTTCTTGTTCTTTTCAGGATCCGGACTCCCAACGGATGATTGCCACTAGGACTAAGAGTGGCGGCCTCTACTTCCTCGACAACATTTCTGCTATATTCGCCTTCTCCTCCTCCTCTATAGATCTTCTCCAATGGCATCTTCGCCTTGGTCATGCTCCTCCCCGGCTTCTTCGCCAGATTCTGCCCCACCTCCCTCCACATCATCCACCTCTCAACTACGATGCATGTCAGCTTAGCAAGTATCACCGCTCCTCCTTCCCACCGATGCAAAGCCGAGGCTCTTCCTGTCCATTCGATCTCGTTCACTCTGACGTCTGGTGTTTATGCGTGAAAACGGCACCGGGGCAGCTAACATGGAGGGGGTGTTCGATCTCACAAACTAGGAGGGGAAGAGGATAAAGGTTGTGGGGATAGAGGAGAAGAGAGAAGCTTCTGAGTGCTCGAGAGTGGAGCAAGCAGCTTGTCAAGGAGTTGCGGGGATAGATGAGAGGGCGCTGAGAGCAGAGGCAAAGCTTGATCAACAGAGAAGGTTGATCAAGAGAGGAGGAGGTTGATCAGGAGCTGTCGAGCAGACGGTTAATATGACGGTTGAGCTTGCAGGTTGGTTGCCGAGAGAGTTGAGCTGAGCTAGGTATAAGAGAGAGAGGGGGCCGCTAGCAGCGGCAACAGCAAACTTCGCCCGCCGCGGCTTAAACGCCACTCTTGCGACGGGCTGTCCTATTATTAATAGCGAGAGCTACAACTCGGTAGTATACATTTTCAAGAAAGCAATAAAGGGGTACAAAGGGAAGCTGGCGGCTAAGGAAGAAGTGCCATAGGAGGTCGCGCGGACTGAGCTAGGGAGGCTAGCAGACCGCATGGCTAAGCAAAGGAAGCAGACCGCGCAGACTAAAGATCTAGGTCGGCAAGCCGCACGGCTAGAGGCGCAGAGACGGATGCGGTCTGAAAATAGGAGTCCGCATGAGTTGAGCTGGCTGGTTGACATAGAGCGTGAGCACCTTGGCGATGACGAGACCTCCGAGCATCGAGACCAGACCTCCATATGAGAGGCATGGGGGGCTATTTATAGGCCCGACGAGGTAATGGCTTGCGGTGACGTTACCCCCGGTGAGACGGTAACTGGAGCGAGAAAGAGACGGAGTCCGCCGAGTCCGCCACAGACCGCGCGGACTGGGACTTGGTACTGAAGCCGGAGCTGCTGGCAGAAATGGGAGACTCTGTGGCGGACTGTGATGCGGGTTCCCGGAGTCCGTCACTGCTGAGCTGGGACTGTCCGCCTACTGCTGGGGTGGCGGATGCTGGAGGACAAGCAGTGGACTGCAAGGAGAATCCGCTGAGTCCGCCGCTGCTGAACTGAGCGAGCTGCAAGGGGTGCGGGCAGTTGAGTGCTTGCTGAGTCTGGAGAGTCTGCATTAGGTTATGCGGACTAGAACTGCTCTGGACGATTTGATGCCTGGCGGGCTGGAAAGAGCCCACCACTGCTGAATGAGTCCGCACGAAGGCTGCGGACTGAGGAGGAAGTTGCTACTACTGGCTGAGCTTGCGACAGGCCTGCAGACTGAGAAGGAGTCGACCCCGCTGCTGCTGAGAAGCTGGTGCTGGCTAAGGAAAGGGCGGACTGCATAGAGAGTCCGCCAAGTCCGTCGAGTCCGCAGCTGCTGCAAGGTCGAGTCCTCTTGCATTGGAGATGGAGAGCCTAGCTGTTGAGGCTGTTGGGGTTCACCAATGAAGGCAGACTGGAAGTTTAGATCACACTTCGAGTCCGCTTAGCTCGCGAGGAACTTGGACGCTGCTGGTCTTGTCGGATAGTCAGAATTGGAGTCCGTGCCTTGCATGCGGACTGGAGGAGTCGGTTGCCCATATTACTGGGTGAAGGGACTGAGCAACCTATTACTGGCCTGGGCGGATAGGGAGTTGAGTCCGGCAGAGAGGGTCCTGCGGAAACAACCTCTTGGTTAAGCTGAAAAGGGGGGCGACCTGCAGAGGCAGACTGCGGAAGCAGTCCGCAGACCCTGCCCGACCAAGGGAAGGCGCGCGGCCTGGGTGGTCAGGCCGCTAAAACCGCGCAGGCCGTGCGGCCTTGGAGAACAGAAAATTCAGTACGCCCTCCCTAGGGCACCACGACCTCCAGGAAAAACACGGGGTAGGCCGTGACGAGCGAGCTGGCTCCCTTGGGAAGGATCGCCGATTTCGGGGTTAACATAATCCCCGCACTTTTTAAGTTCCGAATAGAACTTCGAAAAAGTTGGAGACCCGCGAAAATCGTGATCCACCCCGACGGAAAGAGAAGGGGGGCAAGGAGAGATAGAACCTGAAGACTCTCCTTAGGAGCTTGGTGCTGCCTGTCTATTTTCCTCCAAGAGGAAAGTTAGGGTAGGCATGTATGGGTGGTACATCGAGTGTGTACATGAGTTTGTCTTTGCAAAATGAAGAAGGTGTGTCTTCCACTTTGTTCTGCAAAATGAAAGTGAGAGGAAAACATAAAAGCATAATAACTTGCAAGTACCTGATGGAGTCTTGCAAGTACCTGTTATCCTCTGCAAAAAAGGAAGGATGAAGGGTATACAAGAAGGAAAAATGAGTTGCAAGTACCTGGAAGGGACTTGCAAGTCTTTGCTGGTTTCTGCAAAAGAAGAGTTAAAGGTATACGCAGTATATGAAAGTAACTTGCAAGTACCTGTGAAAGGGCTTGCAAGGGTCTGCTGATTTCTGTAAGAAGGTTAGGAGCATGTATTGCGTATAAAGAATAAGCAGCAAGTACCTGAATGAGACTTGTAGGTGTGTGCTAATCTCTGCAAGGAAAGAGTTAGGAGTAGACATATACATGAAAGGAGCTTGCAAGTACCTGTGGAGAAGGCTTGCAAGTGTTTGCTAGTCTCTGCAAGAAAAGAGTTAGAAGAAAACATATAAATGTAAGAAGCTTGCAAGTACCTGGGAGAAGGCTTGCAAGTGTCTGCTAGTCTCTGCAAGAAAAGAGTTAACGACAGACATATATATATATAAAAGGAGCTTGCAAGTACCTGTGAAAAGGCTTGCAAGTGTTTGCTAATCTCTGCAAGGAGAAGAGTTAGAAGCAAATATAAAAATGAAAGAAGCTTGCAAGTACCTGGGAGAAGGCTTGCAAGTGTTAACTGTTGATGAGATAAGGTGGACATGACCAAATGATAAGGAAAATGCCTGATGAACTCTTTATCATGAAGCCCAGATCAATAAATCTCGCGTTAACTGTTGATATGGCTGGATGGACATGATCAGATTAGCAGAGAAGTAAATTGACGAATTCTGTCAATCTTAATTAGATTGCAATAGCATGGCTTGATGATCGAGGAGAGTAAGATTCCTTGATCAATGCTTGATACCATTAGATTATGATAAGAATAATGAATAGCTCTGTGAATCTTCATCTGATAGCACTTACGCAGGCAGTGAATAGAAGATGAGAGTAATAGAGCTTGCATAAGTAGAGGGCTTGTAAGTCATCACCCGATGGAGCTTTGAGCAAGCGATGTATATAAGACGAGCATAAGCAAAATGAATGTAAGAAATCCCTTTGGTAGGTCGGATTAACCTGTTCATCTGTGAAAGAGGACAATTGACAAAAAAAGAGCACTTGCTATACTCCCATGACAGAGCACAAAAGGGAGACATGCGCAAAAAATCCTAAGAAGGAAGCGACAGATGCACTGCTCTCTTGCCTTGGGTACAATCATCACTGATCAATGAGACTAGTTGCACCAAGTGGCCTATTGCTTGTCTATGGATTGATTAGTGGAGTTGTGGGAACCCGCGAAGGCATGGATCGAGAGTACCACAGAGTGTTTGGCCATCACAGTCATGTGATGATCGAAGAGACAAGGCTACACTTGATCGTCATTGCTTGTCAGGCAAAGATCATCATAACTGTAATGTATCCTTTGCAAAGCACAGCAGAGCTAACACATGGGGCTCCCCTAGCATACACTATGTGTCATATGCCGTCTAGGATCCTAAGTCTGAAGCCCAACATCGTAGAGTGAACGGCTCCCACTACACATATAGGTATACTCCCGCCATATGTGTTCGAAGCGGTGGTGCCAGAGAACGATCTACGGAGGGAGCATTCCAGGCTTTGCGATATCTCATTGGTGTAGTGATCTATTTGGCAAAGAGAAAAGATAGAGAAGGAAGCATCACAAGAAGGGAACTGTGTCAGTATAAGATCCCAGATAAAAGCTTTGTTGAAAAGCAAGTAATGAACACTGAGAATTGTTTTGAAATGAAAATATCTGAAAAGAATAAGAGCAAGAGTTGAGGTTACCCATCAAGGTTGTGAGGAGTTTTGTGGAATAGTGATGTCCATTGTTGGCTTAGAATAACCTTCCAAGCACACCCTCGTCGTCGGCATCGCAGCATTCGACAGTTTTGTTAACAACGAGGAGAGGAGGCTCTTCGACTAGGTTCACTCCTTTTGAGGAGCAAGGAACATCTGCAACTTCTTTGCCCTTTGAAGTTGATGGATCAGGGCAATCTTCTTTGGAAAGCAGGTCACGCATCTTACCATGCCGGAGCATCATTTGCACAAGCTGGCGGAGTGCTCGGCAGTACTCGGTCAAGTGACCTTACTCTTTGTGGAACTCGCAGTAAGACTCTGAGTCTCTAGACCTTTGATCGGTTGGTCGGTAGGGATTCTTGTAGTTTGCCCTTTCTTTCATAATTTGGATTACTTCTTGCATGGCCTCGTCGAGATCAGACTCATGCAAGTCATTTTCTTGCTGCTGATGAACTGTTGCTGCTTGCGAAGACGGAGCTAGTGGCAGTAATGAATCTTGAGCACGATCACGGCTCGGGAAGGAGTATCGATGGCGTTGAAACCTTCTCTCCTTTCTTGAGTGAGATGGGAAATCACTGTGAGGAGACCTTGGAGGATGCTTGTGAAAAGGATCTTTCTCTGATAAGAGCTTGGAGATGAAGCCTGGGCTGCTTTTTTCTCCTCGGATGTATGAGTTGGCTAAGGAAATCAACTCTTGGTAGGTTCTCGGCGCGCGGACATTGGCTTCAAATTTGAGAGGCCCTTCACGAAGACCGTGAAAAAGAGCCACTCGGTACATTTCTTGATCAGCAAATTCGATGTCCAAAATCTCTCTTTCGAATCAATCAACAAACTGAGACCAAGTTTCATCGCTGCGCTGCTTGATCTCAAAGAGGGCTTTAGGACCGCCCTTTCTCTTGGTGGAGGTAGAGAATCTGAGAAGAAACTCCCTTCGTAGATCAACGAAGGAAGTGATGGAGTGAGGACGGAGGCCATAGAACCAGTCCCTCACTTGCCCATCAAAGGTTGTGACAAGGAGCTTGCATTTAGTTGCATATGATAGTGTTTTGAGAGCAACGGCTGACTCAAAAGCTTGAAGGTGTTTCACTGGATCAGTCTCTCCAGTGTAGATTGGCAGTCGAGGCTCTCTGAAGTTTGCTGGAGTAGGCTCATGGCGAACATTCTCTGTTAATGGTGAAGGTTCTTCTTGCTCTCCTGCATCATAAGGAAAGAAGGGGGCATAAGCTGCAGCTGCAAAAGAAGCAGGAGGATAAAAAGGAAAAGTTGCTGCAGGAGGAGCGAATGCAGGAACTGCACGGTAAGGGTGACTTCCCTGAAAATTGAGAAATCTAGCAGGACTTCCCCGGGCTGCTTCCCGGAAGAAGTTTTGGCGAGCAGCAAATTCTTCATCTTGAGATCGCAGAGGAGCTGCAGGACCTTGCGGGAAGGTTGCTGTGAAAGGAGGAGGATAGACTGGTGGGCAAGCTTGAGGATAAGCTTGCTGATGTTCCAATGTTGGCGTTGGGTTGATCGAAGCAGCTGGAGCTGCTGCAGGTTGAGAATCTAGCCGCTGTGTGATCATAGCGAGCATTTGGTTGATCGCTTGGAACTGTTGAGCATTCTCACGGCGCGACTGCTCAAAGGCTTCCCAGAGAGGATCTTCGCTGGGACTTGGAGCAAGGTTCTCAGTTGAGTGATGATCTGATATGGTTAACTGTCGCTGTTCACCGTCTAACCGGATCTGAAGGTCGCGTGTTAACTGTTGATGTGCTAAAACGACAATGAGGCGGCTAACACGGAGGGGGTGTTCGATCTTACAAACTAGGAGGGGAAGAGGACGAAGGTTGCGGGGATAGAGGAGAAGAGGGAAGCTTCTGAGTGCTCGAGATTGGAGCAAGAAGCTTGTCAAGGAGTTGCGGGGAAAGATGAGAGGGCGCTGAGAGCAGAGGCGAAGCTTGATCAACAGAGAAGGTTGATCAAGAGAGGAGGAGGTTGATCAGGAGCTGTCGAGCAGACAGTTAATATGACGGTTGAGCTTGCAGGTTGGTTGCCGAGAAAGCTGAGCTAATCTAGGTATAAGAGAGAGAGAGGGGGCCGCTTACAGCGGCAACAACAGACTTCTCCCGCCGCGGCTTAAACGCCACTCTTGCGACGAGTTTCCTTTTATTAATAGCGAGAGCTACAACTCGGTATTACACCTTTTCAAGAAAGCAATAAAGGGGTACAAAGGGAAGCTGACAGCTAAGGAAGAAGTGCCAGAAGAGGTCGCACGGACTGAGCTTGGGAGGCTAGCAGACCGCACGGCTAAAAAAAGGAAGCAGACTGCGCGGACTAAAGATCCAGGTCGGCAGGCCGCGCGGCTAGGGGCGCAGAGACGGATGCGGTCTGAAAATCGGAGTTCGCAGGAGTTGAGCTGGCTGGCTGACTTCGAGCGTGAGCAACTTGGAGATGATGAGACCTCCGAGCATCGAGACCAGACCCCCATATGAGAGGCATGGGGGGCTATTTATAGGCCCGAGGAGGTAACGGCTTGCGATGACGTAACCCCCGGTGAGACGGTAACTGGAGCTAGAAAGACACGGATTGCGTCGAGTTCGCCACAGGCCGCGCGGACTGGGACTTAGTACTAAAGCCGGAGCTGCTGGCAGAAATGGGAGACTCTGTGGCTGGCTGCGATGCGGGTTCGCGGAGTTCATCACTGCTGAGCTGGGACTGCCCGCCTACTGCTGGGGTGGTGGATGATGGAGGACAAGCGGCAGACTGCAAGGAGAATCCGCTGAGTCCGCCGCTGCTGAACTGAGCGAGCTGCAAGGGGTGCAGGCAGCAGAGTGCCCGCTGAGTCTGGCGAGTCCTCATTAGGTTATGCGGAATGGAACTGCTCTGGAGGATTTGATGCCTGGCAGGCTAGAAAGAGCCCTCCACTGCTGGGTGAGTCTGCACGAAGGCTGCGGACTGAGGAGGAAGCTGCTACTACTGGCTGAGCCTGCGACAGGCCTGCATACTGAGGAGGAGTTGACCCCACTGCTGCTGAGATGCTAGTGCTGGCTAAGGAAAGGGCGGACTGCATAGAGAGTCCGCCAAGTCTGTCGAGTCCGCAGCTGCTGCAAGGTCGAGTCCATTTGCATTGGAGATGGAGAGCCTAGCTGTTGAAGCTGTTGGGGTTCACCAATGAAGGAGGACTGGAAGTTTAGATCACACTTCAAGTCTGCCCAGCTCGCGAGGAACTTGGATGCTGCTGGTCTTGTCGAATAGCCGGAATTGGAGTCCACGCCTTGCAGGAGGACTAGAGGAGTCGGCTGCCCATGTTGCTGGGTGAAGGGACTGAGCGACCTGTTACCGGCCTGGGCGGATAGGGAGTTGAGTCCGGCAGAGAGGGTCCTGCGGAAACAGCCTCTTGGTTAAGCTGAAAAGGGGGGCGGCCTGCAGAGGCGGACTGCGGAAGCAGTCCGCGGACCCTGCCGACCAAGGGAAGGCGCGCGGCCTAGGGGGTCAGACCGCTGAGACCACGCAGGCCGCATGGCCTGGGCGAACAGAAAATTCTGTCCGCCCTCCCTAGGGCACCACGACCGCCAGGAAAAACCCGGGGCAGGCCATGACGAGCGAGCTGGCTCCTTGGGGAAGGATCGCCGATTTCGGGGTTAACATCTGGGGTCCTGCTTCTACCCTCACCATCGGTCAAGGTAGTTCATATTTTGTCACCTTTATTGATGATTTCTCTATGTGTACGTGGGCGTATCTTCTAAAGGATCGCCCCGAACTATTCTGTATCTGAACATCATTTTATTATATGATTAAGACTCAGTTTGCTACCTCTAGTAAACTTTTTCGTTCTGACAATACTAAAGAATATCTTAGCCATGATTTCTCTTCTTTCTGTATGCAACATGACATTATTCATCAAACTATCTGTGTCTACACCTCACAGCAAAATGGGGAGGCGGAATGCAAAAACCGTCACCTCCTCGATATCGCTCGCACTCTGATGACACAGATGCATGTTCCTCGCTCCTATTGGGGCTATATTGTCCTCCTCTCCTGCTATCTCATCAATCGCATTCCCTCCATAGTTCTCAATGGTGCCATCCCATTCTCCATTCTTTATCCGAACAAGGATCAGTTTCCTCTTACTCTGCGCATCTTTGGGTGCACCGCCTTTGTGCACTCTCCCGCTGCCACCCGTGACAAACTCTCACCATAGGCCACTAAATGTGTCTTTCTAGGTTACTCTCCCACTCAGAAAGGTTATTGTTGCTTTGACCCCATTACCCGCAAGCAGTTTGTCTCTGCGGAAGTCACCTTCTTTAAAAATTCCTCTTACTTCTCTCCAGTTTCCTCCTCTACTCTTGATGATCATACTTCTCATATCAACCCCTTCGCTCCATCTACCCCAACTAATGTTCCACCACCTCCACCATCTCCACCCTCTCCTCCGTCATGTCCACCTCCCGTAATATCTCCCTCCTCTCCACAGCCGTCTCTCTCTACTCTCGGGCCAGCTCTCTCCACCATGGATGCTCCGGATATAGAGGAACCCGCTGACCTGGATCTCCCCATTTCTCTTCGTAAAGGGGTTCGGGCATGTACCCAACACCTTCTTGCTGTTGTTGTTTGATATGATCGTCTTACCCCTTCTCGCAGAGCATTTGCACTGGCTATCTCGGCCACTGCCACCCCCCGTTCCTACCAGGAGGCCCTTACTATTCCACATTGGAAGGATATCATGGATGAGGAGATTTCTACCCGCACTGAATGGGGTATCTGGACCCTAGTTCCCCCACCTTTGGGCACTAATATAGTTGGCTGCCGCTGGGTCTTTATTGTCAAATTCCATCATAATGGTAGCGTGGATCGCTACAAGGCTCGCCTGGTGACCAAAGGCTTCACTCAGACCTATGGTGTTGATTATTTCGACACCTTCTTTCTTGTTCCTCATCTCAGCACCATTCGGGTCCTTCTCTCTATCGCTGTCAACAGGGATTGACCCATTTCGCAGCTGGATGTTAAGAATGCTTTTCTCTACGGTGATCTGCAGGAAGATGTTTACATGGAGCAACCTCCTGGGTATGTTGCTCAGGGGGAGACACGAGTATGTCGGCTAAAGAAGGCTATCTATAGCCTCAAGCAGAGCCCTCGTGCCTGGTTTGACAAGTTTAGCAGTATTGTTGCGGCCATTGGTTTTGCAAGAAGTTCAGCCGATCACTCCTTGCTCGTTCGGAAAAACGCCTCTGGTCTAGAAACACCTCCGTCAACACCTGGTCACAAAGGATATGGGCTCCCCGAAATACTTTCTGGGGATTGAAATCTCTAAGAAACCCAACTCCATGGTCCTTTCCCAATAGAAGTATGCTCTTGAACTTCTAAAGGAGGTAGGTTTGACTGGTACTAAACCTGCCTGTTGTCCCATGGCTGCTGGAGAAGACAAAACTTGGACAGATGAATCACCTCTTCTATCCGATCTTATAAGGTACCGACGTCTGGTTGACAAACTCATTTATCTCACAGTAACCAGACCCGACATCTCTTATACTATTGGCAAGGTGAGCCAGTTTATGCAAGCTCCTAGGGAGTGTCATCTACAATCTGCCCTGAGGATATTAGAGTATATTAAAGCAGCACCAGGGAAGGGACTCCTTTTTCAGAAGAATGGTCACTTAAGGGTTGAAGCGTACTCAGATTCGAGCTATGTGATGAAAAAGGTGATCACAAGTCAACATCAGGTTTCTGCACGTTTGTTGGAGGCAATCTTGTGAGTTGGAAGAGCAAGAAATAGTTTGTGGTCTCCAGGTCTAGTGTAGAAGTGGAGTATCGCAGTATGGCGTCGACCACGTGTGAGTTGAAATGGTTACGGGCTCTCATGCTTGACTTAGGAGAGGTCTACAACTATCCTCTTCCGATGTTCTGTGACAACAAGGCCGCGATATACATCTCCAAAAATCCGGTCTTTCTTGAGAGAATGAAACACATAGAAGTCGACTGTCATTTTATTCGGGAAGAGATCTTGAAGAAACATATTTGTACACCATTCGTCACTTCCGACAATGAGTTGGAAGACATCTTCACCAAGCCGGTGTCCGCTTCCTTTTTCCACATTTTCGACAAGCTGGGCATGATTGATATCTATGCTCCAGCATGAGGGGGAGTGTTGCAATATGGAGGCCGGGCGATCTGTTGTTGTTTGGAGACCGGGCGGTCTGGCGATTTATCCTAGCCGGCCTGTCTGCTGGGCTATTGCTGTTTGGTGTCCTAGCCGGTCTGGCGGCTTGTCTCAGATGACTTGGAGACCGGGCGGTCTAGCGGTCTCCTGTGGCAGCTTGCTCTCTATGGCCCTTGTTCTCTCCTTCTGTTGGTTGTCGGGCGATTAGCCGGCTTGTCTAACCGCACGACCTGTCCGGTTTGTCTTTTTGTAAAGCCGCATATACTTGTAAATTTTTAGTCCCATACTGCTTCATTGTAATCTCTCTCATCTCCTCCATTCTATAAAAGGTAGGCTATAACATTATAATTGATACTTTTTTTGGATAATAAAGTTTGCATTACTCTAAATTTTCGGTCTGTATTTTCCTGTTCGAACAGTTTGCTTGAGGGTAGTAGGTGCGCGGTCACCCCTCTTTTGGGACCCCAAACTCCACAGAGGTCAATTTTAGCTTCAACACTTTTGGTGTGGTCAGCGTGGAGAGTGGCCAACACGAAAGAATTCAGGTGAACATCGTGGCTTTAGAAAAGGAACCAAGTGACAGCCAGGGTCATGTGCGGACGCTTTGTAGGTTAGGTACTCATACTTGGAGTGTCCCATCCTTGAATTTTAGGATTTTTGTACAGTCAATATTGAGGCTTCGACGGTGATTTACACATTATTAAGGTGTCATTTTTTATGAAATAAAGGGATACCCCGATAATTTTACATAAGTTGAATAAGAAGGAGCCTCCTGAACATTTACCGGAGTCTAAAGTGATGAATGAATCCCGTAGAATCCATTTGCGAATATGGTGTCGTCTTTCAAATTGTGATAATTTTCTATCTGATCTAGCCATTGATATTATGCCTATGGGATTAGATAATTTTAACACAAATAAATCCATAGATGTAATTGTATTAGAATGAGTTCTTTGAAAGTCTTTCAGACTCACTACCTTTCCTGGTATTAGAGCTGTATGAGCTAAGAAAAAAGAATACTCTTTCACTGTATAATAGTTAGATGAACGAGTATAAAAAGCAGATATGGGACCTGGTATCAAAACAGCTAATGGTTCTATTGCTGGAAACCCTCCGAATTCAACATGCTGTCATAAACTGAATCATATCCCATCTGTTCCATTGTTCAGTATGCATTACAATATTAAAAACTGTCATAATTACAGTACCACAATAAGATCCACCATTCTATAAATAACCCATAGGGAGAGACAATGCTGTTAAGTAATCATTTATATGATCATGACCATCACGAGCATCTATTTTTGATATCCTTTGTTTTAAGGTAGGTGTTGCTAAAGCTCCTTTATGATAGAAAATAAAATTGAATTCTGTTGTATATGAAGAAAATACAGATTTTGATTCATTGCGTAATATATTCATTATAGATCCCACATTAATAATTATAGAATGTATGGTTTTACACATCTATCCTTGTAAAAATAGAGAGGATGTTGTATTTGTCTTTAGACCATGTACCATTTCAAATAATAATTAAACAATATTGTAAAATGGGAAATGCCATGGAGGCATATCAGGTTTACGAGAACATGTTAGGCAAAGGTCATCATGGATGTCATTCCATGTATCATTCATTATTGACTGAGCTAAGGTAGGGAGGGTATCATCATGCATTTTATCAAGTTTATGATAAAATGAATAGTTTGGTGCTACAGGGAGCTCGAGAACTTGGCTAATAGAGTGACATTTTAGTATGCACTATGAACTAATATTCATTTGGGCATCACGGAACTTACTTTTCAAGGGAGTTATTTCATGATCCACACTATAACGTGCATTATTGTTGCTGCATTTTTGTGAAAGTGGGAGCACTCTTGAGCAACTACAACTTTCATGGTGCCAGAATTAATCACCTGTGAGGCGATCATCCAACTTACTCTTAGCATCTGTGAGTTCGCAAATTTTCTTACTTATTTTCATAGAATCTCGAGTGTAGTTACGTTTTTGGAGGGCAGTTACTTTTTTTTTGTATGGCGATGACTTATGATTACTGTAATATGGAATTACTACTTAAAACCCCTTCTGAAAACCCATATTCTCCAGAGCATCATGCATTGCTTACATATTTTAATTTTTTTCATCTAATTTATATACAAATTATGAACTAGGACGTTTTTTCCATGTAGCTCCAGTATCAAACAACATTCTTGCAAGAAATAAAGTGAAGAAAAAAAACCGTTGTCTGTGTGTGCCGTCTGAGAAGCTTGAAATGAAAGACATCTCCTTGATCTTAAAATTTCACAATTTCTTTATAAATTAGCTGCTCGAGAATCTGTGAATTTTACACATTTATATAGTTCTAATTTATTATTTTGTGTGTTTCATATGAAGCTATATATACTTTCTGAGCCACAAGCCATTGAGTGGAGTTAGCTTACTGACATGTTAGTACTGGATTGACTTTGTGCACTTTGTAAAATTACTTTTTACTTGTAATAATGCAATTATATTCTTTAGTCCTGATACTAATATTGTACTTTCATGAACATTCTTGAGCATTCATGTTACTTCTACTAATTGAACGATGTATCAAATTTGAGGCTATTAGTTGTTCGGCCTGACATTTCGTACAGCTCCGTCAATTTTCTACATAAAAAGTTGGAGGAGTTGGTGCTTGATGCGTTTTTCCTGCCATGCCCAGCCCAACATAAATTTCATTTTATGCTAGAATAATAATTGAAGCTCATTTTTGGATATTGGCAGCAAGACGAGCTTTTCTTTGCCTTCCACATGATTGACTACCCAGGATGGAGAGTCGGGGTGGAGTAGCTTGGATCAGGCACTCCATTTTGGTCATTTTTCTACTGCAGGTCTTCTTATTCAAGCTGGTGCATCCCTAACAACAGAGGACTCTAAGTGTCATACACCCGTTGGCCTCTATCTGGGTCTGTTTCCCAAGTTGTTGGCAATAATCTTGATTGAGTTGCAACTAAAGTCTATAGTTGCGGAAGTGGAACAAATTATCAGTTCGGAGACTTTTGCACTACCCCGAGCCTGGCACGGCCCCAGGTAAACCCGCTGTGCAGGCTCTCATTAGCTGGCAGGTCCGAAGGCTCGGCTGTGTGGGTAAGGGACCGTGAGCGTGGCTCGGCCCCAGGTAGACCCGCTGCGCAGGCTCTCATTAGCTAGCAGGTCTGAAGGCTCGCCTTTGGGGGAGAGGATTGGTTCTTGGTTCTTGGAGACTTTTGCACTACCCCGAGCCTGGCTCGGCCCAAGGTAGACCCGCTGCGCAGGCTCTCATTAGCTGGCAGGTCTGAAGGCTCGCCTGTGGGGGTAAGGGACCGCGAGCGCGGCTCGGCCCCATGGTAGACCCGCTGCGCAAGCTCTCATTAGCTGGCAGGTCTGAAGGCTCTCCTATGGGTGAGAGGATTGGTTCTTATTTCTTGGAGACTTTTGCACTACCCCGAGCCTTACTCTGCCCCAGGTAGACCTGCTGCGCAGTCTCTCATTAGCTGGCAGGTCTGAAGGCTCGCCTGTGGGGGAAAGGGACCCGAGCATGGCTCGACCCAAGGTAGACCCACTGCGCATGCTCTCATCAGCTAGCAGGTCTGAAGGCTCTCCTGTCGGGGAGAGGATTAGTTCTTGGTTCTTGGAGACTTTTGCACTACCCCGAGCCTGGATTGGCCCCGGGTAGACCCACTACGCAGGCTCTCATTAGCTGGCAGGTCCGAAGGCTCGCCTGTGGTGATAAGGGACCCCGAGCACGGCTCGGCCCCAGGAAGACAAGTTGCGCAGGCTCTTATTAGCTGGCAGGTCCAAAGGCTCGACTGTGGGGGAGAGTATTGGTTCTTAGTTCTTGGAGACTTTTGCACTTCCCCGAGCCAGGCTCGTCCCCAGGTAGACCCGCTACGCAGGCTCTCATTGGCAGGTCTGAAGGCTTACCTGTGGGGGTAAGGGACCTCGAGCATGGCTCGACACCAGGTAGACCCGCAGCGCAGGCTCTCATTAGCTGGCAGGTCCGAAGGCTCGCATGTGGGGGAGATGATTGGTTCTTGGAGACTTGGTTCTTGGTTCTTGGATACTTTTGCACTACCCCGAGCCTGCCTCGGCCCCAGGTAGACCCGCTGCGCAGGCTCTCATTAGCTGGCGGGTCTGAAGGCTCGCATGTGGGGGTAGGGGACCCTGAGCCTGGCTTGGCCCCAGGTAGATCCGCTGCACAGGCTCTCATTAGCTGGCAGGTCGGAAGGCTCGCCTCTCGGGGTAGGGGAACCCGAGCGTGGCTCGGCCCCACGTAGACCCGCTGCGCAGGCTCTCATTAGCTGGCAGGTATGAAGGCTCGCCTATGCGTGAGAGGATTGGTTCTTAGAGACTTGGTTCTTGGTTCTTGGATACTTTTGCACTACTCCGAGCCTGGCTCGACCCCAGGTAGACCCACTGCGCAGACTCTCATTAGTTGGTAGGTCTGAAGGCTCGCCTGTGGGGGTAAGGGACCTCGAGCCTGGCTCGGCCCTAGGTAGACCCGCTGCGTAGGCTCTCATTAGCTGGAAGGTACGAAGGCTAGCCTGTGGGGGTAAGGTACCCTGTGCGTGGCTCAGCCCCAGGTAGACCCGCTGTGCAGGCTCTCATTAGATGACAGGTCCGAAGGCTCGCCTGTGGGGGAGAGGATTGGTTCTTGGAGACTTGGTTCTTGGATACTTTTGCACTACCCCGAGTGCGGCTCGGCCCCAAGTAGACCCGCTACGCATGGTATCATTAGCTAGCAGGTCCGGTAGGCACACCTGGGGGGAAAGGATTGGCTCTGTGCGTACAGGAGAATACAAAAAGGTATAGCTTTTATGTTTCACAATACCACGAGGAATTCTATACTGATTAGTGATGTCTTGAAATATTTTCAAGGAGAAAATAACCAAACTAACAATCCAACAAGGCAAGTATACATATCGAAATGCAGCTAGGGGACACAAGTGTCGTATTAAAATCCGGGAACAGATAAAGAAACCTATTATTTTATCGACGGAAAAATTAGGGTTTAGAAGAAAGCTAAGCGTACTAAAGGAAGAGAACTAGTTGCAATGAAAGAGAGCTACTTGCATGAAAAGATAAAGAGAGCTAAAAGAGCGATTATACTAAAGCTTAGTAAAGATGAGGGGAAAATGCACTCGATCAGAAATCACCTCGGTAAGAGTGGTTAGAAAAATACGATAAATAAACCTAAGCTAATTAGGGTAAAGGTCCTTGACCGTGGAGGTTCCACGAATATTTACACGCTTCTCTCGACGGCCGTGCCTAACTGAGTTTAGGAAGTTCCGACCGACTTTCGCCTAAATCTTAGGCCTAAAACTCGCTTTACGCGGTGAACCCCACTATTGGATTTTACTCCAATACAGGAGATTTGAACGTCTGCCTCTCTCGAAGGGTGCGAACAACTCCCTTTACTCTTGAGTGCTCATTTCAAACTTTCGGCCTCTCGGCTAGCCCAGAATGAAAGCAAAGGTGGAGAGTATATATCGATGATATACCTCCAACCCGTGATAAATCAAGAGTAATTCAAGGCTAAACCCTAAAAAGAAAAGGTAAGATTCAAAGCATCATAACCTAATCAATCGAACCTCGGATTATCAAGATCGAGTACATGGAGGATTAGTTAATCATGGTGAGGTGGAAGAGGGGGGATGAGTAGAAGAAAATAATGAAGACAAAGTAGAAACGAAAAAGTAAACAACACTTCTTTATTAATGGAAACAGGGATCTTACAACTTGAAAACCAGAGATTACAAGTGCATGGAAAGTAAACTACACTATCATTAACATCATACTACAGAAAGAAGCTAGGAGCTAATACAGGGAAAGCATTAAGCTAGAGATAAGAAGAGCTAAAAATGAAGAGACATGCTTGAAAAAGTTCAAAAATACAAAGGACAGAACCTCCCCTCTCAATCCAAAAGGTGTCCCTGAACCCTTGGAGTTGGGCTCTATTTATAGATTTTTTTCGGGTCGGGTCACGCCCCCCTGTCACGGCCGGGTCGGGCGTGACCCTGGGGCGTGACAAATTCGGTGCGAATTTTTCGGGCTGGAATTTAATTCTTGCGAAGTAGCTGAAGTACACGCCCACAGGTCATGCCCTGGTAGGGCGTGTACCTGGGGCGTGTTCTTTGCGGCGTGACTTTGTTGAGCTGGGATTGAATGCTGGAGGTGTCGGGCATGGTTGCTTAAGTACACGCCCATATGTCACGCCCGGGTCAGGCGTGACCCTAGGGCGTGACACTTTTGGTGCGACGGTGGAGCGGGAAAAACGAGCGCATTGTGGCGATTCCTCGGAACCTGGGGACACGCCTCTGGAACACGCCCGTGTCGGATGTGACACAGGCGTGACAGAGGGCGTGTACACTAAGTTTCCACGGAATGCAATTTCAGACCAATTGCTTCATTCCTCTGGGTTACACGCCCTAGGTACACACCTAGGTATGGCGTGACCATGGGGCGTGTCACAGCAAAATTCGGCTAAAAGCCGTCAAAACCTGAAAAAAGCAGAAAAACGCATTAACGACAAAAATATATACAAAGGTGAATCAAAATAAGCACTTTACAAGACATGATTTGCTTTGAAACCCTGAAAATACCCTAATAAAATTGACTATAAATCGTATTATCAAATTCCCCCAAGCTTAAGTTTTGATTGTCCCCAAGCAAAGATATAAAAACTAGCTAATCATAAAAAGTGACTAATTCAAAAAGTTTTAATCATGCTTACACAAGTACTATGCGAAATTCCAGATAGGGAGAATGTAAAACGTAAATCTAAAACAATTATTTTGGTATGGTTTAACTTTTATAAACTTTACTTAAATAAAAATAAATCATCCAGAATTTTGACGAAATTCTTTAAATAGATTTAAGCAAGGCAATGAAAATGAAAAGAACGTATTGAGTTATTACTAGATACAAGCAATGCATTATAATTATATCAATTAAATAACAAAAATCTAAGTTTAAATCCAAAACTAAAACTGATTTACTTTTCTTTTTTTCTTAGTTGTTAAATAAAATTTAAAAAGGCGTGAATCAAATGGACTTAATAGGACCGAAACGTTTGGTTTAGGATTATGAATAGGAGTGGAATTCAAATATAAACATGGAGGCTTAAAAATCACACTAAACCAAAACAACGAGTTTCAAAAAAAAAAATTTATTTTAAACAAAATATGTATATATATAAATTTTTTTTTTCTTTCTTTTTTTTCTTTATTATTATTTATTATTATTTTTTTTCATCATTCATTTTTTTTCTTTCTTTTTTTTTCAAAACAAAGGCCAAAAAAAAATTTCTTTCATGTTGAATTGGCCAGAAAAAAAAAATCAAACATTGCTTTTGAGTATACTTTTTTCAACAATTTCTCCAAAGATAACACAAAATTTCCTATCATGAAAATTTTAGATTGAAACTCAAAAAATTAGCGTGATTAGATAGGTAGGAATTTTGGCTTTGGTGAAAAAGAAATGCTATGTGGAGTTATCAAATGAATTTGGAAAAAAGGCTCAAAAGCGGCTAACTAGTGGTAAAAGATTTTAGGTTGGCAGAAAAGCTCAAACGTAAACAGAAATGGCCTAAATCATTTTCACGCTTTTTAAATTTATTTAAAACATAGATTTGAAAAATTTCAGAAAGCAAGTTCGAGATAATAAAAGAAGATTGATGAAATTATCTTGAAAATAAAAATAATATGTGACTTGGATCGTTCATATCTACTACGTTATTCAAAAGTTGTCCTTACAAAAATTATCTAAAGACGAAAAGGAAAATAGTGGATGATGAATTTTAGAGAAAGTAAAGAAAATAAAGAACGAAAAACCATAATAAAAATGCGCGTTTTAGAGAAATGTTTTACCTTAACATGCTACCGTGAATTAGAAACACAGCATGGCCAACATTTTACTTGTGAAATATGATTAAAAAATGATTAGAAAAATTATAATTAACTACGTTGTTTATAAAGAATTTTGAGAAAAACAAAACACAAACATGGGGTACTATTGAAATACCAAACATGCTACCGTGATTTTTTTGGATTTTTATAAAAAGTAAAAGATATTTACAAAAAGCAAAAAGAAGGAGGAAGTCCTCCCCCAAGCTTAAAATATACATTATCCTCAATGGAGAAGGAGGTTGGAGAACGAGAGAAAATTAAAGGACAGAAATGAAAGACAGGATTGAAAAACAGGTACTTCCCCGATTTTAGGTTGTATGGAAAGCTGAGTGATGCCGCTCCTCCATGCTTGTGCTTTGGATCTTCATGAAACGTCGTCTGGTGGACTTTGTCATGGAATCAGAACCGTTGGAGCAGGTGATCACAGAAGTTTCAGCTTGCCGGAGCCATTCAGGGCAAAAATTGTGAAATAAAGAAAACACGAAAAGATAACTTGGGTTGCCTACCAAGAGTGCCCTTTGTTGAAAGCGTCGTTTGAGCTCGACGCATCAAAATAAGATTGTCTCAAATATTGTTTAAAAATAAAGTTCGAATAAAGTTCAAAGTTTGAAAGAAAAAATAAAGTTCAGATTAATCAAATGTCAGGACAGGAAAGATAGAGTTAACAGGGTTGGGACTGACGTCATCACAGAAATACAGTTTAAGACGCTGACCATTCACTTTGAAATTACCCTTATCAGGGTGGGAAATTAAAACAGTACCATAAGAAAAGACTTCTAAAACAGTAAAAGGCCCCGACCAACGTGATTTTAATTTACCCGGGAATAAACGTAAACGAGAATTATAAAGAAGAACTTGGTCGCCCGGCTTAAAGATTTTTGGGTGCCTAAGATGTCGATCGTGCAAACGCTTCGTCCGCTCTTTATAAAGTCTGTTATTTTCATATGCGTAAGAGCGCCACTCGTCGAGTTCGTTAAGTTGAAATTTCTAAAATTGCCGACAGAGTGGGGATCAAAGTTTAAAAATCGTAAGGCCCAAAAGGCGCGGTGTTCTAACTCTACTGGTAAATGACACGATTTTCCATAAACCAACCGATATGACATACATCCGAGGGCGGTTTTGTACGCTGTTCGGTAGGCCCATAGAGCATCGTCTAATTTGGCTGACCAGTCTTTTCTAGATGTGGAAACACTCTTTTCTAAAATTCTTTTTATTTCTCTATTCACTACTTCGACTTGTCTGTTAGTTTGGGGGTGGTAGGCAGTGGAAATCTTATGAGTAACGCCATATTTAGTTAGGATTTTTGAAAATTGCGCGTTATAGAAATGGGAACCCCTATCACTTACGATAGCGCGCGGCGTACCGAAGCGAGAAAATAATTTTTTTAGGAAATTAACTACAACTCGGGCGTCATTTGTAGGAAGAGCTTGGGCTTCGGCCCAACGCGAAACATAATCAACGGCAACTAAAATATACTTATTCCCGAAGCTAGAAGGAAAAGGGGCGACAAAATCAATCCCCTAGAGGTCGAAAACTTCGCACACTAGGAAATAATTTTGTGCCATTTCATTTTTATTCGAAATATTCCCCGACCGTTGGCAACGATCACACCTACTCACAAAGGCATGCACGTCTTTAAACAGGGTAGGCCAGTAAAAACCCGCGCTTAACACTTTGTGAGCGGTGCGAGCAGCTTGATAGTGCCCACCTGTCGGTCCTTCATGCAAATGTTTAAAATTATTTAATCCTTCTTCATAAGAAACACACCTCCTTATCATTTGGTCGGCACAAATTCTGAAAAGATACGGGTCCTCCCAAAAATATTTCTTCAGCTCAGAAAAGAATTTCTTCTTTTGATGAGATAAAAACTCTTTTGGGAGCACACGAGCCACTAGATAGTTGGCAATGCGGGCAAACCAAGGAGAATTAGATGTGTTATTTATGAATAGCTTCTCATCGGGAAAATAAGCGTTAAAACATTTTTCATCTAATTTTTCTATAAAAGGATTATCTAGGCAAGAAAGGTGGTCAGCGGCCAAGTTCTAGGCACCTCGCTTATCACGGATCTCTAAGTCAAACTCCTAGAGGAGTAAGACCAAGTGAATCAAGCGAGGCTTGACATCCATTTTAGAGAGAAGATATTTGAGGGCCGAGTGGTCCGTAAAAACAATAATTTTCGAAAGAGTAATATAAGGGCAAAATTTGTCAAAAGCGAATACTACAGCTAAGAGCTTCTTCTCGGTTGTGGTGTAATTTTCCTGTGCAGATGTGAGTGTTTTACTAGCGTAATAAATGGGGTGGAAGTTTTTGGAAATACGTTGACCTAGTACGGCTCCCACCGCATAACTACTCGCATCACACATTATCTCAAATGGAAGATCCCACACCGGAGCTATCATGATTGGGGCATTAACTAATTTTTCTTTTATTAAATTGAAGGCAGCTAGACAGAGGTCATCAAAGATGAATGGGGCGTATTTTTCTAAGAGATGGGTAAGGGGCTTGGTGATTTTGGAAAAGTCCTTTATGAAGCGGCGGTAGAAACCCGCGTGACCTAGAAAACTTCTTATAGCTTTTATGTTCGTAGGTGGCGACAGCTTCTCGATAACTTCTATTTTCGCAACGTCTACTCCAATTCCTCTTTCAGAAATTTTATGTCCCAAAACCAACCCTTCCCTCACCATAAAATGACATTTTTCCCAATTTAAGGCGAGGTTAGTTTCTTCGCATCGCTCTAAGACTTTTTCAAGGTTCTCTAAGCAACTATCAAAAGAATTCCCGAACACGGAGAAATCATCCATGAAAACTTCCATAATGCTTTCTACGTACTTGTCAAAGATGGCGAGCATACATCGTTGGAATGTAGCTGGCGCATTGAACAATCCAAACGGCATTCTTCGGTAGGCGAAGGTGCCGAAGGGACAAGTAAACATAGTGTTCTCCTGGTCCTCGGGGGAGATGGGGATTTGAAGATACCCCGAGAGGCCATCGAGAAAACAATAAAAGCTATGTCCGAAAAGTCGTTCTAAAATCTGATCAATGAACGGCAAGGGGAAGTGATACTTGCGGGTGGTGTCATTCAACTTACGGTAATCTATACACATTCGCCATCCGGTCACCGTCCGAGTCGGGATTAATTCATTATTTTCATTACTTACTACTGTTATCCCTCCCTTCTTTGGTACTACCTGAACTGGGCTAACCCACTTACTGTCGGATATAGGATAGATAATTCCTGCGTCTAATAATTTCATAACCTCGCCCTTAACTACGTCTTTCATGTTTGGGTTTATACGGCACTGAGGTTGTATAGAGTTACGTGAATTATCTTCCATTAAGATTTTATGAGTGCAGAAAGATGGGCTTATGCCCTTGATATCAGATATCTGCCAAGAAATAGCTTGGCGATGCTTTCGTAAAATTGAAAGAAGTTTATCCTTTTGTGCATCCGTGAGGTAGGCCGAAACTATGACAGGCAGCTTGGACTCCTTTTTTAAGAAAGCGTATTGAAGGTGCTCTGGTAGTTCTTTCAGTTCCAAGGTAGGGGGGTCATCACACGAGGTTTTAGAAATTCGTTCTTTTTCAAAAACTATGTCCTCGTACACTTTTTTATATGTAAAATTAAAAGGGGTGTTGCTAGCGGCCATGGCGGCTTCGTGCAGCGATTCAGTTGGAAAAGTAGAAGAGGAACAAAAATCAAAATATTCTTTTTCAAAATCAGAAAGGCGGGTGGAGGATTCTTCACTTAGGTGTAGAGATTCATTTGGAGGAGTAGGAGAGGAACAAAAATTGGAAAATTCTTTTTCAAAATCAGAGGTGTGAGAGGAGGATTCTTCACTTACGGTATCTATAAAAAAGAAGGAGTCATCATTAGCTAGTGTGTTCTTCATCGAGGGGGTGATAGAGAAAGTTACTTCATCGTCGCCTACTCAAAGGAAGAGCTTACCATTGCTTACGTCAATGATAGCTCGGGAGGTGGCAAGGAAGGGTCGGCCAAGGATCAGGGGAACCTCGATGTCTTCTTCGATGTCCAAAATGACAGTCCACCAGGAAGATGAACTTGTCAACTTTGACTAGGACGTCCTCCACTATTCCTAATGGGTATTTGACAGATCTGTCGGCGAGCTGGATACTCATGCGTGTGGGGTTGAGACTACCAATTCCTAACTTTTTAAACAATGAGAGGGGCATAAGATTAATACTCGCACCTAGGTCGGCTAAAGCGTGTTTGATAAAGAGATCACCAAAGACACACGGGATAGAGAAATACCCGGGTCACTGATTTTCTTTGGTAATCCGTTTGTCAAAACCGCCATGCACTCGGCATTTAACGTGACATGCGAAAGGTTCTCTAACTTCTTCTTGTTGGTTAGGAGGTCCTTAAGGTACTTAGCGTACTTCGGCATCTGGGATATGGCTTCGTGGAAAGGCAGATTTATGTGGATTTGTTTAAACATTTCTAAAAAATGGGTGTATTGATCATACTGTCGTTGTTTATTAAGTTCTGAAGGGTATGGCGGGAATGGATTATTTTTAAAGGTGGGTGGTGGAGTGAGTTGTTTTTCTAAAATAGGGGTGATAATTTCTTCGGCAGAGGGTGGAATTTTTAAAATGGGAACGGAGCTTTGATTTTTTAAAGCGGGAGCGGAGTTTGCCTCGAGCTCTTCACTTATTGTACCGGGAACTTTCTTCCCACTCCGAAGTGTTATAGCTTTCACTTGCTCTCTAAGGTTGGGCTCGGTATTGGAAGGAAGAGACCCTACGGGTCGCTCAGAAATCATTTTAGCGAGCTGTCCTACCTGATTTTCTAAATTTTTAACACCTCTAGTTAAGGTTCTAATCGTAGCGTCATTAGCATTCATGTATTTTGAAAACATTTCCTCCAAATTTGGAGGTTTTGGAAAACTTTGAGGAGGTGGTGGTGGCGCAGAAAAATCACTTTGCGGTGGTTGGCGCATAGCATTCGATGGCTCGGCAAGCTCATTCTCCGGCTCGCCATCAGTTTTCCCCCCATGACCATAGCCTGCTCCTCAGGCCTCCTCCTCGGTTCTCCTAAGGGGCGCGGCCTCCTACCGCTGCCCGCCGAAGCCGCTCGGCAGGGGATCCTCCCGCTCGCAAGGGGCGCGGCCTCCTGCCGCTGCCCGCCCAGGCTGCCTGCCTGGGCAGCCTCCTGTGGCCAGGCCGCCCGCCTGGGAAGCCTCCTGTGGCCAGGCCGCCCGCCTGGGAAGCCTCCTGTGGCCTGGCCGCCCGCCTGGGCGGCCTCCTGTGGCCAGGCTGCCCTCCTGGGCGGCCTCCTGTAGCCAGGCCGCCCGCCTGGGCGGCCTCCTATGGCCATGCCGCCCACCTGGGCAGCCTCCTGTGGCCTGGCCGCCCGCCTGGGCGGCCTCCTTATGCCAGGCCACCAGCTTGGGCGGCCTCCTTTGGACAGGTCGCCCGCCTAGGCAGCCTCCTTTAGCCAGGACGCCCACTCGGGGGGCGTCCAGTTACCAGCCCCCCCCCCCCCCCCCACGGGGGCGACCTCCAGTCCAGGCCGCCTTCCAGGGGAGGCCTGCCCTCTTCTGCCAACCAAAAGTCTGCTCTACATCAGAGAAAACTCCAGTCTGCTGAGTCCGCCCTGGTCGGCGACCTGCTCTCTCTTCAGCAGAGGCAAAGCCTGCAGCCTGCTGACCTCCAATCCGCCGAGTCCGCCTAGGTCGGCGACCTGCTCTCTCTTCAACAAAGGCAAACCCTGCAGCCTGCCGACCTTCAGTCCGCCGAGTCCGCCCAGGTCGGCGACCTGCTCTTCCCAGTCCAAGCAGCAGCCAGATCAAGCAGCAACTCCCAAACCGTGCGACCTATCGTGGACTCCGCAGACTCAACATTTGTACTCGCATAGCTCACCGCCTCACCAGTGGTGACGTTACCAAGACCGCTACCGCCCCGGGCCTATAAATAGCCCCCAATGCCTCTCATGTTGGAGGGTGGCATGGGGGCGAGAGGAGAACTGCCAGCTTGATCAAGGTCTGCGGAATCAAATTTCTCAGTCCTCCCAGTCCTCCACAGTTGATCAAGCAGGGTCTGCAGACTCAATTTCTCAGTCCTCCACATTTGATCAAGCAAGGTCTGCGGACTCAGTTTCCCAGTGCTCCCAGTCCTCCACAGCTCTTGGCAGTCTCTTTTACTTAGTCTCTGGCAACTCCTTCCCTTGCCGCCAAATTCCCCCATTGTACTCTTTATTGATTTCTCTTCTAAAAGTGTAATGGCAAGTTGTAATTCTACTTCTTGATTAAAGGAAAAGCCCGTCGCAAGAGTGGCATTCAAGCCGCGGCGGGCGAAGTTTGTTGTTGCCACTGCTAGCGGCCACATATAGCGGGGAGTTTTCGCATATGTGCAGTGGGGGCCGTTCAATTCTCGTGCGGAGGATGACAGGACTTCGGATCCTAGCCGTCATCTGATACAGAGTGTGTTTCTAGGGTGGACCCATGTGTTAGCTCTTCTGTGCTTCGCTAAGGGATACGTTACAGATACGATGATCTTTACTTGACAAGCAATGGTGATCAAGTGTAGCCTTGTCTCTTCGATCATCTCACAACTTTGACGGCTCAACGTGTAACACCCCCTATCCGTCGTATAGCATATAGCAGTAGGTCCGGCCGGGGCCCGACGCCATATACTACAGACAGACCGCGTGGTTACTCAATGGAAACCATCCAACTAATCCAACGCCCTACACAGAGCATTCTAGCGGAAGAAATTTTATAAGTTGTAATTAAAGAACCCAGCACCAAGAGCACAAATATCCACTAATAAACCAAATAGGAATGTAGTACATACAAAAGTACTGGCCTTAAGGCCTTACAAAATTGTTTACTTCATATTACATGATTTACAAACCACGGCACGCAGGCCGGTCACACATGAATAAAAGCAGTAAACACTTCAGTTAGACCTTTGAGGGCCGGCTTCGCAGTTTGGGCTTTAGCCCGCTATTGATCGCTTGGTCCAGCAGCACCTGCAAGCAACAAAACCACCGGACGGTGGCAAATAAAGGCAACGGTCAGCAATGCTGACCAAATTATAACGATCCCGCCCCAAATCGGGGCGGCGATGCTCCTTCCCTGCATTTTTATTAGCATAACCAAGCAGTATAGAAATTCATTGCATCACAGGCGTTGGCACGCATGGCCACACGCCTCGTGCTCTCAGGGCACATTATCGGTGATCACAGTCTAAGCCCGTTGACTCACCACCATCTCTAGGACGACAATATCTCGTGAGCGATTTGGTCTTTTAGGCAAATGTTACGACAAAGTTAATGTCATCAACATCTTATGTCACGACAAAGTTAATGTCATCGACAGCCTATGTCAAGACAAAGTTAATGTCATCGACAGTAAGACCCAACCTCTATGCCTGCGGCATAAAGCAGGAACGGTTCCACTCAACCCGTTGCTCACTTGCCACGACACTCATGGTATCGTCGGCACGAGTTAAGTTTCCCCAAAGCCCGTGCATCGAACGTACAATAATACATACCCCAAATATGTACAAGTTGGCTCCAAGGCCCACAAGTTGGCAAGATCACACATCCGCCCAGTTTTCTGGGTGCACCTTTGGGTTAATCCCCAAGGCTCCCTGTTGCAATCTACCACGTAGAAAACCCGAAAAACAACCAATCGCACGGAGTCTTCTCCGGCATTTATGCAATGCAACATCACCGATCCAGACCAACATGTCCGGGTAGGCTTCACACATCATGCCTATGTTCGTTCTCGAATACGGACTCTAAACAACGGGGACTTTACATATCTACCCGAAGGAAAACCTCCAACTCACCGCAAACTCGCGAGAGCGGGCTTCCTATGCAAAGAAGGAGAGCTTCACATGCTCAAGTAGAGGATTGTTACCCTAGCGTTCCTCTTTGGCGCCATGGAAAAGTAAGCGGATGAAAAGCACCGCACTTTCTTTGCCTCCGTGGATCCGGAGTCGGCTCGCGATTTGGAGCTTTGAAGCTCCTCCAATGTTCGGATCTAGCTTCTTATTCCTCCTTTGGCTCTCCTCTATCTCTTGACTTAGAAAGAGAACCACTCAAGTAAAAGTGAGGGTTTCTAGGGTCCAATCCCGAGTATATCCAAGTACTAACAGTGCTCAGCCGTCGGATCCTGAATTAAAGAAACGAACGGCCACGATCCAGATCTAAAATGCAGAATCTGGGCCGAACATGGCCTGGCACACGCCCGTGTCCAGGGCCGTGTCCCTCATTCGCCGTCAAAATCGACGCGCCTGGAACAACACATGGGCAACGAACACGCCTGTGTTCTACCTGACACGCCCGTGTTCCAGCTGACAAGGCCGTGTGGTCGGCCGTGTGCCCACATCAACGTATCCCAAAAACAACCCGAGAACAACACGGGTTCTTGGACACGCCCGTGTCCTAACCCGTGTCCACTCGAACACGCCTGGGCTCCAGGCCGTGTTCACGGTCTCGACACTTCGTCGAGCGAAGTTCGTCGACCTCACGACACGACCTTGGACACGCCCATGTCCTAGGCCTTGTGCCTTGTCTCGACACTTCGTCGAGCAAAACTCGTTGACTCCCCGGGACGAGTGTCGAAACGGGCTCGACACGCCCTGAGAAACGCCCGTGTATCAGGACGTTTGCCCTGTCTCGACACTTCGTCGAGCGCAAAATGTCGACTTCGCGGGCTGAGTGTCGACACGGGATCGACACGCCCTGTGACACGCCCGTGTCCTAGGCCGTGTGCCCCCTGCCAGAACCCAAAACTGGCCCAAAAAGTCCCCCATCGCTCTTTTGAGTTTCGGGGCGTTACAACTCTCCCCCTCTTAAAGAATTTCGTCCACGAAATTATATAAGAGAAAGACAAGTACCAAAAATTAAATTGTTCCTGAGCGGAACTCCGGATACTCGTCAAGCATGGTCTGCTCTCACTCCCAAGAGAGCTCCTCTCGACCGCAATTGTCCCATCGGACCTTGACCATCCTGATCTCTTTATTGCGTAGTCGCTTGACTTCCGAGTCTTCAATACGTACGGGCTTGACCTTTGTCGTCAACCCACTATCAATCGACACTTGATCGACCGTGATCTCTTGCGTAGGCTCTTGCACCGCCTTCCGTAGCACCGAAATATGGAATACATCTTGTAGGCCACTAAGCTCCACCGAAAGCTTCAACCGATAGGCTGCTTCACCTACCAGTTCCAGAACCTCAAACGGCCCAAGGTACCTCAGGCTTAGATTTTTCAATTGCCGCACCCGCGAGACACCCTTGAACGGCTTGATCTTTAAGTACACATAGTTGCCCACAGCGAACTCCGCGTTCCTGTGCTTGGCATTATAGTACTTCGCTTGGCGGTCCTAAGCGATAAGCAACCTCTCTCGAATGGTTCACACCAACGAAGTAGCATCCTCCACTTCTAATTGCTGATACAACTTTGACTCACTCGTTTCCAGCCAGGACAACGGCGTGCTACATCTTCTACCATATAAAGATGGTCTTCCCATTGCTTTCCAAAGTCCAAGACACACATGCAGAGCATGTCCTCCATAGTCTTATTGACCCTCTCGGACTGTCCATCCGTTTGCGGATGAAAGGCTGTGCTGAATTTTAATCTGGTTCCCAACATTTGCTGTAGTAGCCTCCAAATCATTGGACGTGAACCGCCCATCTCGGTCACTCACGATGCTGCGGGGCACACCGTGAAGCTGTACTATATTATCCACATACCGTTTTGCCAACTTCTCCACCGGATCAACCTTCCTATGTGGAATGAAATGCGACACCTTCGTTAGCCGATCTACGACCACCCAAATGGCATCGTTCCCCTTTTGCGACCTTGGCAAACCGTGCACAAAGTCTATAGAGATGTCGTAAAATTTCCACTCCGGAATAGGCAAGGACTTCAGAAATCCTCCCGGCTTTTGGCATTCCGCCTTCACCAAGGCGCAAGTTTGGCACTTCGCCACGTAGAGCACCACAACTTTCTTTAAGCCCGGCCACCAAAATAGTTTCTTTACATCGCGGTACATCTTCGTGCTCCCCGGGTGAATCGAGTACTTGGTGTGATGCGCCTCGTACAACAATTCCACCCGCAAATTGCCCACAATTGGGACGCACAGTCGACCGTCTTTCCAAAGCAATCCGTCCTCCACAACGAATTGGGAATTTGACTCATCTAGAGCTTCTACCATGAACTGCTTCATATGGACCTCCAAATCCAAAGCCTGCCGAATTCGATCAGCCAGGTCATATTGGACTTCAGTCCAATTCAGTACTGCTTCAGCACTTGATTGCTTATCCGCACAAATAATATCCAACGCCTCCAACTCCCGTACCAACCGCTCATCATGCACCTATAGCCAAATGGCTTGAGCTGGGGCTCAGCGACTTAACGCGTCCGCAACCGCATTACCTTTACCAGGCACGTAGTGGATCTTGAATGTATAGTCTCCCAAGAACTCCATCCATCTATGCTGCCGTATATTCATATCCTTTTGATCAATCAGATACTTCAAGCTCTTTTGATCGGTGTAGATATCAATCTTCACACCGTACAAATAATGTCTCCACAGCTTCAAAGCAAAAATCACGGCCGCTAGCTCCAAGTCATGGACCGGATAATTCCTCTCGTGCACTTTTAGCTGTCTCGAGCCATAAGCTATTAAACTTCCGTGTTGTAGTAGCACACAACCCAAACCGCTACCCGAAGCATCGCTGTATATCTCATAACCTTTGGTCCCACATGGCGATCTTAGCACAGGCGTCGTGGTCAACCGACACTTCAACTCCTCAAAAGCTCGCGCGCCCTCCGGCGTCCAAACGAACTTCTGCTCCTTCCTCGTCAAAGTAGTGAGAGGTAATGCTATCCGCGAGAAGTTCTCTACGAAGCGCCTATAATAGCCGGCAAGCCCCAGAAAGCTCCGGACATCTGCTACCGTAGCAAGCTCAGGCCACTCCCGTATCGCAACAATCTTCGCCGGATCCACAACAATACCCTCTCCACTAACTATATGACTGAGGAACGCCACTGAGGATAACCAAAACTCGCACTTCGAGAACTTGGTATACAACTGATTCCCCCTTAGCGTCTCCAAAAAGAAATGAAGATGCTTGAAGTGATCTTCCTCACTCTGCCCGTATCTTGTACTGAACATTGTCTTAGGGGTAACGTTCTCCCTTATCCTCAACTGATAGTTACAGACTTGAGATCCAGCTTTGAGTACACCGTCAACCCGACCAACTGATCAAAAAGATCATCGATCCGGGGGAAAACGGGTACTTGTTCTTTTCCGTCAATTTTTGAGCTCCCGATAATCAATACAGAGCCTCAAGCTTCCGTCCTTGTTCTTAATAAAGAGGACCGGTGCGCTCCAAGGCGAAGAACTTGGACGCACACACCCTTGCTCCAACAACTCTTGTAGTTGAACCTTCAACTATGTCATTTCCTTAGGCGCTAAATGATAAGGAGATCGTGACACAGGCTTTGCACCTGGCACTAACTCAATCGTGAAATTTATCTCCCTCTGCGGCGGGGCTCCAGGAAGATCTCTAGGGAAAACATCAGGGTAATCCGATACCACTGAAATACTATCCACTGAAATATAACGTCGAACTCCACCAACGGAAGTAATGACTCTTGCAGATCGAACTCCTGATTCCCAATACGAATCATTACATCGCAGATCCTATCCGCGCGCATCGAACACCCATTGGGCAACAACACATCCAACTTATCCTTCGACATCGAAGAAGGGACTCCGATGCGTGATATAAATCTCTCGGACAAGAAGGAGTGTGAAGCTCCAGTATCAAAGAGTGCTCTTGCCGGATTTTCACAAATCAAAATGTTGAAGTTGGTGACCGGGCGGTGTGTCTTGGCGGGTTGAAGACCGCGCGGTCTGGCGGTTTGACTCGCCGGCTTGTAAACCGGGCGGTCTAGCGATCTTCACAGGCGACCTCTCTGCTTCTCTTGTTGTAGCCGTGCTGTTAGTCCTTCTGTCTAACCGCGCGGCTTGTGCGGTTTACTTTGTACAGTCCGCTTAGCTTGTAAATTTTTAGTCCCACATCTCTTATTTGTATTCTCTCATCTCTCCTCCATTCTATATAAGGGAGGGCATACCTTTGTAATAGTTACCTTTTTTGGATAATAAAATTTCAATTATTCAAAAGCTTATCCGCTTGTTCTCTCTTTTCGCTACTTTCTAACATGGTATCAGAGGGCACGGTCATTTCCTTCTGATTCTGTGCGCTCTCTGTTATTCGCGGCTTGTTTTTCGCTTTCTGCGACCTGTTTCGCGACTTACCTTCTCTTCTGTCCGCTGCCCTGTTCGCGCGGCTTGTTTCTGTCCGCTGCCCTGTTCGCGCGGCTTGCTTCTTCTTGGTTCTCTTCTCCTACTGCTATTCGTCGCAGCGACCTGTTTCCTTGTCGCCGCGCTCCTTGTTCTTTCTTGCCTCTCCGACTTCCTAGTCGTTGCGGCCTTGTCTCTACCCGCTGCGGACTTCTTCTCCCTGTCCGCTTCTGCTTTCCCCGTTTCCGCTGCGGACTTCTCTATCCTCGCGGTTTGCTGCTGTGATCTGCCTGACCGTGCGGGTTGTTCCTCTCTCACCTGCATCTTGGTCGCGGTCACCTGCTCTTCTCCTCTCTTCTGTTCGCTCGGCCTTTTCAGTCCGCGCGACCTCTTCCCCGCTGTGCCTTGTTCTGCTTCCTAGCCGCTCGTGTTCGCGCGGCTTCTTCCCTTTAACCCGCTGCGGTTTCACGCGGGTTTCTCTCTTTTCCTCTCCCCGCGGCTTTCTCTCTATTCGCGCGGATTCTTCCTTGTTTGAGCGGCCTCTCTGCCTTTCTTCCTTTGCCGCTCCTGCTTGTTAGTCGCCGCGACCTCCTGGTTCAGTCGCGCCGCTTATGCTCTGCACCTTGGTCGTGGCCCTTCTTGCCGCTGGTGTGCTGTCACCGAGACCGCTACAGTTTCTTCTTCCTCCCTTCATGGCTTTCATATCCTCCTCCAAGCCATTCGCCTCGGTTGTCACGTCTTCTGGTCGTGCACATGTTGTTACTCAGGGAAAATGGCTGATCGACACTGGTGCTACGGATCATATGACCGGCCATCTCCCGTGTTTCTCTCTCATAGAAAAACATGCTCGCTTGCCCCCGGTTATTCTCGCTGACGGCTCTTCATCATCAGTCCATGGAACAGGGATAGTTCATGTCACTCCGTCTCTTCACTTGGCGGATACTCTATACGTGCCCCAGTTCCCGTGCAACTTATTATCTGTTACCTCTCTTTGCAAGCAATTACAGTGTTCCGTCACATTTACTTCTACTTCTTGCTCTTTTCAGGATCCGAACTCCCAACGGACGATTGCTACTGGGACTGAGAGTGGCGGCTTATACTTCCTGGACAACATTTCTGCTTTTTCCACCTTCTCCTCCACCTCCACAGATCTTCTCCAATGGCATCTCCGCCTTGGTCATGCTCCTCCCCGTCTTCTTCGTCAACTTCTGCCCCACCTTCCTCCTCAAAGTCCTCCGCTCAACTGTGAGGCCTGTCAGCTTGGCAAGCATCACCGCTCCTCCTTCCCTCCAAAGCATGTTCGTAGCTCTACCCGTCCGTTTGATCTTATCCACTCCGATATCTGGGGTCCTTCTCCTACTCTTACCATTGGTCGGGGTAGTTCCTATTTTGTCACGTTCATTGATGATTTCTCTCGCTGTACGTGGGTGTATCTATTAAAAGATCGCTCCGAATTATTCTCTGTATGGACATCCTTCTATCTCATGATCAAAACTCAGTTTTGTGCTTCTATCCAAGTTTTTCGATCTGATAATGCCCAAGAATATCTCAGTCGTGACTTCTCTACATTCTGCATGCAAAATGGGATTCTTCATCAAACTAGTTGTGTCTATACTTCACAACAAAATGGTGTGTCCGAACGCAAAAACCGTCACCTCCTCGATGTCGCTCGCACCTTGATGACCCAGATGCATGTTCCTCACTCCTATTGGGGCTATGCTGTTCTCCTTGCCTGCTACCTCATCAATCGCATTCCCTCCACGGTTCTCCATGGCCAAACCTCGTTCTCCATTTTGTATCCGGGCAAGGAGCCGTTTCCTCTTCCTCTCCAAATCTTTGGATGCACTGCCTTTGTGCATACCCCTTCTGCCACCCGTGATAAGCTCTCCCCTCGCTCCACCAAATGTGTCTTTCTGGGGTACTCCACCACTCAGAAAGGCTATTGTTGCTTTGATCCCGTCCTTCGTAAGCAGTTCGTCTCTGCTGACGTCACCTTCTTCGAGAATACCTCCTACTTCTCGGATGACTCCTCTCCTCTTCTCCCAGCTTCTGATTCTCCTGCCGTTCCCTCCGTTCCCTCGCCTCCTACTACACTCTCCACCCCTATACCGTCTCCACCCCCTCCTCTTCCTCCACCTCTCTCTCCCTTCTCCACCACCCTCTCCCTCATCTCCGCTGCCGTCGCTCTCTTCTCCCGGGCCAGCTTTCTCTACCACGGATGCTCCGGATGCCGCGGGCCCGGCTGACCTGGATCTTCCTATAGCTCTTCACAAAGGGGTGCGGACGTGTACGCTACACCCCCTTGCTGCTGTTGTTTCCTATGATCATCTTACCCCTTCTCGCAGGGCCTTTGCACTAGCTATCTCTGCCACTGCCACTCCCCGCTCCTATCAGGAGGCCCTTGCTATTCCTCACTGGAAGATGGCCATGGATGAGGAAATGGCGACCCTAACTGAGCGGGGTACCTGGACTCTTGTTCCTCCTCCCTTCGGTACTGATGTTGTTGGCTGTCGCTGGGTCTTTGTGGTCAAATTTAGCCCAGACGGCACTGTGGATCGGTATAAGGCTCGCCTTGTTGCTAAGGGCTTTACTCAGACCTATGGGGTTGATTACTTTGACACCTTCTCCCCTGTGGCTCGTTTCAGCACTATCCGGGTTCTTCTCTCTGTGGCCATCAATCGGGATTGTCCGATCTCTCAGCTGGACGTCAAGAATGCCTTCCTTTATGGTGATCTTCACGAGGCCGTTTACATGGAGCAACCTCCTGGGTATGTTGCTCAGGGGGAGACACGAGTATGCCGGCTGCAGAAGGCAATTTATGGCCTCAAGCAGAGTCCTCGAGCTCGGTTTGACAAGTTCAGCGGCATTGTGGCGGCTGTTGGTTTTGTGCAAAGCTCTGCTGATCACTCTCTCTTTATTCGCAAAACTCCTTCTGGGCTGGTTGTTCTTGCTGTGTACGTCGATGATATTCTTCTCACTGGCGATGACCAGGAAGGGGTAGCCCTGACAAAGCGACATCTTAGCCAACATCTGATCACTAAAGATATGGGCTCTCCAAAGTACTTTCTGGGGATCGAACTCTCTCGGAAGCCCGACTCCTTAGTTCTCTCTCAACGTAAGTATGCCCTTGATCTTTTAAAAGAGGCAGGATTAACTGGAGCAAAACCTGCCCGATGCCCCATGGCTACTGGGGAGGACAAAACCTGGACAGATGATTCGCCTCCTCTTTCAGATAGTTCGCGGTATAGCCGTCTGGTTGGTAAGCTCATATATCTCACAGTGACCAGACCCGACATTTCCTATGCTGTGGGCAAGGTGAGTCAATTCATGCAAGCGCCTAGGGAGTGTCATCTACAGTCTGCCTTGCGGATCTTGGAGTATGTCAAAGCAGCGCCTGGGAAAGGATTACTTTTTCAGAAGAATGGTCATCTGAGGATTGAAGCCTACTCAGATGCAAGTTATGCTGATGACAAAGGGGATCGCAAGTCAACCTCAGGTTTTTGCACCTTTGTTGGGGGAAATCTGGTGAGCTGGAAGAGCAAGAAGCAGTCTGTTGTCTCCAGGTCCAGTGCAGAAGCTGAGTATCGCAGTATGGCGTCAACCACTTGTGAGTTGAAATGGTTGCGGGCTCTCATGCTAGATTTAGGAGAGGTGTACAACCATCCTCTACCTATGTTCTGTGATAACAAGGCCGCCATATACATCTCCAAAAATCCGGTATTCCATGAAAGAACAAAGCACATTGAGGTTGACTGCCATTTCATTCGTGAAGAGATTTTAAAAGAACAAATTTGCACTCCGTTTGTCACGTCTGATAAAGAGCTGGCTGACATCTTCACCAAGCCAGTTTCCGCCTCGTTTCTGCATGTTTGTGACAAGCTGGGCATGATTGATATATATGCTCCAGCTTGAGGGGGAGTGTTGAAGTTGGTGATCGGGCGGTCTGTCTTGGCGGGTTGAAGACAGCGCGGTCTGGCGGTTTGACTCGCCGGCTTGTAAACCGGGCGGTCTAGCGATCTTCACAGGCGACCTCTCTGCTTCTCTTATTGTAACCGTGCGGTTAGTCCTTCTGTCTAACCGCGCGGCTTGTGCGGTTTACTTTGTATAGTCCGCTTAGCTTGTAAATTTTTAGTCCCACATCTCTTATTTGTATTCTCTCATCTCTCCTCCATTCTATATAAGGGAGGGCATACCTTTGTAATAGTTACCTTTTTTGGAAAATAAAATTTCAATTATTCAAAAGCTTATCCGCTTGTTCTCTCTTTTCGCTACTTTCTAACACAAAACAAATCCTAAACAAGCAGTGGTAAGGTAACATGTGCATAATGGGACGCGGTCGACTCCACCGCCTTGCCCTTTTATTCATAAGTTGCTCCCGGCTTTCTTTCGGACTTGGGACGTCCGGTCCGGCACTCACGGGCATAATGCCCCGGCTTCCAACAGTTGTAACATGTGCCCGGGATTCGACCCGTAGTTTCCCAGGAAATACCAGTAGAGGGGGCTAGACCCGAATTCCTAGCTTTCTTGTTCCACTTCCGGAACACAGACTTTGCGGAGTTCGGCACTCGGAACTCCGACTTCTTATCACCCAAGCTTTTATTTGCTTGTACATTCTTCATGTCCTTCTCCAAGGACCGGGCCGTGTTGACCAAGGTCAAGAAACCCTGCGTCATCGGCCCCGAGAGTAGCAATCTCAACTCGACTCTCAACCCTTCGTAGAATCGATTCGTCTTGCGCTCCTCATCGGCAATGGTGGAGCTAGCATATCGACTCAAACGAGTAAAATCGTGGATATATTCATCCACGCTACTGTCCCCTTATACCAACTTCAGGAACTCGTTCTCCAACGCTATCCTCTGAGTCGAAGGGAGGTATCTAGCCAAGAACAATCTCGAGAACTCCTCCATCGAGACATCAACAAGTTGCCTACCTCTCAGTAGATGCAGCTCCAATCCTTCCCACAACATTCTCGCTCCACCGTCCAAAAGGAACGTAGCAATGGTGGTCATTTGACACTCCTCCGTCTCCATTGCTGTCATAACTCTCTTCACCCTAGAGAGCCAGTCTTCAGCTTGAGATGGGGTTCCCAACCCCGAGAATACTGGAGGATTAAAGCTCATGACATGCTTGAGCTGTCTCTCGGTTTCCCTCCTTGGCACCACCGGTTCCTCTACCACTTGTTCCACTCTCCTCGGCTCAGCCTCTTGCAGCGGTACCTGCTCCATCGCATGAGCGGGCTGCTGCGTTTGCCTTGCAGGCTGCGCATTAATCACAGCCAACACTGCTTCGGCCACCAATCGTATATTCTAAGCCGATAGAGGTGTTGCAGGAGAAAGATCTGGTGCACTGCTAGCCTCAAAAACTCGACGTTCCGACGGCCCAGCACCACTTCTGGTCACCTATAGTGGTACAAAACACCGTTAAGAGACCAAATAAAATTGCAAACAGCAATTATAGGAACACGCAGGTTCCTCAAACACGTGTATTTTCATTCCTAAGTGGACATTCATGGGTTCTTTTACTGTTATAACGATGACGCACACACATGTGCTCACCACCCCTTAAAAAGAATTCGTCCACGAATTCATATTAAGCCCGACCAAAACCAGTTGTCTGATACCAAATTGTGACACCCCCTATCCGTCGCATATCATATAACAGTAGGTCCGGCCGGGGCCCGACGTCATATACTACAGACAGACCGGGTGTTTACTCAATGGAAACCATCCAACTAATCCAACGTTCCACACAGAGCATTCTAGCGGAAGCAATTTTATAAGTTGTAATTAAAGAACCCAGCACAAAGAGCACGAATGTCCACTAATAAACCAAATAGGAATGTAGTACATACACAAGTACTGGCCTTAAGGCCTTACAAAATTGTTTACTTCATATTACATGATTTACAAACCACGGCACGCAGGCCGGTCACACATGAATAAAAGCAGTAAACACTTCAGTTAGGCCTTCGAGGGCCGGCTTAGTAATTTAGGCTTTAGCCCGCTATTGACCGCTTGGTCCAGCAGCACCTGCAAGCAACAAAACCACCGCACGGTGGCAAACAAAGGCAACGGTCAGCAATGCTGACCAAATTATAATGATCCCGCCCCCAACTCGGGGCGACGATGCTCCTTCCCTGCATTTATATTAGCATAACCAAGCAGTATAGAAATTCATTGCATCACATATGTTGGCACGCATGGCCACACGCCTCGTGCTCTCAGGGAACATTCTCGGTGATCACAGTCTAAGCCCGTTGACTCACCACCATCTCTAGGACGGTAATATCTCGTGAGCGATTTGGTCTTTTAGGCAAATGTTACGACAAAGTTAATGTCATCAACAACTTATGTCATGACAAAGTTAATGTCAAAAACAGCCTATGTCACGACAAAGTTAATGTCATCGACAGCAAGACCCAACCTCTATGCGCGCGGCATAAAGCAGGAACGGTTCCACTCAACCCGTTGCTCACTTTCCAAGACACTCATGGTATCGTCGGCATGAGTTAAGTTTCCCCGAAGCCCGTGTATCGAACATACAATAATACATACCCCAAATATGTACAAGTTGGCTCCAAGGCCCACAAGTTGGCAAGATCACGCATCCGCCCAGTTTTCCGGGTGCACCTTTGGGTTAATCCCCAAGGCTCCTTGTTGCAATCTACCACGTAGAAAACCCGAAAAACAACCAATCGCACGGAGTCTTCTCCGACATTTATGCAATGCAACATCACCGATCCAGACCAACATGTCCGGGTAGGCTTCACACATCATGCCTATGTCCATTCTCGAATACGGACTCTAAACGACGGGGACTTTACATATGTACCCGAAGGAACGCCTCCAACTCACTGCAAACTCACGAGAGCGGGCTTCCTGATTGTCTCTTAGATATCTGCAAGGAGAAAATAACCAAACTAACAATTCAACAAGGCAAGTATACCTATCGAAATGCAGCTAGGGGACACAAGTGTCGTATTGAAATCCGGGAACAGTTGAGTAAGCTTACTCACACTAAATCTATTATTTTATCGACGGAAAAATAAGGTTTTTTAGAAGAAAGCTAAATGTACTAAAGGAAGAGAACTACTTGCAATGAAAGAGAGCTACTTGCATGAAAAGATAAAGAGAGCTAAAAGAGAGATTAACTTAAGCTTAGTAACGATGAAGGGAAAAATGCACTCGATCAGAAATCACCTTGGCAAGAGTGGTTAGAAAAATACGATAAATAAACCTAAGCTAATTAGGGTAAAGGTCCTTGACCGTGGAGGTTCCATGAATATTGACACGCTTCTCTCGAAGGCCGTGCCTAACTGAGTTTAGGAAGGTCTGACCGACTCTCGCCTAAATCGGAGGCCTAAAACTCGCTTTACGCGGTGAACCCCACTATTGGATTTTGCTCCAATCCGGGAGATTTGAACGCCTGCCTCTCTCGAGGGGTGCGAACAACTCCCTTTACTCTTGAGTGCTCATTTCAAACTTTCGGCCTCTCGGCTAGCCTAGAATGAAAGCAAAGGTGGAGAGTATATATCGATGATATACCTCCAACCCGTGATAAATCAAGAGTAATTCAAAGCTAAACCCTAAAAAGAAAAGGTAAGATTCAAAGCATCATAACCTAATCACTTGAACCTCGGATCATTAAGATCGAGTACATGGAGGATTAGTTAATCATGGTGAGGTGGAAGAGGGGGGATGAGTAGAAGAAGAATAATGAAAACAGAGCAGAAACGAAAAAGAAAACAACACTTTTTATTAATGGAAACAAGAATCATACAGCTTGAAAACCAGAGATTACAAGTGCATGGAATGATAAACTACACTATCATTAACATTTTACTACAGAACGAAGCTAGGAACTAATACAGGGAAAGCATAAAGCTAGAGTTAAGAACTAAAAATGGAAAGACATGCTTAAAAAAGTTCAAAAATACAAAGGACAGAACCTCCCCTCTCAATCCAAAAAGTGTCCCTGAACCCTTAGAGTTGGGCTCTATTTATAGAATTTTTCGGGTCGGGTCACGCCCCCCTGTCACGCCCGGGTCGGGCGTGACCCTGGGGCGTGACACATTCGGCGCGACTTTTTCGGGCTGGAATTGAATTCTGACGAAGTAGGTGAGGTACACGCCCACAAGTCACGGCCTGGTAGGGCGTGTACCTGGGGCGTGTTCTTTGCGGCGTGACTTTGTTGAGCTGAAATTGAATGCTGGAGGTGACGGGCGGAATTGCTAAAGTACACGCCCATATGTCACGCCCGGGTCAGGCGTGACCCTGGGGCGTGACACTTTCGGTGCGACGGTGGAGCGGGAAAAACGAGCGCGCTGCGGCCATTCCTCGGAACCTGGGGACACGCCTCTAGAACACGCCCGTGTCGGATGTGACACGGGCGTGACAGAGGGCGTGTACACTAAGTTTCCACTGAATGCAGTTTTAGACCAATTGCTTCATTCCTCTGGGTTACACGCCCTAGGTACACGCCCTGGTAGGGCGTGACCTTGGGGCATGTCACAGCAAAATTCGGCTGAAAGCCGTGAAAACCTGCAAAAAGCAGAAAAAATGCATTAGTGACAAAAATATATACAAAGGAGAATCAAAATAAGTACTTTACAAGACATGATTTGCTTTAAAACCCCGAAAATATCCTAATAAAATTGACTGCAAACCGTATTATCAAATTCCCCCAAGCTTAAGTTTTTCTTGTCCCAAAGCAAAGATATAAAGACTAGCTAATCACAAAAAGTGACTAATTCAAAAAGTTTTAATCATACTTACACAAGTACTATGCGAAATTCTAGGTAGGGAGAATGTAAAACGTAAATCTAAAACAATTATTTTGGTATGCTTTAACTTTTATAAACTTTACTTAATAAAAATAAATCATCCAGAATTTTGACGAAATTCTTTAAATAGATTTGAGCAAGGCAATGAAAATGAAAAGAACGTATTGAGTTATTACTAGATCCAAGCAACGCATTATAATTATATCAATTAAATAACAAAAATCTAAGTTTAAATCCAAAACTAAAACTGATTTACTTTTCTTCTTTTCTTAGTTGTTAAATAAAATTAAAAAAGGGGGTGAATCAAAAGGACTTAATAGGACCGAAACGTTTGATTTAGGAATATGAATAGGAGTGGAATTCAAATATAAACATGGAGGTTTAAAAATCACACTAAACCAAAACAACGAGTTAAAAAAAATATATTTATTTTAAACAAAATACGTATAAATAAATTTATTTTTTTTCTTTATGATTATTTATCTCTCTTTTTTCTTTATTATTATTATTTTCATTCATTTTTTCTCTTTATTTTTTTTTTCAATACATTGCTTTTGAGTACACTTTTTTCAACAATTTCTCCAAAGATAACACAAAATTTCCTATGAAAAAAATTAGCGTGATTAGATAGGTAGGAATTTGGGCTTTGGTGAAAATGAAATGCTGTGTGGAGTTATCAAATGAATTTGGAAAAAAGGCTCAAAAGCGGCTAACTAGTGGTAAAAGATTTTAGGTTGGCAGGAAAGCTCAAACGTAAACAAAAATGGCCTAAATCATTTTCACGCTTTTTTAAATTTATTTAAAACATAGAGTCGATAAATTTCAAAAAGCAAGTTCGAGATAATAAAAGAAGATTGATGAAATTATCTTGAAAATAAAAATAATATGTGACTTGGATCGTTCATATCTACTACGTTATTCAAAATTTGTTCTTACAAAAATTATCTAAAGACGAAAAGTAAAATAATGGATGATAAATTTTTAGAGAAAGTGAAGAAAATAAAGAACGGAAAACCATAATAGAAATGCACGTTTTAGAGAAATATTTTACCTTAACATGCTACCGTGAATTAGAAACACAGCATGACCAACATTTTACTTGTGAAATATGATTAAAAAAATGATTAGAAAAATTATAATTAACTACGTTGTTTATAAAGAAGTTTGAGAAAAACAAAACATAAATATTGGGTACTTATTGAAATACCAAAATGCAGCTATATATATATAATAATTTTTTGTTTTTGAATTTTTTTGAATTTTTTTGGATTTTTTGGATATTTACAAAAAACAAAAAGGAGGAACTCATCCCCCAAGCTTAAAATCTACATTGTCCTCAATGGAGAAGGAGGTCGGAGAATGAGAGAAAAGTAAAGTACAGAAAGGAAAGACAGAATTGAAAAACAGGTACTTCCCCGGTTTTATTTTGCAGGGAAAGCTGAGTGATGTCGCTCCGCCATGCTTGTGTTGTGGGTCGTCATGAAACGTCGTCCGGTGGACTTTGTCATGGAATCAGAACCGTTGGAGCAGGCGATCGCAGAAGTTTCAGCTTGCCGGAGCCATTCAGGGCAAAAAGTGTGAAAGAAAGAAAACAGAAAAAGATAACTTGGGTTGCCTCCCAAGAGCGCCCTTTGTTTAAAGCGTCGTTTGAGCTCGACGCATCAAAATAAGAATGTCCCAAATATTGTTTAAAAAAAAGTTCGAATAAAGTTCAAAGTTTATGAGAAAAATAAAGTTCAGATTAATCAAATGTCAGGACCGGAAAGATAGAGTTAACAGGGTTGAGACTGACATCATCACAGAAATACTGTTTAAGACGCTGACCATTCACTTTGAAAGTACCCTTATCAGGGTGGGAAATTAAAACAGTACCATAAGAAAAGACTTCTAAAACAGTAAAAGGCCCCGACCAACGTGATTTTAATTTACCCGGGAATAAATGTAAACGAGAATTATAAAGAAGCACTTGGTCGCCCGGCTTAAAGATTTTTGGGTGCCTAAGATGTCGATCGTGTAAACGCTTCGTCCGCTCTTTATAAAGTCTGTTATTTTCATACGCGTAAGAGCGCCACTCGTCGAGTTCGTTAAGTTGAAATTTTCTAAAATCGCCGACAGAGTGGGGATCGAAGTTTAAAAATCGTAAGGCCCAAAAGGTGCGGTGCTCTAACTCTACGGGTAAATGACACGATTTTCCATAAACCAACCGATAGGGCGTACATCCGAGGGCGGTTTTGTACGCTATTCGGTAGGCCCATAGAGCATCGTCTAATTTGGCTGACCAGTCTTTTTTAGATGTTGAAACAGTCTTTTCTAAAATTCTTTTTATTTCTCTATTGACTACTTCGACTTGTCCGTTAGTTTGGGGGTGGTAGGCAGTGGAAAGCTTATGAGTAACGCCATATTTAGTTAGGATTTTTGAAAATTGTGCGTTACAAAAATGGGAACCCCTATCACTAACGATAGCGCGCGGCGTACCGAAACGAGAAAATAATTTTTTTAGGAAATTAACTACGACTCGGGCGTCATTCGTAGGAAGAGCTTGGGCTTCGGCCCAACGTGAAACATAATCAACGGCAACTAAATTGTACTTATTCCCGAAGCTAGAAGGAAAAGGGCCGACAAAATCAATCACCCAGAGGTCGAAAACTTCGCACTCTAGGAAATAATTTTGTGGCATTTCATTTTTATTCGAAATATTTCCCGACCGTTGGCAACTATCACACCTACTCACAAAGGCATGTGCGTCTTTAAACAAGGTGGGGCAGTAAAAAACCCACGCTTAACACTTTGTGAGCAGTGCGAGCAGCTTGATAGTGCCCACCTGTCGGTCCTTCATGCAAATGTCTAATAATATCTAATCCTTCATCAAAAGAAACACACCTCCTGATCACTTGGTCGACACAAATTCTAAAAAGATGCGGGTCCTCCCAAAAATAATTTTTCAGCTCAGAAAAGAATTTCTTCTTTTGCTGAGATGAAAACTCTTTTGGGAGCACACGGGCCACTAGATAGTTGGCGATGCGGGCAAACCAAGGAGAAGTAAATGTGTTAATTATGAACAGCTTCTCATCAGGGAAATAGTAATGAAAAGAATTTTCGTCTAATTGTTCTATAAACGGGTTGTCTAGGCGCGAAAGGTGGTCGGCGGCCAAGTTCTCGGCACCTCGCTTATCACAGATCTCTAAGTCAAACTCCTGGAGGAGTAAGACCCAGCGAATCAAGCGAGGCTTAGCATCCATTTTAGAGAGAAGATATTTGAGGGCCGAGTGGTCCGTAAAAATAATAATTTTCGAAAGAGTAATATAAGGGCGAAATTTGTCAAAAGCGAATACTATAGCTAAGAGCTCCTTCTCGGTTGTGGTGTAATTTTCCTGTGCAGATGTGAGTGTTTTACTAGCGTAATAAATGGGGTGGAAGTTTTTGGAAATACGTTGACCTAGTACGGCTCCCACCGCATAACTACTCGCATCACACATTATCTCAAATGGAAGATCCCACACCGGAGCTATCATGATTGGGGCATTAACTAATTTTTCTTTTATTAAATTGAAGGAAGCTAGACAGAGGTCATCAAAGATGAATGGGTCGTCTTTTTCTAAGAGATGGGTAAGGGGCTTGGTGATTTTGGAAAAGTCCTTTATGAAGCGGCGGTAGAAACCCGCATGACCCAGGAAACTTCTTATAGCTTTTATGTTCGTAGGTGGCGGCAGCTTCTCGATAACTTTTATTTTCGCAACGTCTACTTCAATACCCCTTTCAGAAATTTTATGTCACAAAACTAACCCTTCCCTCACCATAAAATGACATTTTTCCCAATTTAAGGCGAGGTTAGTTTCTTCACATCGCTCTAAGTCTTTTTCAAGGTTCTCTAAGCAACTATCGAAGGAATTCCCGAACACGGAGAAATCATCCATGAAAACTTCCATAATGCTTTCTACGTACTTGTCAAAGATGGCGAGCATACATCGTTGGAATGTAGCTGGCGCATTGCACAATCCAAACGGCATTCTTCGGTAGACGGAGGTGCCGAAGGGACAAGTAAACGTAGTTTTCTCCTGGTCCTCGGGGGAGATGGGGATTTGAAGATACCCCGAGAGGCCATCGAGAAAACAATAAAAGCTATGTCCGGAAAGTCGTTCTAAAATCTGATCAATGAACGACAAGGGGAAGTGATCCTTGCGGGTGGCGTCATTCAACTTACGGTAATCTATACACATTCGCCATCTGGTCACCGTTCGAGTCGGGATTAATTCATTATTTTCATTACTTACTACTGTTATCCCTCCCTTCTTTGGTACTACCTGTACTGGGCTAACCCACTTACTGTCGGATATAGGATAGATAATTCCTGCGTCTAACAATTTCATAACCTCGCCCTTAACTACGTCTTTCATGTTTGGGTTTATACGACGCTGAGGTTGTATCGAGTTACGTGAATTATCTTCCATTAAGATTTTATGAGTGCAAAAAGATGGGCTTATGCCCTTGATATCAGATATCTGCCAAGCAATAGCTTGGCGATGCTTTTGTAAAATTGAAAGAAGTTTATCCTTTTGTGCGTCCGTGAGGTATGCCGAAATTATGACAGGCAGCTTGGAGTCCTTTTCTAAGAAAGCGTATCGAAGGTGCTCTGGTAGTTCTTTCAGTTCCAATGTAGGGGGGTCATCATACGAGGTTTTGGAAATTTGTTCTTTTTCAAAAAACTATGTCCTCGTACACTTTTTTATATGTAAAATTAAAAGGGATGTTGCTAGCGGCCATTCCGGCTTCGTGCAGCGATTCAGTTGGAAAAGTAGAAGAGGAACAGAAATCAAAAACTTCTTTTTCAAAATCAGAAAGGCGGGTGGAGTATTCTTCACTTAGGTGTAGAGATTCAGTTGGAGGAGTAGGAGAGGAACAAAAATTGGAAAATTCTTCTTCAAAATTAGAGGTGTGAGAGAAGGATTCTTCACTTACGGTATCCATGAAAAAACAGGAGTCATCATTAGCTAGTGTGTTCTTCATCGAGGGGGTGATAGAGAAAGTTACCTCATCGTCGCCCACTCGAAGGAAGAGCTTACCATTGCTTACGTCAATGATAGCTCGGGAGGTGGAAAGGAAGGGTCGGCCAAGGATCAGGGGAACCTCGATGTCTTCTTCGATGTCCAAAATGACAAAGTCCACCGGGAAGATGAACTTGTCAACTTTGACTAGGACGTCCTCCACTATTCCTAACGGGTATTTGACTGATCTGTCGGCGAGCTGGATACTCATGCGTGTGGGGTTGAGACTACCAATTCCTAACTTTTTAAACAACGATAGGGGCATAAGATTAATACTCGCACCTAAGTCGGCTAAAGCGTGTTTGACAGAGAGATCACCAAAGACACACGGGATAGAGAAATTACCCGGGTCACTGATTTTCTTCGGTAATCCGTTTGTCAAAACCGCCGAGCACTCGGAATTTAAAGTGACATGAGAAAGGTTCTCTAACTTCTTCTTGTTGGTTAGGAGGTCCTTAAGGTATTTTGCGTACTTCGGCATCTGGGATATGGCTTCGTGGAAAGGCAGATTTATGTGGATTTGTTTAAACATTTCTAAAAAACGGGTGTATTGATCATCCTGTCGTTGTTTATTAAGTTCGGAAGGGTATGGCGTGGATGGATTATTTTTAAAGGTGGGTGGTGGAGTGAGTTGTTTTTCTAAAATAGGAGTGATAATTTCTTCGACAGAGGGTGGAATTTTTAAAACGGGAACGGAGCTTTGATTTTTTAAAGCGGAAGCGGAGATTGCCTCGGGCTCTTCACTTATCGTACCGGGAACTTTCTTCCCACTCCGAAGAGTTATAGCTTTCGCTTTCTCTCTCGGGTTGGGCTCGGTATTGGAAGGAAGAGACCCTACGGGTCTCTCAGAAATCATTTTAGCGAGCTGTCCTACCTGATTTTCTAAATTTTTAACACTTCCGGTTAAGGTTCTAATCGTAGCGTCATTAGCATTCATGTATTTTGAAAACATTTCCTCCAAATTTGGAGGTTTTGGAAAACTTTTAGGAGGTGGTGGTGGTGCAGAAAAATCACTTTGCGGTGGCGGGCGCACAACATTCGATGGATTGCTCCACGAAAAATTCGGATGATTTCTTAACGCAGGATTATAACTATTCGGAAAATTAAAACCAGGAGGATGATAATTCGCAGCAGAAAAATTATTAAAAGCAGTTCTAGGCATATTATTTACATAATCCAAATGTTCGGCGGGAGGAGTTGCAGATTCCCATACCTGAGGGGCGGAGGCAGTAGTCATCTCCGTAATATTTTTGCTTAATATTTCAACTTGCAGTGCGAGTTGGGAGACATTGTCCACTTCAAAGAGACCTGCAGGTTTGTTTGGGCGGGTCCTAGGCACATTCCACTGGTAAGTGTTCATGGCCATGTCCTCAAACAGCTCAAGAGCTGCTTCCGGGGTCTTATGGTTTAAAGTACCGCCAGAAGCTGCGTCTATCATTTGCTTTGTGCTTTGATTTAGCCCATTATAGAACGTCTGCACCTGCAACCATACAGGCAGAGCGTGATGTTGGCATCGTCTTAATAATTCTTTAAATCTTTCCCAGGTTTCGTAAAGGGTCTCAGAGTCTATTTGTCCAAAGGCAGAAATGTCATTCCTAAGTTTTGCAGTTTTAGCAGGCGGAAAATAGACATAGGCCTTTGCACGGCTTCCTCCACATTGGGTTCTGCCATTCTTAAGGTAGAAAATGACTCGGAATCCTCAACCGGCACTTGGGTAGTAGGGCCTTGAAATCGCGATCTTCTCCAAAGAGTACGCTCAATTTCGTGGTCCAGGTCCAAAGTAACCGACGGACTTCCGCGGGTCATACACTAGAAGAAGAGAGGAGAAGAAAGACTAGAAAATAAAATAGCTAATGAAGTTTGAAAATTTTTTTTTGAAATAGATTTTTTTATGTTTTAACTCCCGAACTTCCCAAGGGCTACCCGGTGAAGGGTTCGCAAGGTACTAGACAAGATAGTGGCATTTAGAGCCACTTTGCCCTTTTCGAGAGAGTTAGGTGGTGTAGAAAAATTTGTGATGTGGGTTTCTATTAAGTAGGCGGTAATTAAAATCCAGCCATTTAACTCCGAGTGAGTAGGCGGAAAGTAAAAGCTACACTCACGCACTCGACAGAAAATTAAAACACACCCACTCTACAGAAAGTAAACACACTCTACTGAAATAAAGCCTGCCAATTAACTCACGTGAGTAGGCGGAAAAATAAAAGACGCACACTTGCTTGAATAAAATCCAGCCAATTAACTCAAGTGAGTAGGCGGAAAAATTAAAAATACGCACACTTGCTTGAAGAAAATCCAGCCATTTAACTCAAGTGAGTAGGCGGAAAAATTAAAAATACGCACACTTGCTTGAAGAAAATCCAGCCATTTAACTCAAGTGAGTAGGCGGAAAAATTTTAAGAAGGAGGGTGAGAAAGAGAAGTGATAAAATTAATATATTCGTGTTTTCAATTTATCAACGAGCGTTGCCTCCCCGGCAACGGCGCCAAAAACTTGATTGTCTCTTAGATATCTGCAAGGAGAAAATAACCAAACTAACAATTCAACAAGGCAAGTATACCTATCGAAATGCAGCTAGGGGACACAAGTGTCGTATTGAAATCCGGGAACAGTTGAGTAAGCTTACTCACACGAAATCTATTATTTTATCGACGGAAAAATAAGGTTTTTTAGAATAAATCTAAATGTACTAAAGGAAGAGAACTACTTGCAATGAAAGAGAGCTACTTGCATGAAAAGATAAAGAGAGCTAAAAGAGCGATTAACTTAAGCTTAGTAACGATGAAGGGAAAAATGCACTCGATCAGAAATCACCTTGGTAAGAGTGGTTAGAAAAATATGACAAATAAACTGAGCTAATTAGGGTAAAGGTCCTTGACCGTGGAGGTTCCATGAATATTGACACGCTTCTCTCGAAGGCCGTGCCTAACTGAGTTTAGGAAGGTCCGACCGACTCTCGCCTAAATCGGAGGCCTAAAACTCGCTTTACGCGGTGAACCCCACTATTGGATTTTGCTCCAATCCGGGAGATTTGAACGTCTGCCTCTCTCGAGGGGTGCGAACAACTCCCTTTACTCTTGAGTGCTCATTTCAAACTTTCGGCCTCTCGGCTAGCCCAGAATGAAAGCAAAGGTGGAGAGTATATATCTATGATATACCTCCAACCCGTGATAAATCAAGAGTAATTCAAAGCTAAACCCTAAAAAGAAAAGGTAAGATTCAAAGCATCATAACCTAATCACTCGAACCTCGGATCATTAAGATCGAGTACATGGAGGATTAGTTAATCATTGTGAGGTGGAAGAGGGGGGATGAGTAGAAGAAGAATAATGAAAACAGAGCAGAAACGAAAAAGAAAACAACACTTTTTATTAATGGAAACAGGAATCTTATAGCTTGAAAACCAGAGATTACAAGTGCATGGAAAGGTAAACTACACTATCATTAACATTATACTACAGAATGAAGCTAGGAACTAATACAGGGAAAGCATAAAGCTAGAGTTAAGAACTAAAAATGGAAAGACATGCTTAAAAAAGTTCAAAAATACAAAGTACAGAACCTCCCCTCTCAATCCAAAAAGTGTCCCTGAACCCTTAGAGTTGGGCTCTATTTATAGAATTTGTCGGGTCGGGTCACGCCCCCCTGTCATGCCCGGGTCGGGCGTGACCCTGGGGCGTGACACATTCGGCGCGACTTTTTCGGGCTGGAATTGAATTCTGACGAAGTAGGTGAGGTACACGCCCACAAGTCACGCCCTGGTAGGGCGTGTACCTGGGGCATGTTCTTTGCGGCGTGACTTTGTTGAGCTGAAATTGAATGCTGGAGGTGACGGGCGGAATTGCTGAAGTACACGCCCATATGTCACGCCCGGGTCAGGCGTGACCCTGGGGCGTGACACTTTCGGTGCGACGGTGGAGCGGGAAAAACGAGCGCGCTGTGGCCATTCCTCGAAACCTGGGGACACGCCTCTAGAACACGCCCGTGTCGGATGTGACATGGGCGTGACAGAGGGTGTGTACACTAAGTTTCCACGGAATGCAGTTTCGGACCAATTGCTTCATTCCTCTGGGTTACACGCCCTAGGTACACGCCCTGGTAGGGCGTGACCTTGGGGCGTGTCACAGCAAAATTCGGCTGAAAGCCGTGAAAACCTGCAAAAAGCAGAAAAAATGCATTAGCGACAAAAATATATACAAAGGGGAATCAAAATAAGTACTTTACAAGACATGATTTGCTTTAAAACCCCGAAAATATCCTAATAAAATTGACTGCAAACCGTATTATCACTTCCTATGCAAAGGAGAGCTTCACATGCTCAAGTAGAGGATCGTTACCCTAGCGTTCCTATTTGGCGTCATGGAAAAGTAAGCGGATGAAAATCACTGCACTCTCTTTGCATCTGTGGATCCGGAGTCGGCTCGCGATTTGGATCTTCGAAGCTCCTCCAATGGCCGGATCTAGCTTCTTCTTCCTCCTTTGGCTCTCCTCTATCTCTTGACTTAGAAAGAGAACCACTCAACTAAAAGTGAGGGTTTCTAGGGTCCAATCCCGAGTATATACAAGTACTAACAGCCCCCAGCCGTCGGATCCTGAATTAAAGAAACGAACGGCCACGATCCAGATCTAAAATGCAGAATCTGGGCCGAACACGGCTTGGCACACACCCGTGTCCAGGGCCGTGTCCCTCATTCGCCGTCAAAATAGACGTGCCTGGAACAACACACGGGAATCGAACATGCCCGTGTTCGACCTGACACGCTCGTGTTCCAGCTGACACGGCCGTGTGGTCGGCCGTGTGCCCCCATCGTTTTTTCCCGAAAACAACCCGAGAACAACACGGGTTCTTGGACACGCCCGTGTCCTAACCCATGTCCACTCGAACACGCCTGGGCTCCAGGCCGTGTTCATGATCTCGACACTTCGTCGAGCGAAGTTCGTCGACCTCACGACACGGACTTGGAGATGCCCGTGTCCTAGGCCGTGTGCCTTGTCTTGACACTTCGTCGAGCAAAATTCATCAACTCCCCGGGACGAGTGTCGACACGGGCTCGACACGCCCTGAGTCACGCCCGTGTCTCAGGCCGTGTGCCCTGTCTCGACACTTCGTCGAGCACAAAATGTCGACTTCGCGGGCTGAGTTTCGACACGGGCTCGACACGCCCGGAGACACGCCCGTGTCCCAGGTCGTGTGCCCCCTGCCAGAACCCAAAACTGGCTAAAATGTCCCCCGTCGCTCTTTTGAGTTTCGGGGCATTACAGAACGCTCTTTGGTACTCTCAATCCGTGCCTTCGCAGGACCCACAACTCTGCTGATCAATCTACAGACAAGCAATAGGCCACTTGGCGTAACTAGTCTAATTGATCAGCGATGCTTGTAACCCAAGGCAAGAGAGCAGTGAATCATTCGATTCCTACACAGGAATTTCCTTTCTTGTGCTTGTTTACTTTCTATGCCCTTCTAAAGGGTGCGAGGCCAGCCCGCTTTGAGTAGGACTACACCCTAGATGACTTTTTGGCAAGTGATGCATAAGGCCCACGGGTGCTCTCCTGTGGCAGCATTCAACCTTTTTTAGCTCATCCTCGGGGTGTAGTAGGAAGGGGGGACGGGGGTACATAAACATCTTTCCAAAACCACACATCTTCCCAAAACCCCGAGGTAGTAGGAAAGGGGGACGGGGGTACATAAACATCAAGGACCACCCGCTGCAGGCAATGTGGGACTAATCCATCCTTGGGATGGCGGGGATATTACGCGACACGGGGGCCCACCGGGGTCAACACCCAGACCTGAAACGCGTTGGGGAAGCCCAAATATGCGGTCCCACACACACCCAATACCGCTGGACCTTTGTTCTCAACACACCCCCGTAGCGGGATGACTTTGATACCATGTGGAAACCACCCGTCACCACACATCTTCCCAAAACCTCGAGGTGATGGTAAGGGGGGACAGGGGTACATAAACACAAAGGACCACCCACTGCATGTGGGACTAATCCATCCACGGGATGGCGGGGATATTCCGCCACTCAGGGGGCCCACTAGGGTCAACACCCAGACCTGCAACGCGATGGGGAAGCCCAAATATGCGGTCCCACACACACCCAATCCTGCTGGACCTTGGTTCTCAACAATCTTCTATCATATCTGCTTGCTTACTCTTCTTTTGCAGAAACTAGCAGATATTAGCAAGTCCCGTTCAGGTACTTGCAGCTTAATTTTCCTTCATATCTGCTTGCTCACTCTACTTTTGCAGAGACTAGCAGATATTAGCAAGTCCCCTTCAGGTACTTGCAGCTTAATTTTCCTTCATATCTTCATGCTCACTCTACTTTTGCAGAGACTAGCAGATATTAGTAAGTCCCCTTCAGGTACTTGCAGCTTAATTTTCCTTCATATCTGCTTGCTCACTCTATTTTGCAGAGACTAGCATATATTAGAAAGTCCCCTTCAGGTACTTGCAGCTTAATTTTCCATCATATCTGCTTGCTCACTTTACTTTTAAGGAGACTAGCAGATATTAGCAAGTCCCCTTCAGGTACTTGCAACTTAATTTTCCTTCATATCTGCTTGCTCACTCTACTTTTGCAGAGACTAGAAGATATTAGGAAGTCCCCTTCAGGTACTTGCATCTTAATTTTCCTTCATATCTGCTTGCTCACTCTACATTTGCAGAGACTAGCAGATATTAGCAAGTCCACTTCAGATAAGATGTATTTTTGCAGAGCTTAGTGGAAGACAGTTACCCGTCTTCCTCATTTACCAAAACAACTCAGGTATACATAAGATGTACCTCCTTTTTCCTGCATTGACTTTTTCTTCGCAGATAAAAGATAGATATTGACAGATTTTTCCGAGGAGATACATCAGGTTCTATCTCTCCTAGTCTCTAGTTTTTCTCTCCTAATTTCTGAGTGGAGGATCACGATTTTCGTGGGTCTCCTACTTTTTCGAAGTTCATTTTGGAACTTAAAAAGTGCGGGGATTATGTTAACCCCAAAAAATCTATGATCCCTCCCTAGGTGTCTAACTTGCAAGTCGCGGCCCACTCAGGGGTTCCCCCCGAGGGTCGCGATCTGCATCGACCCCTCCTTTTTGGGCTAGGCGTATAGAAGCTCTTATTGGCTCTGGCCTTGCGGTTAGGACGGTTTACCTGGTCTAACCACCCCAGGCGCGTGGCCACTGGGTGCCCCGCGGGACGGCGGGCTGCTCCCATAGCTCACCCTCACAGGCCACGTGGTTAGGCATGCTAAACATGCAGCATTCTTCCTTGCAGGAGGCACTAAAAGTTAAAAAGGACGATCTACGTGATCTACTCCTTCAGACGGCCAGGTCTCCCAATCGGCGTCAACCCTAGACCAATGCAACCGTCGCGGGCTCTGCAAGCCCATTCTCCGTCTCGCCATCACTTTTCCCCCATGAGGGTAGCGTGCTCCTCAGGCCTCCTCCTCGGTTCTCCCAAGGGGCGCGGCCTCCTGTCGCTGCCCGCCAAAGCTGCCCGGCAGGGGGGGCCTCAAGCTCACTAGGGGTGCGACCTCCTGCCGCTGCCCGCCCAGACTGCCCGCCTGGGCGGCCTCCTGTGGCCAGGCTGCCCACCTGGGCGGCCTCCTGTGGCCAGGCCGCATGCCTGGGCAGCCTCCTGTGGCCAGGCCGCCCGCCTGGGCGGCCTCCTGTGGCCAGGCCGCCCGCCTGGGCGGCCTCCTGTGGCCAGGCCGCCTGCCTGGGAGGCCTCCTATGGTTAGGCCGCTCACCTGGGCGGCCTCCTTTGGCCAGGCCGCCAGCCTGGGTGGCCTCCTGTGGCCAGGCCGCCCGCTTGGGCGGCCTCCTATGGCCAGGCCACCCGCCTGGGGGGCCTCCTTTGGCCAGGCCGCCCGCCTAGGTGGCCTCCTTTGGCCAGGCCACCAGCCTGGGCAGCCTCCTTTGGTCAGGCCGCCTGCCTAGGCGGCCTCCTTTAGCCAGGCCACCCACCCAGGCTGCCTCAAGTTGTCAGGCCGCCCCCCGAGGGCGGCCTCCTGTCTAGGCCGCCTGCCTAGGGCAGCCTGCCCTCTTCTGCCAACCAGAAGTCTGCTCTTCAGCAGAGAAAACTCCAGTCCGTCGAGTCCGCCCAGGTCGGCGACTTGCTCTCTCTTCAGCAGAGGCAAATCCTGCAACCTACTGACCTCTAGTCTGTCGAGTCCGCCCAGGTCGGCGACCTACTCTTCCCAATCCAAGCAGCAGCCAGTTCAAGTAGCAAGTCCCAGACCTCGCAGCCTATCGCGGACTACGCAGACTCAACATTTGTACTCGCATAACTCACCGCCTCACCGATGGTGACGTTACCAAGATCGCTACCGCCTCAGGCCTATAAATAGCCCCTAATGCCTCTCATTTTGGAAGGTGGTACGGGGGTGAGAGGAGAACTGCGGAATCAAATTTCTCAGTCCTCCCAGTCCTCCATAGTTGATCAAGCAGGGTCTGTGGACTCAATTTCTCAGTCCTCCACAGTTGATCAAGCAAGGTCTGCGGACTCAGTTTCCCAGTCCTCCCAGTACATCACAGCTGTTGACAGTCTCTTTTACTTAATCTCTGGGAACACCTTCCCGAGCCGCCAACTTCCCCCATTGTACCCTTTATTGCTTTCTCTTGTAAAAGTGTAATGGCAAGTTGTAATTCTGCTTCTTGATTAAATGAAAAGCCCGTCGCAAGAGTGGCATTCAAGCCACGGCGGGCGAAGTTTATTGTTGCCACTGCTAGAGGCCCCTCCTCTCTTCTTCTCTCCTCTTTAGTCATCAACCTGCAAAGCTAACCGCCCAAGTAGCTGTCTACTCGACAGTCCCTAACCAAGTTTCTCCTCTGCTCAAGCAAGCCTCTTCTCTGCTTGAGCAAGCTTCTTCTCCGCTCAAGAAAGCCTCTTCTCTGCTTGAGCAAGCTCCCCCTCCGCTCAAGCAAGCTTCTTCTCTGCTCTAGCAAGCTTTTCCCTTGCTGATTAGGCAAGCTTCTCTGTTGATAAACAACCTTCCCAGCTGCTCTCAGTAGACCTCTCCTCTATCCCCGCAGCCCGTCCTCGTCTTCATCTTAGCTTGTGAGATCGAACAACCCGTTAACTTGAGTGAGCATTTCTTGCGTCAACAGAGCTGATATTCTAACTTCATCATCTGGAGTGTGATGATGGACTTCAAATACTTAGATGTTTCTGGAATAAGATGTTGAAGTAGAATACCAGAGATCGTCGACCTGAGAACTAAGTTTGTCGACCTGAGAACTAAGTTCGTCGACTGGAGTTTAGTGAAGAATTCTAGACTTAGACTGTTGAAGTATACTTTGGAAATCGTTGACCTGAGATTCAAGTTCGTCGAGCCCAGCTCAGAGAATTGTCTCTGATTTCGTCGAGCTGAGCATAACTTTCATCGACTTGAGTTCGACGAATGCCGAACTCATTTTCTGAGTCTTTGAAATTGTAACATCCCATTTCCAACTAGACCCCTAAGAGTGGTTTTGGCCATGACTAGGTCATGACAAAACCCTAGGAAGCTAAAAAAGGCCAAGTGATAGAAGGCCAAGGTGAGAATCACCTTGGTCTGCCTATGGCACAACCTCATCACCAAACCTAGGGTTTGGCCTTAGGGCTTCACCATGACTCCATGACCCCACCACAACATCACTAACCCATGAGAGGGTCCACTAGAGCCTTAAGGGTCCATTGGAGTCAACCCAAAGTGGCCAATTTGACCTAGGACCACCATGGGCCTAATTGGGCAAGGTGCCCTAACAAAGGGGAGTTGGCCTCTAATGTGCCCAACCAACCTTGCCCAGGTCTTCCTAGACCTAAAGTGAGGTCAATGGGTCACTAAGGACACATTGGGTGCAGTCCTAGAGACCAAGTTGACCCAAGTCAACTCAAGCCCCAAAGTGGTCAAAGTGCCCTTACCAAGGGTCAATTGACCTCCAACGTGCCAAGTCAACCCTACCAAACCCTGCATAGACCTTCGGGGAGGCCAATAGGTCACTAGTGACCCATTGGGGTCAACCCAAATGGTCATGTTGACCAAGGTCAACTCTACCTTAAGGTTAAGTCAAATTAGCCCAAATAGGCTAACCCAAGCTCAAGCCCATTTCCCCCCATTTGGACTAGCCTTGATATCATGGAAATGATGAATGAGGGGGCTGTAAATAGGCTAGAGTGATGAACAAATTTGGCCAAGAGGGGCAGGAGAGATAAAGCTCCAATTTCCCTTTAATGGAGGAGAGAGAAAATGGAGCAAAGGACATTCATGCCTTGGGAAAACCAAGGGCCATTCTTCTTTGCTTGGTTCACCTCCCCTAACCGCCTTGAGAAGATCAGGAGGATTTCCAAGCTCTTCCACTGGCTGGATGCACTGAACCACAAAGGCCGAGAGGTAGCTTTCAAGGCCATTAATGGTCATTGATGATCCAGCCTCTCCTCTCCCCATCTGAGGCTTTAAACATCTTCAGTGGGACGAGAGGAGGATTTCCCAATCCTTACCTGAAGAAATCGAGCCACCCCACTATGTAGTTGCAGAAACCGAGCGGCGCCGCCTTCAAGGATGGTTTCCCAGCGATCTTCTCGACTTCAGGCCGCCGGCAAGGCCTCCTCCTCCCCTTATCTCATGGTTAGATCTTAGCGACATCTAGGTTCAAGGTTCGGGCTCAATTGAGCCCCAACCAATTTCATATTTCATGGTTTCGGGCAGAGAATTAACTTGGTAGAACCGCCGGAATATGCCTCTCAGGCGGCTATGCCGCCGCCTGGCGACAGCCACCACCTCAACGGAGGTGATGGTGGTGGTGGCCGGCCGGGACAGGGGCTGGATCGCCGGCGGCAGTGCTTGGAAAGAGCTCCAAGCGCGATAAATCCAGGCCGTTGGCTGGATCTTAAGTATGAAGGGATGCCATCCACTGTGCGCCAAGATTCGTGCTGGGAATGATGTCAAAATGTAGGATATAAATTTCTTATTATCAAATTATGTCACACATTTTGGTATTTAGTGGTTCTAATTTTTAAAAATACCTAAGTGCTTGTTCATAAAAAGTGGTCAACATCAAATTTGTAGCCTGAGAGTCTAGTTTATGCTAAAATTTATTTGGACCAATTTGGGTGCCTGGTTTGTCCATGACACTCATTTTGGTGGGGCCTATACCTAGGGCTATCCTGAGATTCAAATGGATGACCACCCTTCATCCATTGTCCAAATGATCTGAGATTTGGGGAGGGATTCTACCCTAGCTATACCTAGGGCCTGTCCAAAAATGGGAATTTTTGGAGAATATTGTTGTATAGTTTTTAGAAAAAATTAATAATCAATAAATAAATTAATTAGGTGTCCTAAACATCTCAACACTCCCCCAAATTTGTGTGGGTGGTCTTAAAGGGCATGTTAGGGCTCTGGTAAAATTTTCATTTCATTTGGAGATGTTTTGGTTTGGTATTGATCCAACCCTAGGTATACCCTTATTGGGTTATTTAGGTCAAAGAGCCATTTTTTTATGTTTGAGTGGTCAAATCACCTCAACAAAGGCTGTGATTTTGACCACTTACTTGGTAGGACCATTATCAACCTCTTAGGGAATATGGAGTTGTTTAGGATTGTTTTAAACTTGGATCAAAACTCAAACCCTAAGGGAGGGCTTTTTAGGGCTTGAATGTCATGGGGCCAAATGACCTTGGAATGACTTGAAAATTTGTGGAGAGGACCATAGGGTTAGTATGGTCCTCTGGTTAAACTTTTAGGGAATTTGGAAGCTTTAAACCCCCTCAAAACCCTAACCCTAGCTCAGGGCACAAACCTTGTAGTGAAGGAAAATGTCACTAAAACTCATTGAAAAGTGATGAGATTTGGGTTGAGTACTTTTTAAAGATAGTACAAGCTCTGGAGATTTTATTATGAATTTAGGATTATTATTTTGGATACTTCATTAACAATTTAGTAATTTGTATTATTTACTTAGAAATATATTATAAAGTAACTACTTGCTGGAAATTGATGAAATTTAGTCAGAGGACTTTTTAGTATGTTTTAAAGATCTGTAAATTTTTATGGGATTTTTGGAAGAATATTTCTAAGGGTTGCTTCATTAAGTATTGTTTCCCATGGAAACTTAATTAAATTTATTTTGGTGTCTAGTAAGCCTAAAAAATTATGATATTTGCAAAAATGACCCTTTCTGTACCATATTACGATTCGGTAATTTTTATATAATTTTCTGATGAATAATTTTGGCACTTCCTTCTTTACATATGATTAAGGGAATTATTTTGGATAAATTAATTAGAGGTCAAATATTTTCTAAAAAATTATGGAAATTAGTCTCTAGTAATATATATTGGTTATTTAGTGATCAAATTTTTTGGGTGGCCATTACTTGAGTAGATCATATAGTTCATGTTCAAAATTACCCATGACCAAACATTTGGGAAAAATTCAATAATCATCAAATTAAATAGAAAAATTATGAATCTCTGATTTTAGACTAAATTTATTATGATAGACCTCTGCTAAATTTTAGAGGAGATTTGAAAGACAATCCGGAGTACCTCCTTTATACATCTCATATAGTATATGGTGGTCTGCATATGGTAACTGCGGAAACTGAACTAGAGTGTGTAATGAATTTTGAAGAGTTGAATCCTCAGTAGGTTGCTGGTTTGGGTAAATAAAATAGTTCATCATTGGAAGACAAGATTAGTAGAGTGAGAGATTGACTAGTGTTAGGTGGTGCTCGGGATCGGCGAAAGATCATCCTTCCCTTAGGGAGGAAGTGTTTAATGCACTAGGGCTAGATTCTGTAAAATAAATTAAGGGTTGGGAAATCGGGAAACAACCAATAATAGTAAGTGTCTTGCGAAAGGGAACTTTGGACGTAATCCCATCGTAGTTCCTAGTGCCTTCGAGAGCCCTTCACGGGGTATACCTTGGGCAGTCCTCGGCTAACCTAAATAGTAGGTAAAACTGAATTGCAAGAGTAAGTAGAAATAATCTAGGATTGTACACACACTCCCCGGAGTTATGGGTGTTAAGTTGGGTCACTCGGGCAGTAGGCTCGGTGGATTTGGTGTTGGGCAGGTTGGCCCGGCATGCTCTGGCTCGGTTATTGTTGTGATGGGCAGGTTGGCCCGGCGAGCTTTAGCTCGGTTCAGATACATAAGGTTGCATGTGCATAAAGTAAAGGTGGTGGGTCTTTGGTATTGGAGTGTCGATGCACCGATGCCAGTACGTTGACTCGGCGAGTGTGGATTAGCACATGACGAAGTTAAGTTCGGTGTGCAAGCCGGCAAGAGTACGCAGGAGATCCTCTTTGTACACTAGCGTTGAGGCGTACGATAGGTCTGACCGGTAGTGCTTTACTGGTTTAGAGGTGGGCGAGGCCCTACCCACCGCTTCAGTCTGCCACTACAGAGGTATCCTGCGAGGTTCGGCTCCAGAAAGGGGGAACTAAAGGTCTGTGTGCACAGAGTCGGGTGGGTGAGTTGTAATTGCATGATCGCATCATAACCCACTTGCATGTCATAGCATAATCATAGCATAAAACCTGTGTCACCTATTGTATAAGTGGTATGGTACGCTTATACAATAGGCCCTGCAAAACGACCCCTTGGTCTATAAGCTTGTGTGGGAAAGTTTATAAATTAAGGTTAAATTCTTTATATATATTGCTGATAATAACCGACATCCCAACGTATAAATGGGTATGGGAATGTTTATACGATGGGAGCCCTGTAAAAGATCCCTTGCTTATATGTTTCAGTATAAGTTAATGTTACTTTTCATACATTACTTTACTGCCACATGTACTATAAAATTGCTAGTATAGGTCCGCTGCCATCTGTTTCTTGATTACTCTCCACCTTCAAGCCCTTCCCTTTCTTCCTCTCCGCTCGGTGCCTAGGGGCCATGAGGGGAAGCGGTGGTGTATGATAGGACTTAGTCTTATAGACTAACAGTTTTCGAACCACTTCATTTAGGGGATCGTGGAGCCCAGCATGGAGGAGCAGCCCCGGAGGTCGGCCCGTTTAGAGATAGGGCAGTCTAGCTCAGGAGTTCATTCGGCGGGGACTGTGAGCCCCTGACCTTAGTACTGTTTTATTTTGCTTCCGCTTGAGTGACTATGTAGTGAGGATTTGTTGTATCGGGCTTAAGCCCTTATTTTCGAGACATCTATATTTTGTGGACTTTTGGTTAGAGTTTTTACCTCACTTGTGTTTACTCTACTTTTGTTGCTTTTCTGTGATCGAATCGGCCGACAGAATCGGCTTTTCATAGTGATGACCCTTCAGGGCGTGAAGGTGTCACCGCAAAGCGGCGGTTCTGAGCCTAAGACCCCGGTGTTTTAAAAAAGAAACAATAGTGGGTCTTACAAGTGGTATTAGAGGAAACCTCGATCGAAAAGTAACATTCCACAACCCCTGAGTCACCACCGCGCGAGTTTAGTTTGGGGACAAACTAAGTAGTGGAAGCAGTGGTGTGCCCTTATTGGGGATCACATGTAAATTGTCCACTTTTTATTAGGTATTGATGCAGAACGGGCACGTAATAGCCTACGCCTCCCGACAGCTGAAGATACATGAGAAGAACTATCCGGTGCATGATCTGAAGATGGGTGCAGTGATCTTTGCACTCAAGATTTGGCGACACTACCTCTACGGGTTTCACTGTGACATATTCTCAGATCATAAGAATTTGAAATACGTGGACACACAGAAGGAACTCAACATCAGACAGAGACGTTAGGTGGAGTTCCTGTCGGATTACCAGTACACCAAGCACAACTATCCCGGGAAGGCGAACGTGGTGGCAGATGCTCTGAGCCTGAGAGGAGATACCTCAGGGAAGGGACCACAACTGATGTCCATGGACCTAGTCTGGTCTTTCAGTGATATGCAGATATCCCTAGTGTCCGAGAATGATCCAGAGCTGTACATGGAGTATCTACCATCGATGGTTGCCATAGTTGATATTCGGGACCGCATCCGGGACAGACAGAAGACAGATGCATAGGCAGAGCAGATATTCCAAGCCATGGAGGAGGGTTCGACGTGAGATTATTCAATGAGAGATGGATTGCTATATTTCAGAGGCAGGGTCTATATACCTGCAGGAGGTCATATTCGGGAGGACATCATGGCGGAAGCACATTATAGCAGATATTCTATACACCCGGGGATCACCAAGATGTTGGCAGACTTGAAGAAGACGATGTTCTGGCTGGGGATGAAGAAGGACATTACATACTTCATGACTCATTGCGAGGCATGTCAGCTGGTGAAGGAGGAGTACAGAAACCCCGCAGTATTGCTACAGCCACTTCCGGTGCCGAAGTGGAAATTTGAGGACATCGCGATGGATTTCATTCATGGCCTTCCCCGATCACGGACAGGAAACGATTCGATTTGGGTCATCGTCGATCGGCTGATGAAGGTGGCCAGATTCATTCCGATCAGAAAAGATGACTCGGTTGGGGCACTAGTGCGGAGATTCGTAGAGCAGTTCATTCGTTACCACAGGGTGCCCAGGACGATCGTGTCAGATCGGGATGGTCGGTTCACATCCAGGGAGTAGAGATCCGTGCAGGCTTACTTAGGCACGCGACTGACCTTCAGCACAGCATTTCATCCCCAGACGGATGGGTAGACGGAATGCACCAACCGAAAATATGAGGACCTCCTAAGGCTATGCATTCTGGATTGAAACAAACCTTGGGAGAAGCTTTTACCACTTATCGAGTTCTCCTATAACAACAGCTACCAGTCCAGCATAGGGATGGCTCCTTATGAAGCCTTGTACGAAAGGAGGTGTAGGACTCCACTTTCATGGATTCAGGACGAGGATCAGAAGGCGTTGGGATCTGATTTTGTCAAAGACACCGAGGCTCAGGTGAGACTGATACAGGACAGAATGCTGGAAGCACAGAGCCGACAGGCTAAGTATTACGACGGCCGACACCGTCAGGTAGAGTTTCTGGTGGGAGACTAGGTTTTCTTGAAGATCCGGTCCATGCACGGAGTTTCATGGATGCGTGGTCGGAAGAGGAAGCTCAGCCCTAGGTATATGGGCCCTTATAGGATCCTGGAGCGGATCGGGCCCCTAGCTTACAGGCTGGAGTTTCCACCGGAACTGACAGGTTTACACGACGTGTTCCATATTTCTTCACTTAGGAGGGCTCTACTACACCCGGTGTTGAAACCAAAACTTGGTCTCTAATGGAGTTTGGAGTCCCAAAAGAGGTGTGACCGCACACCTACTATCCTCAGGTGAACGATATAGGCAAAAGATTAGGAACACAAGGGACAGACCAAAGGTCTCAGCGTGGAGGAACCACCGCGTACCCGGAAGACTAACAAACTCTTCCCCCCCGCAAGCCAAAGAATGAGCTAAGACACCTTCGGAAGGCACTTGGCCGACCGGAACATCTAAGGGGGATCTTAAGACTAACTCCCTCCTATCCAGATGTGTCTCCTTGGGTCTACACAAAATGCTCATCACCCGCCCTACTGATGGCGCAAACTCGCCGAGCAAGTCCACGACACACTGCCCGAACTGGGCTACGAACAGCGTAATTCCGCTATTCTAACAGGCTGACAACAGGCCATTAGGGGCTCCCCGGCAACTATACCTCAGGGCCCCCACGGGGCGAGCGGTTCACGAGCACACCGCTCGCCCAACACGGGAGGAGTAAACTACATATTCACAGAGCATCACAGATATTAAAAAATATTACAGGAATAGGAATTACATACTCAGCACGCAGGCCAGCAATATAAACAAAAAAGGCCTTCGAGAGCCGGCACGAGCTTGGGCTTAAGCCCGCTATTCCCCGCTTGGTACTGCAGTACCTGTACATCAACGTCTCGACGAGCGGCGACCAACTAGGCATCGGTCGGCTAACATAAGCGGGCCAAACATATTGCGCACACCCCCTTTTTTGGGGCTTCTGGCGCGCATTCCCTGCAAACGGCTAATAAACAACTTCCTCGGAGTCTTCTCCGGGAACCCCAGAACATCACCAATCTGACTCACACGTCCGGATGGGCTTCACACAGCATGCCTAAACCCGTACTCACGCTTCCGGGTACTAATGCAATAAACTGCGGGGACACACACATCAACCTGTCGAAAAGCTCCCTTCCCCCCACCCGTTGGTGGAGAGGGGCTTCCATGCAAATATGTAAACTGAGGGCTTCAACTGCCCAAGTAGAAACATCATTACCCTTGTCGCATGCTTGGCGGCGGGGCTGGGACAGGAGCTCCGGGTCGAACTTACTGCATGCGGCCGCATCGGTGGTCGATCTCCACTCTAGGCCGAGCCTTGCTCCAGGCCGAGCCTTGCTCCAGACCGAGCTTGCTGCCGGTGGTGAAAAGCTAGGGCTTTGCTCCAGGCCGAACCCCACTCCAAGCCGAGCCCATCTCCAGGCCGAGAGAAAGGAAAGGGGGTCGGGTTGCTCCAGGCGACCGAGAGAGAGGGAGGTCGGGGTGTGCTGCTCCAGGCCGGGAGAAAGAGAGGATCGGCCGGGGTGTGCTGCTCTATAACGCCCCGAAACTCAAAGGAGCAAAGGGGGACATTTTGGGCCAGTTTGGGTTCTGGCTGCAGGCACACAGCCTGGGACACGGGCGTGTCCCAGGGCGTGTCGAGCCTGTGTCGACACTGAGACGGGAAGTCGACACTTTGGTCTCGACATTGTGTCGAGACTGGGCACACGGCCTGCGACACGGGCGTGTCGCAGGGCGTGTCGACCCGTGTCGACACTTAGCCCGCGAAGTCGACACTCTGCGTTCGACGAAGTGTCGAGACATGGCACACGGCCTGCGACACGGGCGTGTCGCAGGGCGTGTCAACCCGTGTCGATACTCATCCCGGGAAGTCGACACTTTGGTCTCGACATTATGTCGAGACAAGGCACACGGCCTAGGACACGGGCGTGTCCAAGGCCGAGGCAGTAGGTCGACGATCTTCGCTCGACGAAGTGTTGAGTGTCGAGACCGTCTACACGGCCTGGGGTCCAGGCGTGTTGAGGTGACACGGGTAAGGACACGGGCGTGTCCTAGAACCCGTGCAGTGCTCGGGTTGATTTTGGGGAAAAATGATGGGGGTACACGGCCGGCCACACGGCCGTGTCACATGGAACACAGGCGTGTCAGCTCGAACACGGGCGTGTTCGATACCCGTATGAGGTTCCAGGCGAGCCGATTTTGACGGCGAATGAGGCACACGGCCCTGGACACGGGCGTGTGCCAGGACGTGTTCGGTCCAGATTGGGCATTTCAGTCCCGAATCAAAGCCGTTCGTTTCATTAGTTTGAGATCCAACGGCTGGGGGTTGTTCCTGAAGGGATATACCCGGGATTGGACTTATAAACCCTCACTTTGCATGAGTGGTTAGCTTTCTAAAACCTTAGAGAGAGAGGAGAGCCAAGGGAGGAAGAAGGAGCTAGATCCCTCCATTGGAGTATCTTCGAAGCTCCAAATCGCGAGCCGACTCCGGATCCACGGAGGCAAAGTTAGTGTGGTGCTTTTCATCCGATTACTTTTCAATAGCGCCAAAGAGGAACGCTAGGGTAACGATCCTCATCTTAAGCATGAGTAGCTCTCTTTTTTTGCATAGGAAGCCTGCTCTCGCAAGTTTGCGGAGAGTTGGAGGCGTTCCTTTGGGTAGATATGTGAAGTCCCCGTTGTTTAGATACCGTAAGCGAGAACGGACATAGGCATGATGTGTGAATCCTACCCGGACATGTTGGTCTGGATCGGTGATGTTGCATTGCATAATGCTGGAGAAGACTCCGTGCTATTGGTTGTTTTTCGGGTTTTCTACGCGGTAGATTGCAGCAGGGAGCCTTGGGGACTAACCCAAAGGTGCTCCCGAAAAACTGGGCGGATACGAGATCTTGCCAACTTGGTGGCCTGAGAGCCAACTTGAACATAACCGGGTTATGTGAATTGTGATGGATATGGGACTCGGTGGAAGTTTGACCCGCGCATATGACTTAAATTGTCGTTGCGATGTGAGCATGGGTTAGATGGAACCGTACCCGTTCTATGTCGTTCGGTTAATGAGACCTAAAGGCACGTGGCACTTACCGTTGGCATAGATTAGGGTCTTCGGCGGTCGATGGCTTAAATTGTCGTGACCCAGGCCAAGAAGACAAATTGCTCATAGGTTTGGCCGTCTTAGTGGCGGTGGTGAGTCCGGAATGTCGATGGCTTAAATTGACGTGACATCGACCGGTTCACCGAGAATGTTCCCTGAGAGCACGGGGCGTGTGGCCGTGCGAGCCAACGTCTATGATGAAATGGCTGTATATGTTTATCGCTCGCTTATGCTAATGGAATGCAGGGAAGGAGCATCGCCGCCCCGAGTTGGGGGCGGGTTCGTTATAATTTGGTCAGCATTGCTGACCGTTGCATTGTTTTACCACCGTGCGGTAGTTTGTTGCTTGCAGGTGCAGCTGGACCAAGCGGTCAATAGCGGGCTAAAGCCCGAATGCGAAGCCGGCCCTTGAAGGCCTAATTGGAAGTGTTTACTGCTTTATTCATGTGTGACCGGCCTGCGTGCCGTGGTTTGTAAAACATGTAATTTGAAGTGAAACATTTTGTAAGGCCTTAAGGCTTATTTTGGGTATTTTGTATAACATTCCTATTCTGTATTAGTGGACATTCATGCTTTAATGCTGGGTTCTTTGTTACAACTTTTATAAACTGCTTCCGCTAGAATGCTCTGTGTAGGACGTTGAGATTGGTTGGATGGTTTCCATGAGTAACCACCCGGTCTGTCTGTGGCATACGGCGTCGGGCCCCGGCCGGACCTACTGCTATATGCTATGTGATGGATAGTTGGTGTTACAATTTGGTATCAGACTACTAGTTTTGGTCCGGCTTAAAGTGAATTCGTGGGCAAATTCTTTTTAAGGGGTGGTGAGCACATTGTGTGCGTCATCGTTATAACAGTAAAAGAACCCATGAATGTCCACTTAGGAATGAAAATACTCGTGTTTGAGGAACCTGCGTGTTCCTATAATTGCTGTTTGCAATTTATTTGGTCGCTTAACGGTGTTTTGTGCCACTATAGGTGACCAGAAGTGGTGTTGGGCCGTCAGAACGCCGAGTTTCTGAGGCTAGTAGTGCACCGACGTTGCTCCTGCAACACCTCTGTCGGCTGAGAACATACGATTGGTGGCTGAAGCGGTGTTGGCCGTGATAAATGCGCAGCCTGCAAGGCAAGCGCAGCAGCCCGCTCCTGTGATGGAGCAGGAACCTCTTCAAGAGGCCGAGCCGAGGAGAGTGGAGCAAGTGGTTGTGGAACCGGTGGTGCCAAGGAGGGCAACTGAGAGGCAGCTTAAGCATGTAATGAGCTTTAACCCTCCGTTATTCTCGCGGTTGGGAACCCCATCTCAGGCTGAAGACTGGCTCTCCAGGGTGAAGAGAGTCATGACAGCGACGGAGACAGAGGAGTGGAAAATGACCACCATCGCTACATTCCTTTTGGACGGTGAAGCGAGAATGTGGTGGGAAGGATTGGAGGTGCACTTACTGAGAGGTAGGCAACTTGGTGATGTCTCGATGGAAGAGTTCTCGAGATTGTTCTTGGCTAGATACCTCCCTTCGACGCAAAAGATAGCGTTGGAGAATGAGTTTCTGAAGTTGGTTCAGGGTGAGAAGAGCGTGGATGAATATCTCCATGAGTTCACTCGTTTAAGTCGATATGCTAGCTCCACCATCGTGGATGAGGAGCGTAAGACTAATCGCTTCTACGAAGGCTTGAGAGATGAGTTGAGATTACTACTTTCGGGGCCAATGATGCAGGGTTTCTTAACCTTGGTCAATACTGCCCGGTCCTTGGAGAAGGACATGATGAATGTGCAAGCAAAGAAAGGCTTGGGTGATAGGAAATCTGAATTTAAAGTGCCGACTACTTCAAAGACCGGCTATCGGAGGTCTTTCAAGAAGCAGAGGACTTCGGGTCCAGCTCCTTCTGGTGCTTCTGGGGCGACTACGGGTCGGACCCCGGGCACATGTTTTACATGTGGAAAGACGGGGCATTTTCCCCGTGACTGTTGGAGCGGACGTCCTAAGTCCGAGAGAAGGCCGGGAGCTACTTATGAAGAGAAGGGAAAGGCGGTGGAGTCGACCGCATCCCATTATGCTCCGGCACAACCAAGGGTCTACAATCTTGGCCAACAGGAGGCCATCAAACAGGCTGATGTGGTGACAGGTACGGTTTAATTTATAGCAAGTAAATTTCTTTAAATACTTGTTATGCACATGTTACCTTACCACTGCTTGTTTAGGATTTGTATTGATTTGTGAAAATCCGGCACGAGCACTCTTTGATACGGGAGCGTCACACTCCTTCTTGTCCGAAGGATTTATATCACGCATCGGAGTCCCTTCTTCGATGGCGAAGGATAAGTTGGATGTGTTGTTTCCCAATGGGTGTTCGATGCGAGCGGATAGGATCTGCGATGTTAAGATTCGTATTGGGGAGCAGGAGTTCAACCTGCGGGCGTCTTTACTTCCGTTGGTGGAGTTCGACGTCATATTTGGCATGGACTGGCTCTCGGAGCAGCAGGCCCATATAGATTGCGGTAGCAAGGAAGTCAAGCCGGGAGCAAGTCGTGAGACGACTTTTACGGGCTTAAAGGGGTCGAGCAAGACGTTGATGTCTGATCTTCAGGTGGCGAAGGAGGTTCGTGCCGGAGCAGAACTGTTCTTTACAATAGTGGAGGTTGCAAAGCCAAAGCCCGCGTTGGATTGTATTTCAGTGGTATCGGAATACCCTGATGTGTTCCCCGCAGATCTTCCTGGAGCCCCGCCTCAGCGGGAGATAGATTTTACGATTGAGCTAGTGCCAGGTGCAAATCCTGTGTCACGATCTCCTTATCGGCTGGCGCCTAAGGAAATGGCGGAGCTGAAAGTTCAACTGCAAGAGTTGTTGGAGCAAGGGTATGTGCGCCCGAGTTCTTCGCCTTGGAGCGCACCGGTCCTCTTTGTTAAGAAGAAGGACGAAAGCTTGAGGCTATGTATTGATTATCGGGAGCTCAACAAGCTGACGGAGAAGAACAAGTACCCGATCCCCCGGATTGATGATCTTTTTGATCAGTTAGTCGGGTCGACGGTGTACTCGAAGTTAGATCTAAAGGCTTGGTACTATCAGCTGCGAATAAGGGAGAGTGATATCCCGAAGACAGCGTTTAGTACGAGATACGGGCATTATGAGTTTACGGTCATGCCGTTTGGGCTGACTAATGCGCCGTCAGTGTTCATGGATTTGATGAACAGGACGTTCAGGGAGTACTTGGACCATTTCGTGATCGTCTTCATCGACGATATTTTGGTGTACTCGCAAAGTGAGGAAGATCACTTCAAGCATCTTCATTTGGTGTTGGAGACGCTAAGGAGAAATCAATTGTATGCCAAGTTCTCGAAGTGCGAGTTTTGGCTATCCTCAGTGGCGTTCCTCGGTCATATAGTGAGTGGAGAGGGTATTGCTGTGGATCCGGTGAAGATTGTTGCGATACGGGAGTGGCCTGAGCTTGCTACTGTAGCGGAAGTCCGGAGTTTTCTGGGGCTTACCGGCTATTATATGCGCTTCGTAGAGAACTTCTCGCGGATAGCGTTACCTCTCACTACTTTGATGAGGAAGGAGCATAAGTTCGTTTGGATGCCGGAGTGCGCACGAGCTTTTGAGGAGTTGAAGTGTCGGTTGACCACGGCGCCTGTGCTGAGTTCGGCATGTGGGACCGAAGGCAACGAGATTTATAGCGATGCTTCGGGCAGCGGTTTGGGTTGCGTGCTACTGCAACACGAAAGTGTAATAGCTTATGGCTCGAGACAGCTAAAAGTGCATGAAAGGAACTATCCGGTCCATGACTTGGAGTTAGCGGCCGTGATTTTGGCCCTGAAGCTGTGGAGACACTACTTGTACGATGTGAAGATTGATATCTACACCGATCACAAGAGCCTGAAGTATCTTATTGATCAGAAGGATCTGAATATTCGGCAGCGTAGATGGATGGATTTCCTGGGGGACTATACATTCAAGATCCATTATGTGCCCGGTAAAGGGAATGCGGTTGCGGACGCGTTGAGTCGCCGAGCCCCAGCTCAAGCCAATTGGCTATCGGTGCATGATGAGCGGTTGGTGTGAGAGTTGGAGGCGTTGGAGATTGTTTATGTGGACAGGCGATCAAGTGCTGAAGCAATTCTGAATTGGACTGAAGTCCAATATGACCTGGCTGATCGTATTCGGCAGGCTTTGGATATGGATGCTCATATGAAGCAGTTCATGGTAGAGGCTCTGGATGGGTCAAATCCCCAATTCGTTGGGGAGGACGGATTACTTTGGAAAGACGGTCGTTTGTGCGTCCCAAGTGTGGGAAATTTGCGGGTGGAGTTGTTGTACGAGGCGTACCATACCAAGTACTCGATTCACCCGGGGAGCACGAAGATGTACCGTGATGTTAAGAAACTGTTTTGGTGGCCGGGTTTGAAGAAGGATGTGGCGCTATACGTAGCGAAGTGCCAAACTTGTGCCTTGGTAAAGGCGGAGTGCCAAAAGCCGGGAGGATTTCTTAAGTCCTTGCCTATTCCGGAGTGGAAATTTGACGACATCTCTATGGACTTTGTGCACAGTTTGCCAAGCTCGCAAAAGGGGAACGGCGCCATTTGGGTGGTTGTCGATCGATTAACGAAGGTGTCGCATTTTATTCCGCATAGGAAGGATGATCCAGTGGAGAAGTTGGCAAAACTTTATGTGGATAACATAGTACGTCTTCACGGTGTGCCCCGCAGCATCGTGAGTGACCGACATGGGCGGTTCACGTCCAACGATTGGAGGCTTGTGCAGCAAATGTTGGGAACAAAGTTGAAATTCAGCACAGCTTTCCATCCGCAAACGGATGGGAAGACCGAGAGGGTCAATAGAACCATGGAAGACATGCTCCGCATGTGTGTCTTGGATTTCGGAAAGTAATGGGAAGACCACCTTTATTTGGTGGAGTTCGCATACAACAATAGCTACCAAACGAGTATTCAGATGGCGCCTTTCGAGGCCCTATATGGTAGAAAATGTCGCACGCCGTTGTCTTGGTTAGAAACGGGTGAGTCAAAGTTGTATAAGCGATCAGAAGTGGAGGATGCTACTTCTTTGGTGAGAACCATTCGTGAGAGGTTGCTTATCGCTCAGGACCGGCAAGCAAAGTACTATAATGCCAAGCACAGGAACGTGGACTTCGCTGTAGGCGATTATGTATACTTAAAGATCAAGTCGTTCAAGGGTGTCTCGCGGGTGCGGCGATTGAAAAAGCTAAACCCGAGGTACCTTGGACCGTTTGAGGTTCTGGAGCGAGTTGGTGAAGCAGCCTATCAGTTGGAGCTTTCAGTGGAGCTTAGTGGTTGACACGATGTATTCCATATTTCGGTACTTCGGAAGGCGGTGCAAGAGCCTACGCAAGTGATCGCGGTTGATCAAGTGCCGGTGGATAGTGGGCTAACGACAAAGGTCAAGCCCGTGCGGATTGAGGACTCGGAGGTTAAGCGGTTACGCAATAAAGAGATCAGGACGGTCAAGGTCCGGTGGGACAATTGCGGTCGTGAGGAGCTCTCTTGGGAGCGAGAGCAAACTATGCTTGACGAGTATCCTGAGTTGTTCCGCTCAGGTACAAATTTTAGTTTCGTACATGTCTTTCCTTTGTATAATTTCGTGGACGAAATTTTTTTAAGAGGGGGAGAGTTGTAATGCCCCGAAACTCAAAGGAGCAAAGGGGGACATTTTGGGCCAGTTTGGGTTCTGGCTGCAGGCACACGGCCTGGGACACGGGCGTGTCCCAGGGCGTGTCGAGCCTGTGTCGACACTGAGACGGGAAGTCGACACTTTGGTCTCGACATTGTGTCGAGACTGGGCACACGGCCTGCGACACGGGCGTGTCGCAGGGCGTGTCGACCCGTGTCGACAGTTAGCCCGCGAAGTCGACACTCTGCGTTCGACGAAGTGTCGAGACATGGCACACGGCCTGCGACACGGGCGTGTCGCAGGGCGTTTCAACCCGTGTCGACACTCGTCCCGTGAAGTCGACACTTTGGTCTCGACATTGTGTCGAGACAAGGCACACGGCCTAGGACACGGGCGTGTCCAAGGCCGTGTCAGTAGGTCGACGATCTTCGCTCGACGAAGTGTCGAGTGTTGAGACCGTGTACATGGCCTGGGGTCCAGGCGTGTTGAGGTGACACGGGTAAGGAAACAGGCATGTCCTAGAACCCGTGCAGTGCTCGGGTTGATTTTGGGGAAAAATGATGGGGGTACACGGCCGGCCACACGGCCGTGTCACATGGAACACGGTCGTGTCAGCTCGAACACGGGCGTGTTCGATACCCGTGTGAGGTTCCAGGCGAGCCGATTTTGACGGAGAATGAGGCACACGACCCTGGACACGGGTGTGTGCCAGGCCGTGTTCGGTCCAGATTGGGCATTTCAGTCCCGAATCAAAGCTGTTCGTTTCCTTATTTTGAGATCCAACGGCTGGGGGTTGTTCCTGAAGGGATATACCTGGGATTGGACTTAGAAACCCTCACTTTTCATGAGTGGTTAGCTTTTTAAAACCTTAGAGAGAGAGGAGAGCCAAGGGAGGAAGAAGGAGCTAGATCCCGCCATTGGAGGAGCTTCGAAGCTCCAAATCGCGAGCCAACTCCGGATCCATGGAGGCAAAGTTAGTGCGGTGCTTTTCATCCGATTACTTTTCAATGGCGCCAAAGAGGAACGCTAGGGTAACGATCCTCATCTTGAGCATGAGTAGCTCTCTTTCTTTGCATAGGAAGCCCGCTCTCGCGAGTTTGCGGAGAGTTGGAGGCGTTCCTTCGGGTAGATATGTGAAGTCCCCGTTGTTTAGAGTCCGTAAGCGAGAACGGACATAGGCATGATGTGTGAAGCCTACCCGGACATGTTGGTCTGGATCGGTGATGTTGCATTGCATAATGCCGGAGAAGACTCCGTGCTATTGGTTGTTTTTCGGGTTTTCTACGCGGTAGATTGCAGCAGGAAGCCTTGGGGACTAACCAAAGGTGCACCCGGAAAACTGGGCGGATACGAGATCTTACCAACTTGGTGGCCTGAGAGCCAACTTGAACATAACCGGGTTATGTGAATTGTGATAGATATGGGACTCGGTGGAAGTTTGACCCGCGCATATGACTTAAATTGTCGTTGCGATGTGAGCACGGGTTAGATGGAACCGTACCCGTTCTATGTCGTTCGGTTAAAGAGACCTAAAGGAACGTGGCACTTACCGTTGGCATAGATTAGGGTCTTCGGCGGTCGATGACTTAAATTATCGTGACCCAGGCCAAGAAGACAAATTGCTCATAGGTTTGGCCGTCTTAGTGGCGGTGGTGAGTCCGGAATGTCGATGGCTTAAATTGACGTGACATCGACCGGTTCACCGAGAATGTGCCCTGAGATCACGGGGCGTGTGGCCATACGAGCCAACGTCTGTGATGAAATGGATGTATATGTTTATCGCTCGTTTATGCTAATGGAATGCAGGGAAGGAGCATCGCCGCCCCGAGTTGGGGGCGGGATCGTTATAATTTGGTCAGCATTGCTGACCGTTGCCTTGTTTTGCCACCGTGCGGTGGTTTGTTGCTTGCAGGTGCAGCTGGACCAAGCCGTCAATAGCGGGCTAAAGCACGAATGCGAAGCCGGCCCTTGAAGGCCTAATTAGAAGTGTTTACTGCTTTATTCATGTGTGACCGGCCTGCGTGTCGTGGTTTGTAAAACATGTAATTTGAAGTGAAATATTTTGTAAGGCCTTAAGGCTTATTTTGGGTATTTTGTATAACCTTCCTATTCTGTATTAGTGGACATTCATGCTTTAATGCTGGGTTCTTTGTTACAACTTTTATAAACTTCTTCCGCTAGAATGCTCTGTGTAGGACGTTGAGATTGGTTGGATGGTTTCCATGAGTAACCACTCGGTCTGTCTGTGGCATACGGCGTCGGGCCCCGGCCGGACCTACTGCTATATGCTATGTGACGGATAGGGGGTGTTACATGCTCCAGGTCGGGAAAAAGAGAGGGCCGACCGGGATGTGCTGCTCCAGGTCAGGAAAAAGAGAGGGCCGGCCAGGGTGTGTTGCTCCAGGTCGCGAAAAAGAGAGGGCTGGCCGGGGTGTGCTGCTCCAGGTCGGGAAAAAGAGAGGGCCGGCCGGGGTGGGGGTGCTCCAGGTCGGGAAAAAGAGAGAGGGCCGGCCGGGGTGGGGTTGCTGCTCCAGCTGACGAGAAAGAGAAGGAGGGGGCGGGGTGTTGCTCCAGGTCGGGAAAAAGAGAGGGCCGGCCGGGGTGGGGTTGCTCCAGGTCGGGAAAAAGAGAGAGGGCCGGCCGGGGTGGGGTTGCTGCTCCAGCCGACGAGAAAGTGAAGGAGGGGGCGGGGTGTTGCTCCAGCCGATGAGAGAGAGAGAGATGGAGGCGTGGTCGGGGTTGTGCTACTCCAGCCGACAGGAGAGAGAAGGAGGGGGCGGGGTGTTGCTCCAGCCGACGAGAGAGAGAGAGAGATGGATGCGCAGTCGGGGCTGTGCTACTCCAGCCGATGGGAGAGAGGAATGGAGGCGCGGTCGAGGTTGTGCTACTCCAGCCGACGGGAGAGAGAAGAAGGGGCAGGGTGTTGCTCCAGCCGACGAGAGAGAGAGATGGAGGCGCAGTCGGGGCTGTGCTACTCTAGCCGACGGGAGAGAGGAATGGAGGCGCGGTCGGGGCTGTGCTACTCTAGCAGACGGGAGAGAGGAAGGGGGCGGGCGGTTTTCCCTTGGCCGAACTCTAGCCTGTGAGAGAAGAAATAAAAATCTGCTGCCTTTTTCCTTTTTCTCCTGCCCCCCCTCCCCCTGCCCTTTTTTCCTGATTTCCCCCCACGCCCGATGCCTCTCTAATATATATATATATGCTTTGAGATTAATATATAATATAGTAAAAAATATATAATTAATCATGCCTTTACGTATAACTTCTCCGCACGCATGCACGACTACGTGCACGTGCTCGAACGGGGCTGCACCAAAACGTCGCCCAAAACACGCCCCTAGGCTAATATTTGGGGAGGGTCCCACTCACCCGGCTACAGGGTTGTACATAATCCACGCTCTTTTCGAGGTTTTCACAAGCTCGGAAAGAAATGTCCAACCCCAAGTATCCGGCGAGTGGGAGCCGACCCAAAGAAAACATTTTGGGGGAAACTGAAAATTGCACATAAAGAACTAATCTCTACATGCCCCTTTTGATCTTTTTGAACCACTCGATACCTGAGAATGCTCCTTGCTATTGAATTGCCCCATACCATTACTTATAATAAGTACAAAAATTTCCCAAATATTGTGAAACAATAAAGCCATATATTTGTAATGTGTTGAACACGGGGAGCTAATCCTTTCCCCCCAGGTGTGCCTACCGTCCTGCCCGGCTAATGAAAGCCCGAGCAGCGAGTCTACCCGGGGTCGAGTAGCTCTTGGGGTCCCTTTCCCCAACAGGCGAGCCTACGGACCTGCCAGCTAGATGGGAGCCTGGTCAGCGGGTCTGCTCGGGGTCTCCTCTCCAAAACACCTCCAACCACCGAGTGAGCCTACAGCCCTACCAACTAGATGGGAGCCTGGTCAGCGGGTCTGCTCGGGGTCTCCTCTCCAAAATACCTCCAACCACCGAGTGAGCCTACAGCCCTGCCAGCTAGATGAGAGGCTTGTCAGCAGGTCAACTCGGGGTCTCCTCTCCAAAACACCTCCAACCACCGAGTGAGCCTACAGCCCTGCCAGCTAGATGGTAGCCTAGTCAGCGGGTCTGCTCAGGGTCTCCTCTCCAAAACACCTCCAACCACCGAGTGAGCCTACAACCCTGCTAGCTAGATGAGAGCCTGGTCAGTGGGTCTGCTCGGGGTCTCCTATCCAAAACACCTCCAACCACCGAGTGAGCCTACAGCCCTGCTAGCTAGATGAGAGCCTGGTCAGCGGGTCTGCTCGGGGTCTCCTCTCCAAAACACCTCCAACCACTGAGTGAGCTTACAACCCTGCTAGCTAGATGACAGCCTGGTCAGCGGGTCTGCTCGGGGTGATGGCGTGCCCCATCCTCCACCATTTGAAGACGATGTTGACGATGCTGCTGATGATCCGGTTGATAAGGCCATACGACTCAAGGACGTGAGGCGACACGATGACGCTAACGGAAGGCCACGCTACAACCTCCGCCCGCGACGTGCTACCGCCACGGCAACGCATTAGCTTTATTTATTTAATTTTCTTGCACTCTATTTTATATTTGGAATATAAAATTATCCTATGTTTATGTGATAATTTTATATTCATGACATGTGTTGTTATTGATCATTTTGAACTATTTTTAGTATTGTTGTGCAATTAGCCATTCGGATGGATGAGATTAAATCTCCATCATGAAGGGCTAAGGCTTGTTTGTAACTCCTATATAAGGAGGCTTTGTTATGAGATTATTAGACAAGAAATTAACCCTAAAGCTCCCATTGTGGAATTCGGCCAAGAGGAGGAATCTCCATGTCGCAGCCCCCCCCCCCCCCTTGGTTGTGGTGTGAAACCGCCGCCCCCTTGCTCCCTCCATCCGTTCGGTGCGACTCCGGCGCGGCTTCCTTCGGTGCGACTCCTTGGAAGAAGGTTGTAAACCATTCGGTGTGACGCCGGTGGATCCGTGGAGATAGTGATTCTCCCACAGTTATCTCGTGTGAAAGCTTTCCGGTTGGGTAATCTCTTTCCCCTCCCTTGTGTGATTTCTTCTCTTTAGTTGTGGTGGTTTTCGCAAATCGTTTTCTCCGGATCTTTAATCTAATCGCTGCAAGTTTTGAATCGAAATCGCCGTTGCAAGGCTTTTTATTTCCGGATCGGGTGGATCCTATTTGCCTGAGAGGATCTTGGCCTATAGCCTTGGTCTTGCTCTCAAAAAGGAGTGGCAACCTTTGTGTTTTCTTGGGGAATATTCCGACTCAAATTTCCGATCGTCGTTTTCGAGTCGACCATTCCTCCTTTGTTGTTTGTGCTGCGTTTTGTGACGAGGACTATTGTGGGCGATAGGTGCTGTGTAGGTGCGGTAGATCTACGACGTGTTGTGCATAGGGAGAGCGTTAGCTTCGCGGAGATCTCCGATCCGACATCCCTACATCAATTTGGTATCAGAGGAAGGTTGTTTCAATTTTCACGTTGCAAACATCCTCTCTGCGTTCCTTGTTGGAGATCGGATCGTTAGAAAATCAAAAAAATTATTTTCTGTGGTCTGCCAATAGCAGGCTGAAATCTTTATTTTTCAGCAAACTTTCAAAAAAAAATTTTTTTTACGATCTACGTGTTATTCACATTGGGAATATATAAAAATATCTTATTTTCAATATATCTACAGCCCTAGGAAAATTCATCTTGCCCGGGGCCTCCCAAACCTGAATGCCCACTAGGCTAGGAACGGAGTACGCAACCCCGTCTACGTCTAGTATGGCTGCGAACGAGCATGGTGATCCCAACACAGCGGCTATAGCGGGTCTTCGTGCCGAAATGGCTGAGCTTAGGAACGTCTTAGCCCAGATCCTACAAAACCAAGCTAGGCCACCCCCGCCACCCGTTAATGTTGACCGGCCCAACCGGCACCAACATAACTCTGATTCGGATTCTGATGGGGACTCTCCGCGGGTGCCCCCTAGAGGACACCGCCCCGAGCGAGACTTTGACATTACTAGGGCCATTAAGATAAATGCCCCCACGTATGATGGCATGGGAGACCCCCAAATCTTCATTAACTGGACTGTGGATATGGAGTGTTACTTCGAGTGGCACAACCTGACGGATCCCCAAAAGGTCCAAGTTGCCCGGATGAAGTTAACAGGTCGTGCAAAGACGTTCTGGCTGAATGAGGAGCGAAGATTAGCAACCGGACACGGAGCCCTCCTTATAGGTTGGCCAGTAATGAAGAACCTGTTGACCGATCAGTACGTTCCTGTGTACCATCGGACACAGATGTTCGATGAGCTTGCCACTCTGCGGTAGGGCTCAAGCTCGGTAGCTGAATATATGGGTGAACTTAAGGACTGAATGGTGCGATGTGACCTTAGGGAGATCCCCGAAGTCACTTTATCTAGATTTCGAAAGGGCCTTAACCCCGATATCCAAAGGAAGCTCTTGCGATATGGGCATACGGACTTGAACACGACTTTCAATGCCGCCTTGGACATTGAAAAACACCTAGCCTCTAAGGCTCACTCCCGTTACGCTCATGCGAAGAACAAGTCCACCACTGGGGCATCTTCTTCCACATATCCTGATAAGGGAAAGTTTAAATCTACCGAGTCAAAGTCAATCGTGATCACCGCTAGGAACTCCAAGAACCCTGCGAGTGAGCGTGTCCCTATCGGGAAGGTTAGCAAGGCTAACACCACTTGTTACTCTTGCGGCATTCAAGGCCACTATGCCTACGAATGCCCAACAAAGACAAAAACACTAGCCTTATTAGAGCCAACTACTGACCCTGACGATTATGTATACGAGGCCGCAGAGGAGAGTGACCCCGAAGGAGTCCCTAGTGACTTAGAAGACGATCACCCCCTTATGGTGATGCATTGTATTTTGACCACTCCTCGTCCATTAGATGATTGGAAGAGGACGAGCATATTTTCTCTGATTTTTAAGAGTGGCGAGAAGCTTTGCAAGATGATTATTGATAGTGGTAGCTGCGTGAATGTCATATCTGAGAACGCCGTAGCACGTATGTCCTTGGTCACGGAACCACACCCGACCCCATATCAGGTCGCTTGGATCAACAAGCTCTCTATACCCGTTACCAAGCGATGCCTGGTCCCACTCTCATTCAAATCCTACATTGATGAGGTGTGGTGTGATGTCCTTCCGATGGACGCTTGTCATGTGTTGTTAGGCCACCCTTGGATATACGACCGTGATGTTACACATTTTGGTAGGGCCAACACTTATGAATTCAAATTCAATGGCAAAACCTTCACTTTGAGGCCGACCATCCCAAAGGAGCCCGTAGTCTTGGCTAAGGACACCACTATTCCGGTAGAACGGAAAACGTTGAATCTAGTTGGTAGGAAAGAGTTTGAGAGGGATCCGTTCTTTGATGGAATCATGTATGCGCTATTCCTCTTAAGTGCGAAGCCCAATTCTAGCATTTTGGATGAGTTACCTAGTGAGTTACGGGTACTGTTGGAGGAGTATAGGGACGTGTACCCGGATGAGTTGCCGTCCACGTTACCCCCGCTTAGGAATATCCAGCATGCGATAGATCTCATCCCGGGGTCTTCCTCGCCAAATCAGCCCCATTACCGACTGCACCCCGCAGCTCACCTGGAGTTGCAGTCTCAGATAGAGGGCTTGCTAGCGAAGGGTTTTATTAGGACTAGTATGAGTCCATGTGTTGTACCAGCCCTACTTGCCCCCAAGAAGGATGGTACATGGAGGATGTGCGTTGATAGCCGGGCTATCAACAAAATCACCGTCAAGTATAGGTTCCCCATTCCCCGCCTAGATGATTTGTTGGATGTCTTGTCTGGAGCCACCGTATTCTCCAAATTAGATCTTCAGAGTGGCTATCACCAGATTAGGATACGAGAGGGCGATGAGTGGAAGACGGCGTTTAAGTCGAAGGATGGTCTGTACGAATGGCTTGTGATGCCCTTTGGGTTGTCCAATGCCCCTAGTACCTTCTCCCGGATGATGACACATGTCTTTCAGCCATTCATGGGAAAGTTCGTTGTCGTCTACTTTGACGATATTCTGATTTATAGCACCTCTAATACCGAGCACATATCCCACATGAGAGTGATCCTTTCCACCCTGCGGAAGGAGACGTTATTTCTCAACCTTAAGAAATGCACTTTCTATGTCTCGGAGGTAGAGTTCTTAGGCTATATAGTCGGCTCCGAGGGTATCCGAGTCGATCCGGGCAAGGTTCAGGTCATTAAGGACTGGCCCGTGCCAACCACCCTACGTGAGGTGCGTAGTTTTCATGGGTTAGCCACATTTTATCGTCGTTTCATACGAGACTTCAGTAGTATTATGACGCCTATCACGGACTGTATGAAGAAGGGAGAGTTTACGTGGACGAAGTCCGCCACCCATGCTTTTGAGCGAATCAAGGAGCTTATGACTGAGGCACCTGTCTTACGTCTACCTGACTTTGCTAAAGTCTTTGAGCTCACATGCGATGCGTCTGGGGTGGGGATTGGAGGTTTCTTGAGCCAGGAGGGCCATCCCGTTAGTTGTTTTAGCGAGAAGTTGTCCGGCCCTAAGCTGAACTACTCAAATTACGATAGGGAGTTTTATGCTGTAGTCCGATGTCTACACCATTGGAGGCACTATCTCCTCTCCAAGGAGTTTGTGATCCTCTCCGATCATGAGGCTTTACGTTTCATCAACGGCCAGCATAAGATCAGCCCACGTCACGCTAAGTGGGTCGCTTTCCTACAAGGTTACACGTTTAATCTCAAGCACCTTAAGGGAGCTGATAACCGAGTCGCGGACGCCCTTAGTCATCTTACCCTTTTACTCACCTCTATGGAAGTACATGTTGTAGGGTTTGAGCGGATTAAGGATGAGTACGCCACGTGTCCTGACTTCCAGGACTTCTATCTTTCTGCCCAGGATAGCTCCCCCACGACGATATCTGCCTACGTCATCAAGGATGGTTACCTGTTTAGGAACGGGAAACTTTGTATTCCACAGTCATCGTTACGACTACATATCATATGGGAGTTGCATAGCGGAGGGTTGAGTGGCCACTTCGGTAGAGATAAGACCATTACGTTAGTCGACGATAAATTCTATTGGTCAAAACTTAAGGTTATGGTGGGACAGGTAGTGAGTAGCTGCCGCACGTGCCAGGTGTCTAAGGGTAGTAAAACCAACGTAGGATTATATACACCCTTGCCTATTCCCTCAATGCCTTGGGTAGACGTTAGTATGGATTTTGTATTAGGCCTTCTCGTTACCCTACGCCGTCACGACTCAATTTTGGTAGTTGTGGATAGGTTTTCAAAGATGGCTTATTTCATCCCGTGTAGTAGGACGAATGATGCGTCTCACGTCGCTAAACTTTATTTTAAAGAAGTCGTTAGTCACGGTGGAGTGCCAAAGACCATAGTATCAGATAGGTACGTAAAATTCACTAGTTATTTTTGGAAGACTCTTTGGATATTAATGTGAACGAGATTATTGTTTTCCTCTGCCTATCATCCCCAAACTGATGGGCAGACGGAAGTGGTTAATCGGAGCTTAGGAAATTTGTTACGATGCCTTGTGAGTGATCACAAGAGCACGTGGGACCTTCTCCTTCCCCATGTCCAGTTAGCCTACAATAATTCCAAGAATAGGTCTACGGGTCTGTCTCCGAATGAGATTGTCCACGGGTATAAGGCTCCTGTGCCGCTTGACTTGGTGTCGTTGCCCCCAACGTACAAGGCAAGTCAGTTTGCACAATCCTTCACCCAGCACATCCATGATTTACATGCACGTATACGGGCCACCTTGACTACGCAATACGAATCTTATCAAGCGCACGCTAATTTACATAGGAGAGTATCAGACTACAAAATTGGCGATCTAGTTTTAGTCTGTTTGGTTCCCGAACGCTTACCAACTGGCACCATTAAAAAGTTAGCACCAAAGCGCGCCGGTCCTTTTCGGATTATTAAGAAGTTAGGTGACAACGCTTTCGTTTTGGACTTGCCTGCTGATTGGGGTATCTCCCCCATTTTTAATGTTTCGGATTTAACGATGTTTGTGTCACCACCACAAGAGTTGATTTCTTTGTCGTCTTCTTCTCCCACTGAAAATTCTCATGGGTTGGGGAGTGGTAGTACGGATGATCTCTCTCTTTCGGTCCCCACAGGTATATCATCGGATGGTAAGTTGTCTTCTTTCCTGCCTACTGCTAATATGTTCCCCAGGTTTCCACGGACGTTTTCCACTCCAGAGATGATACTTGATGCTGAGCCCGTTACCACTGCTGATGGCGACACCCACCGCTTTCTCATCCGTTGGCGTGATCGGCCCCCTTCGGATGACTCTTGGGTACTCGAGACGGAGCTGCAGAGTTTGGATGCCGCTCTCCTTCACCGTTATCGCTTGGACCACGCAACGGAGATGCGTGCATTTGAGCGGGGGAGGATTGATGGCGTGCCCCCTCCTCCACCATTTGAAGACGATGCTGACGATGCTGCTAATGATCCGGTTGATAAGGCCATACGACTCAAGGACGTGAGGCGGCACGATGACGCTAACGGAAGGCTACGCTACAACCTCCGCCCGCGACGTACTACCGCCACGGCAACGCATTAGCTTTATTTATTTAATTTTCTTGCACTCTATTTTATATTTGGAATATAAAATTATCCTATGTTTATGTGATAATTTTATATTCATGACATGTGTTGTTATTTTTCATTTTGAACTATTTTTAGTATTGGTGTGCAATTAGCCATTCGGATGGATGAGATTAAATCTCCATCATGAAGGGCTAAGGCTTGTTTGTAACTCCTATATAAGGAGGCTTTGTTATGAGATTATTAGACAAGAAATTAACCCTAAAGCTCCCATTGTGGAATTCGGCCAAGAGGAGGAATCTCCAAGCCGCCGCCCCCCCCCCCCTGGTTGTGGTGTGAAATCGCCGCCCCCTTGCTCCCTCCATCCGTTCGGTGCGACTCCGGCGCGGCTTCCTTCGGTGCGACTCCTTGGAAGAAGGTTGCAAACCATTCGGTGTGACGCCGGTGGATCCGTGGAGAGAGTGATTCTCCCACAGTTATCTCGTGTGAAAGCTTTCCGGTTGGGTAATCTCTTTCCCCTCCCTTGTGTGATTTCTTCTCTTTAGTTGTGGTGGTTTTCGCAAATCGTTTTCTCCGGATCTTTAATCTAATCGCTGCAAGTTTTGAATCGAAATCGCCGTTTCAAGGCTTTTTATTTCCGGATCGGGTGGATCCTATTTGCCTGAGCGGATCTTGGCCTATAGCCTTGGTCTTGCTCTCAAAAAGGAGTGGCAACCTTTGTGTTTTCTTGGGGAATATTCCGACTCAAATTTCCGATCGTGGTTTTCGAGTCGACCATTCCTCCTTTTTTGTTTGTGCTGCGTTTTGTGATGAGGACTATTGTGGGCGATAGGTGCTGTGTAGGTGCGGTAGATCTACGACGTGTTGTGCGTAGGGAGAGTGTTAGCTTCGCGGAGATCTCCGATCCGACATCCCTACATCACGGGGTCTCCTCTCCAAAACACCTCCAACCACAGAGTGAGCATACAACCCTGCCATCTAGATGAGAGCCTGGTCAGCGGGTCTGCTCGGGATCTCCTCTCCACAACACCTCCAACCACCGAGTGAGCCTACAGCCCTGCCAGCTAGATGAGAGCCTGGTCAGCGGGTCTGCTCGGGGTCTCCTCTCCAAAACACCTCCAACCACCGAGTGAGCCTATAGCCCCGCCAGCTAGATAAGAGCCTGGTCAGCGGGTCTGCTAAGGGTCTCCTCTCCATAACACCTCCAACCACCGAGTGAGCCTACAGCCCTGCCAGCTAGATGAGAGCCTGGTCAGCAAGTCTGCTCGAGGTCTCCTCTCCAAAACACCTCCAACCACCGAGTGAGCCTACAGCCCTGCCAGCTAGATGAGAGCCTGGTCAGCGGGTCTGCTCAGGGTCTCATCTCCAAAACACCTCCAACCACCGAGTGAGCATACAACCCTGCCAGCTAGATGAGAGCCTAGTCAGCGGGTCTGCTCGGGGTCTCCTCTCCAAAACACCTCCAACCACCGAGTGAGCCTACAGCCCTGCCAGCTAGATGAGAGCCTGGTCAGCGGGTCTGCTCGGGGTCTCCTCTCCAAAACACCTCCAACCACCGAGAGAGCCTACAGCCCTGCCAGCTAGATGAGAGCCTGGTCAGCGGGTCTACTCGGGGTCTCCTCTCCAAAACACCTCCAACCACCGAGTGAGCCTACAGCCCTGCCAGCTAGATGGGAGCCTGGTCAGCGGGTCTGCTCGGGGTCTCCTCTCCATAACATCTATAAAGCAAACGTAAAGGTAAACAAATAACTCAAAAGAACTGATAACCCTGTCAATCAAGTCAAAGTCCGACACGAGGCACCTCTACCCGCTATGTCCACCCTCCTGAGAATCAGGGTCGATCATATAATACTCTCCCTAAAGCACGTTTTGATCTCCAGGATAGAACATCCTATGTGATTTACATGTATCTTTCTTGTTTTACTATTCTAAATCATAATTCAAAATTCCAGTTCTCATATCTTATCACATTTGGTATTTTTTGATAGAATAAAATCTTATAATTTTATTTATGTATTGTGCTCTCATGGCTGTACTTGCAATTAGAGATTTATAAATAATATACTAACAACCAACCTCAAGTAGGATTTCAATTAAGAGAAACACGGTAAATAATCTTTACTTGGTTCATTATACACATCACTTTACCCGTCCTGCGTTACGTGGTAATACAGTAAGTATTCTTCGCTCCATATTCATAAATATGCTTGTCATGGGAGGGTAAACGATTGAGCCTTTTGTAGTTAGTTGTCTGCTAATTTTTCTTATATAAATCTAAAAATCGAAATTATGCTTCTATTTCACTTATATCAAACATCTTTTTGTTTAACCATGACAAATGTTCAGAGGAGTTATGAGCAGATGTGGTGGTGATTGGTAGTGGTATTGGTGGGTTATGCTATGCTGGACTTTTAGCTAAATACAACCAGGATGTTATAGCGCTGGAAAGTCATGATGTATCTGGTGGTGTTGCACATTCATCTGAAATTAAGGGCTACAAGTTTAATCCTGGTCCATCTTCGTTCTCCGGATTTCGTTCTACAGTTTCGCAAGCAAACCCCCTAGCACAGATGAATTAGTTATGGTCCGTGAATGCAGTGGTACTCTTTGGTTTTACTGTTCTTTTTACTCCCACCTCTCCCATCCTAAGACACATATTTGAGAATAATTGTTAATATACATTTTCTGGAACTTAGATGACTCGCATAAGTCTGAACCCAGTATGCTAGTACTAACACTTCAACCTTTCGACTGTGCACTTTCCAACCTTAAAATTTTAGCTAGTGGAAAATTATTTTAAGTGCTACGTCTCAACTGTGAGAGTTTATACTTTGGTATTTGAGAAACAAAAGAGGAGTGGGAGGGGACTTATTTCATCACATGACCTTGGTCGTCACTTGGTTCCTCTTCTATAGCCATGACGTTCGACTGAGTTTTTTTTGTGCTGGTCACTCTCCACGCTCACCACACCAAAAATGTTGAAACCAAAACTTATTCTCTCGTGGAGTTCGGAGTCCCAAAAGAGGGGTGCCCGCGCACCTACTACCCTCAGGAGAACGATCTAGGCATAAGATTAGGAAGACAAGTGACAGACCCAAGGTCTCAGCGTGGAGGACCCACCACATACTCGGAAGACTAACAAACTCTTCCCCCCCCCCACCCCAAGCTAAAGACTGAGCTAAGACACCTTCAGAAGGCACTTGGCCGACCGGAACATCTAAGGGGGATCTCAAGACTAACTCCCTCCTATCTAGATGTGTCTCCTTGGGTCTACACAAAATGCTCATCACCCGCCCTACTGATGGTGCAAACTCGCCGAGCAATTCCACGACACACTGCCCGAACTGGGCTACGAACATCGTAATTCCGCTATTCTAACAGGCTTACAACAGGCCATTAGGGACTCCCCGACAACTATACCTCGGGGCCCCCACGGGGCGAGCGGTTCACGAGCACACCGCTTGCCCAAGACGGGAGGAGTAAACTACATATTCACAGAGCATCACAGATATTAAAAAATATTACAGGAATAGGAATTCCATACTCAGCACGTAGGCCGGCAATATAAACAAAAAAGGCCTTCGAGGGCCGGCACGAGCTTGGGCATAAGCCCGCTATTCCCCGCTTGGTACTGCAACACATGTATGTCAACGTCTCGACGAGCGGCGGCTAACTAGGCATCGGTCAGCTAACATAAGCGGGCCAAACATATTGCGCACACCCCTTTTTTGGGGCTTGTGGCGCACATTCCCTGCAAACGGCTAATAAACAACTTCCTCGGAGTCTTCTCCGGGAACCCCAGAACATCACCAATCCGGCTCACACGTCCGGATGGGCTTCACACAGCATGCCTAAACCCGTACTCACGCTTCCGGGTACTAATGCAATTAACTGCGGGGACGCACACGTCAACTCGTCGAAAAGCACCCTTCCCCCCACCCGTTGGTGGAGAGGGGCTTCCATGCAAATATGTAAACTGAGGGCTTATCCTGCCCAAGTAGAAACATCGTTACCCTTGTCGCGTGCTTGGCGGCGGGGCCGAGAGAGGAGATCCGGGTCGAACCTACTGCATGCGGCCGCGTCGGTGGTCGATCTCCACTCTAGGCCGAGCCTTGCTCTAGGCCGAGCCTTGCTCCAGATCGAGCTTGCTGCCGGTGGTGAAAAGCTAGGGCTTTGCTCCAGGCCAAACCCCACTCCAAGCCGAGCCCTGCTCCAGGCCGAGAGAAAGGGAAGGGGGCCGGGTTGCTCCAGGAGGCCGGGAGAGAGGGAGGTCGGGGTGTGCTGCTCCAGGCCGGGAGAAAGAGAGGATCGATCGGGGTGTGCTGCTCCAGGTCGGGAAAAAGAGAGGGTCTGCCGGGGTGTGCTACTCCAGGTCGGGAAAAAGAGAGGGCCGGCTGGGGTGTGCTGCTCTAGGTCGGGAAAAAGAGAGAGCTGGCCGGGGTGTGCTGCTCCAGGTCGGGAAAACGAGAGGGCCGGCCGGGGTGGGGTAGCTCCAGGTCGGGAAAAAGAGAGAGGGCCGGCCGGCCGGGATGGGGTAGCTGCTCTAGCCAACGAGAAAGAGAAGGAGGGGCGGGGTGTTGCTCCAGGTCGGGAAAAAGAGAGGGTCGGCCGGGGTGGGGTTGCTCCAGGTCGGGAAAAAGAGAGAGGGCCTGCCGGGGTGGGGTTACTGCTCCAGCCGAAGAGAAATAGAAGGAGGGGGTGGGGTGTTGCTCCAGCCGACGAGAGAGAGAGAGATGGAGGCGCGGTCGGGGCTGTGCTACTTCAGCCGATGGGAGAGAGAAAGAGGGGGCGGGGTGTTGCACCAGCCGACGAGAGAGAGAGATGGAGGCGCGGTCGGGGCTGTGCTACTCCAGCCGACGGGAGAGAGGAATGGAGGCGCGGTCAGGGCTGTGCTACTCCAGCCGATGGGAGAGAGAAGGATGGGGTGGGGTGTTGCTCCAGCCGATGAGAGAGCGAGATGGAGGCGCGGTCGGGGCTGTGCCACTCCAGCCGACGGGAGAGAGGAATGGAGGTGCGGTCGGGGCTGTGCTACTCCAGCCGACGGGAGAGAGGAAGGGGGTGGGCGGTTTTCCCTTGGCCGAACCCTAGCCTGTGAGAGAAGAAATAAAAATATGCTGCCCTTTTCCTTTTTCTCCCGCCGCCCCCCTCCCTGCACTTTTTTCCTGATACCCCCCCCCCCCCACGCCTGATGCCTCTCTAATACATATATATATATGCTTTGAGATTAATATATAATATAGTAAAAAATATATAATCAATCATGCCTTTACGTATAACTTCTCCGCACGCATGCACGACTACTTGCACGTGCTCGAACGGGGCTGCACCAAAACGTCGCCCAAAACACGCCCCTAAGCTGATATTTGGGGAGGGTCCCACTCGCCCGGCTATAGGGTTGTACACCCGGATGAGCAGATTTCGACCACAGATGGACCGGTAACTTCAGACCGGTCAGTCCACTTGGAGCCGGTTCGGATCGATGACAGAGGAGTACGGTTCTTGCGTCGCAAGAAGGTTCCGTTAGTCAAAGTTCTGTGGAGAAACCACGGCCAGGAGGAACATACCTGGGAACCGCAGGACCTGATGCGACAAAAGTATCCAGAGCTGTTCAGTCAGGTATACCTCACAATCTCTCAAGATGTTCAACTTACTTTCCTGTTTTAAACTAGTAGGGCTGCTCTAGGAAGAGTAGAGGCTAATCTTTTCTTTATTGGGATCTTGGCTTTGCCAATTGGGCAAATTGGTCATAGATTTAGGTTTCCCTTTAAACCCCACTTAGCAAATATGGCGTCGAGATGTAATCTTTCACTTCTTATGGGATGTTACAAGTTTCCTTTTCTTCGATAGAAATTCCCGTAGGCTTAACCTTGATTTCGGGGATGAAATCTTTGTTTTGTTTATTGGGATTTGTAACATCCCATTTCCAACTAGACCCATAAGAGTGGTTCTGGCCATGACTAGGTCATGACAAAACCCTAGGAAGCTAAAAAGGGCCAAGTGATAGAAGGCCAAGGTGAGAGTCACCTTGGTCTGCCTATGGCACAACCTCATCACCAAACCTAGGGTTTGGCCTTAGGGCTTCACCATGACTCCATGACCACACAACAACATCACTAACCCATTAGAGGATCCGCTAGAGCCTTAAGGGTCCATTAGAGTCAACCCAAAGTAGCCAATTTGACCTAGGACCACCATAGGCCTAAATTGGGCAAGGTACCCTAACAAAGGGGAGTTGGCCTCTAATGTGCCCAACCAACCTTGCCCAGGTCTTCCTAGACCAAAAGTGAGGTCAACGGGTCATAAAGGACATATTGGGTGCAGTCCTAGAGACCAAGTTGACCCAAGTCAACTCAATCCCCAAAGTGGTCAAAGTGTCCTTACCAAGTGTCATGTGACCTCCAAGGTGCCAAGTCAACCCTACCCAACCCTACATAGACCTTAGGGGAGGCAAATGGGTCACCAGGGACCCATTGGGGTCAACCCAAATGGTCATGTTGACCCAGGTCAACTCTACCTTAAGGTTAAGTCAAATTAGACCAAATAGGCTAACCCAAGCTCAAGCCCATTTCCCCCCATTTGGGCTAGCCTTGATATCATGGAAATGATGAATGAGTGTGCTGCAAATAGGCAAGAGTGATGAACAAATTCGGCCATGAGGGGCAGGAGAGAGAAAGCTCCAATTTCCCTTAAATGGAGGAGAGAGAAAATGGAGTAAAGGCCATTCATGCCATGGGGAAGCCAAGGGCCATTCTTCTTTACTTGGTTCACCTCCCCTAATAGCCCTAAGAAGATCAGGAGGCCATTCATGCCATTCTTCAAATTATGTCACACATTTTGGTATTTAATGGTTTTAATGTTTAAAAATACCTAGGTGATATTTCATAAAAAGTGGTCAACATCAAATTTGTAGCCTGGCGAGTCTAGTTTATGATAAAATTTATTTGGACCAATTTGGGTGTCTGGTTTGACCATGTCACTCATTTTGGTGGGACCTATACCTAGGGCTATCCTGAGATTCAAATGGATGCCCACCCTTCATCCCTTGTCCAAATGATCTGAGATTTGGGCAGGGTGTCTACCCTAGCTATACCTAGGGCCTGTCCAAAAAGGGGAATTTTTGGAGAATATTTTTCTATAGTGTTTAGAACAAATTAATAATCCATGAATAAATTAATTAGGTGACCTAAACATCTCAAAACTCCCCCAAATTTGGGTGGTTGGTTTTAGAGGGCATGTTAGGGCTCTGGTAAAATTTTCATCTCATTTGGAGATGTTTTGGTTAGGTATTGGTCCAACCCTAGGTATACCCTTATGGGGTTATTTAGGTCAAAGAGCCATTTTTGATGTTTGAGTGCTCAAATCACCTCAACAGAGGCTGTGGTTTTGACCACTGACTTGGTAGGAGCATTATCACCCTCTTAGGGAATATGGAGTGGTTTAGGATTGTTTTACCCTTGGATCCAAACTCAAACCCTAAGGGAGGGCTTTTTAGGGCTTGAAGGTCATGGGGTCAAATAAACTTGGAATGACTTGAAAATTTGTGGAGAGGACCATAGGGTTAGTATGGTCCTCTGGGTTAAACTTTTAGGGAATTTGGAAGCATTAAACCCCCTCAAAACCCTAACCCTAGCTTAGGGCACAAACCTTATAGTGAAGGAAAATGTCACTAAAACTCATTGAAAAGTGATGAGATTTGGGTTGAGTAGTTTTTAGAGATAGTACAAGCTCTGGAGATTTTATTATGAATTTAGGATTATTATTTTGGATACTTCATTAACAATTTAGTAATTTGTATTATTTACCTAGAAATATATTATGAAGTAACTACTTGCTGGAAATTGATGAAATTTAGCAGAGGACTTTTTAGTATGTTTTAAAGATTTGTAAATTTTTATGGGATTTTTGGAAGAATATTTCTAAGGGTTGCTTCATTAAGTATTGTTTTCCATGGAAACTTAATTAAATTTATTTTGGTGTTTAGCAAGCCTGAAAAATTATGATATTTGCACAATGACCCTTTCTGTACCATATTACGATTCGGTAATTTTTATATAATTTTCTGATGAATAATTTTGGTACTTCCTTCTTTACATATGATTAAGGGAATTATTTTGGATAAATTAATTAGAGGTCAAATATTTTCTAAACAATTATGGAAATTAGTCTCTAGTAATATATATTTGTTATTTAGTGATCAAAGTTTTGGGTGGTCATTACTTGAGTAGATCATATAGTTCATGTTCAAAATTACTGATGAACTGTAAATATACGTATTTTTATGCACATTAATTTAGTCATTTTCATTTATTTTCGTCGTTTTTACTTATTTTTGTTCAATAAAATGTTCCTATTCTTGTAAATTTGCTTCTAACTTGTTTTATTTTATTTTGCAGAAAAATTCCAAAATCTGCCAAAATTTGGGAAGTACACGCCCGTGACACATTGCTCACGCCCGTGACCGGGCCGTGACTGCGCAATTCCCGTGAAATCGGAAAATTTCTGAAGTAAAAGCCCGACACGCCTGGCGACACGCCCATGTCACCCGACACGGGGCGTGACCCAAGCCCGTGTCCTCTCCTCTCGACGAATTCCTCTCGACGATCGTCGAGTGTCGACACCAACAGTCACGCCCAGCGTCACGCCCGTGACATGGGGCGTGACTCAATTTCCGCTCGACGATTTCGACTCGACATTCGTCGAGTGTCGACACCAACTGTCATGCCCATAGTCACGCCCGTGACCTGGGGCGTGACCTTTCCAGCGGGCCCATCAAGTTTTTGGCGCCGTTGCCGGGGAATCTCTTTTCGAGTTGCTATTTCGAATTCCGGAGTCTATTAATTTTACTTATTTTCTATAAAACAACAAAAAAAAAACTAAAAACTTTATTTTAAAAACAAAAAAAAAAGTTTATTTTTGTTTTATTTTTGTTTGGGTGTATGACCCGAGGACAACCCTCAGAGTCTGAAGATTTAGACTTCGACCCTGAGATCGAACGCTCTCTTGCGCGTATCCGATCTCATCGCCGAAATCCTTCTTTAGATCCTGAGGAATCTATCGGAGAACCCACTGTTGTAGTTATGGTCGCGCCTAACCTTCCCCCGGCGGCCGAGCGTACTATGTCTTATTACGCCCGGCCTAACCTGGATGATTCTGGGTCGAGTATTGTTCACCCTGCGGTGGCCAATAATAATTTTGAAATAAAGTCAAGTGTCATTCAAATGGTCCAAAACGCCGTGCAGTTCGATGGAATGCCGGATGAGGACCCGAATGTCCACTTGTCCAATTTCTTGGAGATATGCGACACCTTCAAGATTAATGGCGTCACTGATGACGCCATTCGTTTGCGCTTATTCCCTTTTTCCCTTAAGTCCAAAGCCAAGGCGTGGTTGAATGCCCTCCCGCGAGGATGTATCACCACGTGGGCTGAGTTGACGGAACGGTTCCTAACGAAGTACTTTTTGCCCGCCAAAACTGCAAAGTTGCGGGCGGACATTTCTTCGTTTGTGCAGAACGATCCTGAGTCTCTATACGAGACTTGGGAACGGTTTAAGGAATTCCTCCGCCGTTGCCCGCACCACGCGCTGCCGACGTGGTTGCAAGTTCAAATTTTTTATAATGGGCTGAACTTTCAGACGCGTCAAATGATTGACGCGGCTGCCGGGGGTACGCTTAACAACAAAACCCCCGAGGCCGCCCAGGCTTTATTCGAAGAGATGGCTATGAACGCCTATCAATGGAACGTCCCGCGGGGACGGCCAAAGTCGGCGGCTGGTCTTTTTGAAGTGGATGCCACTGCTCTCTTGACCCTTCAAGTTGAAAGGTTAACAAAGCAGGTGGCGGAGATGTCTGCTGCCTCCTCCACTCCGCCTTGTTTTATTCCCCCTAATGTCTGCGTAGCTGAAGAGTTCGTGGACTTCATGAGAAATTCGGGTCGTCCTCCTTTCAACCCCAACAACAACCCTTATAGTAATAACTATAATCCGGGTTGGAGGAATCACCCCAACTTCTCGTGGAGCAACCCGAATAATGCTCAGCGTCCCCCTATTTCTTTTGCGCCCGGATTTCTTCTTCCTCCTCCTCTTCCGAAACCCTCCCCGATGGAGGAAAATTTTTCGAAGTATATTGCGTCCAACGAGTCAAATATCCGGAACATCACCGGATCGCTAAAAACACTCGAACAACAGGTTGGACAGCTTGCGAGGATGATGTCCGAGCGCGCGCTCGGGGCACTGCCGGGAAACACGGAGCCCAATCCGCGGGAGAACGCCAACGCTATAACCCTCCGTAGCGGAAAGGAGGTGGTCGATCCAAAACGGACCGACCCTCAGGTACATATTTCACCTCCGACCCCTCTTCCCCTTTCTTCGCTCACGCCGCCTTTACCTATTATAAAAGAAAAAATTATTTTAAACAAGGCTCTTCCGTATCCGCATAAGTTAGATAACGAGCGTCGGGACGCGCAATATGAAAAATTTATTTTATTATTAAAACAAATTCACATAAATGTTCCTTTTTGCGAGGTTATCTCGCAAATGCCCAAATATGCGAAATTTTTAAAAGAATTACTTTCTAATAAACGTAAATTAGAGGATATTTCGCATGTATCTCTCAACGCTGTCTGCTCGGCGGCCCTTACTAATAAATTGCCCGCAAAACAAAACGACCCGGGACGGTTTTCCATCCCGTGCCTTTTTGGCGATATATTAGTAAAGTACGCCTTAGCTGATTTAGGGGCTAGCATTAATCTAATGCCGTTCTCGCTCTTTTCGCGTTTAAGTTTGGGTACTCCTAGTCCTACGAATATGCGCATCCAATTAGCGGATCGCTCGGTTAAGTTCCCTATCGGGGTAGTGGAGGACGTCCTTGTCCGAGTCGACAAGTTTACCTTCCCGGTAGACTTCGTCATCTTAGATATCGAGGAGGACGCCGAGGTACCAATAATACTCGGTCGCCCTTTTCTCGCCACCTCCCGCGCACTAATAGATGTTAGTAATGGTAGCCTTCTCCTCCGAGTAGGCGATGACCAAGTTACTTTCCCTATTAATCCCTCGATGGACAATTTGTCATCGAGCGACGATTTCTGCTATTCTTTAGATACCTTTTTCGGAGATCGTTCTTCTCCCATTTTCGAGTCCGTATTTTTAAACAACGATATTTATGCGCTCGAAAATTTTAAATGCGATGAGGATACTTCTATAGACTTGTCTTTCGAACCAATTGGTAAGAAAGACATAGGAATTAAAACCTCCCTAGAAGAACCGCCCATCCTAGACCTCAAACCCTTACCAGCCTCGCTTAAGTACGCTTTTTTGGGAAAAGGTGATACGCTCCCCGTTATCATTTCTTCGGACTTGAGTGATTCGGAGACTTCCGATCTATTGGAAGTTTTATTTAAACATCGCCACGCAATTGCGTGGCAAATCTCTGACCTAAAGGGGATTAGCCCCTCCTTTTGCACCCATAAGATTTTCCTTAACGATAATTGCCGCAAAACGATTCAGCCGCAACGTCGTCTTAACCCAAACATGAAAGACGTCGTTAAAGCCGAAATCATTAAGTTATTAGATGCGGGAATTATCTACCCTATTTCGGACAGTGCATGGGTTAGTCCCGTGCATGTCGTACCCAAGAAGGGCGGTCTTACCGTAGTGGCGAATGAGCATAACGAGCTTGTCCCAACTCGTACTGTTACGGGTTGGCGAGTGTGCATCGACTATAGGAAACTTAATGACGCCACCCGCAAGGACCATTTCCCTTTGCCATTTCTAGACCAGATTTTATAGCATTTATCCGGTCATCCGTATTATTGTTTTCTTGATGGATTATCGGGGTTTTTCCAAATCCCCATTTCCCCCGATGATCAAGAGAAAACAACTTTTACTTGCCCGTTCGGCACCTTCGCATATCGAAGAATGCCATTTGGAATCTGCAATGCGCCAGCTACATTCCAAAGATGTATGCTAGCGATCTTTGGCGAGCTAGTAGAAGACATTATGGAAGTCTTTATGGATGACTTTTCTGTTTTCGGACGCTCTTTTCCCGATTGCCTTCAAAATTTAGATCGTGTCCTTCAACGGTGCGAGGACACAAGCCTTGTTTTAAATTGGGAAAAATGCAACTTTATGGTTCGAGGAGGTTTGGTCCTCGGCCATATGATTTCGTCTAAGGGGATAGAGGTGGATAAGGCCAAGATAGAAATTATAGAAAAACTTCTGCATCCAACAAACGTAAAATCTATTAGGAGTTTCTTAGGCCATGCGGGCTTTTATCGACGCTTCATTCAAGACTTTTCAAAAATAACAAAGCCGCTAACCCACCTCTTGGAAAAGGAATCACGCTTCATCTTTAGTAGCGAATGCGAGTCCGCCTTTAATTTAATAAAACAAAAACTTATCACTTCACCAATATTAGTGGCCCCTAATTGGTCCCTTCCGTTCGAAATAATGTGCGACGCTAGTGATATTGCCTTAGGTGCCGTTCTTGGCCAACGCGTAGAAAAACATTTTCATCCTATTTATTACGCTAGCAAGACGCTCACTTCCGCACAAGCAAATTACACGACAACGGAAAAGGAACTCTTAGCCGTCGTTTTCGCTTTCGATAGGTTTCGCTCGTATATAACGCTATCTAAAGATATCATTTTTACCGATCACTCCGCGCTTAAGTATTTATTAGCTAAAAATGATGCGAAGCCCCGCCTTCTTCGATGGATTCTCCTCCTACAAGAGTTTGATTTGGAGATCCGAGATAAGCGGGGAGCGGAAAATCTAGCGGCAGACCACCTCTCCCGTTTAGAAAATCCGGGTGCGGAAGCGCTCGTCGAATCTGAAATAAATGACAGATTCCCCGAGGAACGCCTTCTTGCCATTAATAAATCTTCGTCATCTTCGCCTTGGTTCGCAGATTTTGCAAATTTCTTAGTAGCGCGGGTCCTTCCAAAAGAGTTTTCCAGTCATCAAAAGAAGAAATTCTTTTCTGACTTGAAAAATTTCTTTTGGGAGGACCCATTTCTTTTTCGTATCTGCGCGGACCAAGCGGTCCGAAGATGCGTTGCGGGTGTGGAGTGCTTACAAATTCTTAAGCACTGCCACGAGGGTCCAGCCGGTGGGCATTATCAAGCCAACCGGACCGCTCGGAAGACGCTAGAGGCGGGCTACTTTTGGCCCACTCTCTTCAAAGACGCGCATAATTTTGTGCGCGCATGCGATAGCTGTCAGCGGTCGGGTAACATCTCTCGTCGCGACGAGATGCCCCAAAACATGTTTTTAGAGTGCGAAGTCTTCGATTTGTGGGGCATAGATTTTGTTGGCCCCCTACCTCCATCTTTCAAAAATATGTATATTTTAGTGGCGGTCGACTACGTATCGAGGTGGGCGGAAGCGCAAGCTCTCCCCACCAACGATGCGCGAGTCGTCGTTACATTTCTTAAAAAATTATTTTCTCGCTTCGGCACGCCTCGCGCAATTGTTAGTGATAGGGGAACGCATTTCTGTAACGCTCTTATGGCTAAGACGTTAGCTAAATACGGAGTCACGCACAAGCTTGCCACCCCCTACCACCAGCAAACAAGTGGCCAAGTCGAGGTAGTAAATCGAGAGATTAAGCGAATTTTAGAAAAAACCGTTTCGCTAAATAGGAAAGATTGGTCCGTTAAACTCGACGATGCGTTGTGGGCGTATCGGACGGCATACAAAACCGCTATTGGATGTACGCCGTTCCGGTTAGTCTACGACAAAGCGTGCCATTTACCCGTAGAATTAGAACATCGCGCACTTTGGGCTTTAAAACTCTTAAACCTTGACTCCAACTTAGCCGCTCAGAATAGAAAACTGCAACTAAACGAGCTCGATGAATGGCGTGCGAACGCTTACGAGAGCAATAAATTCTATAAGGAGCGCTCTAAGTTATATCACGATCGAAAAATCAAGTCCCAAAAATTATTTTCTCCGGGCGATCTTGTCCTTCTTTACAATTCACGTCTTAGGCTTTTTCCAGGTAAATTAAAATCTAGATGGTCCGGTCCCTTCCTAGTTGAAGAAGTTTTTCCTTTTGGAACCGTACTCGTCTCTCACCCGGACAAAGGCTCTTTTAAAGTAAACGGTCATCAGTTAAAGTCTTATATAGCAGGCGACCCAGTGATCAGTTTTAGCGAAACCATAACTTTCCTCCACCTAATAAACCCGCCAAAATAGTCAAGCTACACGACTATAAACAAAGCGCTCCTGGGAGGCACCCCTCGCTTATCTTTTTCGCTCTTTCCTTATTACCTTTGCTGTTTTTTTCTAATAAACGCAGGGTTTCTGATCGGCCTTCCCCACCGCGTTTCAGGGAAGCTTCTACCCCCTTCCCTTTCTTTTCTTTGTATATATTGTCTTTCCTTTCTGTTCCGCATACTTACGATACAACATTGGGGACAATGTTGGACTTAAGTATGAGGGTATTTTCGTGCTTTATTTCTGCACTTTATTTTTTTCTGCATTTCAAAAAAAAAATACAAAAAAATACATATAACAACAAAACAAAAAAAAAATAAAAAAAACATCTTAAAATGAAAAAAATTTTAAATGAAAAATCAAAAAAAAATACAAAAAAATACATATAACAACAAAACAAAAAAAAATAAAAAAAACATCTTAAAATGAAAAAAATTTTAAATGAAAAATCCAAAAAAAAATTTTTTGTTTTTTCTCTCTCACCCTTCCTCATTCTTGTACAAACCTTTTTCTTTTTCTCCTTTATTTTTGTACATATTATGAAATTTCCTTTAAAAAAATAATAATACAAAAAAAAGATAATAGTTCAAAAGAAATTTCAAAAAAAATTGAGAAAAACAAAAATACAAAAAAAGATAATAAATGAAAAACAAAAAAAATGATAATAACAACTATAAAAATCAAAAAAAAAATGCTTGCAACAAATAAATTAAATATTCCATACTTAACTTTTCTGCTATCCAAAAATTCAGTTTTGAGTTTATTTATATGTGAATTTGATTAATTCTCTGTTTACTACCCGTTTATTAATTATTGATTGAAAAATTTAAATAGCCGGGGTTAAGTTTTAAAGAATTTTTATGTTTTGTTAAAACTAGCGAACTCGTTTTAGTCACTACTTCTAATTTTTCATTAATAGGAGCACGTATATTATGTTAGGAAATAACGACTATAGAATTCAATTATACTTACTTTTAGCTTTCTGAAAAAAATTGGGACGTACAAATTATTAAGGTTGCTCTCAAAAATTTTTAGGATTACAATCTAGTTTTCCTTTCTCCCCTTACTTTTCATGACCTACTTGGCATGAAAAATTTTATCCCTAAAAGATCCTATGTCAATGGGAATAAGATTTCGTTCCGTAAACATAGGCACCCAATAATTTTAAAAGACTATATAGGGAGTAAGAGGATAAAATTCATTACTCCTACAAATATACATTGGGTTAATTTTTCTTATGAAGTTGAAAAACAAAAATCATATTAGGAAAATAATATTTCGTTCTCCTAATAATCCAAAAGAAAAAAAAACATGGAGGTTCGAGAAAAAATTACCTCACCTCAAATATCAAAACCCTCTTCATAAACCCACTACTCCCTTAGCCAATTACACGATTCTAGAATTAATTCAAAAATCTTTTTGAGAGCATAATTAGTAAATTGTATTATTTCCAGTAGCACTCGTATAAGCTAGAGTTCTTATAATTCCAAACTATTTTCGTTAATCTAACCATTTCAAATGTTGCCTTCTATTTGATTACATCAAGAAGTCTTTTGGCCAAAACTTTTGCGCTATTTAAATCATCTACATAATTTTAGGACTTAACTCTTACACCCCGTATATTTATTTCGATCTCTCTTATAATTGATTAAGCGGTAGCTAAAACTTAGAGTTTTTTTTAATTCCTTATAGATTCACCTCAAACTTTTGCTCTGGAATAGCAAAAGCCTAAGTATGGGGGTATTTGATGAACTGTAAATATACGTATTTTTATGCACATTAATTTAGTCATTTTCATTTATTTTTGTCGTTTTTACTTATTTTTGTTCAATAAAATGTTCCTATTCTTGTAAATTTGCTTCTAACTTGTTTTATTTTATTTTGCAGAAAAATTCCAAAATCAGCCAAAATTTGGGATGTACACGCCCGTGACACATTGGTCACGCCCGTGACCGGGCCGTGACTGCGCATTTCCCGTGAAATCGGAAAATTTCTGAAGTAAAAGCTCGACACGCCTGGCGACACGCCCGTGTCACCCGACACGGGGCGTGACCCAAGCCCGTGTCCTCTCCTCTCGACGAATTCCTCTCGACGATCGTCGAGTGTCGACACCAACAGTCACGCCCAGCATCACGCCCGTGACATGGGGCGTGACTCAATTTCCGCTCGACGATTTCGACTCGACACTTTCCACTCGACATTCGTCGAGTGTCGACACCAACTGTCACGCCCATAGTCACGCCCGTGACCTGGGGCGTGACCTTTCCAGCTGCCCCGACAAGATGCTGCCGAGGACTTTTGACGCAACCCGCGCCCGGTTCTACCTCCCCGACACGCCCAGAGTCACGCCCGTGACCAGGGGCGTGACTGCCGCGAACTCAGCCCGAAGTCAACTTTCCTGTCCAATCGCCAGCCGCCTTCATGAATAGTACTGTCACGCCCCCCCTACACGCCCGTGACCGAGGGTGTGTACTTAGAAATTTTTTCCTATAAATAGCCCAGTTCTGTAAGGTCCAAGGGTTCAGATTTTTGGGCCAATTTAGTGTCTTTTTGTGGGCTGCATTCGTGATTTCTAAGGCTATGTAAGGAGATTTCTCCCTTTTTTATTTCAATTCTTGTTTTGCTTTAGCTTTAGCCCTTTGTAATAGCTTGTAATAGTTTCATTTTAATCAATAAAATGTTAAATTTTCTCTTCATATATGGCTTTGGAATGAACACTTGTGCCCACTTTCCTTCTCCTTTTTATTCTTAGTTTCATCTTTGTTCTTCATTTATGAAAAGTGTGTGTGTGTGTATGAGTGTAACATGCTTACTTTACATGTTTTTTTTACTTGTTTTCATGCTTAGGGATGATAGGTTTTCCTCTTTACATGCCTTTAATTTTTCTCAAGTTAGGTTTTGTTTGAAATTCATGAAATGATGAATTAGGTTTTTCTTTTTTTCTTGTCTTCTTTTAATTTCTTCAACATCTTCACTCTTATGAATGTGTAAAAGAGTTACTAAAGTTTCTTTTGTTTTTTTTTACTTAGCTTTATTTTAGGATGAAAACTTTTTTTCTTCTTTCTCTTTTATTTCAACTTTTTTAGCTCTTTTATGAAATCCTAGGAATGGAAATGTTGAAATTTTAATTTTCCAAAAACTTTGGTTTTTAATTTGTTTTGAAAAACTTTTGTCTTCTAAAATTGTAATTTCTTCTTTTTATTTGTTTTTGGCAAAACCTATGCTTGAAAAAGTTAAAGTTTTAATTTTTAGGTAACTTTCATTTTGCTTTTTATTTGTGTGTGTGAGTGTATGAGCCTAAATTTCCTTTTGTTCTTCCTAATCTTCATGAAGTGTGTGTGAGTGTAGGTGTATAACTTTTATGCTTTGATTCAAATTGTGTAGAGTGTGTGAGTGTAGGTGTTAGCTTTATTGCTTTCTTGAATTCTCTTATGGAGTGTGTGTGTCTGTGTGTATTTATTTCCGCCTACTCATTAAGAGTTATATGGCGCATCGCTTTCATTTCAGTCCTACTCATTTGAGTGGGACTCGTTATTTTCTTTCTTTATTTTTCCGCCTACTCACTTGAGTCAAATGGCCGGACCTTATTTCAGTCCTACTCGTTTGAGTAGGACTTGCAATTTTTCTTTCTTTATTTTTCCGCCTACTCACTTGAGTTAAATGGCCGGACTTTATAGCCCTGTAATCGCATTTATTTTCTCCTACTCATTTGAGTAGGACTCGCTTTCATTTCAGTCCTACTCGTTTGAGTAGGACTTGCAATTTTCAGCTTTTATTCGGCCCCCACTCGTTTGAGTGGGACTCGCAAATTATGAATATGCAAATTTCTTTTATGTGTAACTTAGTTTCTTTTTAATTTATAATTTGGAGTGTGCGTGAGTTCTTATTTTAGTTAACTTTTTAGCTTTCTAAATGTTGTTATTTTTCTTGTGTCCCTTTCTTATAAACGCTTAGTGTTTAATTTCGAACTCGCGCCTCACTAAATTATAAGCCGTCCCCATACCGATGTGTGGCTAATCGCTATTAACCTCGGCATCGAAGAGCATTGGGACATTTAAAATGATTTATAATAATTGAAGCTCTTTATTTTCATTTTAATTTAAGCACTTAGGGTTTACCCCGGGTTTACGACGCGTAGGACCACATATCGATGTGTGGGCCCTATTTCCGTAGTCCATATGCTAGCTAGCCGAGAGGCCGTGCATATGTACCGATCGCCCCTGGGTAAATAGAGTTGCGTGCATACCCTCGAGAGAGGACAAGCGTAATTCTACCGGATTGGGTTCCCCACCCAATAGCGGGGTTCTTAGCGTAAAGCGGGCGTTAAGAGGAATCCTTCGTCGGACTAACGTTCGGTCGAATAGTCTTAACGTTTAGGTGAGCGATATCCCTATAGCTAGGTGAGCTCACATTTGTGGAACCTCCACGGCCAAGTTGCCTTATTATTAATTTGAAAACTAAGTCTTTTTATTATTAAAAATTATTTTAGTCTTAATCTGATTCGATGCCGAGCGTTAACCCTTCATCGAATATTTCCTAAATCGTTTTTTCGCTCCTTTGCTTTTCCGTCTTTTATTAAGTAAAAAAATCCACCTTACTTTCAGTAAAATAATAGTCCTCCCGGAGGAGTAAGAATAGTCAACACGACCCCGAGAACAATACGACCTCGGTATTCCCCCGAATATCGAGTACTACTTGCGATAGGTGCACTTGCCTACCCGAGCGAGCCCGCGGCGATCGACTCACCGAACCAACCACAGTAAGAGTCTGTTCGCTGGCACATCAATTACCCATGGCCAAACATTTGGGAAAAATTCAATAAACATCAAATTAAATAGAAAAATTATGAATCTCTGATTTTAGACTAAATTTATTATGATAGACCTCTGGTAAAGTTTATAGGAGATTTGGAAGACAATCCGGAGTACCTCCTTTATACATCTCATATAGTATAGGGTGGTCTGCATATAGTAACTGCGGAAACTGAAATAGAGTTGGTAATGAATTTTGAAGAGTTGAATCCTCAGTAGGTTGCTGGTTTGGGTAAATAAAATAGTTCATCATTGGAAGACAGGATTAGTAGTGTGAGAGGTTGACTAGTGTTAGGTGGTGCTAAGAATCGGCGAAAGATCGTCCTTCCCGTAGGGAGGAAGTGTTTAATGCACTATGGCTAGATTCTGTAAAATTAATTAATGGTTGGGAAATCGGGTAACAACTAATAAGAGTAAGTGCCTTGCGAAAGGGAACTTTGGACGTAATCCCATCGTAGTTCCTAGTGCCTTCGAGAGCCCTTCACGGGTTATACCTTGGGCAGTCCTCGGCTAACCTAAATATTAGGTAAAACTGAATCGCAAGAGTAAGTAGAAATAATCTAGGATTGTACACACACTCCCCAGAGTTGTGGGTGTTAAGTTGGGTCACTCGGGCACTAGGCTCAGTGGATTTAGTGTTGGGCAGGTTGGCCCGGCGTGCTCTGGCTCGGTTATTGTTGTGATGGGCAGGTTGGCCCGGCGAGCTTTAGCTCGGTTCAGATACGTAAGGTTGCATGTGCATAAAGTAAAGGTGGTGGGTCTTTGGTATTGGAGTGTCGATGCACCGATGCCAGTACGTTGACTCGGCGAGTGTGGATTAGCACATGGCGAAGTTAAGTCCGGTGCGCAAGCCAGCAAGAGTACGCAGGAGCTCCTCTTTATGCACCAGCGTTGAGGCGTACGATAGGTCTGACCGGTAGTGCTTTACTGGTTTAGAGGTGGGCAAGGCCCAACCCACCGCTTCCGTCTGCCACTACAGAGGTATCCTGGGAGGTTCGGCTCCAGATAGGGGGAACTAAAGGTCTGTGTGCACAGAGTCGGGTGGGTGAGTTGCACTTGCATGATCGCATCATAACCCACTTGCATGTCATAGCATAATCATAGCATAAAACCTGTGTCACCTATTGTATAAGTGGTATGGGATGCATATACAATAGGCCTTGCAAAACGACCCCTTGGTCTATAACCTTGTGTGGGCAAGGTTATAAATTAAGGTTAAATTCTTTATATATATTGCAGATAATAACCGACATCCCAACATATAAATGGGTATGGGACTCTTTATACGACGGGAGCCCTGTAAAAGATCCCTTGCTTATATGTTTCCGTATAAGTTAATGTTACTTTTCATACATTACTTTACTGCCACATGTACTATAAAATTGCTAGTATAGGTCCGCTGCCATCTGTTTCTTGATTACTCTCCACCTTCAAGTCCTTCCCTTTCTTCCTCTCCGCTCGGTGCCTAGGGGCCATTGGGGGAAGGGGTGGGGGATGATAGGACTTAGTCTTATAGACTAACGGTTTTCGAATCACTTCATTTAGGGGATCGTAGAGCCCAGCATGGATGAGCAGCCCCGGAGGTCGGCCCATTTAGAGATAGGGCAGTCTAGCTCAGGAGTTCATACGGCGGGGACTGTGAGCCCCTGACCTTAGTACTGTTTTATTTTGCTTCCGCTTGAGTGACTATGTAGTGAGGATTTGGTGTATCGGGCTTAAGCCCTTATTTTCAGTACATCTATATTTTGTGGACTTTTGGTTAGAGTTTTTACCTCACTTGTGTTTACTGTACTTTTGTTGCTTTTCTGTGATCGAATCGGCCGGCAGAATCGGCTTTTCATAGTGATGACCCTTCAGGGCGTGAAGGTGTCACCGCAAAGCGGCGGTTCTGGGCCTAAGACCCCGGTGTTTTAAAAAAGAAAAAATAGAGGGGGTCTTATAAAAATTTCTCTAAGTCTTGAGTCTTTTGCAGTCTGTTGATGGCTGGTCCAAGCATTGTTGACTCTAAGGACATAGCCTAGACTCTAGAACTCATACATGACCCTGGCTATACATGTTGGGTCAAACATCCTAAATTAATTAAGGGTTGGGAAATCGGGTAACAACCAATAATAGTAAGTGCCTTGCGAAAGGGAACTTTGGACGTAATCCCATCGTAGTTCCTAGTGCCTCCGAGAGCCCTTCATGGGGTATACCTTGGGCAGTCCTCGACTAACCTAAAGAGTAGGTAAAACTGAATTGCAAGAGGAATTAGAAATAATCTAGGATTGTACCCACACTCCCCGGAGTTGTGTGTGTTAAGTTGGGTCACTCGGGCAGTAGGCTCGGTGGATTTGGTGTTGGGCAGGTTGGCCCGGCGTGCTCTGGCTCGGTTATTGTTGTGATGGGCAGGTTGGCCCGGTGAGCTTTAGCTCAGTTCAGATACATAAGGTTGCATGTGCATAAAGTAAAGGTGGTGGGTCTTTGGTATTGGAGTGTCGATGCACCGATGCCAGTACGTTGACTCGGCGAGTGTGGATTAGCACATGGCGAAGTTAAGTCTGGTGCGCAAGCCGGCAAGAGTACACAGGAGCTCCACTTAGTGCACCAGCGTTGAGGCATACGATAGGTCTGACCGGTAGTGCTTTACTGGTTTAGAGGTGAGCGAGGCCCAACCCACCACTTCCGTCTGCCACTACGGAGGTATCCTGGGAGGTTCTGCTCCAAAAAGGGGGAACTAAAGGTTTGTGTGCACAGAGTCGGGTGGGTGAGTTGTACTTACATGATCGCATCATAACCCACGTATATGTCATAGCATAATCATAGCATAAAACCCCTTTCACCTATTGTATAAGTGGTATGGGACGCTTGTACAATAGGCCCTACAAAACGACCCCTTGGTCTATAAGCTTGTGTGGGCAAGTTTATAAATTAAGGTTAAATTCTTTATATATATTGCTGATAATAACTGACACCCCAACGTATAAATTGGTATGGGACTCTTTATATGATGGGAGCCCTGTAAAAGATCCCTTGCTTATATATTTCCGTATAAGTTAAGGTTACTTTTCATACATTACTTTACTGCCACATGTACTATAAAATTGCTAGTATAGGTCCGCTGTCATCTGTTTCTTGATTACTCTCCACCTTCAAGTTCTCCCCTTTCTTCCTCTCCGCTCGGTGCCTAGGGACCATGGGGTAAGGGGTGGGGATGATAGGACTTAGTCTTATAGACTAACGGTTTTCGGACCACTTCATTTAGGGGATCATGGAGACCAGCATGGAGGAGCAGCCCTGGAGGTCGGCCCGTTTGGAGACAGGGTACTCTATCTCAGGAGTTCAGATGGCGGGGACTGTGAGCCCCTGACCTTAGTAGTGTTTTATTTTGCTTCCGCTTGAGTGACTATGTAGTGAGGATTTGGTGTATCGGGCTTAAGCCCTTATTTTCAGTACATTTTTATTTTGTGGACTTTTGGTTAGAGTTTTACCTCACTTGTGTTTACTCTACTTTTTTTGATTTTCTGTGATCGAATTGGCCGGCAGAATCGGTGTTTCACGGTGACGACCCTTCAGGGTGTGAAGGTGTCACCACAAAGCGGCGCTTCTGGGCCTAAGACCCCGGCGTTATAAAAAAGAAAAAAATAGGGGGTCTTACAAAAATTTCTCTAAGTCTTGAGTCTTTTGCAGTCTGTTGATGGCTGGTCCAAGCATTGTTGACTCTAAGGACATAGCCTAGACTCTAGAACTCATACATGACCCTGGCTATACATGTTGGATCAAACATCCTAATTTAGTGAACCTAGCTCAAATCCAACTAGGGATCCAACAATCTCTCCCTATTTGGATAAGGTCACTAATTACAGACTCACATTAATAACAAAGTAATAAAACATCTATCTGGTATGAAAAATTTAAATGTGCAGCAGATATATATGCATAATAAGCTTTGTATCAAGAAATATAAACAAGCAGCTTTTTAGAATAACAGAAAGACTGAAAATAGTTTATAATTTATTTCTTCTTCCTTTGCTCCTTGTGATTTTCCTCTTTGGCATTGTCTCCAGACTGTGTAAATATAATTTCCCTGTTAGGATCTGCATCTTGAGCCTTGGTCATTGTCATGTCAGCAGCCCCAGTGATATTAAGAGATGTAGCACTGGGCACTACTACTTCTGCATGCAGTTTCATATAATCATCAACATTAAAAAAACTTGTTAGTATTAGCAAACATGTTCAGTTTTTCTTTTCTGTACTTGGACAATGTAGAGTATTGAGAAGAATCCTTCCCTTCAGCTTTAGCTTTGTTAATCATGGAAAGACCAACCAGTTCCTGAAATCTGGCCATCCTAGCTGTTGTAGCTGTCTCTGGATCTTCAAATGGTACAGGTGGGGAAGCAGGTCTTTTGGGGCTTTCAGCCTTTTGATGTTCAGGGAATTATTGCTATTATTGTTGTTGTTGATTCTGCTTGCCAGATGAATACTATCTTTGCTGGCTGCTTCCTGAAGATGAGGATCTACCCTGCTGTCTTTGATAGGTCTGAAACTTGGTAGTGCTTGGAGTTGAAGAACTAGAAGCACCAGCAGCTGGTGGAGGAGGAGGAGGATCCTTTCTGTACTTTGAGGAGGTGGGGAATATCTTCTGCTTTTCTTCCTTTCTTTTTTCTGGTTTTTGGACAGCTACATCCATGCTGGCATGCCCTTGTAAGGTGTAATCTTCTGGAGTATATAATAAGGAGTGTCATTTGCTGGGTTTGGTTTTGGGGCAAGAGGTGGAGGTGCTTTCCTCTTCTTAGACACTTTTTTTCTTGGGCTCATCATAAGAGTCCTTACCATTTTCATCATCATCAGAAGAAGAATCCTGAGGAGCATCATATAAGACATCAATGGCCTTTAGTACTGATTTATCAATTGGCTTTTCAGCCAGAGTAGGAGCTGGAGGAGGAGAACTGCATGGAGCTGGAGCTGGAATAGAAGGGCTAGATATAACAATACTTTCAGCCACTGTTTTATTTTCTTCTTCTATATCTGCCAAAATCAGTGCATCAAGATCAGGCATGGGTGAATCATCCATTACAAAAACTGGAGCAGAAATATTTGTTGGAGGGGATGAAATAATGGTGGAAGCAGCTCTGGGTGGAGATGGAATGACTGGAACCACTATAGCTAGAACCTCTGTAGTTGGGACCTCTGTTGTAACAAAACTAGCCTTTAGTTGCATGGCAACTTTGGGGCTTATGGGAGAGGTGTAAGGAACTATAGACATAGATGGCTTGATACTGTCTGCTGGCAGGTTATTGAAGTAGGTTGTATCAAAACTGCTCAATAAATTTAAAAGATCAACTGTGGGATTTGTAACAAAATCACCAGCAGTATCTAGTTCAGCCAAAATAGGCTCATCCATCTCAGTATCTGAGTCTATTAAGTCTATGATTGCAGAAGGATCTTTTATATCTTCAGAAGAATCAGTCATAAAGGAATCAAACTCTGCTGCTGCTTCTGCTTCTGCAGCTTCTTTTGTTGCTGTTGTTGCTGCTTCAAACTCTGCTGCTGCTGTTACTGGAGCTTCTTCATCATGAAGCATCTCCCGCTGACTAGCTGTAGAGGGTCCTGGAGCCAATCCCTCAGAATAAGTGACAGGAGATAGAGCAGCAACTTGGGCAGATAGAGTTTGTATGGAGGCAGTGAGAGGAGCTAGAGCTTTATTTAAAAGAATTTGAAGAGAGGGAGAGATGAATGCAAGTAAATCTTTAGCAATGTCAGAGAAGTTTAAGTAGAGAGATTCTGGAGTAGTGGAGGAGTAGGGATTGTGATGACCATAATTTGAGCAAACATAAAATGCACTAGACATGTCTGTATGTGTGGAGTCAGGTGTAGAAGATGGAAGGTCTATTTGGACTAGGGAAGGGAAGGGGACAGAGGAAGGAGCTATTGTTGTAATGCCCCCCCTATCCGTCACATAGCATATAGCAGTAGGTCCGGCCGGGGCCTGACGCCGTATGCCACAGACAGACCGGGTGGTTACTTATGGAAACCATCCAACCAATCTCAACGTCCTACACAGAGCATTCTTGCGGAAGCAGTTTATAAAAGTTGCAAGAAAGAACCCAGCATTAGAGCATGAATGTCCACTAGAACAGAATAGGAATGTTGTACAAATACCCAAAACAAGACTTAAGGCCTTACAATATGTTTCACTTGAATATTACATGTTTTACAAACCACGGCACGCAGGCCGGTCATACATGAATAAAACAGTAAACACTTCCATTTTGGCCTTCGAGGGCCGGCTTCGCAAAAAGGGCTTTAGCCCGCTATTGACCGCTTGGTCCAGCTGCACCTGCAAGCAACAAACCACCGCACGGTGGAAAAACAAGGCAACGGTCAGCAATGCTGACCAAATTATAACGATCCCGCCCCCAACTCGGGGCGGCGATGCTCCTTCCCTGCATTTCATTAGCATAAGCGAGCAATGTATATCAATAGCCATTTCATCACAGACGTTGGCTCGTACGACCACACGCCCCGTGCACTCAGGGCACATTCTCGGTGAACCGGTCGATGTCACGTCAATTAAAGCCATTAACATTCCGGACTCACCACCGCCACTTAGATGGCCAAACCTATGAGCAATTTGTCTTCTTGGCATGGGTCACGTCAATTTAAGCCATTGACCGCCGAAGACTCACATCTATGCCAACAGCAAGTGCCACGTAACCTTAGGTCTCTTTAACCGAATGACATAGAGCGGGTAAGGTTCCATCTAACCCGTGCTCACATCGCAACGGCAATTTAAGCCATTTGCGCGGGTCAAACTTCCACCGAGTCCCATTATATCGCAAGTCACATAACTCGGTTATGTTCAAGTTGGCTCTCAGGCCACCAAGTTGGCAAGATCTCGTATCCGCCCAGTTTTCCGGGTGTACCTTTGGGTTAGTCCCCAAGTCTCCCTGCTGCAATCTACCGCGTAGAAAACCCGAAAAACAACCAATAGCACGGAGTCTTCTCCGGCCTTATGCAATGCAACATCACCGATCCAGACTAACATGTCCGGGTAGGCTTCACACATCATGCCTATGTCCGTTCTCGCATACGGACTCTAAACAACGGGTACTTCACATATCTACCCGAAGGAACGCCTCCAACTCTCCGCAAACTCGCGAGAGCGGGCTTCCTATGCTAGGAAAGAGAGCTATTCGTGCTCAAGATGAGGATCGTTACCCTTGCGTTCCTCTTTGGCGCCATGGAAAAGTAATCGGATGAAAACCACCGCACTAGCGTTGCCTCCGTGGATCCGGAGTCGGCTTGCGATTCGGAGCTCCGAAGCTCCTCCAATGGCGGATCTAGCTCCTTCTTCCTCCCTTGGCTCTTCTCTCTCTCCAAGGATTTAGAAAGATGATAAGGTATGAAAAGTGAGGGTTTTCCAAGTCCACTCATGGGTATATCCTCTCAGGAACAACCCCCAGCCGTTGGATCTCCAGTTAAAGAAATGAACGGCTTCGATTCGGGGCTGAAATGCCCAATCTGGACCGAACACAGCCTGGCACACGCCCGTGTCCAGGGCCGTGTGCCGCATTCGCCGTCGAAATTGAATCGCCTGGAACCTCACACGGGTATCGAACACGCCCGTGTTCGAGCTGACATGCCCGTGTTCCACCTCACACGGCCGTGTGGCCGGCCGTGTACCCCATGATTTTTCCCCATTTTCAACCCGAGCACTGCACGGGTTCTAGGACACGCCCGTGTCCTTACCCGTGTCACTTTGACACGCCTGGACCCCAGGCCGTGTACACGGTCTCGACATTTCGTCGAGCGAAGATCGTTGACCTGATGACACGGCCTTGGACACGCCCGTGTCCTAGGCCGTGTGCCTTGTCTCGACGATCGTCGAGCGAATCTCGACGACTCCCTGGGACGATCGTCGACACGGGTCGACACGTCGTGTGACACGCCCGTGTCGCGGGCCGTGTGCCCAGTCTCGACGAATCGTCGAGTAAATCTCGACGACTCCGCGGCTAAGTGTCGACACGGGTCGACACGCCCTTCGACACGCCCGTGTCGCAGGCCGTGTGCTATGTCTCAACGAATCGTCGAGTACATCTCGACGACTTCGCGGCTAAGTGTCGACACACGCTTGACACGCCCTGGGACACGCCCGTGTCCCAGGCCGTGTGCTTGCAGCCAGAACCCAAAACTGGCCCAAAACGTCCCCCTTTTGCTCCTTTGAGTTTCGGGGCGTTACAACTCTCCCCCTCTTAAAAGAATTTCGCCCACGAAATTACATAACTGAAAGAGATTTACAAAATCAAAATTTTGTACCTGAGCGGAACAACTCCGGATACTCGTCAAGCATAGTCTGCTCTCGCTCCCAAGAGAGCTCCTCACGACCGCAATTGTCCCACCGGACCTTGACCATCCTGATCTCTTTATTGCGTAGCCGCTTGACCTCCGAGTCCTCGATCCGCACAGGCTTGACCTTTGTCGTTAGCCCACTATCCACCGGCACTTGATCGACCACGATCACTTGCGTAGGCTCTTGCACCGCCTTCCGAAGCACCGAAATGTGGACTACATCATATAAACCACTAAGCTCCACTAAAAGCTTCAACCTATAGGCCGCTTCACCAACTCGCTCCAGAACCTCAAACGGTCCAAGGTATCTTGGGCTTAGCTTTTTCAATCGCCGCACCCGCGAGACACCCTTGAACGGCTTGATCTTTAAGTATACATAATCGCCCACAGCGAACTCCACGTTCCTGTGCTTGGCATTATAGTACTTTGCTTGCCGGTCCTGAGCGATAAGCAACCTCTCCCGAATGGTTCTCAACAAAGAAGTAGCATCATCCACTTCCGATCCCTTATACAACTTTGACTCACCCGTTTCTAACCAAAACAACGGCGTGCAACATCTTCTACCATATAGGGCCTCGAAGGGCGCCATTTGAATACTCGCTTGGTATCTGTTGTTGTATGCAAACTCCACCAAATAAAGGTGGTCTTCCCATTGCTTTCCGAAATCTAAGACACACATGCAGAGCATGTCTTCCATGGTTCTATTGACCCTCTCGGTCTGCCCATCCGTTTGCGGGTGGAAGGCTGTGCTGAATTTCAGCTTTGTTCCCAACATTTACTGCACAAGCCTCCAATCATTTGACGTGAACCGCCCATCTCGGTCACTCACGATGCTGCGGGGCACACCATGAAGCCGTACTACGTTATCCACATAAAGCTTTGCCAACGTCTCCACCAGATCATCCTTCCTATGCGGAATAAAATGGGACACCTTCGTTAATCGATCGACAACCACCCAAATGGCGTCGTTTCCCTTTTGCGACCTTGGCAAACCGTGCACAAAGTCCATAGAGATGTCGTCAAATTTCCACTCCGGAATAGGCAAGGACTTAAGAAATCCTCCCGGCTTTTGGCACTCCGCCTTAACCAAGGCGCAAGTTTGGCACTTCGCTACGTATAGCGCCACATCCTTTTTCAAACCCGGCCACCAAAACAGTTTCTTTACATCACGGTACATCTTTGTGCTCCCCGGGTGAATTGAGTACTTGGTATGGTATGCCTCGTACAACAATTCCACCCACAAATTACCCACACTTGGGTCGCACGGACGACCGTCTTTCCAACGCAATCCGTCCTCCACAACGAATTGGGAATTTTGACCCATCCAGAGCCTCTACCACGAATTGCTTCATATGAGCATCCATATCCTAAGCCTGCCGAATACGATCCGCCAGTTCAAATTGGACTTCGGGCCAATTCAGAACTGCTTCAGCACTTGATTGCTTGTCCACACAAACAATCTCCAACGCCTCCAACTCTCGCACCAACCGCTCATCATGCACCGATAGCCAATTGGCTTGAGCTGGGGCTTGGCGACTCACCGCGTCAGCAACCGCATTCCCTTTATCAGGCGTGTAGTGGATCTTGAATGTATAGTCTCCCAAGAACGCCATCCATCTACGCTGCCGCAAATTTAGATCCTTCTGACCAAACAGATATTCACGCTCTTGTGACGAGCATAGAGATCCATTTTCACACCGTTCAAAATTATGCCTCCACAGCTTCAAGTCTAAAACCCACGGCCACTAACAACAATTCATGGACCGGATAGTTCCTCTCGTGCACTTTTGGCCGTCTCGCGCCATACGCTATTACACTTTCGTGTTGCAGTAGCACGCAACCCAACCCGCTGCCCGAAGCATCGCTATTAAATCTCATAGCCTTCGGTCCCACTCGGCGAAGTCAGCACTGGCGCCGTGGTCAACCGACATTACAACTCCTCGAAAGCTCGCGCGCACTCCGGCGTCCAAACGAACTTATGCTCCTTCCTCGTCAAAGTAGTGAGAGGTAACGCTATCCGCGAGAAGTTCTCTACGAAGCGCCTATAATAGCCGGCAAGCCCCAAAACGCTCCGGACTTCTGCTACCGTAGCAAGCTCAGGCCACTCCCGTATCACAACAATCTTCGCCGGATCCACAGCAATACCCTCTCCACTCACTATATGCCCGAGGAGCGCCACTGAGGATAGCCAAAACTCGCACTTCGAGAACTTGGCATACAACTGATTTCTCCTTAGCGTCTCCAACACCAAACGAAGATGCTTGAAGTGATCTTCCTCACTTTGCGAGTACACCAAAATATCGTCTATGAAGACGATCACGAAATGGTTCAAGTACTCCCTGAACGTCCTGTTCATCAAGTCCACGAATACTGACGGCGCATTAGTCAGCCCAAACGGCATGACCGTAAACTCATAATGCCTGTGTCTCGTACTAAACGCTATCTTCGGGATATCACTCTCCCTTATTCGCAGCTGATAGTACCCAGCCTTGAGATCCAACTTCGAGTACACCGTTGACCCGACTAACTGATCAAAGAGATCATCAATCCGGGGGATCGGGTACTTGTTCTTCTCCGTCAGCTTGTTTAACTCTCGATAATCAATACATAGCCTCAAGCTTCCGTCCTTCTTCTTAACAAAGAGGACCGGTGCGCTCCAAAGCGAAGAACTCGGGCGCACATACCCTTGCTCCAACAACTCATGCAGTTGAACTTTCAGCTCCGCCATTTCCTTAGGCGCTAGCCGATACGGAGATCGTGACACAGGCTTTGCACCTGGCACTAGCTCGATCGTAAAATCTATCTCCCGCTGAGGCGGGGCTCCAGGAAGATCCGCGGGGAACACATCAGGGTATTCCGATACCACTGAAATACAATCCAACACGGGCTTCGGCTTTGCAACCTCCACTAGTGTAACGAATAGTTCTGCTCCAGCACAAACCGCCTTCACCACCTGAAGAGCAGACATCAATGTCTTGCTCGACCCCTTTAAGCCCGTAAAAGTCGTTTCATGACTTGCACCCAGCTTGACTTCCTTGCTACCGCATCTATATTGGCTTGCTGCTCCGAGAGCCAGTCCATACCAAATATAACGTCGAACTCCACTAACGGCAGTAATGACGCTTGCAAATCGAACTCCTGATTCCCAATCCAAAGCTAAGCGTAACAACGTCTACCCGCGCACAATGAGCACCATTGGACTATAACGCATCCAATTTGTCTTTTACCATCAAAGGAGGTACTCCGGCGCACAATATAATTCCTAATAAAGGAATGCGAAGCTCCCTAAACGAATGGTGCTCTCGCAGATAAAGTAAAGTCGCAACAAAGGTTAGCACAAATAGTTCTAAGCTACCATGCACTAGGGCGACAAGTGTTTAAGGCAAAACTATCTTTAAACCATACCTGTCGTCACGACGGCGTGCTTCCTCCAGGGCTTTAGGCACTCATGAGCATAATGCCCCGGCTCACCACAGTTGAAACATGTGCCCGGGGTCTGACCCGTAGTCGCCCCAGAAGCACCAGAAGGAGCTGGACCCGAAATCCTATGCTTCTTATACCATTTTCGATATACAGACTTTGAGGTGTTCGGCACTTTGAATGCCGTTTCCTTTGCACTAACATCCTTGATTGCTCCTGACATAGCTTTCTTACCCTTCCGAGCACCATTCCAACAGTCTCGGGCAAAGTGCCCTTTCTTTCCACAAGTATAACAAGTGTAAGTAGCTTTACTAGTCGATTTCATAGCCCCTTTCTCCAGCATTCTGCCGGATGCAGCTCTTATGGGGTTTGTATAGTTCGATACCATGGTCGCTGGCATCGGGAGGGTCTTCCTCAAATCTGCCTCCAAAGATCTAGCTGATTCCACCAAGGCTCGGAATCCCAATAACTTTGGTCCTAGCAGTAGAACTCGTAACTCGGCACGCATGCCACTATAAAACCTATCGACTGTAGCTTGCTCATTATCCACCTCGAAGCATGGGTAGCGGCTTATCATAAGAAATGCTTGCAAATATTCCTCAACTGTGTGCGCTCCCTGCACTAAACACATATTCAGCTGCTGCCCCAATGGTCTACCAAAGGTCATCTGCTGCATCGCGCCCACCGGCGTTGAAGCCACAACAGGGGCACAGGGTTGTACATTTCCTCCAAGCTGTGCACCCGTCACAGCGAACACCGCTTCTACGATCCTTCTAATGGTTTCATACGAAGGAGGAGGCTCAAACACCTCACCGGGTGCACTATGCTCCTCGAAAACCGGACATTCTGGCTGTCCAGCACCGCTTCCGGTCACCTATAGTGGTACAAAACACCGTTAAGCGACCAAATAAAATTGCGAACAGCAATTATAGGAACACGCAGGTTCCTCAAACACGAGTATTTTCATTTCTAAGTGGACATTCATGGGTTCTTTTTACTGTTATTACGATGACGCACACAATGTGCTCACCACCCCTTAAAAAGAATTCGGCCACGAATTCCCTTAAGCCCGACCAAAACCAGTAGTCTGATACCAAATTATAATTCCCCCCCCCCTATCCGTCACATAACATATAGCAGTAGGTCCGGCCGGGGCCCGACGTCGTATGCCACAGACAGACCGGGTGGTTACTTATGGAAACCATCCAACCAATCTCAACGTCCTACACAGAGCATTCTAGCGGAAGCAGTTTATAAACGTTGCAAGAAAGAACCCAGCATTAGAGCATGAATGTCCACTAGAACAGAATAGGAATGTTGTACAAATACCCAAAACAAGCCTTAAGGCCTTACAAAATGTTTCACTTGAATATTACATGTTTTACAAACCACGGCACGCAGGCCGGTCATACATGAATAAAACAGTAAACACTTCCATTTGGGCCTTCGAGGCCCGGCTTCGCAAAAAGCGCTTTAGCCCGGTATTGACCGCTTGGTGCAGCTGCACCTGCAAGCAACAAACCACCGCACGGTGGAAAAACAAGGAAACGGTCAGCAATGCTGACCAAATTATAACGATCCTGCCCCCAACTCGGGGCGGCGATGCTCCTTCCCTGCATTTCATTAGCATAAGCGAGTAATGTATATCAATAGCCATATCATCAAAGACGTTGGCTCCTACGGCCACACGCCCCGTGCACTCAGGGCACATTCTCGGTGAACCGGTCGATGTCACGTCAATTAAAGCCATTAACATTCCGGACTCACCACCGCCACTTAGACGGCCAAACCTATGAGCAATTTGTCTTCTTGGCATGGGTCACGTCAATTTAAGCCATTGACCGCCGAAGACTCACATCTATGCCAATGGCAAGTGCCACGTAACCTTAGGTCTCTTTAACTGAACGACATAGAGCGGGTACGGTTCCATCTAACCCGTGCTCACATCGCAACGTCAATTTAAGCCATTTGCGTTGGTCAAACTTCCACCGAGTCCCATTCTATCGCAAGTCACATAACTCGGTTATGTTCAAGTTGGATCTCAGGCCACCAAGTTGGCAAGATCTCGTATCCGCCCAGTTTTCCGGGTGCACCTTTGGGTTAGTCCCCAAGGCTCCCTGCTGCAATCTACCGCATAGAAAACCCGAAAAACAACCAATAGCACGGAGTCTTCTCCGGCCTTATGCAATGCAACATCACCGATCCAGACTAACATGTCCGGGTAGGCTTCACACATCATGCCTATGTCCGTTCTCGCATACGGACTCTAAACAACGGGGACTTCACATATCTACCCGAAGGAACGCCTCCAACTCTCCGCAAACTCGCGAGAGCGGGCTTACTATGCTAGGAAAGAGAGCTATTCGTGCTCAAGATGAGGATCGTTACCCTTGCATTCCTCTTTGGCGCCATTGAAAAGTAATCGGATGAAAACCACCGCACTAGCGTTGCCTCCGTGGATCCGGAGTCGGCTTGCGATTCGGAGCTCCGAAGCTCCTCCAATGGCGGATCTAGCTCCTTCTTCCTCCCTTGGCTCTTCTCTCTCTCCAAGGATTTAGAAAGATGATAAGGTATGAAAAGTGAGGGTTTTCCAAGTCCACTCACGGGTATATCCTCTCAGGAACAACCCCCAGCCGTTGGATCTCCAGTTAAAGAAATGAACGGCTTCGATTCGGGGATGAAATGCCCAATCTGGACCGAACACGGCCTGGCACACGCTCGTGTCCAGGGCCGTGTGCCGCATTCGCCGTCGAAATCGAATCGCCTGGAACCTCACACGGGTATCGAACACGCCCGTGTTCGAGCTGACACGCCCGTGTTCCACCTCACACGGCCGTGTGGCCGACCGTGCACCCCATGATTTTTCCCCATTTTCAACCCGAGCACTGCACGGGTTCTAGGACACGCCCGTGTCCTTAACCGTATCACTTTGACATGCCTGGACCCCAGGCCGTGTACACGGTCTCGACATTTCGTCGAGCGAAGATCGTTGACCTGATGACACAGCCTTGGACACGCCCGTGTCCTAGGTCGTGTGCCTTGTCTCGACGATCGTCGAGCGAATCTCGACGACTCCCTCGGACGATCGTCGACACGGGTCGACACGCCCTGCGACACGCCCGTGTCACGGGCCGTGTGCCCAGTCTCGACGAATCATCGAGTAAATCTCGACGACTCCGCGGCTAAGTGTCGATACGGGTCGACACGGGTCGACACGCCCTGCGACACGCCCGTATCGCAGGCCGTGTGCTATGTCTCAACGAATCGTCGAGTACATCTCGATGACTTCGCGGCTAAGTGTCGACACACGCTTGACACGCCCTGGGACACGCCCGTGTCCCAGGCCGTGTGCCTGCAGCCAGAACCCAAAACTGGCCCAAAACGTCCCCCTTTTGCTCCTTTGAGTTTCGGGGCGTTACAATTGTAGAGGATGGAATTTGTGGTGTGGAGATGGGTTCTTAATGTGGGGATGATGGTGGAATCACCAGATTGAATGTGTGGGAGGAGATAAAGGTGTCAGGATCTTGGATAGTTAAGTGAGGTGGAAGGGGGGATTGAGGTGGAGATGGTTGTGGTGATTGGGAAGGAGAGGGTTGATGGTATTCCTGAATGGGAGAGGCGGGAATTTCAGTGATATTTATTTGTAGAGAAGTTGCAGGAGATGAAGCTGAAGTTGGAATATGAACTGGTTCTTGTGGTTGTTGTTGTGGTTGTTAAAGAGAAGAAATGTTGGAGGAGGAGGGAACTGCTTCTGAGGGTGAGGGAGAGGCTATGACTGCCCTTGTGCTTTCAGAAGGCCTGGAGGAAGAGTATGGAGCCTTGGAGGGCTTAGAGATAGTCCTCTCCCACCTGCGAAAGAGAGAACAAGTGAGCCGCTTGGAGGCATTGATGAATATGGTCGGGGAGACCAGTGATTCAGCAACTTTCTCCTTTAGGACGATTCCTAATATTCTTCCAAAGCAAACTTCTTCCTTTGTATTCTTTTTCTTAATCAGATCAAAAATGATCTGAGCACAGTTTACCTTCTTCTTGTTAACCACATCACACATAACCAGGAATTATTGTATGGTGATTTAGTCATGTGCAGTGTTCTTCTCCATCAGCACTTTACCATAATGTCTGCTAGAAATTTTAACTCAGCAGACAATTGTTTCTTCAGCAACTTATTTGGGATTTCTACAGAGTAACCCATCATACTCAGCATTATATAAAACTCCTTAGTATCCATTTCTAACTCTTCTTCACCATTACTTAATCCAAAAATTTCTGTTAGGATGGCAGGAGTAAGAGAAATAGCGTTACCCGATACTGTCCCTGTCAAAGTGTTCTCATCTGGGGTGGAGGAAGTATAGACCCACTCCCTGATTTCAGTACTGGCGAGTTTGATCCTGGTTGACATTAGAGTCTTTAACTGCTGTTCTTCAAGAAGTTGCAGGAATTCCAGAAAGATTGGGTCTAAATGCTTGAAGGAATCAAAATCGACATCAAAGCCGGTGTCAAATTTCATTGCAGCAAGTATTCCTGCTGGAATCGCCATTAGAGCACCTGAAAGAGAAAAATGACAATCAAATGCAAAGGAACTGAAAGCGCGGGATGGAGATCGAAGAAAACCAAGATATAAGGTTTTCTAGAATATGAATCGACAAACTCCATTCCACGAAAAATAAAATAATTCTTCGATCTGAGATCGACGAAATAATTTACAGTTAAATAATTCGTCGAGCTCAGTCTGAAGATTTGAAGACATTTCATCGAGCTCCATTCGACGAAAGTTTTTTGAAGCAGATTCGTCGATCTCCGGTCGACAAACACAACTTCACTTACAGAGAGTTCGTCGATCTCCGTTCGACGAATATCTCAAGAACTTTCCCCAGTTCTTCGAGCTCCGTTCGACGAACTTTGGCAAATTCGTCGAGTGTAGACAGAAATTAAAATAAGGCTTCTCCATTGATCATTCCAAGCTGATTTATAAAAGAACAGGTGATTTCTTTCATCCAAGGGTTTGGTGAAAATATCAGCTCTTTGTAAATCAGTGTAGATATAAATAAGTTTAATTTTGTTTTTGTCTACGCCCTCTCTAATGAAATGATGCCTAATGTCTATATGCTCAGTCCTATAGTGATGGACTGGATTCTGTGCTATGGATATAGCACTTGTGTTATCACATAGTAGAGTTGAATTATTTAAGTTGAACAATAGTCCAGGAGTTGATTCTGAATCCACAACATCTGTAAACAGCAACTGCCAGCTGCTATATATTCTGCTTCAACTGTTGATGTAGACACAGATGATTGTTGCTTACAAAACCAAGACACTAGTCTCATACAAAGGAACTGGCATGTTCCTGAGGTACTTTTCCTGTCAACCCTACATCCAACATGTCAGCATCTGAATATCCAGTTACATCAAATTCTGACTCTGTAGGATACCATAGGCCTAGACCAGGACAACTCTTTATATATCTCAAAATTCTTTTTAGAAACATTAGGTGAGATTCTTTAGGGTTCACTTGGAACCTAGCACAAAGGCATGTGGCAAACATTATATAAGGTCTACTAGATGTAAGATATAACAGGGACCCAACAATGCCCCTATACAACTTTTGGTCAACAGGTTTCCCATGTGGACCAGAATCTATTACAACATTAGTAGTTATAGGTGTTTTCTTTGCTGAGGCATCAGCCATCCCCAACTTTTTAAGAAGCTCTTTAGCATATTTAGCCTGGGAGATGAAGATGCCATCAGGTAGTTGCTTCACTTGGAGACCAAGGAAGTAGAAGAGCTCACCCATGCTACTCATCTCAAACTTAGAATGCATGAGGTCAGAGAACCTCTTGCATAGTTTATAGTCAGTAGACCCAAATATGGTGTCATCCACATAGATTTGTACTAACAAGATTTTATCCTTATGTTTCCTAGTGAATAATGTTTTGTCTACTATGCCTCTAATGAATTCATGCTCTATCAGAAAGCTAGCTAAGGTCTCATACCAAGCTCTAGGAGCTTGCTTTAGACCATAGAGGGCTTTATGCAATCTAAATACATAAGAGGGATGGGTTGGAGAGACAAAACCTAGAGGTTGTTCAACATAAACCTCTTCTTTTAGTACTCCATTTAGAAAAGCACTCTTTACATCCATCTGGTTTACTTTAAACTTTTTGTAGGCAGCATAGGCAAGAAAGATTCTAATTGCTTCTAACCTTGCAACTGGTGCAAAGATTTGATCATAGTCTATACGCTCTTCTTGGTTGTATCCTTGAGCAACACGCCTAGCCTTGTTCCTCACAATTTCACCTTGGGCATCTAGTTTTTTTCTATATACCCATTTGGTTCCAATGACTGGTTAGTCTTTGGGTATTGGAACCAAATCCCAAACTCTACATCTCTCAAACTAGTTGAGTTCCTCTTGCATTGCAATAATCCAATGTGGAGCTTGCTCGACATCTGTTCAGGTTTGAGGTTCAACTTGAGAGAGAAAATAGGCATGCATCACATCTTGGTTGAGTTGATGCCTTGTCTGTACACCTACTGTTATGTCTCCAATCACTTGGGATCTAGGGTGATCCCTTAGTGTGACAAGATCAGTGGGTGGAGTTGGTTCAGCAACAGCATTTGGATTTAATTCCTCTTATGGAATTATGTTTGATGTTGAATGAGGTTCAATGTCTTCCAAAGATTCTTCTTCACTGTCTTCATCAACTTATGGAGAAGGATGTGTTGGAGCATCTTGGGTGAGTTTAGTCCATCTAATTTCTCACACAAGTGAGGTACCTGCAAAGGATTTCTGGTAGAAATCTCTTTCTCCTTATAAGACATGTTAGTTTCATCAAAGGTAACATGAATAGATTTTTCAATTTTCAAGGAGGATTTGTTAAATACCCTATAAGTTTTGCTTACTTGGGAATATCCTAGAAAAATTCCCTCTTCAGCCTTAGATTCAAACTTTCTAATGTATTTTTTATTGTTATTATGTATATAGCATATGCAATCAAATACTTTAAAATAGGTGATTTTAGGTTTCTTCCCTTTAAGTAATTCATAGGGAGTCATATTCTTTAGTTTGTGTATCAAACTTCTGTTCAGTAAATAATTTGATGTGCTTACAGCCTCTGCCCAAAAGGATAGTGGCATCTAAGCATCTACAAGTAATGTGTCTGCATCTTTAATCAGGGTTCTATTCTTCCTTTTAGCTACCCCATTTTGTTGGGGAGTTCTAGGAGATGAGAAGCAGTGCCTGATACCTTCCTTCTCACAGAACTCATGCATAAGAAGAGACTGAAACTTTGTACCATGATCACTTCTGATCAATGCAACATGAGTAGAGTACTCAATCTGTATGGTCCTGAGAAAATCTGTAAGAACCTTAAAGGCATCTGACTTAGATCTCAGAAAGAACACCCAAGTGAATCTTGAGAAGTCATCTACAATGACTAGTGTATAGGATTTCCCTCCTAGGCTTTATATAGCAATGGGTCCAAAGAGATCCATGTGTAGCAAGTACAAGATCCTAGGTGAATCACTTTTATTAATTGATTTAAAACTAGATTTAGTTTGCTTGCCTAGTTGACAAGCCCTGCAAAGGCCTTCCTTCTTGTAGGGACCAGAAGGTAAACCTCTCACAAGGTTGTCTTTAGATAGCCTAGCAATGTTTATCATATTTACATGTCCTAGCCTTTTATGTCATAATTAATTTTGATTGCAAACTATATTAAGCAGACAAATATCTAAATTGGCAGAATAGAAATCAACTAAATAAATGTTTCCTTGTCTATTTTCAATTAAAACATTTTATTTTTCTTTATTAGAAATAATATAAGTTTTTGAATTGAAATGCACCTGATAACCTTCATCACATAATTGGCTTATTGAGATGAGGTTATGCTTGAGTCCTTTTACATAAGTCACCTTCTTGAATGTGACTGCTACAATCCTTACTTCTCCATAGCCTTCAGACTGGCCACACTTTGAATCACCAAAGATGACCTTTGGTCCCAGCTTGGACTTGTAATTGTGTAAGTTGTCTTTGCTGCCAGTCATGTGCTTGGAGCAACTGCTGTCCAGATACCATAGTTGATTTACAACTAGATAGCCCTTTTCCTGCAATGAAAACAGTTTGTTGTTCTTGACCCAGGTTACCTTGGGTCCTTTATATTGTTGATAGGAAAAGCTTGAAATCACAGAATACTCAGGTTGTGATTTATATCCTAATGGATGATATCTTCTGGGATGTATTATCCAATCTGCAATTTGATTAAATGGTTTCTTAGTTTGATTGGAGTTGGTGTTGTAATTATAATTTTTGTTAAGTCTGACTGGGTTCGACGAATTGTTGTGAGTTCATCGACCAGAGTTCGACGAAATGGAATGAGATCGTCGATCTCTGCTCAGATAATGAACAAGTTCATTTTCTGTGCCTCAAGTTCGTCGATCTCTGCTCGACGAACCATACAAAGTTCGTCGATTGCAATAAGACGAATAATCATAGCTAGAATTTACGTTCAGAGTTTGTCGATTAGAGTTCGACAAACTGGCCAAATTTCGTCGATCTACGTTCGACGAAATCTGCTGAACTTTGTTTTTATTCAAGGTTTTCTGATTTCTTTTGTTTTGACCTTTTAAGTTGGGCATTGTTTCTGTGGTTTCTTTATTGGTTATTATTTCTTTGCCCTTAGCATAAACAAATTTTATGGGTGTGGATAGTATGTTCTTTTTTGAGAATGGGGGGTAAACTTGATGATGCACCCAAGCCCATCTTGCCATTCAGTCTGGCATTGACTATGCTTGTAATGTCCATCAGCTTAAGGCTTCTCCCATTGAGAGATTCCTCAAGTTGTTTGGCCTCACATAACTCAGTTTTCAATCGAATAATTTGTTCATTAGCTAATGTAAGTTCATCTTTTAGCTTAGTGTTTTCATATTTCAGTGTCTCTTGACTAGTGAGTTTTTCACTAATTGCTTTGATTTCTTTTTCAGAATTTATTAAATCAATGCACATAGTTTTAAATTCAATTTTAAAATCATCAGAATTATAGTCAAAATATGAGAGTACCTGATCAGCTTCTGTCTCTGAAGCTTCTTCATTGTCATACTCTTCTTCATCTGATTGACTCCTGGAGGCATTAATGGCCATGAGGCATACTTCATTGGCCCTTGCCTCTTCTTCATCTTCACTGGAGCTGGAGTAAGTGGATTCATCCTCAGTTTCACTCCAGTATTCAGCTAAAGAGCCTTTCTCCTTCTTCTTGTATTTACTGGAAGAAGGCCTGCTGCTTTGCTGTCTTCTAGAATCCTTCTCTCTTCTCTTTTCCTTCTTTTGATTTTTTGGACACTCTGAGATGAAGTGTTCAGGTTCCTTGTAGCCAAAGCAAACCACTTCTTTAGTGGGGGTTTTGTCATACCTTGGCTTGTCATCCTGCCTGGATGACTTTCTTCTGAAATCCTTCCTTGCCATTTTATAGAATCTCTTGGCAAAGAGACTCATCATCTCTTCATTCATAGTTGAGGCTTCAGTTTCTTCAACAGCTTTAAAAGCTATGTTGTGCTCCTTCCTTGCTGGTGGAGGTGTTCTCTACTCAGCTGCTTCTCTGGATTTGATAAGCTGCTCATGAGATTTGAGCTTTCCTAAAAGAGATTCTGTGGAAATATCATTTAGTCTTCTGTCCTCCTTGATTTGCCAGATCCTTGAATCCCATGATCTTGGGAAGCACATGAGGATTTTGTCATTCACCTCAGTGAGGGTGATGTCCTTGTCCATGTCTTTAGCTCATTGATGATTTAGCTCAGCCTATTGTACATATCTGCAAATGACTCTACTTCCACCTTCTTGAAGTTCTCATATTGTGCTATGAGATTGGATCTTCTATCCTTTCTTTCATCAGCAGATCCAGCCACCATTTGGTTAAGGGAATTCCAAATGGCCTTGGCTGATGTGCATTCAGCCACGTTCTGGAAGATGTCATCTGACATGGTTTGGGCTAGAATATTCTTGTCTTTGGCATCAGCAACCCTTTCTTTCTTCTGGGCTTCAATCCACTCAGGTGGTGGAACTGCATTTGTGCTTGAAGCTGCTATAGATGTAGAGGCAGTATCTTGAGGAGGACTTGTCAAGATGGAATTGTAGATATTCTCATCAATAGAATTCATATATAATTCGATTCTTGCCTTCTAGATGGCAAACTTGTTTAAGTTGCATACTGGAGGTCTGGTGCTTGCATAATCTTTGTTCTGTGTCATGCTGTGAATATATATCTGATAGGAATAAAACTTAGATCTAACACAGGATCTTTTGGTTCAAGGGGTTAACTTGTACAACCAACGGAAACTTTCTCTGATACCAATTGAAAGCTAGGGGTTAGATCTGAAATACTTTAGAGGGGGGTGAATGGAGTATTTAGGGTTTATAAAATTTTTGCTAATTAATTCAATCTATTACTAGTGTTGCAAAAATTAAATTAAAAACACAAACATATCAAACTAGCTAGCACAGCCACAGTAAGAACAAAAGAAAAGAGCAACCCAGACAACAAAAGAATTTTATAGTGGTTCCCCAACCTGGGTACATGCGCTCTTCTACCACCCTGGTAGGAATCCACTCAGGTTTTTGATCAGGTGACTGCCACCAATGAGCTTTTGATCAGGTGCTCAAAAACCAATCCTCAAGTCTTTTGGTCAGGTGACTTGCAACCAGGAATAACTTTTGAAGGGAGTTAAGAACCCTTTATACAGTGGGGGATGAGAGAGTGATTTTTTCTTCACTTTCTCAGATACAACTGAGAGGACTCTAGTGGAAAAAATGATGTTAGCAAAGGCTCCCCCTAAGATATAGAATGGTTCAGGAAGTTGAAGCCTTGCTGTAAGGTGATAGGTCTTCAAACGTTTGCTTTGACCAGAAGAACTCCAGAAACTTCTTGACAGATAGAATGTTTGTTGTCCTTTGAAGAATCCTGGGATGTAGTAGGAAGAAGACTCTTGATCTTGAATGTATGTTCTTCTTCTTCTTCTTCAGCTTGATGTTCTTTTCTCTGGTCAAGGGCTAGGGCTTCTTATCTCTTGACAGTGTTGTTGCCCTGTGAGCTCTGTGTTCTGTATATTCTCTGTATCAGTTTTTCTATTCTCTTGTATTGTTATCTGTACTATCTTGTCGAGTGAGAGATGAAGAAAATCCCTTTTATATTTTCCATATAATTTCCCTTTGAAATTTGTATTCCTTTCTTCATTTAATGCTGACGGCCTGGAGAATATTTGCATTGATTGATTTCCCCAACAGTCCCATGGAAATACGGCAAGCAATAATCCTGATGAAGACCGTAATCAATGCTCGCTTCTAACGGTAATAATCAGAGAATATTTATGCATTGATTACTCAGGAATTATTGCAATAGAAAAGAGACAGAGGGAGGGAAATTTCTAAGTCTGAAACTTTATAGAATTCGTTGAACAGAATTCGTCGATCTGTGTCCAGAGTTCGTCGAACAGAGAAGTCAAGTTCGTCGACCAGATAATTGTTGTTCGTCGAGCTGAGATCCAAGATCGTCGACTTGAGGACGGAACTGCTTTCTCTGGAACCTTGCCAACTCTGTGCATCAAGATCGTCGAGCTGAGAATATAACTTCGTCGACTGAATAACAGAATTACATGTTTCTTGGACTTAAGAATGTTGAAGTAACGTATCCAGAAATCGTCGACCTGAGAGCTGGGTTCGTCGACCCGAGAATCGGGTTCGTCGACCTGAGAACTGGGTTCGTCGACCTGAGAACTGGGTTCGTCGACCTGAGAACTTCTAACTGCTACTTGATAATTCTTGCCAAGACTGTGGTCTAAGTTCGTCGAGCTGAGAAGATGAATTCATCGACTGAAGAATTATTCTGGACTTAGAATACTTGAGTGTTTCTGGTCTTATAGTGTTGAAGTAGATGATCCATAAATCGTCAAACTAAGATCCAAATTCGTCGAGCTGATATTCTAACTTCGTCAACTGGAGTGTGATGTTGGACTTCAAATACTTAGATGTTTCTGGAATAAGACGTTGAAGTAGAATACCCAGAGATCATCAACCTGAGAACCAAGTTGGTCGACCTGAGAACTAAGTTCATCGACTGGAGTTAATTGAAGAATTCTGGACTTAGAATGTTGAAGTATACTCTGGAAATCGTTGACCTGAGATTCAAGTTCGTCGAGCTCAGTTCAGAGAATTGTCTCTGATTTCGTCGAGCTCAGCACAACTTTCGTCGACCTGAGTTAGACGAACGTCAAACTAATTTTCTGAGTGTTTGAAATTTCTCTAAGTCTTGAGTCTTTTGTAGTCTGTTGATGGCTGGTCCAAGCAGTGTTGACTCTAAGGACATAGCCTAGACTCTAGAAGTCATACATGACCCTGGCTATACATGTTGGGTCAAACATCCTAATTTAGTGAACCTAGCCCAAATCCAACTAGGGATCCAACAGTATCGGGAAATGTGAGTACATATTTAGGCATGCTATGTGAAGCCCATCCAGACATGTGAGCCGGATTGGTGACGTTCTGGGGTTCCCAGAGAAGACTCTGAGGAAGTTGTATATTATCCGTTTGCAGGGAATAAGCACTATAGCCCCGAAAAAGGGGTGAGCACAATGTAATTGGTCTGCTTTTAGTCAACCAATGCTTAGCTTGCCGCCGTTTCTCGAGACGTCGGCGTACGGTTGTTGCATTACTAAGCGAGAAATGACATGCTTAAGCCCAAGTTAGTGTCTCCCTCGAAGGCATATTTTCCTTATGTTGCCGGCCTGCGTGCCGAAGTATGGAATTTATATTCCTGTAAATTAAAATGCTAGCGATGTCTTGTGCAAGCCCTAGAAGGCCTATATTACGTTGTTGGCGGCCTAATTGGGGATGCGTAAAGAAGAATTGCTCTGCGACATTGCGCTATTGGTAGGGCGGGTGAGAGAATTTTGCATAGACCCAAGGAGACACATCTGGATAGGAGAGAGTTGGTTTTCAGATCCTCCTTAGATGTTCCGGTCGGCCAAGAGTGCCCTCTGAAGGTGTCATAGCTCAGTATTTGGCTTGGGATGGGAAGAGTTTGTTAGTCTTCCGGGTATGCGGTGGGACCTCCATGCTGAGACCTTGGGTATGTCCCTTGTGTTCCTAGTCTTGTGCCTAGACTGTTTGCTAGAGGATAGTAGGTGCGCGGTCACCCCTCTTTTAGGACGCCGAATTCTACAGAGGTCAAATTTTCGCTTCAACATCTATCTCCAGAAAGTATTTTGGAGTGCCCATATCATTTGTGACCAGTTGTTGACGAAGATGCTTCTTTATCAAGGTTATCCCAGCTTGGTCATCTCCAGTGAGAAGAATATCATCCACATATACCACAAACACCATTAGACTTAGGGAGGTTTTGCGAATAAATAAGGAGTGATCGGTAGAACTTCTCGTAAAACCCACGGCCGCCACAATCCCGCTAAACTTGTCAAACCAGGCCCGAGGGCTTTGCTTTAGGTCATAGATAGTCTTCTTGATCCGACATACATGTGTCTCCCCCTGAGCAACATACCCTAAAAGTTGCTCCATGTAGACATCCTCCTGAAGATCCCCATACAGAAAGGCATTCTTTACATTCAGGTGTGAAATGGGCCAATCCCTATTGACAACCACAGAAAGGAGAACCCTGATAGTGCTGAGACGAGCAACTGGAGAGAAGGTGTCAAAATAGTCAACCCCATAAGTCTTGGTAAAGCCTTTGTCCACAAGCTAGGCTTTGTAAGGATCCACACTGCCTTCGGGTTGGAACTTTACCACAAAGATCCAGCGACAGCCAATGACATCTGTGCCGAAGGGAGGAGGAACTAGGGTCCACGTACCCCATTTAGTGACAGTAGAAATCTCCTCATCCATGGTAGCCTTCCAATATGGAACAGTAAAGGCCTCCTGATAGGAACGGGGAGTGGCAGTGGTAGAGATAGCCAGTACAAAAGCTATACTAGAAGGGGTAAGACGATCATAGGAAACAACAGTAGGAATCGTATGCTTGGTACACGCGCGAGCCCCTTTGCGAAGAGCAATAGGAAGATCCAGATCAGCGGGTTCCTCAGCATACTGAGCATCCGTGGTGGAGATAGCTATCCTAGGAGTAGAGAGTGACGGCGGTAGAGAGGAGGGAGATAGCGGAGATTGAGAGAGAGGAGGATACGATGGAGACGGTGGAGGAGGAAATACCTCAGTAGGTGTCGATGGGCTGGAGGGAGCAGGAGGAGAATCAGAAACAGCGGGAAGAGGAGAGTAGGCATCAGAGAAATAGGGAGCATTCTCGAAGAAGGTAACATCTGCGGAGATGAATTGCTTGCGAATAATGCGGTCAAAACATCAATAGGCTTTCTGAGTGGTAGAGTATCCCAGAAATACGCATTTGGTGGAGCGAGGGGAGAGTTTATCGCGAGTGGCGGAGGGAACGTGCACAAAGTCTGTGCACCTAAAGATGCGTAGAGGGAGAGTAAAGATATCCTTGCCCGAATACACCCAAGTACATCGAGAGAAGTCATCTATGAAAGTAACAAAATAAGAACTACCCAGACCAACGGTGAGGGTAGGAGCAGGACCCCAGATGTCGGAGTGAATGAGATCAAACGAACGGGTAGAGCCACGATCTTGCTTCGGTGGGAAGGTAGAACAGTGATGCTTGCCAAGTTGACAGGCATCTCAGTTGAGAGGAGAACTGTTCGGAGGGAGGTGGGGCAGAAGTTGACGAAAATGTCATGGAGGAGGATGACCATGGCTGAGATGCCACTGTAGATGATCTGCAGAAGAGGAGAAGGCAGAGAGAGCGAAAATGTTGTCGAGGAAGTAGAGGCTGCCTCTCTCAGTACCAGTAGCAATCGTCTATTGGGAGCACGTATCCTGAAATGAACAAGTAGTTGGAGTAAATATGACAGAGTACTGAAGTTGTTTGCACAAATAGATAACCGACAGAAAATTGCACGGAAACTTGGGCACATAGAGAGTGTCGGCTAAGCAAAGAGACGGAGTGACATGAACCACACCCGTCCCATGAACCGGGGAGGGAGAGCCGTCTGCAACAAGGACCGGGGGCAACCGATCATGTGTTTCGAGAAGAGAAAAGCACTAAGTATTGCCTGTCATGTGATTAGTCGCAATAGAGTCAATTATCCATTTACCTCGAGTAACCACATGATCACTACCTGATGACGTGACCACCGAGGTGGACGGGTTTGATGAGGAGGTGCAAGAGTCACCAGAAGGGCGAAGATGTGGATGTTTCATCCAACATCGATCCACAAGATGCCCGGTGCTGCCACAGTCAGAGCAAAGGAAGCGCGAAGAGATACGCCCACCAGAATGGTTGATGCAGAATTTATATAGTTTTAAAATATATCCAAACTATAATCCTGAAATAGGCAAGTGTGCCTATCAAAATATAGTATAGGAAATTGTCGAATTAGACTCGGGGCCTGTTGAGTACTCCTACTCATGCAAATTAATATTATTTTATCGGATAATAAAATGAGTGAAACTAAACTATAGCTAGAAAAATAAAATAAAAGATAACACTTGATCTAAACTCACTTTAAAATAAAATAATCTTATCATAAAAGCAAACTTCTAAATTACCTACTTCAACTGTGGAGGTTCCTAAATTACGAAAATGCTTCTCTCGAGAATATGCTCTCGACTAAACTTAGGTTGATCGATTAAGACCTCTCGATCAGTCAAAACCCTTAAGCTTGCTTTAGGAGGTGAATCCCTCTATTGGATTGACTCCAATCCGGAAGAGTTATGTCGTCCTCTCTCGAGGAGTGCATCAACTCCTTTTATCTTTGAGTGATCTCCCCATATCCGCAACCTCTCGGTCATTTAGGATACAGATCTTAGATCAAAATTGAAGCAAATTAATCAAAGATAAATCGAAATGATAACAATAGAGTTTGACAAAAATAATGACTTTCTGATATTAAAAAGTTTGTCATGATCAAGTGGTAATGAAAAGGGGAATACATGTAAGGATAAACAACTACAACCTTGAAATAAAAGTGCTAGAATTAAAGCCTGCAAGCTATGAAATTGAAAAGTACATAAAGGGAATGCATACAAACAGGAAAAGAAACTACTAAAACTACTCCTAGATTTGGCTCCCTCGATGCTCACCAAGCTTCTGAACTCATTTGGAATTTATAGGAAAAATTGCTGGGCGGTCACGCCCTTGGTCACGGCCGTGACCTAGGGCGTGTCAGGCTCGGAACCGTCATCTTGAAATCCCGAGAACGTTGGAGGAGAAACCGCCAAAATCTGTTAAATGATGGGTCACGGCCCTAGGTCACGCCCGTGACCTAGGGTGTGTCAGATCTATTTATGGAAAATGGCGGGAAGCTGAAAATGGCTGGAGTAAACTATTGTTGATTGAGGCATCACGCCACCTGGTCATGCCCGTGACCAGGGCGTGTCAAGCTGCAACGGAAATCTGGCGGCAACGGCAAGAACGGCTGATTTATTGGCTGGAAAACGCACCTGACACGCCCTGGGTCACGCCCGTCACCTTTGGGTCACGGGCATGTATGTGTATGTTCGACGTTCTTCGATCGACGATCTGAGCTCCTTGGTGTCACGCCCGGCATTCACGCCCGTTACCCATAGGTCACGCCCGTGACCATGGCGTGTAGCTTTAATCTAACGTGGGATGTACTTTGGAGCTTCCTTTATGGGCCATGGCCACCTGTCACGCCCGTAACCTAAAGGTCACGCCCGTGACAAGGGCGTGTAAACGTGATTTTCCAGTAATCTTCATTTTTATCTCTTGATCAGTCGTATAAGCTCCAATTTGCTATTAGCTGCCCAGATTGTCCTGAAATAAGAAAACAAATGATTTTAAGAATAATATTAAAATAAACTAACTAAAGTATTATTATTTATTAAATAAAAACTATATAAAAATAACTATAAATAAAGACTTATCAAATACCTCCATACTAAAGCTTTTGCTATTCCAAAGCAAAACTATGATAAGTACTTATAAGAAATTAATATAATTTTTTAATTAAACTAAAAATTTATTAAATCAAAATAAAGTTAAAAGTAAAATTCAGTGATTTAAATTTAAGTCCTAAAATATGAAATGAAAATGCGAAGAGCCAAATATATTTAGCAAAATGTTCTCATATAAATTAATTATACTTCAAAATTGAGCAGTTTAGCAAACAAATTTAGATTTAGAATTATTAACACTTTTTAACTAAAGAGACTTAAAGGAAAATTTAAACTACTACTTACGCTCTCCCAAAATTTTATTTTATTTCTAAAGCAATAATATTGGCTATTGGGTTTTGGGAATAAGGAAATTAAAGAGATCTTAGATTGGGGGTGATGAATTTTATCCTCTCACCACACACAAATTTTTTCTTTTTGATTTTTTTTCTCTTCAAATAAAAACAAAATTGCTTGGGAGTAATGAATTTTATTCTCTGACTCCTTTTTTTTTGGGGGGGGGGGGGTTGCATATGTGTACCAAAGAATATTTGATTCTCATGACATATGATCTAACCAAAAAAAAGAAAAATTACATATGTGTACTAGGGGATAATGAATTTTATACTCTTATCCACATGACATATGATCTAACAAGAAAGTTAAAAATAAGGGAAAGGCTTAACAAAATCTAAATTTAATTAAAGTAACTGAGAGAGCAACTATAGTAAATTAAAATTTCCTAAGAATCATAGAGCATAAAGTGAAGATAATTAAAATGTACAATTTGTTAATCTAAGTACTACAAAATTGAAACTAATTAGAATAAAAGAGAAAAAATGCTAAATAGTTTATTCTAAATAATTTTAATTCATAAAGTATTTCTGAAAATTAAATTGCCTAAAAAATAAATTCAACTAAATATGATAAAATAAAAGATTAGAAAATCAAAAATTATAGAAATTCTTATAAATTAACTCAAAATAAATTTCTGAAAAGTCACAAAAATTTAAGCAGGGGTTTATTATATTTTTTGGAATTGTTTTTTTATTATTTTTGTATTTTTTATAATAAAAAAGCAAACAAAAATTTTTTAAACTTTTTAAAGATTTTTATATTTTTTTTAAAAAAAATTTAGTTTTTTATATAATTTTTTAAATTTTCAAAGATTTCTTTTTTTTTTAATTTTTAAATAAAAAGAATAAATTAGAATCCACCACCATACTTAAAAATAAACATTCTCCAATTTTTATAAGTCAAGTAGGAGGAGGGGGGAAGAAAAACAATTTGTGAAAATCTTTTAAAAAAAATTCATAAAAACAAATAGATAAGCAAGGGGTGTCTCCCAAGAGCACTTTTCTTTTTCCCGTCTTTAAGCTAGACGGTGTGGGTTAGGAGAAAGGAAAATAAAAATTAAATCGAAGGGGCAACTCCTTTAATTTGCGCTTCGGTGAATACTCCGAAGACGCTCTCCCAGCTACTCGTCCGCTTGCTTCCTGAGTTTTCTTCTTTGAATGGTTGACTTAAGAAGGTAGATTCAAATCACCTATCCATACCTGAGGTGATTTGAATCTTTGTAGATGAGCGATAAATGGATCGGGGACAACGTTGTATTACAACGGCTCATCTTTTTTCTGAAACTTGTTAGGGAAAAAAATCAAAAAGATGCGCGTCAGAAAAATTTTCGCAAGGAAGAGGTTTTTGCGAAGTTATATGATTAGGTATAGGTTGTGTATTTTCTAAAATAAAATTGTTATCTAAAAGAAAATTACTGGGCACAATATTTTCACGAATTTCAATTTTTGAATATTCATAAGTGGAGTTTGAAAATTCATGAGGAGAAGAAAAAGCGAGAGAAATAGGAGAAGAAACAAGTTTTTCTTCTATTTCACCGGGTGTGCCCATAATTTTTAAAATATTTTTGATATAATAATTCTTCTTCCTCTTCCGAATAAGACACTATGGGGACACATGAAGATTCATGTTCCTCCATAGGTGAAACATTCGAAGTTGGAGTAGTATTATTACGAAAAGTAATAATTTCTTCTAAATTTTGGGAAGGAGGATCAACTAGAAATTTTGTAAAGTTCCCAAAATTAGAAGAAGACATGTGCTCTGTGATAAAAGAAGAATAAAAATTCGGATCTAAATATTTGTTCTCATAACTCGGAAAGTTTTTCGGTTGATCTTGCGAACAAGAAAAACCAAACTCCGAGGCGGAAGAAGAAATATTTATATCAAAAGAGTTATTCGCATTTGAAAAATTATTTTCATGAGGAGCACCACAATAATAACAAAAACTTAGACGCTTTTTTGCGGCTTCCAAAATATCTAGTTGATTTTGAAGCCTGACAATTTTGGCGGACAAATTAGATAACATTTTTTTTAATAAAAGAAAATAAACACAACCTTTTCCTAATAGAAATGAATTTGAAAAATAAAATTTAAAAGAGAATTGGGGATAGAGAAAGAGAGTGATAAAAGTAATACAATTTTCGCTTTCAAAATATCAACAAAGAAAAATTCCCAACAACGACGCCAAAAACTTGATGGAGAATTTATATAGTTTTAAAATATGTCCAAACTATAATCCTGAAATAGGCAATTGTACCTATCGAAATATAGTATAGGAAATTTTCGTATTAGACTTGGGGCCCGTTGAGTACTCCTACTCACGCAAATTAATATTATTTTATCGGATAATAAAATGAGTGAAACTAAACTATAGCTAGAAAAATAAAATAAAAGATAACACTTGATCTAAACTCACTTTAAAATAAAATAAACTTATCATAAAAGCAAACTTCTAAATTACCTACTTCGACCATGGAGGTTCCTAAATTACGAAAACGTCTCTCTCGAGAATACGCTCTCGACAAACTTAGGATGATCGATTAAGACCTCTAGGCCAGTCGAAATACCTAAGCTTGCTTTAGGAGGTGAACCCCTCTATTGGATTGACTCCAATCCGGAAGAGTTATGTCGTCCTTTCTCGAGGAGTGCAATGAAATCCTTTTATCTTTGAGTGATCGCCCATTATCCGCAACCTCTCGGTCATTTAGGATACGGATCTTAGATCAAAATTGAAGCAAATAAATCAAAGATAAATCGAAACGACAACAATAGAGTTTGACAAAAAGAAGGACTTTATTATATTAAAAAGCTTGTCATGATCAAGTGGTAATGAAAAGGCGAATACATGTAAAGATAAACAACAACAACCTTGAAATAAAAGTGCTAGAATTAAAGCCTACAAGCTATGAAATTGAAAAGTACATAAAGAGAATGCATAAAAACAGGAAAATAAACTACTAAAACTACTCCTAGATTTGGCTTTGAAAATCCACCTAGTGTCAACTATGTTCACCTATGGGGGGGAGGGGAATAGGTGACGTGAAGCGTATTTGCGGAATTTAAGACGGTACCTGCACAATAAAAACAAACAGCACAGCACACAGAATACACAGGCAATTTATAGTGGTTCCCCGACTTGGGTACATCCACTTTCCCCCTTCGACCTATCTCCCAACAAGGGACGACTCGGTCACTTCTCCAACAGGATTGAAATCCAATCCTTGCACTATCGGAAGGAACCCTTCCACACGTAGGAGTCAACACTCCCACAAACCGGGTTGCACCCAACCCTTACAACACGGAACAATCGTTCCTTTACAACAAAAGTAAAATAGAATGTACACGAGATACAAAATTCGTTTGGAGACTACGGTGTTCCTCTTCGTTCGACGACGTGTTCGTGAAGTCAACGAAGAGTCTACAACCTTGGTCTCTCTTGAAAAGGATCTCCCCGGAATCGGCGGCGGCAAGACAAGCGGCGGCTTGCTTCGGGATCGGCGGCTATGATGATGAGCGGCTGCTGAACTTAGAGATCCAATCTTCATAGCGAAGCTAGCTTGGTCTTCCAACGGTCACACGAGGATCGGTCGTCTCGATCGATTCGGACGGGGAAGTTTTTCCCGATCACCAAATCGAGAGACAAGAGATCTCTGGATAGACACGTGAGACTCAAATCTTGGCTAAGCTTCTGTCGCCGGAGATCGGGAAGAAACACGATCAACAGCGGCTACCGACTAGCGCGAGCGGCGACGGCGACGGCGGAGCAGTTTCCCGATTTTAGGGTTTGATCGTGCTCAGCTTCTTTTTTTGTGTAGGTCTACTGTTCAAAATACTCGTATATATATACTGTAGATACTACTAATTTGACCGTTGTGGGACCCACAAGAAGAATCCCGAAATCCGGTTCAAAATAGTCCAGCGGCAGAATCCGGTCTAGCAGCTTCCAGAGAAATCGCTAAGTAAAAATCGGCGAGAATCGCAGGTGATTCTCGACAAATCGGCGAGAATCAGTTAGTGATTCTCGACGATTCGTCGAGAATCACTAATGATTCTTGCCGAATCACTTTTTGATTCTCAACGAATATAACTTGGTCTTCAGGATCTGCTTTGCGATGGGTTCGGCGAGAATCACTAGTGATTCTCGCTGAATCTTACTTGGCACCATTTTGAGGTAGCCGGAAAGAATCGGCGAGAATCACTAATGATTCTCGACGATTCGGCGAGAATCACTAGTGATTCTCGCCGAATCGGCGAGAATCACTTGGTGATTCTCGTCGAATTGTACTTAGACGAATTTTCGTCTTTCCACCCAAGAGCTGCTCCTTGACCCATCCTTGCTCCTTGTCTTCTCTTGCATAAGCACGGCCCTGTACTTGAAAGCAAGTGCACTCCAATAGAGAGAGTACACGTAGGCCAACACACTGATCTGCTCAACGAGGGATTACGTCGTGCAGACCCGTGTATATTGACCTACTGCACCCTGACATTGGTGTGCACTTAGCGTGGAATAGCTGCAAGTACAACTTGAAAGATTTTATCAAATACATTGTCTATTGACCTTAGCTTGTCCAGGGGCTTCTTCAAATCAGGTACATTGTGGATACAATACCCAACAATCTCCCCCTATTTGAAGAAGCCTAAACCCTACAAGCTAAGGTGAATAGAGCATATGGGAATGAAAACCATAAACTTAAAATTGAGTTGAGTGAGTGCCATTACCAATACCAATTTCTTGGGAGTAAGCTTGGAGACACCTTAGCCTTAGTCGAGAGGGTAATCTCCCCCTTTTCGGCTTCTGCAAATCGGGGTCGGAGCATTTGACCCCTTGCTCCCCCTCAGTTCTTGCGTCTGTGCTCACACTTGAGTTCCTTGCTCCCCCTCAGATCGTGCACGAGCCTGGAGCTTCTGTAGTCTTCATTCCTCATAATTGAGCATCCCCAATTCAGTCTTGAAAAGATTGAACTTGGCCTCGTCTAAGGGCTTTGTGAATATATCAGCAATCTGCTTGTCCGTGGGGACATAACAGAGAGAGATGTCCTTGTTTTCCACGTGCTCCCGAATGATGTGGTAGCGCACTTCGATATGCTTCGTTCTGCTGTGCGAGACCGGATTTTTGGCAATGGCAATTGCACTGGAGGAGTCGCAGTACATTGGTATGTCTTTGAACTGAAGGTCGTAGTCGGCTAACTGGTTTCTGATCCATAGGAGTTGTGCGCAATAGCTGCCTGCCGAGATGTACTCAGACTCTGCTGTGGAGGTTGCAACACAATTCTATTTCTTGCTGTTCCAAGAGATAAGCCTCCTGCCGAGGAATTGACACGTCCCGGAAGTGCTTTTCCTGTCATCCCTACTTCCTGCAAAATCAGCATCTGAAAAACCTATTAGCTCGACATCATTGTTTCTCTCGTACCACAAGCCAAGATTGGGAGTACCTTTAAGGTATCTTAGAATTCGCTTTGCAGCGACATAGTGAGATTCCTTAGCGTTCACCTGATATCTGGCACAGACACATGTGGAGAACATGATATCCGGTCTACTGGCAGTAAGATAGAGCAGGGATCCAATGATGCTTCTGTATTTGGTTTCATCGAAAGGTTTACCTTTCTCATCCTTATCCAGAGACATAGTGGATCCCATTGGAGTCCTCATAGAGGTTGCACTCTCCATACCGAATTTCCTAAGGAGTTCATTTGTGAACTTCGTCTGAGAGATGAAGATTCCATCCTCAGACTGTTTCACTTGAAGTCCTAAGAAATACTTGAGCTCTCCCATATTGCTCATTTCAAACTTTCCTTGCATAAGTTTAGAAAACTTTTTGCAAAGATTGTTGTCCGTTGAGCCGAATATTATGTCATCGACATAGATTTGCACCAGCAAAATCTTGCCTTTGACTTCCCTGAGAAATAATGTTTTATCTATTTTACCTCTAGAGAACTTGTTCTCAAGAAGAAAACTAGATAACGTCTTATACCAAGCTCGTGGAGCTTGTTTCAACCCATATAAGGCCTTATTAAGAAAATAAACATGATTGGGATAAGTAGGATCGACAAAACCTGGGGGTTGAGCGATGTATACTTCCTCTTTCAAGTCTCCGTTCAAGAATGCTGATTTCACATCCATTTGATAGACTGTGAATCCTTTGTGTGAAGCATACGCAAGGAACAATCTGATTGCCTCGAGCCTTGCTACTGTTGCGAAGGTCTGGTCGAAGTCAATCCCCTCCTCCTGTCTGTAACCTTGAGCCACCAGCCTTGCCTTGTTCTTTATGATGACACCATGTTCATCCAGCTTGTTTCTGAAGATACACTTGGTGCCAATCACATTCTGCTTGTATGGTCTGGGAACTAGCGTCCAAACGTTGCAACATTCGAATTGATGTAGTTCATCTTGCATGGCCAGAATCCATGCCGCATCCTTGTTCGCCTCGTCGAACTTCTTTGGCTCAACCTGTGACAGGAAGCTAAGATGCAATACTTCGTTAATAGTACCTCTTCGAGTTCTGACACCGACACGAGGATCTCCGATGATCTGATCTCTAGGATGATCCCTCACGTGCCGGAGCTCTAGAAGTCTGGCGTCTGGAGCTTCAACTACTTCTTGGGCTTCTCTTTCTTCCAAGAGATTTGTTCCATTTTGATCTTCAACATTTTCAGATGACGTGGAGGTGGAGATTTTGACGTACTTAGGAGTGTCATCTTTAGCGGTCTCATCCAGACTCAGCTGTTCCAGTCGTGCACCTGCATCTTCAAGAATACCACTGGAAGAGTTGCTGTTAAGCAAACTTCCTTCATCAAATACAACATTTATTGATTCTTCTACCACTAGGGTTTTCTTATTGAAGACCCTATATGCCCTACTGTGGGAACTATAGCCCATGAATATGCCTTCGAAGCATTTTTCACCAAATTTAGTACGCGGGTACTTCCCATTATTCAGTACATAGCATCTGCAACCAAAAATCCTCAAGTAGGACATGGTTGGTTTCCTGCCTTTCAGTAGCTCGTAAGGCGTCTTACGATGATGCTTGTTGATCAATGCTCGGTTTTGTACATGACAAGCTGTATTGACATCCTCTGCCCAGAAGTATTCCGGGAGAGAAGCGTCTTTCAATATTGTCGTGCAGGCTTCAATGAGAGTTCTATTTCTCCTCTCCGCAACTCCATTTTGCTGAGGAGTGCGCGGGGGGAAAACTCATGAAAGATACCTTGTTCTTCACAAAACTCTGTCATAGCACCAGATTCGAATTCTGTTCCATGGTCACTTCTGATTTTGACCACAAAGCAGTTAAATTTGTTCTGAACCTGCTTGACAAAACTAGTGAAGATGTCAAATGTATCTGACTTTCGTTTCAAAACGAACACCCATGTAAACCGAGAATGATCATCAACTATCACTAGCATATAGGACTTGCCTCCCAAGCTATGAACTTGCATTGGACCAAACAAGTCCATATGTAAAAGGTAAAGACATCGGGAAGAGTCTTTGTCTGCAATGCTCTTAAAGGTAGCCCGAGTCTGTTTGCCCATCTGGCATGCAGGACAGGGGCTATCTTTGATGCACTTGATATTGAGAGCATCCCTTACTAAGTTCTTAGAAAACAGCATACTAATTGCCTTGAAATTAATATGTGCCAATCTCTTGTGTCATTGTTCACACAGATGCACTGCCTGTAGCCACAAGGCATACGGGGGTAGATGAATCTAAACTGAGAAAATCTAAGCAGAAGATATTTCTGCTCCTAATGCCTGATAATACCGTCTCAGAAGATGTACGTGAAATTATCAGACATTTATCCTTGCAGAACTTAACGTCATAACCTTTATCACATAACTGACTTACACTGATCAGGTTATGGTTTAACCCTTCAACATAAGCCACGTCGGTGATAGAGATTATACCGTTGGAAATCATACCGTAACCTCTGGTGACTCCTCGATCTGACCCTCCAAAGATGACTTTGGGTCCATTCTCGACTGGAGTGTAATCACGTAGCAGGCTTCTTGTCCCAGTCATATGCCGGGAGCATCCGCTGTCCAAATACCAGATCGGCGTTTTGGTGGCCTTTGGACATTCCTGCAAAACAAAATTAACTCGCCTTAGGAACCCAATCGAACTTGGGTCCTAGATTCCTGGTTAGCACTCTCCCCCTCGGTTTGTTAACCCTACGAGTGGTCGGCCTCGCAGTGCTAACATAGGGAGTCTCGTAATACCTTGGATTAAACCAACAATCCACGGCAAAGTGACCAACTTTGCCACAGCACCAACAGTCGAATCTGTTGTACCTCTTCCTAGGCTCCTGCCTTACCCTGGGAATGGTGGGTACAGCTGGGGCCTTGGATCTGGAGGTGGAGGCCTCATGGTGACAACAGTCACATGACTTCGTCACCTTCTGTATAACAGGCTTGGCTTTTGGTGCCTGCTTTCCATTATGGCCGCTAGAGAACGGACCATAATTTCCCATGTGGATTTCCTCATAAGGTGCCTTGAAGGCACTCTCACCGAAGTTCCGGGGAAAGGTCCAACCGTCATACCGGCTCTTTGGCTTTGCAACCGAGGGCTGGAAATGATGGCCAAATGTTGACTCAAAGTCATGTTGGTTGCAAGGAAAGCCAGGCTTTCTGAACGCAACAGGACTAAGCGGAGCCTTTCCCTTTTCATCAGCAGAGGTCTTCTTGGCGGCCTTATTATTCCTCTGGTTCTTGTTTCTCCTGGATGAGGAACCAGATACCCCTACATGCCCCAAGCCAGCTCCTTTGGCCTGAGCAGAGAAGGTATCAACGACTGGAAGAACTATTTTTGGCATAGAGAAGCTCTTGACCATCTTCATTTCTGCTGAAAGTAGTTCTTCCAACTTGTCGACTTCCTCCTGCTTAAGATCAAGGAGCTTCAAAGACTCTGAATGCTTTGAAGTCAGGTCAATGTGCTCCTGTCGGAGAGAAATCAAGCTAGTGACCTCTTCCCTTAGGGATACACACTCACCCTTAAGGAATTTCACTTCCTTCTTCTCAGCCTTCAATCTCTTACGGCACTCGTCGAAAGTGTTGAGAAGAAGCTCATATTTCTCGAGGAGCTCTGCTTCACGGGCCGAAAGGCTATCCTCAGGTTCATCATCCTGAGACTCAGGATCAGAGTCAGAGTCGGAGAGAGGGGTGTGAGCTTTTACCTTCCTAGTAAATGGGGGACATTCTCCTTCTGAGTCGGAGCGACCCACTAGCCCGAAGTAGGCTTCCTCATCATCACTGGAGTCAGAGGAATCAGACTCACTTAGTGTCTTTGGCCTTTTGGCGATGTAGCTCCGCTCCTTCTTCTTATCTCTGGAGGATTTGTGCTCCTCTCCTTTCCCTTTTTCTCTCTTGCCTTGATAGCAGTCGGCCACGATGTGTCCTTGCTTATTGCATCCAAAGCAGATAATGTCAGAAGAGCGATGTTTTTTAGATTTAGAAGCATACCTGTCAGAAGAATAATTTTTCTTCTGATGCCTGGAGGAGGAGCCGTCTTTCTTTCTTTGATTCCTCATCTTGAGGAACTTCTTGAACTCTCGGGTGATGAGGGAGAAATCATCCTCCGACAGCTCTGAGCTGGAGGAGCATGGCTCGGAGTCCTCCTCCTCTTCCTTATTCCTGGCACGGTATGACACCGCACCCTTGCCTTTTCTGGAGTAACTGGCTTTTAGAGCCACAGTCTTTTCTTTTGCAGCAGCCTTCTCTGCTTCTTCCTCTGCTTTCCTGGTGTTTAGCTGAAGCTCATAGTACATCAGCTTTCCAAATAGAATTTGTGGATCAGTTTCAGCTAGTCTGCCAAACTCTCTGATGGCGCAGATCTTTGTGTCCCATTCCTTAGTAAGGGACCTAAGGAATTTTTCATTGAGTTCACCTTTAGTGAACACTCTTCCGTAGCCTTTGAGGGCGTTGACAATCTTGAGGAAGTTCTCGTAGGTGACTCCGATCTCTTCCTTAGGCCCTTGTCTGAAGGCCTCATATTTCTGGTTCAGTATGGATCTCTGATCATCTCTCACTTCATCCGTGCCCTCCATTAGGATGATCAGGCACTGTCAGATCTCCTGTGCTGTCCTGCAGTTGCTGAAGTTTTGCATCATAGAGTCATCAACTGCGCTGACCAGAATGTTCCGTGCCTTCATGTTAAGTCCCACTAGCACCATCTCGTCCTTGTCCATTTCAGAAAGTGTCTTCGGCACTTTCTTGTTGGGATCAATGGTGGAGGCCTTAGTGGGGACATAAGGTCCCTCCTGCACGATCATGAAGAGTCGAGGATCCACTGCTTCCATGTAGAACCTGATCCTTTCCTTCCAGATATGAAAGTTGAGCCTGGTGCACACTGGGATCTTGCCGGAGAACTTGAGCCCGTCCATAGTAGATGTTTGCCTCCTTCTTGACACTAGTGGCAGGATTCAACTCAAGGTGTTAACCTTTTTGATGAGTAACCTCGCTCTGATACCACTTGAAAGTCCACCTATTGTCAACTATGTTCACCTATGGGGGGGGGGGGAATAGGTGACGTGAAGCGTATTTGCGGAATTTAAGACGGTACCTGTACAATAAAAACAAACAGCACAGCACACAGAATACACAGGCAATTTATAGTGGTTCCCCGACTTGGGTACATCCACTTTCCCCCTTCGACCTATCTCCCAACAAGGGACGACTCGGTCACTTCTCCAACAGGATTGAAATCCAATCCTTGCACTATCGGAAGGAACCCTTCCACACGTAGGAGTCAACACTCCCACAAACCGGGTTGCACCCAACCCTTACAACACGGAACAATCGTTCCTTTACAACAAAAGTAAAATAGAATGTACACGAGATACAAACTTCGTTTGGAGACTACGGTGTTCCTCTTCGTTCGACGACGTGTTCGTGAAGTCAACGAAAAGTCTACAACCTTGGTCTCTCTTGGAAAGGATCTCCCCGGAATCGGCGGCGGCAAGACGAGCGGCGGCTTGCTTCGGGATCGACGGCTATGATGATGAGCGGCTGCTGAACTTAGAGATCCAATCTTCGTAGCGAAGCTAGCTTGGTATTCCAACGGTCACACGAGGATCGGTCGTCTCGATCGATTCGGACGGGGAAGTTTTTCCCGATCACCAAATCGAGAGACAAGATATCTCTGGATAGACACGTGAGACTAAAAGCTTGGCTAAGCTTCTGTCGCCGGAGATCGGGAAGGAACACGATCAACAGCGGCTACCGACTAGCGCGAGCGGCGACGGCGGCGGCGGAGCAGTTTCCCGATTTTAGGGTTTGATCGTGCTTGGCTTCTTTTTTTGTGTAGGTCTACTGTTCAAAATACCCGTATATATATACTGTAGATACTACTAATTTGACCGTTGTGGGACCCACAAGAAGAATCCCGAAATCCGGTTCAAAATAGTCCAGCGGCAGAATCCGGTCCAGCAGCTTCCAGAGAAATCGCTAAGTAAAAATCGGCGAGAATCGCAGGTGATTCTTGACGAATCGGCGAGAATCAGTTAGTGATTCTCGACGATTCGTCGAGAATCACTAATGATTCTCGCCGAATCACTTTTTGATTCTCAACGAATATAACTTGGTCTTCAGGATCTGCTCTGCGATGGGTTCGGCGAGAATCACTAGTGATTCTCGCCGAATCTTACTTGGCACCGTTTTGAGGTAGCCGGAAAGAATCGGCGAGAATCACTAGTGATTCTCGACGATTCGGCGAGAATCACTTGGTGATTCTCGTCGAATTGTACTTAGACGAATTTTCATCTTTCCACCCAAGAGCTGCTCCTTGACCCATCCTTGCTCCTTGTCTTCTCTTGCATAAGCACGACCCTGTACTTGAAAGCAAGTGCACTCCAATAGAGAGAGTACACGTAGGCCAACACACTGATCTGCTCAACGAGGGATTACGTCGTGCAGACCCGTGTATATTGACCTACTGCACCCTGACATTGGTGTGCACTTAGCGTGGAATAGCTGCAAGTACAACTTGAAAGATTTTATCAAATATATTATCTATTGACCTTAGCTTGTCCAGGGGCTTCTTCAAATCAGGTACATTGTGGATACAATACCCAACAGGCTTCCTCAATGCTCACCAAGCTTCTGAACTCATCTGAAATTTATAGGAAAAATTTTTGGGCGGTCACGCCCTTGGTCACGCCCGTGACCTAGGTAGTGTCAGGCTCGGAACCGTCATCTTGAAACCCCGGGAACATTTGAGGAGAAACCGCCAAAATCTATTAAATGATGGGTCACGCCCCTAGGTCACGCCCATGACCTAGGGCGTGTCAAATCTGTTTCTAGAAAATGATAGGAAGCTGAAAACGGCGGGAGTAAACTGTTGTTGATGGAGGCGTCACACCCCCTAGTCATGCCCGTGACCAGGGCGTGTCAAGCTGCAACGGAAATCCAGCGGCAACAGCAAGAACGACTGATTTATTGGCTGGAAAATGAACCTACACACCCTGGGTCACACCCATGATCTTTGGTTCACGGGCGTGTATGTGTATGTTCTACGTTCTTCGATCGACGATCTGAGCTATTAACAGCCCAGATTGTCCTGAAATAAGAAAACAAATGATTTTAATAACAATATTAATATAAACTAACTAAAATATTATTATTTATTAAATAAAAACTATATAAAAATAACTATAAATAAAGACTTATCAATGGTGGTTGCGACTACCAGAGCCACTCTGTTGAGTCGGGTGAGCATAGTTGTCTGGAGGAAGAGAAGACAGAAGCGAACGCTGAAGGAGAGAGATAACTGCGGCAATGCGTGCAGTAGTTGTATCCAAGGTAGGAGAGTCCACTTTGCCCAATATGTGTTGGCGGATCATGTCATAGGACTCCAGAATTCGCAGAAGATAGCACACAACAAGAAGTTCTTGGAAGTGCTTGTGTTGTTCGGTCAAATCCGCAGAGAAGGGGCGATGTTGAAGAATCTCAGCCCCGAGAGCATGTACTTGTTGATAAGCGGCAGCAGGAGACATGGAAGGACAGGCAAAGAGGTTCGCATATAAAGTATAGATGTGAGACGTTTGATCCCCCTTCGAATACAGAGCAGCAAGATGAAGCCAAGCCTTCTTAACCATCTCATCATGACAGATGACGGGAAGACATTCATCCGAAAGGCTGTTAGCTAGCCAAGTGCGCACAAGTGCGTCGCTAGAATCTCAGTCATCAAACTCAGCGGAAGTGGGAGGAGAAAGATCATCGGTGAGGTGGTGGCGTTTGCATTGTGAGCGAAGAAGGAAGGTGAAGGAGACACTCCAATCCGGGTAGTTGGAACCGATAAGCTTGGAGACGGTGCCAAGATTCACGGAAGGAGTTGGAGGAGGGGGCAGATTGACCACAGGCATAGCGGTGGTGGTAGAGGACCCAGAAATTGCAATAGAAGAGAGGTCACGCGGGTAGCAAGCTGCGGAGAACGCATTAATAGGAAGGGAGAAGAACAATGCAAACCGCGGTGGATAAGAGAAGAAACCGGAGCGGACACAAGCCGAGGTTCTGCAGCCGTCATGAACCGAGGTTATGCAGCAGTCACGGTGTCAACACACCAGCGGCTAGATAGGCCATGACCATGCAGTAGAAGAAGGCGGAGGGAAATAAGTCGGGCGGGCAGATAGAAGGCCGAGCAAATCGGAAGTCGGGCGAGTAGATAGAAAATCGCACGAACAGGAGACAGAGAAACCGCGAAATCAGGTCGTGGATTGAGAGAGAGAGATGGAATGAGAAGAGGGTCGCACACACAAAGGGCAGCGACAAAGCAGAGAAGGGAAGAGAGGCCGCGTGAATAGTCAGCAAGAAGAGAACAGTTCGTCGAGCTGAGCTGATGAGTTCGTCGACCAAATAATAGCAATTAGTCTTCAAGGGAAACTTGTCAATTCTGCTACAATATTCGTCGAACTGATAATCTTCATTCGTCGAGCTGACAATCATCATTCGTCGAGCTGAGATCCAAACTCGTCGACCGAAGAATGATTGTGGACTTAGAATCTGAGAAGTCTCTAGCTGAGAAGGATTCAAATCATAGACCAGAAATCGTCGAGTACAGTACTGAATTCATCGACCTGAGAAGTTGACTTCGTCGACCTGAGAAGTTGTGAACTTGAGGTCCAAGATCGTCGAGCTCAGAATCTAGTTTGTCGACCAAAGCCTGAAGTTGGACTTAGAAAAATCTGGAGTTATCCTGACTTTATCTTGTTGAAGTATCTCAGTCTTCGTCGAACAGAGAACAAAGATCGTCAATCTCAGCAGAGAGAAATAACTAAAGATCGTCGAGCTCAGAACGCCTTTCGTCGAGCTGAGTTCGACGAACGTCGAACTCATTTTACTTGGTCTTGGAATCTTCTAAGTCTTGAGTCTCTGATAGTCTGGTGGATGGCTGGTCCATCTGAAGTTGACTCTAAGAACTTGGTCTAGACTCTAGGACACAAATTTGACCCTGGCTATACATGTTGGGTCACATCCTAATCTAGTGAACCTAGCCCAAATCAACTAGGGATCCAACAGATTGTGCTTGCAGGTGCTGCGTAGCCGAGCAGAAAATAGCGGGCTAAAGCCCAAGTTGCTGAGCCGGCCCTCGAAGTCCTAATTTTGAGTGTTTTCGTTTATTCATGTATGGCCGGCCTGCGTGCCGAGATTTGAAAACATGTAATTGGAAAAAACATTGTAAGGCCATAAGGCCTGTACTAATGTATTTGTACTTCATTCCTTTTGGCGTATTCGTGGACATTCATGCTGGTGTTGGGTTCTTTCTTAATGCAATAATTTTATATTGTTTCCGCTAGAATGCTTTGTGTAGGACGTTGGATTGGTTGGATGGTTTCCATTGAGTAACCACTCAGTCTGTCTGTAGTATATAGCTTCGGCCCCCGGCCGGACATATGGCTGTATGCTATGCGACGGATAGGGGGTGTTACAATTTGGTATCAGACTACTGGTTTCGGTCAGGCTTAAAATGAATTCGTGGGCGAATTATTTTAAGGGGTGGTGAGCACATGTGTGCGCGTCATCGTTATAACAGCAAAAGAACCCATGAATGTCCACTTAGGAATGAAAAATACACGTGTTTGAGGAACCTGCGTGTTCCTATAATTGCGTTTTGCAATTTTGTTTGGTCGCTTAACGGTGTTTTGTACCACTATAGGTGACCAGAAGCGGTGCTGGGCCGTCGGAACGCCGAGTTTCTGAGGCTAGTAGTGCACCAAATGATGCTCCTACAACACCTCCATCGACTGAGACCATACGATTGGTGGCCGAAGCAGTGTTTGCCATGATCAATACGCAGCCTGCAAGGCAAATGTAGCATCCCGCTCCTGCGATGGAGCAGGTACCTCTTCTAGAGGTTGAGCAGAGAAGAGTGGAGCAGCTAGTAGTGGAGCCGTTGGTGCCAAGGAGGGCAACCAAGAGACAGCTCAAACATATCATGAGATTTAATCCTCCGGTACTCTCGGGGTTGGGAACCCCATCTCAAGCTGAAGACTGGCTCTCCCGTGTGAAGAGAGTCTTGACAGCGACGGAGACGGAGGAGTGGCAGATGACCACTATAGCTACATTCTTGTTGGATGGAGACGCTAGGTTGTGGTGGGAGGGTTTGGAGATGCATCTATTGAGAGGTAGACAACTTACAAATGTCTCGATGGAGGAGTTCTCAAGACTGTTCTTGGCTAGGTACCTCCCTTCGACTCAGAGGATAGATTTGGAGAATGAGTTCCAGAGGTTGGTACAAGGGGAGAGTAGCGTGGATGAGTATCTCCATGAGTTTACTCGGTTGGGTCGGTATGCTAGCTCCACCATCGCAGATGAGGAGCGTAAGACCAACCGTTTCTACGAAGGTCTAAGAGATGACTTGAGGCTACTACTCTCGGGGCCGATGATGCACTGTTGCTTGACTTTGGTCAACATGACCCGGTCCTTGGAGAAGGACATGAAGAATGTTCAAGCGAAGAAAGTCTTGGGTGATAAGAAATCTGAGTTCAAGGTGCCGACTACCTCAAAGTTTGGGTACCGAAAATTCTTTAAGAAGGCTAGGACTTTGGGTCCAGCTCCTTCTTCCGGTGCTTCTAGGGCGACTACGGGTCGGACCCCGGGTGCATGTTTTACTTGTGGGAAGTCGGGGCACTTTGCCCGTGAATTTTTGAGCGGACGTCCCAAGTCCGAGAGAAAGCCGGGAGCAACTTATGAAGATAAGGGAAAGGCGGTGGAGTCAACCGTATCCCATTACGCTCCGGCTCAACCAAGGGTTTATAATCTTGGCCAACAGGAGGCCATCAAACAAGCGGATGTGGTGACAGGTACGGTTTAATTCGTAGCAAGGTAAGTTTCTTTAAATACTTGTTATGCGTATGTTACCTTACCACTACTTCTTTAGGATTTGGTTTGATTTGTGAGTTTCCGGTGAGAGCACTCTTTAATACGGGAGCTTCACACTACTTCTTGTTTGAAGGATTCATATCGCACATCAGAGTACCTTCTACGATGGCAAAGGACAAGTAGGATGTGTTATTACCGAATGGGTGTTCGATGCGCGCGGATAAAGTCTGCGGTGTCAAGATTCGCATTGGGAATCAAGAGTTCGATCTACAAGCATCGTTACTACCATTGGTGGAGTTCGACGTGATATTTGGCATGGACTGGCTCTCAGAGCAGCAAGCCAATATTGATTGCAGTCGCAAGGAAGTCAAGTTGGGAGCAAGTCGTGAGACGACTTTTACGGGCTTGAAAGGGTCGAGCAAGATGTTGATGTCTGCTCTTCAGGTGATGAAGGCTGTTCGTGCTGGTGCAGAGCTATTCTTTACACTAGTGGAGGTTGTAAAGCCAAAGCCTATGTTGGATAGTATTTCATTGGTAGCTGAGTACCCTGATGTGTTCCCCGCAGATCTTCCTGGAGCCCCGCCTCAACAGGAGATAGATTTCACTATTGAGCAAGTTCCAGGTGCGAAGTCTGTGTCAAGATCTTCGTATCGGCTAGTGCCTAAGGAAATGGCGGAGCTGAAGGTGCAACTTCAAGAGTTGTTGGAGCAAGGATTTGTGCGTCAAAGTTCGTCGCCCTGGATCACACCGGTCCACTTTGTAAAGAAGAAGGACGGAAGCTTGAGACTCTGTATTGATTATTGGGAGTTAAACAAGCTAACGGAAAAGAACAAGTACCCAATCTCAAGGATCAATGATCTTTTTGATCAGTTGGTCGGGTCGACGGTGTACTCTAAGTTGGATCTCAAGTCTGGTTACTATAAGCTGAGGATAAGGGAGAGTGATATCCCTAAGACAGCGTTCAGTACAAGATACGGGCATTACGAGTTTACGGTCATGTTGTTTGGGCTGATGAATGTATCGTCAGTGTTCATGGATTTGATGAACATGACCTTCAGGGAGTACTTGGACCATTTTGTGATCATCTTCATCGACGATATTTTGGTGTACTCGCAGAGTGAGGAAGATCACTTCAGGCATCTTCATTTGGTTTTGGAGACGCTAAGGAGGAATCAATTGTACGCCAAGTTCTCGAGGTGTGAGTTTGGTTGTCCTCAGTGGCGTTTCTCGGTCATATAGTGAGTGGGGAAGGTATTGCAGTGGATCCGGCGAAGCTTGTTGCGATACAAGAGTGGCCTGAGCTTTCTACGGTAGCGGAAGTCCGGAGCTTTCTGGGGCTTGCCGGCTATTATAGGCGCTTCCTAGAGAACTTCTCGCAGATAGCGTTACCTCTCACTACTTTGACGAGGAAGGAGCAGAAGTTCATTTGGATGTCGTAGTGTGCGCGAGCTTTTGAGGAGTTGAAATGTCGGTTGACCATGGCGCCTGTGTTGAGTTTGCTGAGTGGGACCGAAGGTTATGAGATTTATAGCGATGCTTCGGGCAGTGGTTTGGGTTGTGTGCTGTTACAGCATGGAAGCGTTATAGCATATGGCTCGAGACAGCTGAAGGTGCACGAGAGTAACTATCCGGTCCATGACTTGGAGTTAGCGGCCGTGATTTTTGCCTTGAAGCTGTGGAGACATTATTTGTACGGTGTGAAGATTGATATCTACACCGATCACATGAGCCTGAAGTATTTGATTGATCAGAAAGATGTGAACATGCGGCAGCATAGATGGATGGAGTTCCCGGGGGACTATACATTCAAGATCCATTATGTGCCTGGTAAGGGCAATGCGGTGGCAGACGCGTTGAGTCGTCGGGCCCCAGCTCAAGCCAATTGGTTGTCGGTCCATGACGAGCGGTTATTTCGGGAGTTGGAGGCGTTGGAGATCTTTTGTGTTAATAAGCAATCAAGTGCTGAAGCAGTATTGAATTGGACGGAAGTCCAATATGACCTGGCTGATCGGATTCGGCAGGCGTTGGATATGGATGTCCACATGAAGCAACTCATGATAAAGGCTCTGGATGGGTCAAATTCCCAATTCGTTGTGGAGGATAGATTACTTTGGAAAGACGGTCGTCTGTGCATCCCAGGCGTGAGCAATTTGTGGTTGGAATTGTTGTACGAGGCGCATCATACCAAGTACTCAATTCACCCGGGGAGCACCGAGATGTACGACGATGTTAAGAAATGGTTCTGGTGGCCAGGACTGAAAAAGGATGTGGCGCTCTACGTGGCGAAGTGTAAAACTTGTGCCTTGGTGAAGGCGGAATGCCAAAAGCCGGGAGGATTCTTGAAATCCTTGCCTATTCCGGAGTGGAAGTTCGACGACATTACTATGGACTTTGTGCACGGGATGCCAAGGTCGCAAAAGGGGAACGGCGCCATTTGGGTGGTCGTAGATCATCTAACGAAGGTGTCGCATTTCATTCCGCATAGGAAGGATGATCCGGTTGAGAAAATGACAAAGCTATATGTGGATAATATTGTACGGCTTCATGTTGTGCCCCGCAGCATCGTGAGTGACCGAGATGGGCGGTGCACGTCCAATGATTGGAGGCTGGTGCAGCAGATGTTGGGAACAAAGCTGAGTTTTGGCACAGCCTTTCATCCACAAATGGATGGGCAGACCGAGAGGGTAAATAGGACAATGGAAGACATGCTTCGCATGTGTGTCTTGGACTTTGGAAAGCAATGGGAAGATCACCTATACTTGGTGGAATTCTCTTACAACAATAGCTACCAGGCGAGCATTGAAATGGCGCCCTTCGAGGCCCTTTATGGTAGAAAATGTCGCACACCGTTGTCCTTGTTGGAAACGGGTGAATCAAAGTTGTATAAGCGACTAGAGGTGGAGGATGCTACTTATTTGGTAAGAACCATTCGGGATAGGTTGCTAATCGCTCAGGACCGCCAGGCTAAGTACTATAATGCCAAGCATAGGAACGTAGAGTTCGCTGTTGGCGATTGGGTGTACTTGAATATCAAGCCGTTCAATGGTCTCTCGCGGGTGCGGCGCTAGAAGAAGCTAAGCCCGAGGTACCTTGGACCGTTTGAGGTTCTGGAGCGGATTGGTGAAGCAGCGTACCGGTTGAAGCTGTATGTGGAGCTTAGTAGTCTACATGATGTATTCTATATATCGGTTCTACGGAAGGCAGTGCAGGAGCCTACGCAAGTGATCGCGGTCGATCAAGTGCCGGTTGATAGTGGGTTGACGACGAAGGTCAAGCCCGTGCGTATTGAAGACTCGGAAGTCAAGCGGCTACACAATAAAGAGATCACGATGGTCAAGGTCCGTTGGGACAATTGCGGTCGAGAGGAGCTCTCTTGGGAGCAAGAGCAGACTATGCTTGAGAAGTACCCGAAGTTGTTTCACTCAGGTACCATTTAAGTTTTATGTTTCTTTCCTTTATGAAATTTTGAGGACGAAATTCTTTTAAGAGGGGGATAATTGTAATGCCCCTAAACTCAAAAGAGCGACGGGAGGCATTTTGGGACAAATCTGGTATTTGGCAGGGGGCACACGGCCTGGGACACAGGTGTGTCCCAGGGCGTGTCAGGCTCGAGTCGACGTTTTGGCCGCGAGGTCGACGAAATTTGGAGTCGATGATCGTTGAGCAGCGAACACGGCCTGAGACACAGGTGTGTCTCAGGGCGTGTCAAGCCCGTGTCGACGATCGGCCCGGGGAGTCGACATTTTCGCTCGACATTGTGTCGAGATAGGGAACACGGCCTAGAACATGGGCGTGTCCAAGTCCGTGTCGGGTAGTCGACAAACTTCGCTCGACGAAGTGTCAAGATCGTGAACATGACCTGGAGCCCAGTCGTGTTTGGGTTTGACACGGGAGTGTCAAATAGGACATGGGTGTGTCCAAGACCCATGTGAGTCTCGGATTGTTTTCGGGGCTGTGTCGATGGGGGCACACGGCCAGGCACATGGTCATTTCAGTTTGAACACGGACGAGTCAGGTTAAACACGGGCGTGTCGGGACACGTGTAATTTTTCGTAACGCGTTGATTTTGACGGCGAATGAGGGACACGGCCCTGGACACGGGCGTGTCGCAGGCCGTGTTCAGCCCAGGTTTTACTTTTCAGCTACAAATCATAGCCATTCGTTTCCTTATTTTGGGATCTGACGGTTGGGGGTTGTTCCTACTAGGATATACCCGTAATTGGGCCTTTGAAACCCTCATTTCTCTTGAGTGGTTCTCTTTCTAAGTCTAGAGAGAGGGGAGAGTAAAGGAAGAAGAAGAAACCTAGATCCGGTCACCGACGGAGCTTTGGAGCTCGAAATCGCGAACCGACTTCAGATCTACGGAGGCAAGGAGAGTGCGGTGCTTTTCATTGGCTTACATTTCCATAGTGCCAAGGAAGAACACTAGGATAACGATTCTCTACTTGAGCATGTGAAGCTCTATTTCTTTTGCATAGGGAAGCCCGCTCTCACGAGTTTGCGGTGAGTTTGAGGTGTTCCTTCGGGTAGACATGAATAGTCCCTGTTGTGTACATGTAGAGTCCGTAACCGAGAACGGATATAGGCATGATGTGTGAAGCTTACCCGGATAAGTTGGTCTGGATTGGTGATGTTGCATTGCATAAATGGTCGGAGAAGACTCCGTGAGATTGTGTGTTTTTCAGGTTTTTTACGTGGTAGATTGCAACAGGGAGCCTTAGGGATTAACCCCAAGGTGCACCCAGAAAACTGCGCAGATGCGTGATTCTGCCAACTTGGTGGCCTGGGAGCCAACTTGAACATAACCGGGTTATGTGAAGTGTGTAACGGAAACGGGACTCGGAGAAGTTTGACCCGCATATATGGCTTAAATTATCATTGCGATTTGAGCACGGGTTAGACGGAACCGTACCCGTTCTATGTCGTTCGGTTAGAGCCGTTGGCATAAATGAGGGTCTTCGGCGGTGTATGGCTTAAATTGACGTGACCCATGCCGGGAAGACAAAATGCTCATAGTTTGGCCGTCACAGTGGCGGTGGTGAGACCGGGGTGTCTATGGCTTAAATTGACGTGACATTGACCGGTTCATCGAGAATGTGCCCTGAGTGCACGGGGTGTGTGGTCGTGCGTACCTACGCCTATGATGCAATGTATTTATATACTTCTTGGTTATGGTAATAAAGTGCAGGGAAGGAGCATCGCCGCCCCAAATTGGGGGCGGTATCGTAATAATTTGGTCAGCATGGCTGACCGTTGCTTTGATTTGCCACCGTTGCGGTGGATTGTGCTTGCAGGTGCTGCGGAGCCGAGCCAAAAATAGCGGGCAAAAGCCCAAGTTGCTGAGCCGGCCCTCGAAGGCCTAATTTTGAGTGTTTTCGTTTATCCATGTATGGTCGGCCTGCGTGTCGAGGTTTGAAAATATGTAATTGGAGGAAAACATTGTAAGGCCATAAGGCATGTACTTATGTATTTGTACTTCATTCCTTTTGGCGTATTAATGGACATTCATGCCGGTGTTGGGTTCTTTCTTAATGCAACAATTTTATATTGCTTCCGCTAGAATGCTCTGTGTAGGACGTTGGATTGGCTGGATGGTTTCCATTGAGTAACCACCCAGTCTGTCTGTGGTATATGACATCGGGCCCCGGCCGGACCTACTGCTATATGCTATGCGACGGATAGGGGGTGTTACATGTGTCACCACCCGTGTTCCCAAGGGACGTGATGATGGGCTAAAACCCGAACAGGCAAGTGTATCTATGAAATTGTAGTACCAAGGTCGTATTAAAACTCGGGGCAGGCAAGTACTATTACTCACAACGACTCTATTATCCTACCGAACGATGGTTGGTTAGTTGAGAATTTAAAATTAAACAGAAACGAAATTAAAACGAAACTATGGATTAAAAGATAGCACTTGATCTATGATTCACCATGAAAAGAGATAAGAGAAATAAAAATATAATTTTATAATTGTGAATTAAACTCGACCGTGACAGATCGGAAAATAAGGCAAAATCTCGCTAGAGCATTAAGTCTCCTAACTTATAGACGCTTTGATCAAAATCTCTTTACAAATCAAAGACGCCTAAAGTTGCATTATCGAGGCGATTCGCACTATTGGATTTGACTCCAATCCGGAGGATTTACGTCATCCTATCTCTAGGGTTGCGATCAACTCCTTCCTTCTTTTAGTGATCTTTCACATTCAAGAGCCTCTCGGCTACTCAAATATGAGATCCAAAGCCTACTACCGTATACCGGAAATACGGAGTTGACACGAGATAAATCAAACAAGGATCGAGAATAATTAAAAAAAAATAAAACTAAAAAAATAAAGGAAAAGCTCATCTCATTTCTTGGGTCCTCATGATCGAATGCTAACGGAAAATTAGCTACGCATAGTTGAAAAGGAGATAAAATTAAGATGAAGAAAATTCATATTCATTAATTAGATAAAAGGGGAGAGTACACAAATAAAAAAGGACAAGTTTATTCTATTGAATAAAAGGAAATTACAACAAAGAAAAGAACTATAACAACAATGAAGAAAAGTACTTGCACTAGAACTAGCTATCTCAAAAACTTGCTCTCTAAAATCCTCTCTCCAATGCATGAGACATGGGTTCCTTTTATAGGAGATGGAGAAGGATATAGAACGAAGGGAACAATGGTGTGGCCGACCATGCATATTGGGGATGGTACATACATTTCATTTAATGAGGGAGAGAGAAAGTGGTGGAGTTCAATGCATGGTATTTAATGGAAATGAAAGTGGGAAATATAAAATAGAGAGGGGGATGAATGTAGAATTAAAAAAAAGAAATAAAAGAAGGGGAAAGAGAGTGGTCGGCCATGATTGGTGCATGAATGAATTAAATGAAAGGGAGAGGGGCCGGCCATCAAGGAGGAAAATGCATGAATGGGAAGGTACATGCATGGAATTGAGTGAGGTGGAGAGCATGAGGTGGCCGGCCATGCATGAATGGGGAGAGAAATATGGAAATAAATTGAAGAAAAGGGGGGAGGGAACCGGTGATGCATTAAATGGGGAGCCATGCAAAGGTGGCTGGATACATGGGCTCGGTTTTGGGCTTAAAGAGGAGCTCGAGCTGCTTGCATCTTTGAAGTGGGCTACTGCACTTGGAGAAGGGGGGAGGTCGGGCTGCACCAAGAAGTTGCATAGGCTCGGGTTGGATCAATGAAGGAGGGTTGGACTTGTGCTTGGGTTGCACCATGAAGAGGGCTCGGGTTGCATCATGAAGAGGGCTGCTCCATGTACAAGGGCTACACCATGACTTGAGGGCTCGGGTAGCATGTAGGGGGGCTGCATCATGATGTGGGCTGCACCATAAGTGGTCGCGCTACTCCATGGTGAAGACGTGGGCTGCACATGAACATAAAAACAAAACATTAGTTAATACAAATAAAACTAAACATTATAAACATAACATATCATACTTTTAATTAATTATATTCATAACAAAACACAAGTAAACATAAAACATAAAACATAAAACCTATACTAAAACTATAGATTTTTATATCAAAACATAACAAAATAAAATTGTAACATAACAAGCAAATAAAACTATAATAAAACTAGGAATTATAATATCCTAACACAACAAGACTTTAAGAAGAAATAAAGCAAGACATGCATAAAAATACTTAAAACATATAATTAAGCTAGGAATTTTGCATACTAAACTACCCCAAAATCGATGATGAAAACAAGTCATCAAATTCCCGCATGCTTAGGCTTTTGCAATTCTAGAGTAAAAGTATGAGAAATATTTATAAGACATTTAAAAAGTTTTCAATTAAACTAAAAATTTATTTACACCAAAGTCAAGCCAAAAATAAAATTTAGGGATTTACGAATTAAGTCCTAAATTATGGAATTAAAGTGAAAAGAGAGAAATATTTAGCCAAAAATTCTCTAATAAATTAACTAGCACTCAAAATTGAGTAAATTGCAAACAAGGTTAGATTAAAATTATAAAAACCATAACTTAAAAGAAACTTAAGGAACAATGCAACCTACTACTTATGCTCTCCCAATATTTTAATTTAAAATCTAAGACAATAATATTGGCTAAGGGGTTTGGGGAGGAAATCAACATGAAGAGGTCTTTGATTAGAGGTGATCATCATTATTTTTTTTCACACCCCACCAAAATTTTTTTTTATAAAATATATATGTAATACCAGAAAATGATAGACTAACATCCTATCACTTCCCACGACATATATGAACTTTTAATTCCTCTCTTCATCTGGGTTGCATAAGTTTACCAGAGAATAAGGAACTAACATCTCCTTATTCATATGTCATATGATCTAAGAATAAAAAGAAAAATGAAGGAGTTAAACAAAATTTTAGAAAATAAACTTAAAATACTAGAGAGCAACTACTAGTAGATTGAGATTTCCTAAGAATCTAAAAGCATGATGTAATAATAATTAGAATCCAAAATTGTTAAGCAAAATTACTACAAAATTGAAACTATTTAAAATAAAAGAGAAAAAGTGCTAAATAAATTACTCTAAGCAAATTAAAACCATAAGATAATTCTCAAAACTAAATCACTAAATATTAGATTTAACTAAACATGATGAAACAAAAGATTAGCAAATCAAAAATAGTAAAAATGCTTATAAACAACTCAAATAAAATTTCTGAAAACAACAAAAAGACTAAGCAAGGGGTTTATTATATTTTTGGATTTTGATTTTTTTTTAGTTTTTTGGGTTTTTGTATTTTCTAGTTTTTTTTTATTTTTGATAAAGCTAAAATACTTAAAAACAAACATTTTTTTTGAAAAACATAATAAGAAAAGAAATTTTTTTTTAAAAAAAGGAGAAATTAAAAAGAAAAGAAAAGGAAAAAAGAGCGAAGCCCTCCCCCATGCTTGGATTTTGCATTGTCCTCAATGAAAAATAAAAACAAGAAAGAAAAAGGAAGAAGAAAAGGGCGGGGGTGCAATAAAGTAAATACTTAAAAAGAAAACGACTTCCCCGGATTCGTAAGGCCGAATGCTGATTTCGTTCCCCCATGCTTAAGCTGGACACCGGCTCAGGCCTAAGGAAGAGAAAAAAATGATGGAGCCAAACGAACCGCTGGAGGTTTTATTCCTGCAAAACACAAGAAAAAAACAAAATAACAAAAAGGATAAGCATGGGGTGCCTCCCAAGAGCGCTCTTTGTTTAACGTCGTCTGAGCCCGACGTTATTGGTTAGCTAAATGAAAAATAAAAACTAAAGTGAAGAGGTAACTCCCTAAGTATGCGCTTAGGAGAGTACATCAAAAAAGAGAAAAATTGAAGAATCGCACCGGCATGGGGTGGAATCTTCAATGGAATGATGCCTGGAAATGAACGGACGGAGTTATAGAAGAACTTCGCCGTATGTAAAATGGGAAAGATGGGGTCGTCAAAAGAAGAAGAAGAAAAATTATCTAAAATAAAAGAATAAGAAGAAAAAGACTCGCTAAAACTAGAAAAAGTTGGAATAGTTAAATTTTGAAGTGAAAAGGAATCACACACGTCTTCAGGAAAAGAAAGAGAATGATGAGACGTCTTGTCATCCTCAAAAGGTAAGAAGCATGTCGGAGTATCCATAGGGGCGTCATCCAAAGGAGGAAGGAAACAATCCGGAATATCCGAATAATTATCCCCCTCGAGAGGAAAAAGACAAGCTGGGATATCCGGCGACTCATTACACATTAAAATTGAGGAGACGGAGAAGAAGACGAAGAAAATGAAACGGCCTCGAGAGAAAAATAATCGAGAATGCTCTTCAAATACGAATTAATATTATCAAGAGTAGTTTGCAATTCAAAATACGCATTATCGATTGAAGTAAAATTTAGAGGCACGGCGCTTTGCGGGGCAAAATCTTAAGAAAAATAAGTCGGGTTCCCCATCTCCTAAGTAGTATAAAAATTGGAGTAAGAGTCAAATTGGAAACTTTGACCTGCTCCAGAAAAAATTGAAATCAAAAGAGGGAGGGGTTCCCGAAAGACATTCAGAATAAAAGTGGTCGGGCGACCCGCAAAAATTACAAAAAGCGCCAAAAGAAGATGATTCCATAAAAAAATGTTAGCAAAAAGAAAGAGAAAATTTAATTTTTTTGATTTTTTTTGTTTTGTTAAAAAAAATCATTTTTGTTGTTTTTTTTTTTGAATTTTAGTAGAAGTAATAAACTCGATGCTTTCGTGATATTGCCAAAATAGTCCCCGACAACGGCGCCAAAAACTTGATGGGCTAAAACCCGAATAGGCAAGTGTACCTGTCGAATTGTAGTACCAAGGTCGTATTAAAACTCGGGGCAGGCAAGTACTAATACTCACAACGACTCTATTATCCTACTGAACGATGGTTGGTTGGTTGAGAATTTAAAACTAAACTGAAACGAAATTAAAAGAAACTATGGATTAAAAGATAGCACTTGATCTATGATTCACCATGAAAAGAGATAACAGAAATAAAAATATAATTTTATAATTGCGAATTAAACTCGACCGTGACGGATCCGAAAATAAGACAAAATCTCGCTAGAGCATTAAATCTCCTAACTTATAGACGCTTTGATCAAAATCTCTTTACAAATCAAAGAGGCCTAAAGTTGCATTATCGAGGCGATCCGTACTATTGGATTTGACTCCAATCTGAAGGATTTACGTCATCCTATCTCTACGGCTGCGATCAACTCCTTCCTTCTTTGAGTGATCTTTCACATTCACGAGCCTCTCGGCTACTCAAATATGAGATCCAAAACCTACTACCGTATACCGAAAATACGGAGTCGACACAAGATAAATCAAAGAAGGATCGAGAATAATTAAAACAAAAATAAAAATAAAAAAAAGGAAAACCTCATCTCATTTCATGGATCATCATGATCGAATGCTAACAAAAAATTAGCTATGCATAGTTGAAAAGGAGATAAAATTAAGATGAAGAAAATTCATATTCATTGATTAGATAAAAGGGGAGAGTACACAAATTAAAAAGGACAAGGTTATTCTACTGAATAAAAATAAATTACAACAATGAAAAGAACTATAACAATAATGAAGAAAAGTACCTGCACTAGAACTAGCTATCTCAAAAACTTGCTCTCTAAAATCCTCTCTCTAATGCATGAGACATGGGTTCCTTTTATAGGAGATGGAGAAGGATCTAGAATGAAGGGAACAATGGTGTGGCCGGCCATGTATAATGGGGAGGGTACATGCATTTCATTTAATGAGGGAGAGAGAAAGAGGTGGAGTTCAATGCATGGTATTTAATGGAAATGAAAGTGGGAAATATAAAATAGAGAGGGGGATGAATGTAGAATAAAAAAAATAAAAGAGGGGGAAAGAGAGTGGCCGGCCATGCATGGTGAATGAATGAATTAAATGAAAGGGAGAGGGGCCGGCCATCAAGAAGGAAAATGCATGAATGGGAAGGTCCATGCATGGAATTGAGTGAGGTGGAGAGCATGAGGTGGCCGGCCATGCATGAATGGGGAGAGAAATATGGAAATAAATTGAAGAAAAGGGGGAGGGAACCGGCCATGCATTAAATGGGGAGCCATGCAAAGGTTGTTGGATGCATGGGCTCGGTTTTGGGCTTGAAGAGGAGCTCGGGCTGCTTGCATCTTTGAAGTGGGCTGCTGCACTTGGAGAAGGGGGGAGGCCGGGCTGCACCAAGAAGTTGCATGGGCTCGGGTTGGATCAATGAAGGAGGGTTGGACTTGTGCTTGGGCTGCACCATGAAGAGGGCTCGAGTTGCATCATGAAGAGGGCTGCTCCATGTACAAGGCTTGCACCATGACTTGAGGGCTCGGGTAGCATGTAGGGGGGCTGCATCATCATGTGGGTTGCACCATAAGTGGCCGGGCTACTCCATGGTGAAGAAGTGGACTGCACATGAACATAAAAACAAAACATTAGTTAATACAAATAAAACTAAACATTACAAACATAATATATCATATTATTAATTAATTATATTTATAACAAAACACAAGTAAACATAAAACATAAAACATAAAACCTATACTAAAACTATAGATTTTTATATCAAAACAAAACAAAATAATATTGCAACATAACAAGCAAATAAAACTATAATAAAACTAGGAATTATAATATCCTAACACAACAAGACTTTTAGAAGAAATAAAACAAGACATGCATAAAAATACTTAAAACATATAATTAAACTAGGAATTTTGCATACTAAACTACCCCAAAATCGATGACTAAAACAAGTAATCAAATTCCCCCATGCTTAGGCTTTTGCAATTCCAGAATAAAAGTATGAGAAATATTTACAAGACATTTAAAAAGTATTCAATTAAACTAAAAATTTATTTACACCAAAGTCAAGCCAAAAATAAAATTTAGGGATTTACGAATGAAGTTCTAAATTATGAAATTAAAGTGAAAAGAGAGAAATATTTAGCCAAAAATTCTCTAATAAATTAACTAGCACTCAAAATTGAGTAAATTGCAAACAAGGTTAGATTAAAATTATAAAAATCATAACTTAAAAGAAACTTAAGAAGAATGCAACCTACTACTTATGCTCTTCCAATATTTTAATTTAAAATCTAAGACAATAATATTGGCTAAGGGGTTTGGGGTGGAAATCAACATGAAGAGGTCTTTGATTGGAGGTGATCATCATTATTTTTTTTCACACCCCACCAAAATTTTTTTTATTTATAAAATATATATGTAATACCAGAAAATGATAGACTAACATCCTATCACTTGCCACGACATATATGAACTTTTAATTCCTCTCTTCATCTGGGTTGCATATATTTACCAGAGAATAAGGAACTAACATCTCCTTATACACATGACATATGATATAACAATAAAAAGAAAAAGGAAGGAGTTAAATAAAATTTTAGAAAATAAACTTAAAATACTAGAGAGCAACTACTAGTAGATTGAGATTTCCTAAGAATCTAAAAGCATGAGGTAATAATAATTAGAATCCAAAATTGTTAATCAAAATTACTACAAAATTGAAACTATTTAAAATAAAAGAGAAAAAGTGCTAAATAAATTACACTAAGCAAATTAAAACCATAAGATAATTCTCAAAACTAAATAACTAAATATTAGATTTAACTAAACATGATGAAACAAAAGATTAGCAAATCAAAAATAGTAAAAATGCTTATAAACAAACTCAAACAAAATTTCTGAAAACAACAAAAAGACTAAGCAAGAGGTTTATTATATTTTTGGATTTTGATTTTTTTTGAGTTTTTTGGGTTTTTGTATTTTCTAGTTTTTTTTTATTTTTGATAAAGCTAAATTACTTAAAAACAAACATTTTTTTTGAAAAACATAAAAAGAAAAGAATTTTATTTTAAAGGTGAAATTAAAAAGAAAAGAAATGGATAAAGAGCGAAGCCCTCCCCCATGCTTGGATTTTGCATTGTCCTCAATGAAAAATAAAAACAAGAAAGGAAAAGGAAGAAGAAAAGGGAGGGGGTGCAATAAAGTAAATACTTAAAAAGAAAACGACTTCCCCGGATTCGTAAGGCCGAATGCTGATTTCGTTCCCCCATGCTTAAGCTGCACAACGGCTCGGGCCTAAGGAAGAGAAAAAAAATGATGGAGCCAAACGAACCGCCGGAGGTTTTATTCCTGCAAAACACAAGAAAAAAACAAAATAAAAAAAAGGATAAGCAAGGGGTGCCTCCCAAGAGCGCTCTTTGTTTAACGTCGTCTGAGCCCAACGTTATTGGTTAGCTAAATGGAAAATAAAAACTAAAGTGAAGAGGTAACTCCCTAAGTATGCGCTTAGGAGAGTACATCAAAAAAGAGAAAAATTGAAGAATCGCACCGGTATGGGGTGGAATCTTCAATAGAATGATGCCCGAAAATGAACGGACGGAGTTATAGAAGAACTCCGTCTTATGTAAAATGGGAAAGAATGGGTCGTCAAAAGAAGAAGAAGAAAAATTATCTAAAATAAAAGAAGAAGAAGAAAAAGACTCGCTAAAACTAGAAAAAGTTGGAACAGTTAAAGTTTGAAGCGAAAAGGAATCACACATGTCTTCAGAAAAAGAAAGAGAATGATGAGACGTCTTGTCATCCTCAAAAGGTAAGAAGCATGCCGGAGTATCCATAGGGGCGTCATCCAAAGGAGGAAGGAAACAATCCGGAATATCCGAATAATTATACCCCTCGAGACGAAAAAGACAAGCTGGGATATCCGGTGACTCATTACACGATGAAATTGGAGGAGACGGAGAAGAAGACGAAGAAAATGAAGCGGCCTCACGAGAAAAATAATCGAGAATGGTCTTCAAATGCGAATTAATATTATCAAGAGAAGTTTGCAATTCAAAATACGCATTATCGATTGAAGTAAAATTTAGAGGCACGGTGCTTTGCGGGGCAAAATTATAAGAAAAATAAGACGGGTTCCCCATATCCCAAGTAGGATAAAAATTGGAGTAAGAGTCAAATTGGCCACTTTAACCTGCTCCAGAAAAATTGAAATCAAAAGAGGGAGGGGTTACCGAAAGACATTCAGAATAAAAGTGGTCGGGCTACCCGCAAAAATTACAAAAAACGCCAAAAGAAGATGGTTCCATAAAAAAAACTCTAAGCAAAAAGAAAGAGAAAATTTAATTTTTTTGATTTTTTTTTGTTTTGTTAAAAAAAATATTTTTGTTGTTTTTTTTTTTGAATTTTAGTAGAAGTAATAAACTCGATAATTTCGTATTATTGCCAAAATTGTCCCCGGCAACGGTGCTAAAACCTTGATGGGCTAAAATCCGAACAGGCAAGTGTACCTGTCGAATTGTAGTACCAAGGTCGTATTAAAACTCGGGGAAGGCAAGTACTATTACTCACAATGACTCTATTATCCTACCGAACGATGGTTGGTTGGTTGAGAATTTAAAATTAAACTGAAATTAAATTAAAATGAATCTATGGATTAAAAGATAGTACTTGATCTATGATTCACCACGAAAAGAGATAAGAGAAATAAAAATATAATTTTATAATTGCGAATTAAACTCGACCGTGACGGATCCGAAAATAAGACAAAATCTCGCTAGAGCATTAAGTCTCCTAACTTATAGATGCTTTGATCGAAATCTCTTTACAAATCAAAGAGGCCTAAAGTTGAATTATCGAGGCGATCCGCACTATTGGATTTGACTCCAATCCGGAGGATTTACGTCATCCTATCTCTAGGGTTGCGATCAACTCATTCCTTCTTAGAGTGATCTTTCATATTCACGAGCCTCTCGACTACTCAAATATGAGATCCAAAGCCTACTACCGTATACCAGAAATACAGAGTCGACACGAGATAAATCAAAGAAGGATCGAGAATAATTAAAACAAAAATAAAACTAAAAAAAATAAAGGAAAACCTCATCTCATTTCATGGATCCTCATGATCGAATGCTAACGGAAAATTAGCTACGCATAGTTGAAAAGAAGATAAAATTAAGATGAAGAAAATTCATATTCATCGATTAGATAAAAGGGGAGAGTACACAAATTAAAAAGGACAAGGTTATTCTACTGAATAAAAGGAAATTACAACAAAGAAAAGAACTATAACAACAATGAAGAAAAGTACTTGCACTAGAACTAGCTATCTCAAAAACTTGCTCTCTAAAATCCTCTCTCCAATGCATGAGACATGGGTTCCTTTTATAGGAGATGGAGAAGGATCTAGAATGAAGGGAACAATGGTGTGGCCGGCCATGCATATTGGGGAGGGTACATGCATTTCATTTAATGAGGGAGAGAGAAAGAGGTGGAGTTTAATGCATGGTATTTAATGGAAATGAAAATGGGAAATATAAAATAGAGAGGGGGATGAATGTAGAATAAAAAACAGAAATAAAAGAGGGGAAAGAGAGTGGCCGGCCATGCATGGTGCATGAATGAATTAAATGAAAGTGAGAGGGGCCGACCATCAAGGAGGAAAATGCATGAATTGGAAGGTACATGCATGGAATTGAGTGAGGTGGAGAGCATGAGGTGGCCGGCCGTGCATGAATGGGGAGAGAAATATGGAAATTAATTGAAGAAAAGGGGGAGGGAACCGGCCATGCATTAAATGGGGAGCCATGCAAAGATGGTTGGATGCATGGGCTCGGTTTTGGGCTTGAAGAGGAGCTCGGGCTGCTTGCATCTTTGAAGTGGGCTGCTGCACTTGGAGAAGGGGGGAGGCCGGGCTGCACCAAGAAGTTGCATGGGCTCGGGTTGGATCAATGAAGGAGGGTTGGACTTGTGCTTGGGCAGCACCATGAAGAGGGCTCGAGTTGCATCATGAAGAGGGCTGCTCCATGTACAAGGGTTGCACCTTGACTTGAGGGCTCGGGTAGCATGTAGGTGGGCTGCATCATCATGTGGGCTGCACCATAAGTGGTCGGGCTACTCCATGGTGAAGAAGTGGGCTGCACATGAACATAAAAACAAAACATTAGTTAATACAAATAAAACTAAACATTACAAACATAATATATCATATTATTAATTAATTATATTCATAACAAAACACAAGTAAACATAAAACATAAAACATAAAACCTATACTAAAACTATAGATTTTTATATCAAAACATAACAAAATAAAATTGCAACATAACAAGCAAATAAAACTATAATAAAACTAGGAATTATAATTTCCTAACACAACAAGACTTTAAGAAGAAATAAAACAAGACATGCATAAAAATACTTAAAACATATAATTAAACTAGGAATTTTGCATACTAAACTACCCCAAAATCGATGACTAAAACAAGTCATCAAATTCCCCCATGCTTAGGCTTTTGCAATTCCAGAGTAAAAGTATGAGAAATATTTACAAGACATTTAAAAAGTTTTCAATTAAACTATAAATTTATTTACACCAAAGTCAAGCCAAAAATAAAATTTAGGGATTTATGAATTAAGTCCTAAATTATGGAATTAAAGTGAAAAGAGAGAAATATTTAGCCAAAAATTCTCTAATAAATTAACTAGCACTCAAATTGAGTAAATTGCAAACAAGGTTAGATTAAAATTATAAAAATCATAACTTAAAAGAAACTTAAGGAAGAATGCAACCTACTACTTATGCTCTTCCAATATTTTAATATAAAATCTAAGACAATAATATTGGCTAAGGGGTTTGGGGAGGAAATCAACATGAAGAGGTCTTTGATTGGAGGTGATCATCATTATTTTTTTTCACACCCCACCAAAATTTTTTTTATTTATAAAATATATATGTAATACCAGAAAATGATAGACTAACATCCTATCACTTGCCACGACATATATGAACTTTTAATTCCTCTCTTCATCTGGGTTGCATATATTTACCAGAGAATAAGGAACTAACATCTCCTTATACACATGACATATGATCTAACAATAAAAAGAAAAAAGAAGGAGTTAAACAAAATTTTAGAAAATAAACTTAAAATACTAGAGAGCAACTACTAGTAGATTAAGATTTCCTAAGAATCTAAAAGCATGAGGTAATAATAATTAGAATCCAAAATTGTTAAGCAAAATTAATACAAAATTGAAACTATTTAAAATAAAAGAGAAAAGTGCTAAATAAATTACTCTAAGCAAATTAAAATCATAAGATAATTCTCAAAACTAAATAACTAAATATTAGATTTAACTAAACATTATGAAACAAAAGATTAACAAATCAAAAATAGTAAAAATGCTTATAAACAAACTCAAACAAAATTTCTGAAAACAACAAAAAGACTAAGCAAGAGGTTTATTATATTTTTGGATTTTGATTTTTTTTGAGTTTTTTGGGTTTTTGTATTTTCTAGTTTTTTTTATTTTTGATAAAGCTAAATTACTTAAAAACAAACATTTTTTTTGAAAAACATAAAAAGAAAAGAATTTTTTTTAAAAGGTGAAATTAAAAAGAAAAGAAATGGATAAAGAGCGAAGCCCTCCCCCAAGCTTGGATTTTGCATTGTCCTCAATGAAAAATAAAAACAAGAAAGAAAAAGGAAGAAGAAAACGGATGGGGTGCAATAAAGTAAATACTTAAAAAGAAAACGACTTCCCCGGATTCGTAAGGCTGAATGCTGATTTCGTTCCCCCGTGCTTAAGCTGCACACCGGCTCAGGCCTAAGGAAGAGAAAAAAAAATGATGGAGCCAAACGAATCGCCGGAGGTTTTATTCCTGCAAAACACAAGAAAAAAACAAAATAAAAAAAAAGGATAAGCACGGGGTGCCTCCCAAGAGCGCTCTTTGTTTAACATCGTCTGAGCCCGACGTTATTGGTTAGCTAAATGGAAAATAAAAACTAAAGTGAAGAGTTAACTCCCTAAGTATGCGCTTAGGAGAGTATATCAAAAAAGAGAAAAATTGAAGAATCGCACAGGTATGGGGTGGAATCTTCAATGGAATGACGCCCAGAAATGAACGGACGGAGTTATAGAAGAACTCTGTCGTATGTAAAATGGGAAAGAAGGGGTCGTCAAAAGAAGAAGAAGAAAAATTATCTAAAATAAAAGAAGAAGAAGAAAAAGACTCGCTAAAACTAGAAATAGTTGGAACAGTTAAAGTTTGAAGCGAAAAGGAATCACACATGTCTTCAGAAAAAGAAAGAGATTGATGAGACGTCTTGTCATCCTCAAAAGGTAAGAAGCATGTCGGAGTATCCATAGGGGCATCATCCAAAGGAGGAAGGAAACAATTCGGAATATCTGAATAATTATACCACTCGAGACGAAAAAGACAAGCTGGGATATCCGGTGACTCATTACACGATGAAATTGGAGGAGACGGAGAAGAAGACGAAGAAAATGAAGCGGCCTCACGAGAAAAATAATCGAGAATGGTCTTTAAATGCGAATTAATATTATCAAGAGAAGTTTGCAATTCAAAATACGCATTATCGATTGAAGTAAAATTTAGAGGCACGGTGCTTTGCGGGGCAAAATTATAAGAAAAATAAGACGGGTTCCCCATCTCCCAAGTATGATAAAAATTGGAGTAAGAGTCAAATTGGCCACTTTGACTTGCTCCAGAAAAATTGAAATCAAAAGAGGGAGGGGTTCCCGAAAGACATTCAGAATAAAAGTGGTCGAGCTACCCGCAAAAATTACAAAAAGCGCTAAAAGAAGATGGTTCCATAAAAAAAACTCTTAGCAAAAAGAAAGAGAAAATTTAATTTTTTTGATTTTTTTTTTGTTTTGTTAAAAAAATATTTTTGTTGTTTTTTTTTTGAATTTTAGTAGAAGTAATAAACTCGATGATTTCGTATTATTGCCAAAATTGTCCCCAGCAACGGCGCCAAAACCTTGATGGGCTAAAATCCGAACAAACAAGTGTACCTGTCAATTTGTAGTACCAAGGTCGTATTAAAACTCGGGGAAGGCAAGTACTATTAATCACAATGACTCTATTATCCTACCGAACGATGGTTGGTTGGTTCAGAATTTAAAATTAAACTGAAATGAAATTAAAATGAATCTATGGATTAAAAGATAGTACTTGATCTATGATTCACCACGAAAAGAGATAAGAGAAATAAAAATATAATTTTATAATTACGAATTAAACTCGACCGTGACGGATCCGAAAATAAGACAAAATCTTGCTAGAGCATTAAGTCTCCTAACTTATAGATGCTTTGATCGAAATCTCTTTACAAATCAAAGAGGCCTAAAGTTGAATTATCGAGGCGATCCGCACTATTGGATTTGACTCCTATCCGGAGGATTTACGTCATCCTATCTCTAGGGTTGCGATCAACTCATTCCTTCTTAGAGTGATCTTTCATATTCACGAGCCTCTCGGCTACTCAAATATGAGATCCAAAGCCTACTACCGTATACCGGAAATACGGAGTCGACACGAGATAAATCAAAGAAAGATCGAGAATAATTAAAACAAAAATAAAACTAAAAAAATTAAAGGAAAACCTCATCTCATTTCATGGATCGTCATGATCGAATGCTAATGGAAAATTAGCTACGCATAGTTGAAAAGGAGATAAAATTAAGATGAAGAAAATTCATATTCATAGATTAGATAAAAGGGGAGAGTACACAAATTAAAAAGGACAAGGTTATTCTACTGAATAAAAGGAAATTACAACAAAGAAAAGAACTATAACAACAATGAATAAAAGTACTTGCACTAGAACTAGCTATCTCAAAAACTTGCTCTCTAAAATCCTCTCTCCAATGCATGAGACATGGGTTCCTTTTATAGGAGATGGAGAAGGATCTAGAATGAAGGGAACAATGGTGTGGCCGGCCATGCATATTGGGGAGGGTACATGCATTTCATTTAATGAGGGAGAGAGAAAGATGTGGAGTTTAATGCATGGTATTTAATGGAGATGAAAGTGGGAAATATAAAATAGAGAGGGGGATGAATGTAGAATAAAAAAACAGAAATAAAAGAGGGGGAAAGAGAGTGGCTGGCCATGCATGGTGCATGAATGAATTAAATGAAAGGGAGAGGGGCCAGCCATCAAGGAGGAAAATGAATGAATGGGAAGGTACATGCATGGAATTGAGTGAGGTGGAGAGCATGAGGTGGCCGACCATGCATGAATGGGGAGAGAAATATGGAAATAAATTGACGAAAAGGGGGGAGGGAACCGACCATTCATTAAATGGGGAGCCATGCAAAGGTGGCTGGATGCATGGGCTCGGTTTTGGGCTTGAAGAGGAGCTCGGGCTGCTTGCATCTTTGAAGTGGGCTGCTGCACTTTGAGAAGGGGGGAGGCCGGGCTGCACCAAGAAGTTGCATGGGCGGGTTGGATCAATGAAGGAGGGTTGGACTTGTGCTTGGGCTACACCATGAAGAGGGCTCGGGTTGCATCATGAAGAGGGCTGCTCCATGTACATGGGATGCATCATGACTTGAGGGCTCGGGTAGCACATAGGGGGGCTGCATCATGATGTGGGCTGCACCATAAGTGGCCGGGCTACTCCATGGTGAAGAAGTGGGCTGCACATGAACATAAAAACAAAACATTAGTTAATACAAATAAAACTAAACATTACAAACATAACATATCATACTATTAATTAGTTATATTCATGTTGAAGCCAAAATTGGCTTCTGTGGAGTTCGGGGTCCCAAAAGAGGGGTGACCGCGCACCTACTACCCTCAAGCGAACGATCTAGGCACAAGATTAGGAACACAAGGGACAGACCCAAGGTCTCAGCGTGGACGACCCACCGCATACCCGGAAGACTAACAAACACTTCCCCTCTCAAGCCAAAGGCTGAGCTAAGACAACTTCGGAGGGCGCTCTTGGCCGACCGGAACATCTAAGGAGGGTCTCAAGACCAACTCTCTCCTATCCAGATGTGTCTCCTTGGGTCTACACAAAATACTCCTCGCCCACCGTACTGATGGCGCAAACTCGTCGAGCAATTCCACGACACGCTGCCCAAAATGGGCTACGAATAGCGTAATCCCGCTATTCTAAAAATCTATCAACAGGCCATGAGGGGCTTTCCGGCAACTATACCTCGGGGCCCCCATGGGGCAAGCGGTTCACGAGAACACCGCCCGCCTAATACGAAGAAGAAAGCTACACATCCACAGAGCATCACAAATATTAAAAGAATATTACAGGAATATGAATTCCATACTTCGGCACGTAGGCCGGCAATATAAGAAGAAATAGGCCTTCTTGGGCCGGCACAAGCTTGGGCTTAAGCCCGCTACTCCTTGCTTGGAACTGTAACACATGTACGCTAACGTCTCGACGAGCGGCGGTCAGCTAAACACCAGTCGGCTAACATGAGCGGACCAAATATATTGCCCCCACCCCTTTTTCGGGGCTATGGTGCGCATTCCCTGTAAACAGATAATATACAACTTCCACGGAGTCTTCTCCGGGAACCCCAGAACATCACCAATCCGTCTCTCACGTCCGGATGGGCTTCACACAGCATGCCTAAACCCGTACTCACACTTCCGGGCGCTAACACAGTTAATTGTAGGGACGTACATGTCAACCCGTCGGAGAGCTCCCTTCCTCCACCCGTTGGTGGAGAGGGACTTCCATACAAATATGGAAACTGAGGTCTTCACCTACCCAAGTAGAAATTTCGTTACCCTTGACGCGTGTTTGGCGGGGCCGCAACCGCGCTCATTGCCCGAGGCTCCACGTCTAGCGTCCGTAATGGTTGTCCATGCTCGGATCCGACCACCGTGGGAGAGTTAAAGGCTTCGAATGATTTTTCCCCTCCATATCCGAGCCTCTCCATGGCCGACCGTGCTCCAAGTGGCCGACCAATGCTGTACGAGGCCGATCCCGGCTCCAAGTGGCCGGCCAATGCTGTACGAGGCTGATCCCGGCTCCAAGTGGCCGACCAATGCTGTATGAGGACGATCCCAGCTCCAAGTGGCCGGCCTTTGCCCTAGGAGGCGACGAGAGGAAAGAAGGGAGGCGGCGTCGGGCTCTGCTGCAGGCCGGCGGGACAGAGAGAGAGAGAGACGGGGTTGGGGCTTCTTTGCTTAGGCGGCAGCGGCGGAGAGAGGGAGGCGGGGGCGGGCGGCTGCTGTTGCTCCCGGCCAAGAGGGAGAGGGAGTGTTGGGTCGGCCTTGCTGCTCCAGGCCGACGGAGAGAGGGGCGGCGGGGTCGGCCTTGCTCTTCCAGGCCAATGGAGAGAGTGATATGCAGGGGCGGCGGGGCTACTACTTGTCGACGGGAGAGGTAGATGCGCGGGGCAGCGGGGCTGCTGCTATTGGCCAACGGGAGAGGAGAAGAGGCGGCGCGGTTGTCTTCCCCCCCCCCCCCTTGGCCAAACCCTAGCTCTGTCTTTACAAATCCCGATCCCCTTTTTATCTTTTGTCCGCCCCTGTCCTGTACCGACCTCTCCCCCCCCCCCTTTTTCATTTTTTTCTTTTCTATGTACATATAATATTATATATATAATAAAATATATATATATGATAATATTATATACATATATAAATATATATATGTTTAAAGCCTATACAAGTAAAATCTCTGCACGCACGCATGAGGACCCGCACGAGCTCGAACGAGGCTGCACCAAAATGCCGCTCATAGTATGTCTCTGACCGCTAATTGGGGAGGGTCCCACTTGGCCGGATACGGGGTTGTACACAATCCCCGCTCTTTTCGAGGTTGGCATAAGCTCGGAAAGAAATGTCCAACCCCAAGTATCCGGCGAGTGGGAGCCGACCCAAAGAAAACTTTTGGGAGAATCCCAAATTTGCATCTAAAACAATAATCTCTTCGTGACCCTTCTGATGAGTATCACTTTCACAATCCTATTTTCCCCCTATGCTCATCATCCACAATATACACATTAAACAATGAACTCTAACACAACTAACAATCCACTCCCTTTATAGAGGGAAAAAGGCATGCTAGTGCCTAAAGATCAAAGAACCCTGAAATAGAAATAACTACAATACTAGAATCTACTGCAAAAATCACTATTTGCCCACGCCTCTATGAGTGGCCCTTACTGGTACCGTTGAAACGTTCACTGTCTATTCCTCCAAGATTCAAAGTTGCCCTTACAAATTTAAAGAACTAGAAATAAAAATAGCCTTTTCCTGATATCAGTCGCATGATACCTTTACACAAAATCAGGTTGTAAACATAATTGAGCTAAGGGTCGCCTATCCAACTTTCAAGCATGAAAGCGGACTTAGAGTGAGGGTTATCCCATAAAAAATTTTGAACATACCGTAAAGTTTTTGCTCTTGAAAAAATCAGTATTTCTTCAAATCTTGAAAATTGATAAGTTTTAAAAACAAAGCTTCCTTCTTCTTAAGAACAAAATAAAACGAGTACTCTTGGTCAGGACACGACCGCGTGACTCTCAACGCTAAGGAGACAGGGTCAATTCTTTTAAGAAGAAAAAGTTTGTCATTCTTGTGACACGTTCTTAGCTCCCCATTATTTTTACCACGATTACTTAATTGTTCAAAGTCACGATATGTATGAGGTACATGGTCAGTATAAAACAGATACTTGAGAGCAAATCTCTTTCAAAGGGAAATTAAGGGAATAGAAACAAATTATTCAAATCATTCTTTTTGCGTGCATCATATCATGGGAACCAAACCTATCCCTCCACAAACCAAACATATCCCCCACAGGCGAGCCTTCGGACCTGCCAGCTAGATGAGAGCCTGCGCAGCGGGTCTACCTGGGGCCGAGCCGAGCTCGGGGTGCCGATGACGTTCTCAAACCAACCAAACCTATCCTCCACAGGCGAGCCTACGGACCTGCCGGCTAGATGAGAGCCTACGCAGCGGTCTACCTGGGGCCGAGCCGAGCTCGGGGTGCCGATGACGTTCTCAAATCAACCAAACCTATCCCCCACAGGTGAGCCTACGGACCTGCCAGCTAGATGAGAGCCTGCGCAGCGTGTCTACCTGGGGCTGAGCCGAGCTTGGGGTGCCGATGAAGTTCTCAAACCAACCAAACCTATCCCCCACAGGCGAGCCTACGGACCTGCCAGCTAGATGAGAGCCTGCGCAGCGGGTCAACCTGGGGCCGATCCGAGCTCGGGGTGCCGATGAAGTTTCCACAAACCTAACCTAACCTATCCTAACCTATCCTAACCTATCCAGCACAGGCGAGCCTACGGACCTGCTAGCTAGATGAGAGCCTGCGCAGCTGCTCTACCTGGGGCCGAGCCGAGCTCGGGGTGCCGATGACGTTCTTAAACCAACCAAACCTATCCCCCACAGGCGAGCCTACGGACCTGCCAGCTAGATGAGAGCCTGCGCAGTGGGTCTACCTGGGGCCGAGCCGAGCTCGGGTTGCCGATGAAGTTTCAACAAACCTAACCTAACCTATCCTAACCTATCCTAACCTATCCCCCACAGGCGAGCCTACGAACCTGCTAGCTAGATGAGAGCCTGCGCAGCGGGTCTACCTGGGTCTGAGCCGAGCTCGGGGTGCCGATGAAGTTTCCACAAATCTAACCTAACCTATCCTAACCTAACCCCCACAGGCGAGCCTTCGGACCTGTCAGCTAGATGAGAGCCTGCGCAGCGGGTATACCTGGGGTCGAGCCGAGCTCGGGGTGCCTATGATGATCCCAAACCATCCGAACCTATCCCCCACAGGCGAACCTTCGGACCTGCCAGCTAGATGAGAGCCTGCGCAGCGGGTCTACCTGGGGCCGAGCCGAGCTCGGGATGCCGATGACGATCTCAAACCAACCAAACCTATCCCCCACAGGCGAGCCTTCGGAACTACCAGCTAGATGAGAGCCTGCGCAGCGGGTCTACCTGGGGCCGAGCCGAGCTCGGGGTGCCGATGACGATCTAATACCATCCGAACCTATCCCCCACAGGTGAGCCTTCGGACCTGCCAGCTAGATGAGAGCCTGCGCAGCGGGTCTACCTGGGGCCGAGCCGAGCTCGGGGTGCCGATGACGATCTCAAACCAACCAAACCTATCCCTCACAGGCGAGCTTTTGGACCTGCCAGCTAGATGAGATCCTGCGCAGCGGGTCTACCTAGGGCCGAGCCGAGCTCGGAGTGCCGATGATGATCTCAAACCAACCAAACCTATCCCCCATAGGTGAGCCTTCGGACCTGCCAGCTAGATGAGAGCCTGCGCAGCGGGTTTGTCTGGGGCCGAGCCAAGCTCGGGGTGCTGATGACGATCTCAAAACAACCAAACCTATCCCCCACATGCGAGCCTTCGGACCTGCCAGCTAGATGAGAGCCTGCACAGCGGGTCTACCTGGGGCCGAGCCGAGCTCAGGGTGTTGATGATGATCTCAAACCATCCAAACATATCCCCCACAAGCGAGCCTTCAGACCTGCCAGCTAGATGAGAGCCTGCGCAGCGGGTCTACTTGGGGCCGAGCCGAGCTCGGGGTGCCGATGATGATCCCAAACCAACCAAACCTATCCCCCACAGGCAAGCCTTCGGACCTGCCAGCTAGATGAGAGCCTGCACAGCAGGTCTACCTGGGGCCGAGCCGTGCTCGGGGTGCCGATGAAGATCTCAAACCAACCAAACCTATCCCCCACAGGCGAGCCTTTGGACTTGCTAGCTAGATGATAGCCTGCGCAGCAGGTCTACCTGGGGCCGAGTCGAGCTCGTGGTGCCGATGAAGTTTCCACAAACCTAACCTAACCTATCCTAACCTTCACAACCCGCATTTCCTCAACGAGTACATCGTATTAGAGCAAGAGGAACTACGGGTTATGATGCCACGTCGTGCAGGGGATAACTGCACACACTCAGGAAAACCCTTGACGCTTACTTTATTATTTGAAGTCCATCAGTTAAATGCAAGAAAACCGTTTAGTTTAATGGCCGTATCCCGCGGCCTTAGGAATCAAAATGTGTGTTTGTGCACGGCGGAAATACTTTTATTTACTTATGACGATCTAATGCATCCTAGAGTTATAATCATATAAGAAATCATCTTTTTTACGTTGTTTGGAAAATACGTCTTAGTTTATCAAAATATGTATGCATGATCTAGGATAATAGGTTTGTTTTATCTTGAAAATATCTAATGCAATCTAGCATAAATCCTTCCCAAGAGCAAGGAGACATCATCTCATCCAAATGAGTCACATTAGCAGGCTAGCATTCAGACCGGGATTTCCGATTTACTTCTCGTTTCTGGAAGAGTATACAAGAGGGTTTGGTGACGGATTTGAGGTATTCCACTGCTTACCACCCTCAGACGAATGGCCAAGCGGAACGAGTAAACCAAATCGTGGAAGATATGATTCGATGCTACATTGTTGAATATGGCGGAGCGTGGGATGAACGTTTGCGCCTTATGGAGTTCGCATATAATAACAGCTATCAAGAAAGCATGTAAATGGCTCCGTTCGAAGCTTTATATGGGCGACGATGTCAGACTCCCCTATTTTGGGCTATGGTTGGCGAGCGGCCTTTGTTGGGCCCAGAGGCGCTCGAGTACATGGAAGTTGCCGTACGACTTATTCGGGAGAAGCTCCGGATCGCCCAAGAGCAATATGAAAAGTACGCCAACCGGCAATGGTCGGAGTTAGAGTTTGCAGCGGGGGATTTCGTCTTCCTGAAAGTCTCCCCAATGGTTGGAATTAAAAGGTTTGGAAAAGAGCGCAAATTAGACCCAAGATTTGTGGGTCCCTTCAAGATTCTTGTGCGAGTTGGTGCATCCGCTTACAAAATAGAATTACCCGTGAACTTTCCTGGTGTTCACGACGTGTTTCATGTCAGCCAACTTCGCAAGTGTGTGCGAAATGGTAAGCAAGTTTTGGATGTTGTGCCGCAGTTAGCGTCGAACATTTCTTATGTGGAGATACCCATCCGTATTTTGGACTCCCAAGAGCGCGTGTTGCGGAAAAAGAAGATTCCTATGGTCAAGGTGCTATGGAAAAATCAGAATGTGGAAAGTGTGACGTGGGTGCTCGAGTCAACGATGAGGGTGGCTCACCCTCATTTGTTCCCGTAAATAAGCTGGTATGTGAATTGGTGTTTTTGTTAAATTAGTGTTTTGGTTTGATTACTCATTTGATTTATATCAAAATGATTGAAAAGTTTCGAGGCGAAACTTTTTGTTAGGGGGAGTGACTATAACGGCCGTATGTTTTTCGTTGAATGATTGCATATGCTTGATGGGCGTTACGTTGGCTTTGACCGTTGTTCGAGCATGGTTTTCCCGCGGGCTTTCGAGTGGCTATTTTGGTAGCCTAGTTGCATGATTCCCCAGCAAGCCGGAGTCCAATTTTGGGGACTCAGTGAGGCCTCTTATGGAATGCTTGCACTTTTTCGAGCCCGGGTAAGGTTGCTCAAAACGGGTTGATTGTATAGACGATGTGTACAGAAAACAAAAAGGGGTAAAAAGTTCTTAAGGAAGAAATCGTCTAGGACGAAACAGAAACACTTTTCAAAATATTGAAAAATGGTCCTTTTTGTGCATGACACGGCCTGGGACACGGGCGTGTCCCAGGGCGTGTCTAGCTCGGGATGCAGTTTGGCTTTGTGGTCGTCGAACTTCATTCGACGAAGTTGCGGGAGGAACACGCCCACCGATACAGGCGTGTCGTGGCGTGACCCAGGGCGTGACCTGGGGCGTGACCTCCTTGACTCGACGAATTTTCTTTCGTCGAGTTGAGCTCGACGAATGGGGTACACGCCCCTTGATACGGGCGTGTCACGGGCCGTGTCCCGCTATGTCGAGTATCGAGTGTCGAGTGTCGAGTGTCGAGTGTCGGGTGTCGAGTGTCTGGTGTCGAGAGAGGGGACACGGCCTGTGACACGGGCGTGTCACATGGTGTGTCCAGCTTTGTCGAAGTGTCGACACTTTTGGTCGACGAGATGTCGAGACACGGGTTACACGCCCTAGGTCACGGGCGTGACCTACCGGTCACGGGCGTGTACCCGACCGTGTACCCTGTGGATAAACTGGAAATTGTTGGCGTCTGCGCCGCTTAAGGTACGTGCCCTGTGACACGGGCGTGTCACAGGGCGTGACAGGGCCGAAAATCGACTTTTTCAGTTTTTTTATGCCGTTCGTTTTTCTGATTCTGGATCTAATGGTCCAGCTCTGTTCTAGAGGAAATAAGGCCGACAAAGAGATTCTTTCTCCTCACTTATCCCTTTCTCCATCTTCTTCTTCATGCTCCAAGAGAAAGCAGGGAGAAAAGCTAAAACAAGGCAAGGAAAGAGAGGAGCAGCCGTCGCGGTGTCATCTCGGTTCAGGCAAGCGGTGTTCTTCACCCTTGCCAATCTTGTTTTCTTGTTCTTCGATTATGCAAGTTTAGCTAGCTTTCCTCTTTCAATTTTACTAGCTCGTTCAATTTTATTTGTCTTGTTACCCTTGTTTTTATTTAGTACTCACAAACATGAATCCTCTTGTTCCTTTAAGGCTTACATGGTTACCGCCTAATTATCGAATTTTCCCTATGCTCAATTAATTCTTATGCTCATTTGATTCATGTAGCCTTTCTTGTTCATGTGATTCTTTCTTGTTCATATCATAATCATGTTAGAATACGCTTGTTGGGTTGGTTAGCGTTGTTCTTTGTAGTCATGAGTGAGGACGATGACATGAAACATGCTTAGCTTAGGTTATGGTGAGTTTTGCTTATTGTGTTGAGCTTGGGTTCGCTTATGGTGAGTTTTGTGAGGCGCATTGTGAATCATGGCAGGAGCGTTTGTGTGAGGATTTGGTAAGGGGTGGTGTGGCTTCAGCCTTGGTGGCCACCGGGTGTGGATTTGTGGTGTAAAGCACCATTTTGGCCCCGATTTGGGGTAAGAGGCCTCACCGAGTCCCCAAAATTGGACTCCGGCTTGCTGGGGAATCGTGCAACTAGGCTATCAAAATAGCCACTCGAAAGCCCGCAGGAAAACCATGCTCGAACAACGGTCAAAGCCAACGCAACGCCCATCAAGCATATGCAATCATTCAATGAAAAAAATACGGACGTTACATAACCTATCCCAAACAGGCGAGACTTCGGACGTGCTAGCTAGTAGGAGCCAGGCAGCGGGTCTACCTGGGGCCGAGCCGCGCTCGGGGTAGTGCAGAACCAAGAACTAGGACCTCCCCCCACAGGCGAGCCTACGGACCAGCCAGCTAGTAGGAGCCGGGCAGCGGGTCTACCTGGGGCCGAGCCGCGCTCAGGGTAGTGCAGAACCAAGAACCAGGACCTCTCCCCCACAGGCGAGCCTACGGACCTGCCAGCTAGTAGGAGCCAGGCAGCGGGTCTACCTGGGGCCGAGCCGCGCTCGGGGTAGTGCAGAACCAAGAACCAGGACCTCTCCCCCACAGGCGAGCCTACGGACCTGCCAGCTAGTATGAGCCAGGCAGCGGGTCTACCTGGGGCCGAGCAGCGCTCGGGGTAGTGCAGAACCAAGAACCAGGACCTCCCCCCACAGGCGAGCCTACAGACCTGCCAGCTAGTAGGAGCCAGACAGCGGGTCTACCTGGGGCCGAGCCGCGCTCGGGGTAGTGCAGAACTAAGAACCAGGACCTCTCCCCCACAGGCGAGCCTACGGACCTGCCAGCTAGTAGGAGCCAGGCAGCGGGTCTACCTGGGGCCGAGCCGCGCTCGGGGTAGTGCAGAACCAAGAATTAGGACCTCTCCCCCACATCCGAGCCTACGGACCTGCCAGCTAGTAGGAGCCAGGTAACGGGTCTACTTGGGGTCGAGCCGCGCTCGGGGTAGTGCAAAATCAATCGAGTCAAACTCCGACAGGTACCATCTCTACCCGCTACGTCCACCCTCCTGAGAATGAGGGTCGATCTTATAATATTCTCCCTAAGGCACATTTTGATCTCCAGGATCGAACATCCTAGCGACAAGAGGGGAATGGGAGGGGACTTCTTTCATCACATGACCCTGGTCGTCACTTGATTCCACTTCTATAGCCATGACGTTCGGCTGAGTTTTTCCGTGCTTGCCACTCTCCATGCTCACCGCACCATAACTGTTGAAGCCAAAACTGGCTTCTGTGGAGTTCGGGGTCCCAAAAGAGGGGTGACCGCGCACCTACTGCCCTCAAGAGAACGATCTAGACACAAGATTAGGAACACAAGGGACAGACCCAAGGTCTCAGCGTGGAGGACACACCGCATACCCTGAAGACTAACAATCTCTTCCCCTCCCAAGTCAAAGGCTGAGCTAAGACACCTTCGGAGGGCGCTCTTGGCCGACCGGAACATCTAAGGAGGGTCTCAAGACCAACTCTGTCCTATCCAGATGTGTCTCCTTGGGTCTACACAAAATGCTCCTCACCCGCCGTACTGATGGAGCAAACTCGTCGAGCAATTCCACGACACGCTGCCCAAAATGGGCTACGAACAGCGTAATCCCGCTATTCTAAAAAGCTATCAACAGGCCATGAGGGGCTTCCCGGCAACTATACCTCGGGGCCCCCACGAGACGAGCGGTTCACGAGAACACCGCCCGCCTAATACGAAGAAGAAAGCTACACATCCACAGAGCATCACAAATATTAAAAGAATATTACAGGAATATGAATTCCATACTTCGGCATGCAGGCCGGCAATATAAGAAGAAATAGGCCTTCGTGGGGCGGCACAAGCTTGGGCTTAAGCCCGCTACTCCCCTCTTGGAACTGTAACACCTGTACGCCAACGTCTCGACGAGCGGCGGTCAGCTAAACACCAGTCGACTAACATAAGCGGACCAAATATATTGCCCCCACCCCTTTTTCGGGGCTATGGTGCGCATTCCCTGCAAACATATAATATACAACTTCAATGGAGTCTTCTCCGGGAACCCCAAAACATCACCAATCCGGCTCCCACGTCCGGATGGGCTTCACACAGCATGCCTAAACCCGTACTCACACTTTCGGGCGCTAACACAGTTAATTGCAGGGACGTACACGTCAACCCGTCGGAGAGCTCCCTTCCTCCACCCGTTGGTGGAGAGGGACTTCCATGCAAATATGGAAACTGAGGGCTTCACCTGCCCAAGTAGAAATTTCGTTACCCTTGACGCGTGTTTGGCGGGGCCGTAACTGCGGTCATTGCCCGAGGCTCCACGTCTAGCGTCCGTAATGGTTGTCCATGCTCGGATCCGACCACCGTGGGAGAGTAAAAGGCTTCGAATGATTTTTCCCCTCCATGGCCGAGCCTCTCCATGGCCGACCGTGCTCCAAGTGGCCGGCCAATGCTGTACGAGGCTGATGCCGGCTCCAAGTGGCCGGCCAATGCTGTATGAGGCCGATCCCGGCTCCAAGTGGCCGGCCTCTACCCTAGGCGGCGACGGGAGGAAAGAAGGGAGGCGGCGACGGGCTCTGCTGCAGGCCGGCGGGACAGAGAGAAAGAGAGACGGGGTTGGGGCTGCTTTGCTTAGGCGGCAGCTGCGGAGAGAGGGAGGCGGGGGCGGGCAGCTGTTGTTGCTCCCGGCCGAGAGGGAGAGGGAGTGCTGGTTCGGCCTTGCTGCTCCAGGCCAACAGAGAGAGGGGCGGCGGGGTCGGCCTTGCTGTTCCAGGCCGACGGAGAGAGTGATATACGGGGCCGGCGGGGCTGCTGATGGTCGACGGGAGAGGTAGATGCGCGGGGTGGTGGGGCTGTTGCTGTTGGCCGATGGGAGAGGAGAAGAGGCGGTGCGGCTGTCTTCCCCCCCCCTTGGCCGAACCCTAGCTCTGGCTTTACAAATCCTGATCCCCTTTTTATCTTTTGTCCGCCCCTGTCCTGTACCGACCTCTCCCCGCCTTTTTCATTTTTTCTTTTCTATTTACATATAATATTATATATATATAATAAAAATTATATATATATGATAATATTATATACATATATAAATATATATATTTTTAAAGCCTATACAAGTAAAATCTCTGCACGCACGCACGAGGACCCGAACGAGCTCGAACGAGGCTGCACCAAAACGCCACTCATAGTATGTATCTGGCCCGCTAATTGGGGAGGGTCCCACTTGGCCGGATACGGGGTTGTACAATTCATAACAAAACACAAGTAAACATAAAACATAAAACATATACTAAAACTATAGATTTTTATATCAAAACATAACAAAATAAAATTGCAACATAACAAGCAAATAAAACTATAATAAAACTAGGAATTATAATATCCTAACACAAGAAGACTTTAAGAAGAAATAAAACAAGACATGCATAAAAATATTTTAAAAACCGATCAGAAAACAAACCGAAATGGTTTTAACTGAAACTTTATTATCCGAAAAAGGTATCTATTACAATGGTATAGCCTCCATTTTATAGAATGGAGGAGATGAGAGAGATTACAAATAATCAATGTGGGACTAAAAATTTACAAGTGTATGCGGCTTTACAAAAGACAAACCGGACAAGCCGTGCGGTTAGACAAACCGGCTAACCGCCCGACTACCAACAGGAGGAGAGATCAAACCGCCACAGGAGACCGCTCGGTCTCCTAGTCACCTTAGAAAAGCCGCCTGACCACTGGGATACAAAACAGCAACAGCCTGGCACACAGACCGGCTAGGAGAAACCGCCAGACCGCCCGGTATCTAAACAGCAACAGACCGCGCGGTCTCCAACCTGCAACACTCCCCCTCAAGCTGGAGCATAGATATCAATCATGCCTAGCTTGTCGCAGATGTGGAAAAAGGAAGCGGACACCGGCTTGGTGAAGACATCTTCCAACTCGTTGTCGGAAGTGACAAATGGAGTGCAAATCTATTTCTTCAATATTTCTTCCCAAATAAAATGACAGTCGACTTCTATGTGTTTTGTTCTCTCATGAAAGACCGGATTTTTGGAAATGTATATCACGGCCTTATTGTCACAGAACATAGAAAGAGGATAGTTTTAAACCTCTCCTAAGTCAAGCATGAGAGCCCGCAACCACTTCAACTCACATGTAGTCGATGCCATGCTGCGATATTCCGCCTCTGCACTAGACCTGGAAACTGCAGACTGTTTCTTGGTCTTCCAACTCACAAGATTGCCTCCAACAAACGTGCAGAAACCTATGTCGATTTGCGGTCCCTTTTGTCATCCGCATAACTTGAATCAGCGTAAGCTTCAACCCTTAGGTGACCATTCTTCTGAAATACGAGTCCTTTCCCTGGAGCAGCTTTAATATACTCTAATATCCTCAGAGCAGATTGTAGATGACACTCCCTCGGAGCTTGCATGAACTGGCTCACCTTGCCAACAACATAAGAGATGTCGGGTCTGGTTACCGTGAGATATATGATCTTGCCCACCAGACGCCGGTATCTCGTAAGATCGGAGAGAAGAGGCGAGTCATCTGTCCAAGTTTTGTCTTCTCTAGCAGCCATAGGACAACGTGCAGGTTTAGCACCAGTCAGTCCTGCCTCCTTTAAAAAATCAAGAGAATACTTCCGTTGGGAAAGGACCATGGAGTTAGGCTTTCTAGAGATTTCAATCCCCAGAAAGCATTTCGTGGAGCCCATATCCTTTGTGACCAGATGTTGACAAAGGTGTTTCTTGGTCATCAATACCCCATCCTGGTCATCGCCAGTAAGAAGAATGTCATCAACATAAACCGCAATAACAACAAGACCAGAGGCAGTTTTCCGAACAAACAAGGTTGATCGGCTGAGCTTCTTGTAAAACCAATGGCCGCAACAATGCCACTGAACTTGTCAAACCAGGCACGAGGACTCTGCTTGAGGCCATAGATAGCCTTCTTTAGTCGGCATACCCGTGTCTCCCCCTGAGCAACAAACCCAGGAGGTTGCTCCATGTAAACATCTTCTTAGAACAAGAAGTAGAGCGTTGCGAATAGAGGAGATCGCGAAAATAGGTCGCGAAAAAGAAGGAGCAAGCCGCGCGGACAGGTCGTGCGGACAGACGGGGAATCAAGCCACGAAAGCAGAGAGAGCGCACACAATCAGGAGGAATAGATCGAGTCCTCTGATACCATGTTAAAAACTGAACAGAAAACAAACCGAAATGGTTTTAACTGAAACTTTATTATCTGAAAAAGGTATCTATTACAATGGTATAGCCTCCCTTTTATAGAATGGAGGAGATGAGAGAGATTATAAATAATCAATGTGGGACTAAAAATTTACAAGTGTATGCGGCTTTACAAAAGACAAACCGGACAAGCCGTGCGGTTAGACAAACCGGCTAACCTCCTGACTACCAATAGGAGGAGAGATCAAACTGCCACAGGAGACAGCTAGACCGCTCGGTCTCCTAGTCGCCTTAGACAAGCCGCCTGACCGCTGGGATACCAAACAGTAATATCCTGGCACACAGACCGGCTAGGAGAAACCGTCAGACCGCCCGGTCTCCAAATAGCAACAGACCGCGCGGTCTCCAACCTGCAACAAAATACTTAAAACATATAATTAAACTAGGAATTTTGCATACTAAACTGCCCCAAAATCGATGACTAAAACAAGTCATCACGTGACGGTTGGTGTGGCGGTTATCTGTGACACGGCCATAGGTCACGGGCGTGTCAGGACCCGACACGGGTGTGTCAGTTTGAGACACGGGCGTGTCTTGACCCGTGTCCTTTTCTGTGCTCGATGATCGTGCTTTGATGGGGGCACACGGCCTGGGACACGGCCGTGTGCAAGGCCGTGTTCGACCCAAGACTGAGGAATTTTGGGCGGATCTGAGCCGTTCGTTTTCTTTAATTAAAATTTGACGACCCAGGTGTGTTCCTTCTTTGTTAAGGCCGGGAATGGAGGATTAATTCTTCATTTTCTCTTAAGCCTTCTCTTTCTAAGGAGTTAGAGAGAGGAGAGAGCAAGGAGGAAGGAAGAGGCAGATTATGGCTGCCGGCGAAGCATCGTAGCAACGAATAGAGAACCGAGACCGGATCCGCAGAGGAAATTCCCTTGCAAAGCTTTCCATCCGGATAGATTCCCATGGCGCAAAAGCGAACTACAAGGGTAACGATTCTATACTTGAGTATGTGAAGCTCTCTTTTCTGCATAAGGAAACACGCTCCTGCGAGTGTGCGGTGAGTGTGTGGTGTACCTTGGGGTTGACGTGGATAGTCCCCCTTATGTTGCATATAGAGTCCGGAATCGAAGTACGGACATAGGCATTTTGTGTGAAGCCTACCCGGACTTGTTGGTCTGGATCGTTGATGTTGCATATTGTATGGTTTGACGGAGAAGACTCCGTGCTCTGTGTTTTCAGGTTTCTACACGGTAGATTACAACATGGATCCTTGGGGATTAACTCCAAGGCACACCCGGAAATCTGAGCGGAAATGTTGTTCTGCTAACTTGGCGGCCGTGGAGCCAGCCTTGAACATAACTGGGTTATGTGTTGCTTGGAATGTTTTGGGATCCGAGAGAAGCTTGGCTCGTGCATATGTCTTAAGGTGACTATACGGAGTGAGAAACGGGCAAGTGGAATCGGACCTAGGCTATGTGGTTCGGTACGAGACACCCATAGAGGGACTGGCCGTTGGCATAGCCGGGAGTCTTAGATGGTGGTCAGAAAGACTAAAAAATGCTCATGATGTTGCCATCCCATGGATGGTGGTGAAGCTACGGAATTGACCAGATTCACTGATAATGTGCCCTGAGTGCACTAGGTGTTTGGCCGTATGAGCCTACACCTGTGGCGTAGTACGTTCGCACTTTATTGTTTATCTGGGCTGATGAAATGCATGAAAAGAGCATCGCCGTCCCGAGTAAGGGGCGGGGTCATTATAATTTGGTCGGCTTTGGCTGACAGTTACTTTGTTTGCCACCGTGTGGTGGAATGTTGCTTGCAGGTGATGCGGAGCCAAGTACCAAATAGCAGGCTGAAGCCCATGTTGCTGAGCTGGCCCTCGAAGGCCAAAGCGAATTGTTGTTTCTATTTTTGTCATGTGTGGCCGGCCTGTGAGCCGATGTATGTAAAACATTAATTTGTTAAGTTAACTCTTATAAGGCCATAAGGCCAAGTACTTTCAGTGTATTGGTTATTTCATTCTGATGGTAGTATGTGGACATTCATGGTAGTTGTTATTCAATTATGGGTTCTTTGCAACTGTTTAAAAGCTTCTGCTAGAATGCTCTGTGTTAGGGCGAGTAATTATAGTTGGGTTTTTGATATTCTTATATAACCCTTCAGACTGTCTGTGGTATATGGCGTCGGGTTCCAGCTGGACCTTCTGCTATATGCCATTTGACAAATGGGGGTGTTACATTTGGACTCCATGATTTGCACTACCAATGATTTTGAGTACTGGACGGTCCCTTAGATGTCTAGTAGCTAGAGGATATCTAACTACAGCTTGCTGATCTTCAGGATTTTCAGCTAGCTGGCCTTCAATTTCTTCAGGTATGTCTTGCCCTTCTTTTGGCATGGATAGTCCATCATCATTATCTTGGATAGTGGGGGTAGCTTCCTTGATGATCAGCTTGTCCATCATCTACTCTGTACCTACAGTACTATAAGAGGAGGAGCTTGGCAGCTCACAGCTAAGCATGTTGGACTCATCAAAAATAACATGCATTGACTCTTCTACAACTTGGCTAGCTAAATTGTAGGTTCTATATGCCTTACTATGAGTGCTGCACCAAACAAATATCCCTTCATGGGACTTGGTAGCAAACTTGGTTAAATGATCTTTTCCATTGATGAGCACATAACACTTGCAACCAAAGATCCTGAAATAGCTCATGTTTTGTTTTTTGCCCTTCAAGATCTCATAGGGAGTCTTTTTGTGACTCTTGGTGATAGAAGCCCTATTAAGGACATAGCATGCTGTGTTAACTGCCTCAGCCCAGAAGTATTCTTGGAGGGATGAGTCACTTAACATGGTTCTACCATCCTCTGTGAGAGTCATTTTTTCTTCTCAGCAATTCCATTTTGCTAGGGTGTTATAGGAGAGGAGAATTCTTGATGAATCTCTCGGTCTTCATAGAACCTTATCATGCACTTAGACTGAAACCCAGTCCCATGGTGACTTCTGATTTGGACCACAGTGCTGTTGAATTCATTATGAATTTGCTTGACAAATGTCTGGAAAACATCAGGGATTTCAGATTTATTCCTTAGAAAGAACACCCATGCAAGTCTGGAAAAGTCAGCAACAAGCACAAGGGTGTAGACTTTCCCACCTAGACTTTGAATTAACATAGGACCAAACAGATCTATCTGCATGAGGTATAATCACCTCATTGAGTCTTTGGTGCTAATGCACTTGAAGGTGGTCTTAGTCTGTTTGCCCTTTTGGCAAGCAGAGGAGACACCCTCCTTAGTGCATATATACTTAGGGCCATTCCTAACAAGCTCATTGCTGAATAGCTTACCTATGGTCCAATAATTCAGACGGGCTAGCCTCTTATGCCACTGGACATAGGAAGAGGCTTTCTCATCTACAACTAGGCATACAGTTGAGTATTTGCTTAAGCATAGGAAATCTAAACACTAAACATTTCCACTCCTATCGACTATTAAGATGACCTCTTATTCACTTAAACTCCTAATTTGGCACTCATCCTTGTCGAATACTATGTCATAGCCAAGATCACAGAGTTGGCTGATGCTTATTAGGTTATGTTGCAACCCTTCCACATAGGCTACTCTAGTGATAGTGACAATGCCATTAGAGATCTTACCATAACCTCTAGTCACCCTTTTTCTGACCCACCAAAGATAACCTTTTGTCCATTCCTTATTGGGGCATAATCCTTCATCATGCTCCTTGTTCCAGTGATGTGCATGATACATCCACTGTCCATGTACCATATAGGGGTATGGGGACTTGGACTAACCTGCAAAACACAAATCAGTTAACCTTAGGATCCCAATTTTTATTGGGTCCTTGGTGCAGGTTAGAATGAAAATGACTATGCCTGCCTGCAGCTTTTCTGACAGATAAGCTAACATTGGCTCTCTGTACACTATGATTGTGCTATCAATTAATAACAAAGTGGCCTACCTTGCCACAGACCAACACTTATGGATGTTGTACCTTCTTTTAAGTGCAGGTCTAGTGGTTGTGTTAACAACAGCTCTTGGTTTAGAAGGAGCAACAACAATCCTATTCTTTAGTTTTTTAGCCCCAATCTAACAAGTGCTGGGTCTGGCAGTAGAAGTGCTTGGGATATCTTGAGCCCTTCTAGTAGCTGCTTTATTTTTAAAAAAACATACTCTTGATGGCCTCATAGATGCCCAGGTCTGGTCTACTGACAGCCTTCCCCTGTGTCTAGAGTGGGCTGGAAGATCTGGAGGACAGTCAACAACATTTCCCTTGACTGAAGGGGCAGTTGCACCAAACACAAATGGTCCATGATGGGCTATTTATATTTCCTCATAGGCTGTCTTAAAAGCACTTGCACCATTGCAATATCTACCTCCATATTGTGGAATATCTATGTTCACACAAAAGGGTGTAGCATTATTCCAGTGACCATAAATACTCTCATGGACATGCCTGTTAGAAAGTAGTTGCACTTTATTAAATTTAACATGAGGCTTAGATGTAACACCCCAAAAGGAGCAGTGGTCATTGGGGGTACCGTGTAGCGATAATCTTATCACAGGTCGTAGCTCAGTGATTTAAATGACCTAGCGCTCGGTTTGGGTACTGCGGAGCTAGCGCGCCACGGTAGCTAGTCAATGCTTCGACCACTCAACGCTTTCGAGCACTCAACGCTGAAATTGGGTACTGCGAAGCTAGCGTGCCGCGGTAGCCACTCAAAGCTTTTGACCACTCAATGCTTTCGAGCACTCAACGCTGTCGAGAAATCATCGAGAGCGTTAATTCCAGGCGGTAGGAGTTACCGCGCCACGCTAACTGATCGACGAAAGTCGAACTTGGCGCTAACACCTAGCTGTAGGAGTTAACGCGCCGCGCTAACCGATCAACGAAAGTCTAACGGGTTACCGCCAAGCGCTAAATGTTAGAGCGGGGAGGTAGCTCTGATAGTGGTGCTGACTAGTCAAAGTGGTTACTGCCTTAGTTACCGAACTGCGGTAGTAGATACCGCACGGTGTTAGCTATTATACAAAGATGGACTTGAGATTTTATTCTCATCTTCTCATAGCCTTTCTTTGCTTGGAAGGAAGAGGAGGAACGTCCAGGAGCTGTGTGAATATTGATCTAAAGTTTGCTTGTGATTGGAATCGCGAGTCGATGCTAGATCCGCGAAGAGGAAGTTGTGGCAATCAATTCCATCCGGCTCATCAATCACGGTCATAGCTCCGAAGAGATCTTAAAGGGTAACAGGTTTCTCCCGGACAAGTGAAGTCCTCAATATGCATATTTGCATGGATCCCTTCACCAAAAGGTGAAAAAGGGTGGATTGCAATGGGTAGATCGGTTTGATCCCCATATATTCCTTCATTTAGATCCGAAAATGTAAAGTACAAAACAAGCATGATATGTGAAGCCCATCTATACAGGTTGGTCTGGATTGCTGATTTTAATTGCGTGCCGGAGAAGACTTCGTGGATGTGCATGCGAAGTACGTGAAAAATACCCAGGAATGATCACAGTTGTGTGAATTGTTGATATCGTCATGCGATAGTGAGTGTCGCCAGGCAATAGTGAGTGTCGTCAGGCGATAGCTCCTTGGGAGCTAATGTTATGAGGTCTGTATTTAAGAGACCTGGGGGCCTTTGGATCTAGGCTGTGTGCTTAAGTTTCCTGGCATGTGGTGGGTGCCAGCCCAAAATGGAAAAAGCTGTGTGGCTTGTGATGAGTTGAGCTATGAAGGCCAACTACTGTGCCATCAAGTTATGTAGCTCTGAATGACTGGGTCGTCAAGTTAAGTACCTCTGAATGGGAAGTTGGTCGTAAAGTTAAGTACCTCTAAAAATGTAGTCATCAAGTTAAGTACCTCTAAACGACAAAGTTACCGTTAAGTCATGGACCTCTAAACGGTTGTGTTACACAGAGGAGTTCGGTACACCGAAAATGTGCCCTGAGTGCACGGGGCGTGTGGCCGTTGGGCCAACGTCTGTGGTGAGTGGTGCTTAAACACACTTTATTTTTGCCACTATATATATATGTGCTATGTCTTGTTTGCAGGGATGGAGGAATGCCCCCCCCCCCCCCCCCGCCCGAGTAAGGGGTGAGATCGTTATAAATGGGTCGGCAAAATGCTGATGGTTGCTTTGTTTGCCATGTTTTGTTGGGCCCTTTTGTGCAGGTGCTGGAGATCCAAGTGGAAAGTAGCGGGCTAAAGCCCATGTGCTGCAATTGGATGGACCTTGAAGGCCCAAAGGCGAACTGTATTGTTTTATATGTGGCAGACCTGTGTGCCGATGTATGATGTCAATTGTATTAACCAAAACAGTTGTAATAATGATACTGCCTAAACATGTGTTACATGTAATTTATATTATGTCATTCCTTTTATGTAGTGGACATTCTTATTGTGTATGGGTTTTCACATAAAATGCTTCCGCTTAAATGCTCTGTTGTATGACGCGTTTCTACTTGAACTAGGGTTTGGCATACAACATGTAATCTCCATGCCTGTCCGTGGTATATGGCGTCGGGCCCCAGCCGGACCTTCTGTCATATGATATGCGACGGATGGGGGCGTTACAAAATTGGTATCGGACTTCGTTCTCGGTCTTTCTTCTTGGAATTCGGGGTCGAATTCTTTCAAGAGGTGGTGAGCACGTGTATGTGCACTACCGTTATAACAATAATGAACCCATGAATGTCCACTTGGGAATGATAATACACATGTTTGCGGAACTGGTAAGTTCCTGTGACTGCTTGGTACGAGGCAGAAAGAACCCCAACGCTCAGTGGAGAGTGGTGCACCAAATGAGATGCCAACACCTCCTCCTTCTACGGAAACTATATGTTTGGTTGCTAAAGCCGTGTTCGTAATGATGAATGCGCAATCTATAGGTCAGAGATAGCCTCCTATTCCTGAGATGGTTCAGGTACCAGTTAGCATAGTGGAACACGTAGCGGTGAGACAAGTGGTCGTTGAGCTAGTGACTGCTATGTGAGCGATGAAAAAGCAACTGAAACACCTGATGAGTCTCAATCCCCCCTGTGTTTATGGGTACTGGAACCCTGACACAAGCTGATGATTGGCTCTCAAGTGTAAAGAGGGTCATGACGGCAACGGTAACAGAAGAGTGGCAAAAAGTCACAGTGACTACCTTCTTGTTGAATGGTGAGGCAAGGTTATGGTGGGATGAGTTGGAGCTGCACCAGTTTGCTGGTCTGCCGTTGAATGAGATCTCAATGGAGGAGTTCTCAAGATGTTTTCTGGCAAGGTATATTCCATCGTCACAGCGGATTGCGATGGAGGACCAATTTCAACGGCAAACTCAAGGTGAGAGGTCGGTGAACGACTACTTGCACAAGTTTACGAGATTGGGGAGATATGCATGTTGTACGTTTGCAGATGAGGAACAAAAAACAAATCGGTTCTATGAAGGGCTGAGAGATGACTTGCGGTTGCTTCTCTCAGGACCGATGACACAGGGTTTCCTTACCTTGGTCAATACGAAACATTTCTGGATGGTGTTGCACAGCCTGAGAAGAAACATGCTCTATGCCAAGTTCTCAAAGTGTGAGTTTTGGCTGTCGTCAGTGGCTTTTCTTGGCCATAAGGTGAGTGGAGAGGGCATTGTGGTTGATCCGTTAAAGACAAGAGCCATACGGGAGTGGCAAGTGTTGTTTTCTGTGGCCGAAGTCAGGAGTTTCCATGGACTGGCGGGCAACTATCGACGTTTCATAGAAAACTTCACACAGATTACTTTGCCTCTCACCACACTAATGAGGAAGGATCAAAATTTTGTTTGGATGCCATGTGTGCACGAGCTTTTGAAGAGCTAAAGAGTAGATTGACCACGACGCCAATCTTGACGTCACCATGTGGTTCGGACGGCTTTGAAATTTATAGTGATGCGTCAGGGAGCGGCTTAGGATGCGTTCATCTTCAATTCGGAAAAGTAATCGCTTATGGCTCAGGCCAGTTGAAAGTGCATGAGCGGAACTACCCCGTCCATGACTTGGAGTTGGCGGCGGTGATTTTTGCACTTAAACTGTGGAATCATTATTTATATGCCGCGAAGGTGGATATATTCACGGATCATAAGCGCCTAAAATATGTATTGGATCAGAAGGATCTCAATATGCGACAATGTAGGTGGATGGAGTTCCTCGGGAACTATACCTTCCAAATACATTGTACTACAGGGAAGGAAAATATCATCGCAGATGCCTTGAGTCGGAGGACTCTAGCAAGGGTAATTGGTTGCAGATGCATGATGAGCGCCTGATCCAGGAGTTGGAGGCCTTAGACATTTCTTGTGTGGACAAAAATGCTTCTACCAGTGCATGCCTGAACTGGATGGAGGTACAGTATGATCTTACGGGAGGGATCGTCGGGCAACGACACTTGATGAAAGTCTACAACGCTATGTAGTGGATGGGTCAAATGGCCAATTATCCTGGGATAATGATCTTCTGCGAAAAGGTTATCATTTGTGCGTCCCGAGTATGGGTAAATTAAGGGAAGAATTGATGTATGAAGCTCGCTTTACGAAGTACTCAATTCACCAAGGGAGCATAATGATGTACAAGGACATGAAAAAGTTGTTCTGATAGCCGGGCATGAAGAAAGATACATGCCATTACATGGCTAAATGTCAAACTTTTGCCTTAGTGAAAGTGGAATGCCAGAAGCCTGGAGATTTCCTGAAGTCGCTACATATTATGGAATGGAAGTTTGATGACATATCGATTGATTTCATGCACAGTTTCCCGAGATCTCAACGCGGTAACAATTCAGTTTGGGTGATCATGGACCGGTTGACGAAAGTGGCTCACTTCATTCCGAATAAGAGGGATGATTCAGTGGAAGTTTTGGCTAAGCTTTATGTTGAACAAATAGTACGGTTACACAGTGTTTCCCGTAGCATCGTAAGTGATCGAGACGGGAGCTTCACTTCAAATGATTGGAGGCTAATCCATAAGTTGTTGGGGACAAAATTACAATTCGATACGGCCTTTCATCCACAAATGTATGGCCAAACTGAAAGGACCAATAGAACGATGGAGGACATGCTTCGAAAGTGCGCCATGGATTTCGGAAAAAGATAGGAAGATCATATCTATATGATGGAATTCGCCTACAATAATAGCTTTCAAGCTAGTATCAATATGGCGCCTTTTGAGGCTTTGTATGTTAGGAAGTGTCATACACCATTAGCTTGGGATGAAATATGCGAATCTAAATTATACAAGCGTAAGGAAGTCGAAGATGCATATTCGACAATACACTCTATTCATGAGAGGATATTAATAGCCCTAGACCGGCAAGCAAAGTATTATAAAACAAAACACCAAAACGTAGAGTTTGTAGTTGGCGAATGGGTATATCTGAAAATTATGACATTTAAAGGAGTGTCTAGGATTCGGCGGCTTAAAAAGCTGAGTCCAAGGTATCTTGGCCCATTTGAAGTAGTGGAACGAGTTGGAGAAGCTGCCTATCGGCTCGCTCAATTAGAGGAATTGAGTGGATTGCATGATGTGTTCCACATATCAGTGCTTCGAAAAGCTGTGAAGGATCCAGCTCAAGTGATTGCGAATGATCGCGTACCGGTCGAATCCGGGCTAACGACGAAGGTTAGGCCCAGTCGGCTCGAGGATAAAGCGGTTAAGCAGTTGTGGAATAAGACAATCGGGATGGTCAAGGTCCAGTGGACAACTGTGGCTGTGAAGAGCTGACATGGGAGCGGGAGCAGACCATGCGTGCGGAATTTCCCGATTATTTACCTAAAATGTTGTATATTTTGTTGAGTAGAACAAATTTGTTGTAACAAAGTTGTTACTGGTTGCTTCTTGGTGCCGCATGCAAATTTCGGGATGAAATTTTTATAAGGTGGGGAGGATTGTAACACCCCAAAATGAGTAGTGGTCATTAGGGGTTACCGTGAAGCGATAGTCTTATCGCAGGCGGTAGCTTAGTGATTTAAATGACCTAGCGCTCGGGTTGCTTACTGCGGAGCTAGCGCGCTGCGGTAGCCACTCAACGCTTCGACCACTCAATGCTTTCGAGCACTCAACGCTGAAATTTTGTACCGCGAAGCTAGCGCGCTGCGGTAGCCACTCAACTCTTTTGACCACCCAATGCTTTCGAGCACTCAACGCTCTCGAGAAATCAATGAGAGCGCTAATGTCAGGCGGTAGGAGTTACCGCATGGTGCTAACCGATCCACAAAAGTAAAACGGGATGCTAACACCCAGCAGTAGGAGTTACCGAGCTGCGCTAACCGATCGACGAAAGTCAAACGGGTTACCGCCAAGCTCTAAATATTAGAGCGGGGAGGTAGCTCTGATAGCGGTGCCGACTGGTCAAAGCAGTTACCGCCTTAGTTACAGCACGGCGGTAATAGTTACCGCGCGGCGTTAGCTGCTATATAAAGATGGAGTTGAGATTTTATTCTCATCTTCTCATAGTCTTTCTTTGCTTGTAAGGAAGAGAAGGAACGTCCAGGAGCTGTGTGAAGATTGATCCAAGGTTTGCTTGTGATTGGAATCGCGAGTTGACTCTATATCAGCGAAGAGGAAGTTGTGGCAATCAATTCCATCTGGATCATCGATCATGGTCATGGCTCCAAAGAGATCTTCGAGGGTAACAAGTTTCTCCCGGACAAGTTAAGTTCTCAATATGCATATTTGCATGGATCGCCTCACCAAAAGGTGAAAAAGGATGGATTCCAATGGGTAGATCGGTTTGATCCCCATATATTCCTGCATTTAGATCCGTAAATGTAAGGAATATGCATGTTGTGTGAAGCTCATCTGGACAGGTTGGTATGGATTGGTGATGTTAATTTGCATGCCAGAGAAGACTCCGTGGATATGCGTGTGAAGTACGTGTGAAATCCGTTGTCAAGGGGTGTGCAGGATGCTGCACCAAAGTACTTGAAGAATTTCAAGGAAAATACCCAGGAATGATCACAGTTATGTGAATTGTTGATGTCTCCAGGCGATAGTCTGTGTCGCCAGGCAATAGCTCTTTGGGAGCTAATATTATGAGGCCTATCTTTAAGAGACCTGGGGGCCATTGGATGTAGGCTGTGTGCTTAAGTTTCCTAGCCTGTGGTGGGTGCCAACCTAAAATGGACAAAGCCGCGTGGCTTGTGATTAGTTGAGCCGTGAAGGACAACTACTGTTACATCAAATTAAGTACCTCTGAACGACTGAGTCGTCAAGTTAAGTACCTCTGAATGGGCAGTTGGTCGTCAAGTTAAGTACCTCTGAACGACGTAGCCATCAAGTTAAGTACCTCTGAACGACAAAGTTACCGTTAAGTCATGGACCTATGAATGGTGGTGTTACACGGAGGAGTCCGGTACACCGAAAATGTGCCCTGAGTGCACGGGGCGTGTGGTCGTTGGGCCAACGTTTGTGGTGAGTGGTGCTTAAACGCACTTTGTTGTTGCCACCATATATATATATATATATATATATATATATATATATATATATATATATATATATATATATATATATATATATATATATATATATATATATATATATATATATATGCCTTGTTTGCAGGGATGGAGGAATGCCCCCCCCCCCCCCACCCCCCACCCCCCCCCCCCCGAGTAAGGGGTGGGATCATTATAAATGGGTCATCAAAAAGATGACAGTTGCTTTGTTTGCACGTTTGGGTGGGCCCTTTTGTGTAGGTGCTAGAGAGCCAAGTGGAAAGTAGCTGGTTGAAGCCCATGTACTGCAATTGGCTGGCACTTGAAGGACCAAAGGTGAACTGTACTGTTTCATGTGTTGTCGACCTGCGTGCCGATGTATGAAGTCACTTGTATTAACCAAAAGAATTATAATTAGGCTATGACCTAAACATGTGTTACATGTAATTTATATTATGTCATTTCTTTTGTGTAGTGGACATTCTTATTGTCTTTGGGTTCTTCACTTAAAATGCCTCTGCTATATTGCTCTGTGGTAGGACATTTTTCTACTTGAACTTGGGTTCGGCATAGAACATGTAATCTAATTGCCTATCCGTGGTGTATGGTGTCGGGCCCCGGTCGGACCTTCTGTCATATGTTATGCGATAGATGGGGGCGTTACATTAGAGGCTAGTGGCTGCACTTGAACTTTACCCTTTCCCTTGGAATTGGTAGCTCTTGTCCTTCCCTTGAAACCCAACCCTATCTTTCCCTATTGGGAGGAGAATGAGTCTATCAAGGGCATCACTGTGCAAGACTTGGAGTAGCTAGCGACTAGTTCTCTCTCTTTTCATAGCTTTCCTTCAAGATTCCTGATATGGTTATTCTTGAAGGTTATGGTGCTCATCTGAATGATTGTTGCATTCTTCAGTCTGCTGACTTCTTGCATCTTCAGATCCAGCAGCTTTGCTGATTCTGAAACAACAAGCTGTAGAGATGCAATTTCCTGAGCCTACTGTTTGGCCAGGAGCTTGCTTTTCTTTAGAACCTGCAGGAGTGCACCATAGTTGTCAATCAATTGATTGATGTCTCCTTCATATTCTGAGCCATCATCAGCATTTTATGTAGATGCATAAGAATCTGGAATTTATTCATAATCTAATCCAAAAGAGCTAGTAACAGAGATTACCTTGCTTGGACATGGCTGATCCTGGCTGATTTCTTCATCAGACCTAGCCATCAGCCCAAGGCAGCAGCTGTCTTCTTCATAATCCACCTTTGAATCACCATCAAATTGTGATAGAGGGGCCCTGACTTCAACCCTAGCAGCAGGAAGAACCTTTTCAGCTTCTTCTATAGCAGCCAGCCTTTTAATGCAGTCTACTTCTACAGCTCCATCTTCTGTAGAGTACAACCCTATGTATGCTTCTTCTTCTTCTTCTTCTTCTTCTTCTTCTTCTTCTTTTGACTCTGATGAGGTGGTTTCAGTCCATCTTCTTTGCATCTTAGCAATGATGTATTTCTCCTTCTTGCCTTTCTACTGGTGGTATATTTTCTCACCATGTTCCCTTCTTTTGACTGGGCAGTCGGCTATTACATGCCCAGGCTTTCTGCAATGGTAACAAGTCATGTTAGATGAAACCTGTTTACTAGTTTTGGAACCATACCTGTCCTCCTTAGAGGATTTCCTCCTGCCCTTGTAGTAGATATCCTTGGGATGAGAGGAGGAGGAAGGCCTACCTCTCCAGTGCTTCTTCTTCATGAACTTCTGGAATTGACTGGAGAAGGCAGCAAAATCTTCATCAGAACATTGGCAGTCTGATGTGCTTTTCTCTGATCTTCCAGAATCAGATTCAGCATCTCTCCTTGGTGTAGTGGGAGACTTTCTTCTGCTTTTGTTGAAGCCGTCAGCTTTGAATGCTACAACCTTGTATCTTGCCTGAGACTTGCTATGGTTCTCATCTTCTTTCCTGGCAGCCAACTACATCACATATCATAGCAGTTTCCCAAAGAGAGTGTGAGGAGCCATGTCGCCCAGCTTTGCCACTTCTCTGATGGCACAGATCTTTGTGTCCCAATCTCTAGTGAGAGATCTAAGGAACTTGTCATTCAGTTCATAATGACTGAATACCCTTCCATAAGTCTTCTGTCCATTCACAATCCTAAAGAACTTTTCATAACATGTGGTTATGTTGCCCCCCTTGGATTGCCTGAAAACCTCATGCTCTTGGTTGAACTTGGAATTCCTATCATCTGGAACTTCATCTAACCCCTCCATGTAGATCACCAGTGTTTCCCAGATTTCCATTGTTGTTGTGTAATGGAACAGGTTAGGAAGTGTAAAGTCATCAATAGCACTCATAATTATATTCTTTGCTCTCTTGTCTATTGAGGCCAGAGACAACTCATCCTTAGTCATCTCATCATATGTATTGGGTGTTTGGACATTTGCATCTAGTTCAGAGACATTCATTGGGATGAATGGTCCCTCTTCGACTGTAATATACATTTTAGGGACAGCAGCTTCCATGAACTATCTCACACTTGCTTTCTAGATGCCGAATTCTTCCTTCCTAAAGATTGGAAGCCTCCCATCACTCAGCTCCTTATTGCTCATTCCTGAACCCATAGAGACAGACTTCTAGCTAACCTTGGATATCTACTCAGACTGTTATGCCTTTAAAAAGCAACCGCCCTCTAGTAGCACTTGAAAGTCTTGTTTTCAAGGCTAGCTAGACACCTAGAGGGGGGGTGAATAGTTTTTGTCTCTATTTCAATCTTTTTACTTGTTAGCCGATTTCTATGCTTAGTGATTAGGTTAGTTTTAGCTTTCAAGAACAATCACAGATGACAACAATTTTATAGTGGTTCCCCAATCTTAGGTACATCCACTGTCCCTCTGCGCCTTTCTAACAGTGTGTTATACTAGGCTCTTTCCCCAAAACTCGTCTCCTTGAGATCTTACAGCACAGATTTTGCAGGACCTCAAAGGACACACAGACCTACCACTTAGGCACTAAGCCAAATCACAGGTCACAAAGACCTTTCACTCGACACTAAGCCAAACCACAGGTAACACAAACCTTAGCCTTTATAACACAGGCTTATAACTTGAGACTCACAAAGAATCGATATAGAAGAAATAAAAGGTGATTTGATTAGACACCAGAGCAAGAACTCTGTGTCTACTTCTTCCTGGACTGAGCAGATATCAGCCAAATCTTTTGCTATTGAAGGCAATGAAGTCGGCAGTTGAATCTTTCTTCAAACATCTATTGTTTCTTTATAGAGCTTGTTGATCTGCTTCCTCAGAAATGCTTCTGGACTAGCTGTTGCAAATGGTGATTGCTTCAACTATATATTTCCTCAGCTAAGTTTTTTGTGCAGAACAGGTTCTTCAGTCTCGATAAGAAAGGAGAGGAAGAAGATGAAGTTTGGCCGTACTTTCATTTTCAGAAAACCTAGACAAGGATTTTATTGTTTGCTCTGGCCAATTTGCGTCTTTTTTTCTCTAACGACCAATCGAGCAGTGGTCCCACCACCATGATTGATGGCTGAGATTTGTTATACACCACATTCTTTCCAATTACTTTTGATTCAACGGCTCTTTGCTATGTGTGGGCCCCATCACTTAAAGACGAAAGTATTTCTTTCCAAGTGCAGATGATGATGATAGCTGGTCGCCAGCGCCTATGGCAGCATTCCCGCAACATTTAAATTTTGGTTGACTTTTTGACTTTACTGATGTCAGCATGACTCAGCATCTCCGGATTTAGACAAAATTGAAACATTAGAAGCAAAGATGTTGAGTGAATGACCATCACTCAGCGCCAAAAGGCTTCGACGAACGTAGAACTCAGTTCGACGAACTCAGTGTACAGTTCAGCGAAAAATGAAAGCTTAGTTTGACAAACTTAGGGCTTAGTTTGACGAAAAATGAAAGCTTAGTTCGACGAACTTAGAGCTTAGTTCGATGAACATTGAGATCAGCTCGACGAAACGTGAAAGCTTAGTTCGACGAACTTAGAGCTTAGTTCGATGAACTCTGAGCTCGGCTCGATGAAAAGGGAAAGCTATCAATGCATTTGGACTTAGCCAAATTTTCTGAGCCTTGACGTTGAGAGAGTAAGCTACACGCAATGCCAAACTCCTTAACAGAACTTCTCTGTTATCTGGCATTGAGTGAGTAAGCTACACTAAACGCTTTTGATCCATTGCATTGATTGAGTAATCTACACTCAACACATTGCTACATAGATAGACTTTTCTATCATTGAGTTGTGTGAGTAAGCTACACTCAACGCCAGTGGACTTAGTGAAAATTTTGCCTAACGTTTCTGTGGAGTTGACAGGCACAACAACACTCAATGCTAAAAGATGTATGGCGTTGAGTGAGTGGACTACACTCAACACATGTGTACTTGGCCATATTTTTGGCTATCAGATACGCTAAGATAGACTCAGTGCTATTTGTTATATGGCGTTGAGAGAGTTGTCCTCACTCGACGCCTGTGAACTTAGGCAGATTTCTAGCTAGACAACATTGAATTCTTACCTCTGGCATTGAGTGAGCTTGCTCCACTCCATGCTTGTGGACTTAGTAGATTTTTACTATGTCCAACAACCAATTATTGTGTCCACTTGTCCAATCAATGTGATATGGACTAACTTGCACTCAAGACCTCAAATATACATCAAATACAGTTGATGTGTGTGACATTGACCTGTTTGACCTCTCACAAATCAGGGACATTGGGAACAATGGACCCAACAACTTGCCTATTCCGTACTTTGATTCCGAACTCTAAATGCAAAGACAACGGGGATACAACCGATCGACCCATCAGGAGAATTGCTTCAATGAGTTTGAGGAGCATCTACCCTCATATGACGAAACATAGGACTTCATATGTTCAACGAAGAGGATCGTTACCCCTGAAGTTCATTTTCAGCACCATTGATGAAGATCTAGATGGAATGAAAATGACCACAATGGTATTGCTGCCATGGACTGAACTTGGCTTGCGAATCGGATCTCTGAAGCTCCAATAATGGAGGTATCTCCTTCCTCTTCCTCTTCGTTCATTCACCCCTTTCTCTAACTCTTGGAAAGAGAAGGCCTTGGGATCAAATGAAGAAGTAATGTCATGTACCGACCTTATACCATCTGTGATGACACCCCATCGTCGGATCTCAATCAAAAACCGACGAATTATCTCGATTTTATCTAGATTTTTGTTTACGAGTATTACCTCTGTGCAGTAGAAAGTTACCGCTGTGTGGTAGCTCAAGTGTTAGCTTGTCTGATAAGCCACCGTTTAAAATCTCCAAACACACACTAACACACGTCCACATCATAACTTCTCTGCTACTGCTGGGCGATAACAACCTACCACCGCGTGGTATACGATGGGTCGTATCAAATGACCTGAAATTTGGACCACAAGCTGGTCTGGTCATGACACTAGACATATCCAAAAATCAGAATTTTTGGTGATCATTTTTCTATAGTTTTTATGATTATTTAATAAACATATACGAGACATTAATACGGTATTTGGACCTCAAACCTTTCCCAAACTCTGGTCTATGATCAGAGGGGATATTATAAGGTCAAGGGAAAAATTACAGCCCAATTGGAGTTGATTGGGTAGGATTACTTGGTGAACATAGTGGGTTAGGTTACAAGCCTAGTTTCAGAGTTCACAAGTACCAGTCGTCGAGTTATCTCGACGCCATCCGACCCGACATTGAGTGGTCGACTAGACTCTTTGAGGCTTAGAGTTATCATGATGCTATTCGACCCGATGTTGAGTGGTCAACTAGACTCGATGATGCGTCTAGTTATCTTGAAGCCATTCGTCCCGGCGTTGAGTGTAACGCCCCCGATTTTTCGGTATTTATTTAATATTCCTTTGGCGTTACGTTGACGCATTTCCGGCTTGTGTCATTGTTAGAGTACCTCGTTAGGTGTTCTTAGTGGTTGTAGCCTGTTTGCAGGGTTCCCCAGCAAGCCGAAGTCGGTTTTGGAGACTCAGCTGAGCGTCTTAGGGAATGCTTGTACTTTGGCTTCGGGAGGTGTTAGCAGGGTAGGTGATCGTCAGATGTTGTTTTTGACTTCTCCGTTGTTTTCGTAGCTTGGGTGTCTAGCTACGGTGCGAGTTTTATCGAATTCCGAGATCGTTTGTTTTCGCGTCATTTCGACGGTTGCTTGTTAGCGAGTAGTAGTTGCTTTTCCATGCATGGCTTTACGTGGCCAAGCTAGGTGAGGCTCGTGCTAATTTCGTATCAGTTTATATATTTGTGCGTTTGTGAACGCTTGGGCGCGAATAGTCATTTTATATAAGCATATATATATATATATATATATATATATATATATATATATATATATATATATATATATATATACCATATTATAAAGAAATATGGAGGTCTGCAAATAGCATGAGTTCAAAATTCACAGAAAAAGCAATGGCCCTCCGATCTCTTCCACTATATCAGCAGCCGTCTGATCAAACTAGCCTTCTCTCTCCACATTTTACTAGAGCTCCTAAACCTACTACTAGGATCCTAAATTTATGTGAAAAAATTTCAAAATCAGGTTACACAAACCCGCCCGCCATAAACCCGCGAAAGAAGGCCGGCCAAGTCCGCCAAGCCCGCGTATTCACAGCCCACCAAGCCCGCCACCATGCTCATTTCAGATACACATCCCGGATTGCTATATTTATACCCAAAACTCTAATTGTATTTGGCGGTGTGGGACTAAAATAGGCGGGTGAGCACTGTTCACCCGCCTATTTTAGTCCCACACTGCCAAATAACGTTGGATTTTCGGGTATAAATATTATTACCCAGACACATATTTGGATTCCGCATGGTGGCGGGCTGTGAATGCCTGGGACCCGCTGGACCGCCTTTTTTACTATAATATTTATATATTTATAAATTATTTATAAAATAATATAAGTAGCAAACGGATGACCAAACAGTGGCGAATGAATTTTTTTTATTTTATTATTAATTTTAATATTTATTTTATTTTTTTAATTGTTTAGGGTTTAATTATTTAATTAATACATAAACATTAAAACAATTTAAAAATTAAATCAAAAAAATTCAAAAAATAAAATAAATAGGACAGACGAAGCCCGGCGTGGGGCGGGCGAAGCCCGGCATGGGGCGGGCGAAGCCCGCCGTCGGTGGCCAGGTACTGTGGCGCATAGCCATCGGGCCGGAGGCCCGTGCCTGCGACTCGATGGCTATGCGCCACAGTACCTGGACACTGACGGCGGGCTTCGCCCGCCCCCCGCCGGGCTTCGTCTGTCCTGTTTATTTTATTTTTTGAATTTTTTTGATTTAATTTTAAATTTTTTTTAATGTTTATGTATTGATTAAATAATTAAACCCTAAACAATTAAAAAATAAAATAAATATTAAAATTTAAAAAATTCATTCGCGGGAGAATGCTTTTTCATCCGTTTGCCACTTATATTATTTTATAAAGAATTTATAAATATATAAATATTATAGTAAAAAGGCGGTCCAGCGGGTCCCAGGCATTCACAGCACGCCACCATGCGGAATCCAAATGTTTGTCTGGGTAATAATATTTATACCCAAAATTGTAATTGTATTTGGCAGTGTGGGACTAAAATAGGCGGGTGAATAGTGCTCACCCGCCTATTTTAGTCCCACACCGCCAAATAGAATTAGAGTTTTGGGTATAAATATAGCAATCCGGGATTTGTATCTGAAATGAGCATGGTGGTGGGCTTGGCAGGCTGTAAATACGCGGGCTTGGCGGACTTGGCTGGCCTTCTTTCGCGGGTATATGGCGGGCGGGTTTGTGTAACTCGATTTTGAAATTTTTTCACATAAATTTAGGATCCTAGTAGTAGGTTTAGGAGCTCTAGTAAAATGTGGAGAGAGAAGGCTATTTTGATCAGACGGTTGCTGATATAGTGGAAGAGATCGGACAGCCATTGCTTTTTCTGTGAATTTCGAACTCATGCTATTTGCAGACCTCCATATTTCTTTATAATATGATATATATATATATATATATATATATATATATATATATATATATATATATATATATATATATATATATATATACGCATTTTAGTTTGGTGAGTGATTTAGGCATGCCAGTGTATAAATGCATACGTGCACATAAGTGTGAGGCTTTATAAATGCATGTGTGCGGGTATGTACGGGTAGGTGCGGTATATATATATTTATAAGCGTAGAATTATATGTGTATAAGTATATGAATAAGTATATGTATATTTGTTAGTGTACATGTATGTGTATATGTAGATGCATATGTATAAGTATGTATAAATGTGTATAGGTATATAAGTATATATGTATAACTACTTAATTAAAATTTCATTTAGGTAATAGGATTTATATATATATGATTTATTATTAGGTTAGGTCATTTCCTTCCCCTCAAACCTGGCCGCCTCCTCCTTGCGGATGGAGCGAAAGAGGCGGAAGCCTTGAAGAACTCCGACCGCCGTCTCCCTGCCCTGTAAAGCTCGGAACTTCAGTTTGAGGCCGGATCCGAGCTCCTTTAGGCAAGACCTTCGTTCCAAGGATTTCATAGATTGTTGCTTGCGGCAGGTCTTGGTGGGAAGAGCTTTGCTGGCCAAAGTTTTCAAAAAAAACCAAGGCAAGTGCACCCTTCGCCCTTGCCAAAGAAATTCTAGGTTGTGTTCTTGGTTTGCTTAAATTCGGATCTATCTCGTTTAAGGATTTAGTCATGATAAAATTTGTTCAAAAACTCTTGGTTGCTAAATTGGTGGCCGAAAGGTTTCTTTTGATTGTTGTTCCTTTTTTTGGCTTTGAATCATGTCCAAACCGAGTATATAGCATGAAGCATTGTTCTTTTCAATAGGTTTGTTGTAGCTTTAAATCATGTCCAGTTCGATTCATTTCTTGCATAAGTTTCGATTCAAACCATGTAAATTAATTATTTTTGTTTGGTAGCAAATTAATCGTATATGTTTTGGTATTGAATTAATTATACATGTTTTGGTGTCCAATTAATTGTTTATGTTTTGTGATCAAATTAATTGTATTTGTTTAGTTGAGATCAAATTACTTGTTTACGTTTAATATCAAGCTATTGGTCAGGGTTTAGTATCAAGCTTCCTGCTGATTTTTTTTCTTTTTTTTTGTATCAAATCACTTTCTATTTTATTTTGTATCAAACCACTTGATTGGACAAACTGGATGTTTAGTCCACTAGTTTATAAAGTGCTCTTAGGTGGGTGGCTCTAGATTGTTTAGGGTTCAGTGAGACTTCTTAGTGGTACATGGAACCACCAGCAAGAGTCTTCCCGAGTCACTTAGTATTGGACTATGATGTGGTTTTGGGGTGGGTCGGACCGATACCGCCACACTTGTTTTATGTCTTGTCTTACTAAGACAGTATGGGCTGTTTAGTTGAGTTGGACTGATACCACCACCATAGCACCTAGAAGATAATTAGGCCTGATAGACTTGGTTGGACATGTTGCCACCAGCCTAGGCCCTTGTTGATGATTTTGTCCATCTCCAGTATTAGGTGATTCTTTCCACTCTAGCTTTATGTTAGGATTTTATTAGTTTACTAATCCTTCTTGCAGAGATTCTTGAAGCTTGGCTTCTTCCGTGCACTTGGTGCACCCCTTTTTACTCACTTTTGATGAGTATTTTCATTTACTTGTTCACATTACTTTTTTTTGTCTTAAGTTGCTAGCATTCAAATTTGGGCATGGTAAGCCTTATGTAAATTCTCTCTTTTTAAACCTATTTGTCTCATTTCCTTTTGATAATTAACTTGCTGAGGTGTTCTTCTTTTTGAATGCCTCAGGTTCAGGTTTATAGCCGACTGTGCGGCTAGGTTTCTTCCGGATCTTGCTAGTGCTATAGATGCTGCTGTGATTTTCTCTTCCTCACTCTTGGGAGGTAGTTTCTTTAGACTTGTTGTAGTACAGACATGCCTACTCCCCAGTAGGTTAGTGTCAGTTGTTGACGCCCACTGGTGGTTTCTCTTTTAGATGCTTTGTACTTTGCTTATACTACTAGATTTCCTACTTTGGAGTTTATTTAACTTGCTTTCTGGGAAGTTTTATGTTAGGATTCATGATAGGTATTTTTACTATATAAAACCTTATTATTATCATTTCATACATGACACGTTTTCCAAAACCAAAACTCTATCTTTATTATAACGTAAAAGATGATTTCAATACTATACTAAATGTAGGGGTTTGCATATCATGGGTTGTCCTTCGGGGACACTCCTGTTTAAGTAGGAGTTCTAGTGTTAAATGAAGTATTTTATGCAGCATTCAAAGATTTTTACTGTGTCGAGGGATACAGCCAATTAACTTAAAATGGATTTTTATTCTCTTTAATCTGTGGTTTTTCTATAAAGCTTGTTTAGGTTAGCGCCTTGCCTGAACGTCTGCAGTTATCCCCTGTACGACGTGGCATCACAACGTGCCTTTTCTCTTACTCTGATATATCTTATTAGTGATAAATTGTAGGTTGTGACAGTTGGTATCAGAGGGAGGTTGCTTGACAATTGGTCAGGAAACCTTTCCCTTGATTGCATTAGTAGTTTAGCGTCATATCATACACACACTGAAATATCATCCGTACATCTTGGCTGAAGCACAAACACTACACTCATAAGCATGAATAGAAGTATACGGGGCATATTATGTAGTATGGGATGCATAATATGTGTTCGTATATGGATCCACCATAGGAGGCAACATGTGAGGGTTATGTAGTATGGGATACATAACCTCACCACATGAATGCGGCTAGCACATTTTCTTTTTCGTTGCATGGAAATGTTATGTATTATGGGATGAATAATATTTTCATGCGTACGCCGCTCACAACATGCATTAAGGCCTTTCTAGAATGCATAACACAACATGCATAACATAACATTGCATAAGCACAACGTGCCAAGCTGAAGATTTATACTATGACATATGTACACACATAATTTTGAGTCAAAAAAAATATAAATACATGCATTCATGGTCTAGGCACATGATTTAGTATGACGGTGGTGAACCATATTAAGTTAGGCATAACATCATAATTGAAAAGCCAAGGCAAGTTGGCAGTTGAAGCAAGTACTTATGTAGGTTTATCTGTACTTGATTGTTTAGTCCTAGTAGTTGAACTAGGTTTTGATTATCGATTTGTTTGTTCTTTTTAGGAAGGCGCCTAAGCGTAGAGTTGGTGGTTGAGAGAGAAGAAGGGCATGGTAGGAGGATGCTCTTGGGATTCCTTCAAAGAGATATTGATGAGGAAGTTTCTACATACAGTCAAGCGGGACCGGTTGATGCATGAATTCTTGCATCTGAAGGAGAGGCAGCTCACTATTAGTGAGTATGAGATTGAGTTCAGCAAACTCAGTCAGTTTTCCCCTAGTTTGGTGAGTTCCGAGGCGGATAGAGCGAAGAGATTCCTTGGTGGCTTAAGGAGTGATGTTCAGCAGCTAGCTGTTGGTCATGGAGCAGTGAGTTATGCTGGTATGGTAGAAGCTGCTTTTAAGGTTGAGGCCATTGAAAATGCTAAGCAAAGAGGGAAGCAAGTGAGAAATGATAAGAGGAAAGCTGTTGAAGGAAAGGGCCCCCAGGTACCCGGTGCTCCTTCAAGTAAGAAGAGCAAGGAGGTCTGTAGCATCTGTGGTTGGCCGGGCCATCCCGTGGAGAAATGCTTCAAGAGGTTGGCAGCAAAAAAGGAGCAAGTTCATGTTATTCAGGGTGCTCCCAGGAAGGACTTGGTGTGTACCTTGTGTAAGAAAGAGGGGCATGATGTTGCCCGTTGTTGGTTAAATGATAAAGTTTGCTTTCAGTGTGAACAAAAGGGTCATATCAAGACAAAGTGCCCACAGCTCCAGTCTGTGCTTCGACCAGTTCCTCTTCAGGATTTGCCACCGCCTCAGCCGATGGATAAAGGCAAGGGAAAGCTGAACGTGATTTCATCAGCAGAGGCTTAGACTTCGACCCAAGTCATTTGAGGTTAGACTTTCTCGTTATTCTTTATGCTTTAGTTGCAGTCATAGTTTTGCAATTGTTTCCTTATATGCGTGTGCAATTTTTATAGGGATTTTTAAGGTAAAGAACTGTTGGGCGCGCGTTCTCTTAGACTTAGGTGCTACAGACTCATTTATGGCTAGGGCCTTTGTAGAGCGGTTCTAGTTGGATCTAGAACATGTCGGTGATGCCTTTTGCGTCAAGTTCCCCTCGGGTGATTCTGTGATATCAGATCAGGGCATACATGATTGTCCTATTATTTCAGGGGATTTTCTAGCTAAGGCAGATCTAAAGGTGATTGACTTGGAGGATTTTGATGTTATCCTAGGATGGATTGGTTGTCCCGATATGATGTTATGATCCAGTGCAAGGGTAAGCGCTTGGAATTAAAGAAGGACAACAGTCAGCCTGGGAGTATTTATGGTGATCCGCGCCAGGTCTCTCCGGCGATTTCTGTGGTATGTGTTCAGAGACTATTTGATTCTGATTGTTTTGCTTGCTTGGTCTCAGTTTTGGGGACTGTTAGCAGTTTGCCGCATTTAGATGAGATTCCTATTGCGCGTGAGTTTTCTGATGTGTATCCTAGTGATCTTCCCGGTCTTCCTCCAGATAGAGATGTCGAGTTTGTGATTGATTTGGAGTCGGGTACGCATTTTATTGCTAAGGTGCCGTACCGGATGGCCCCGCGTGGGTTGGAGGAGTTGCGTACCCAGCTGGATGAGTTGTTGGAAAAAGGTTTCATAATGCCGAGTTCATCATCGTGGGGTGCTCCTGTTCTCTTTGTAAATAAGAAAGATGGATCAATGCCGCTTTGCATCGACTACAGAGAGCTGAACAAGGTCACCATTAAGAACAGGTATCCTCTACCTAGGGTCGATGACTTGTTCGATCAGTTGCGCGGTAGCGCTGTATTTTCCAAGATTGACCTTTGTTCAGGATATCATCAGCTCAGGATCCGCGAGGTGGACATTCTGCGGACTGCTTTCCTATCGAGGCATGGGCATTTCGAATTCCTGGTTATGTCGTTTGGTTTGACCAATGCGCCCTCAGTATTTATGGACATGATGAACCGTGTGTTCAAGGATTTTTTGGATAAATTCGTAGTCTTATTTATAAATGACGTTTTGATATATTCTCTAAATGCGGAGGAGCATGGTCAGCATTTGCGCTTGGTTTTATCTGCTCTGCGAGACCATCAGTTATTCGCCAAGTTGAGAAAATATGAGTTTTGGTTGCCCCAGGTTTCCTTCCTGGGTCATGTGGTTAACAAAGACGACATTTCAGTTGACCCGGAAAAGATAGCTGCAGTGATGGATAGGCGTAGGCCGAGCACACCCAAGGAAATTAGGATCTTCTTGGGGTTGGCCGACAACTAAAGAAGATTCATGGAGTGTTTTTCTACGCTGGCTGCGCCCTTGACTAAGCTGACGCAGAAGAATGTGGCTTTCATTTGGAGTGAGAAATGCGAGGGGGCCTTTCTGGAGCTAAATAGCAGGTGGTGCACTGCACCTGTTTTGACATTGCCCACGATAGGCATGGATTATGATGTGTATGTGGATGCCTCGCATGTTGGGCTCAGATTTTTGTTGATGCCAGGGGGGAAAGTGATTGCGTATGGGTCAAGGCAATTAAAGACTCATGAAAGGAATTACCCTACGCATGATTTAGAGTTCGCAGCAGTGATCTATGCCCTAAAGCTGTGGAGACATTTACTTTATGGTGTGCAGTGCAAGATCTTCACCGATCATAAGAGCCTAAAGTATGTCTTCACCCGAAAGGAGCTGAATTTGCGCCAGCAGCGTTGGTTATAGTATGTTGCGGATTATGAAGTGCAGATCTAGTATCATTCGGGAAAGGCCAATGTGGTGGCTGACGCCCTGAGCCGTAAGATGGGGAGGATCTTTAACCTCTCCATTGAGCGTTTAGTGGAAGAGTTCCTCTTGATGGACATCTCTGTGGGGTGCTGTGACTTGCAGAGCAATTTTGCCGTGCCAGAGCCTTCTTGGATTTCACTTACTAGGCCACACCAAAAGGATGATCCGGATCGTTTGCACCTGTATCTCAGAACTGAAAGGGGGGAATTGCCAGACTTTTCTATTGATGATGCCAGTATCTTGAAGTAACGTGGCAGGTTTTGCGTCCCCGCTGTTTTGGACATTCGAGTCATGTTGTGTAAGAAAGCGCATGGCTCGAGTGTTGCTTACCACCCGGGCTCAACTAAGATGTATCAGGACTTGAAGCAGATTGTTTGGTGGTGTGGTATGAAGGGTGATATAGCACGTTTTGTTTCTGAGTGTTAGACCTGTAAGATAGTTAAGGATGATCATGGAAGGCCGGGTGGAAGGTTGACTCCATTGGAGATCCCGACTTGGAAATGGGAGAGCATTTCTATGGACTTCATTACGGGCTTACCGAGATCTCCTAGAGGTTTTGACTCTATTTGGGTTATAGTGGACAGACTGACGAAGTATGCTCACTTTGTGCCGTATAAGATTGATTATCCGATGAAAAAGATAGCGGAGCTATATTTAAACGAAGTCATCTGATTGCATGGATTTCCTGTTAGTATCATATCAGACCGAGACTCCAGGTTTACTTCCCGCTTCTGGAAGAGTTTGCAGGAGGGTTTGGGTACAGACCTGAGATATTCTACCGCATACCACTCGCAGACTAATGGGCAGACTGAGCGGGTCAACCAGATTGTGGAGGATATGATCCGCTATTATATTTTGGACAACGGAGGAGCATGGGATGAATGCTTGAGGCTGATGGAATTCGCGTATAATAACAGTTATCAGGAGAGCCTGCAAATGGCTCCTTTTGAAGCCTTGTACTGGAGGCACTGCAGAACTCCCTTATCTTATGCTGAGGTTGGTGAAAGGCCTTTGATGGGTCCTGATGCGCTCGAGGAAATGGAAGTTGCTGTGAAGCTTATTCGGGAGAAGCTTCGATTAACTCAGGAGAGATATGAGAAAAACGTCAACCGGCGTAGATCCGATGTGGAATTTTCATTGGAGGATATGGTATTCTTGAAGGTGTCCCCGATGGTTGGAGTAAAGAGGTTCGGTAAGAACCATAAGTTGGACCCGAGATATGTGGGCCCATTCAAGATAGTGGAGCGTATTGGTGTGGCAGCTTATAGGTTGGATTTGCTAGCAACCTTTCTAGGTGTGCATAATGTTTTCCATGTGAGCCAGCTGCGGAAATGTGTGATGATTAGTATGCAAGTGTTGGATGATGTGCCTCAGTTGCAGCCAAATCTGACTTTTGTAGAAAAGCTTGTCCGCATTCTGGATGCTCAAGATCGAGTGTTGCGGCGAAATCCATTCCCATGGTTAAAGTCTTGTGGAGGAACCAGGATGTGGAAAGCGCGACTTGGGAGTTAGAGTCGGCAATGAGGGAGGATCACCCTCATCTTTTTCCTTGATTTGTGCCTGGTATGTTTTGCCTTCTCCTTTATTGCTCTTGTAGGGCTATTTATGTCCCTTCCTTGATAGAAGCTTGTGCGTAAAGTTTCGGGGCGAAACTTTCTTTTAGGGGGAGTGTCTGTAACGCCCCCAATTTTTCGATATTTATTTAATATTCCTTTGGCATTATGTTGACGCATTTCCGGCATGTGTCATTGTTAGAGTACCTCGTTAGGTGTTCTTAGTGGTTGTAGGCTGTTTGCAGGGTTCCCCAGCTAGCCAAAGTCGGTTTTGGAGACTCGGCTAAGCCTCTTAGGGAATGCTTGTGCTTTGTCTTCGGGAGGTGTTAGCCCGGGTAGGTGATCGTCGGATGTTGTTTTCGACTTCGTCGTTGTTTTCGTAGCTTGGGTGTCTACCTACGGTGAGAGTTTTGTCGAATTCCGAGATCGTTTGTTTTCGCATCGTTTCGACGGTTGCTTGTTAGCGAGTAGTAGTTGCTTTTCCGTGCATGGCTTTACGTGGTCAAGCTGGGTAAGGCTTGTGCTAATTTTGTATCAGTTTATATATTTCAGCGTTTGTCAATGCTTGGGCGCGGATAGTCATTTTATATAAGCATATATATATATATATATATATATATATATATATATATATATATATATATATATATATATATATATATATATATATACATTTACGCATTTTAGTTTGGTGAGTGATTTAGGCGTGCCAGTGTATAAATGCATACATGCACGTAAGTGTGAGGCTTTATAAATGCATGTGTGCGGGTATGTACGGGTAGGTACAGTATATATATATTTATAAGGGTAGAATTATATGTGTACAAGTATATGAATAAGTATATGTATATGTGTTAGTGTATATGTATGTGTATAAGTAGATGCATATGTATAAGTATGTATAAATGTGTATAGGTATATAAGTATAAATATATAAATAATTAATTAAAATTTCATTTAGGTAATAGGATTTATATATATATGATTTATTATTAGGTTAGGTCATTTCCTTCTCATCAAACCCGGCGGCTTGCTCCTTGAGGATCGAGCGAAAGAGGCGGAAGCCTGGAAGAACTCCGACCGCCGTCTCCCTGCCCTGTAAAGCTCGAAACTTCAGTTTGAGGCCGGATCCGAGCTCCTCTATGCTAGACCTTCGTTCCAAGATTTTCATAGATTGTTGCTTGCGGCTGGTCCTGGTGGGGAGAGCTTTGCTGGCCGAAGTTTGCAAAAAAAAAAAACCAAGGCAAGTGTACCCTTCGCCCTTGCCAAAGAAATTCTAGGTTGTGTTCTTGGTTTGCTTAAATTTGGATCTATCTCGTTTACGGATTTAGTCATGATAAAATTTGTTCAAAACCTCTTGGTTGCAGAATTGGTGGCCGAAAGGTTTCTTTAGATTGTTGTTCCTTATTTTGTCTTTGAATCATGGCCAAACCGAGTATATAGCATGAAGCATTGTTCTTTTCAATAGGTTTGTTGTAGCTTTAAATCACGTCCAGTTCGATTCATTTCTTGCATAAGTTTAGATTCAAACCACGCAAATTAATTATTTATGTTTGGTAGCAAATTAATCGTATATGTTTTGGTATTGAATTAATTATATATGTTTTGGTGTCAAATTAATTGTTTATGTTTTGTGATCAAACTAATTGTATCTGTTATGTTGAGATCAAATTACTTGTTTACGTTTAATATCAAGCTATTGGTCAGGGTATAGTATCAAGCTGCCTGCTGATTGTTTTTCTTTTTTTTTGTACCAAATCACTTTCTATTTTTTTTTGTGTCAAACCACTTGATTGGACAAACTGGATGTTTAGTCCACTGGTTTATAAAGGGCTCTTAGGTGGGTGGCTCTAAATTGTTTAGGGTTCAGTGAGACTTCTTGGTGGTACATGGAACCACCAGCAAGAGTCTCCCCGAGTCACGTAGTATTGGAGTAGGATCTGGTTTTGGGGTGGGTCGGACCGATACCGCAACCCTTGTTTTATGTCTTGTCTTACTAAGACAGTATGGGCTGTTTGGTTGAGTTGGACTGATACCACCACCACAACACCTAGAAGATAATTAGGCCTGATAGACTTGGTTGGACATGTTGCCACCAGCCTAGGCCCTTGTTGATGATTTTGTCCATCTCAGTATTAGGTGATTCTTTACACTCTAGTTCTATGTTAGGATTGTATTATTTTACTAATCCTTCTTGCAGAGATTCTTTAAGCTTGGCTTCTTCCGTTCACTTGGTGCACCCCTTTTTACTCACTTTTGATGAGTATTTTCCTTTACTTATTCACATTACTTTTTTTGGCTAAAGTTGCTAGCATTCAATTTTGGGCCTGGTAAGCCTTATGTAAATTCTCTCTTTTTAAACCTATTTGTCTCATTTCCTTTTGATAATTGCGTTGCTGAGGTGTTCTTCTCTTTGAATGCCTCAAGTTTAGGTTTATAGCCGACTGTGCGGCTAGGTTTCTTCCGGAGCTTGCTAGTGCTATAGATGTTGCTGTGATTTTCTCTTCCTCACTCTTGGGAGGTAGTTTCTTTAGACTTGTTGTAGTACAGATATGCCTACTCCCAAGTGGGTTAGTGTTAGTTGTTGACGCCGACTGGTGGTTTCTCTTTTAGATGCTTTGTACTTTGCTTATACTACTAGACTTCCTGCTTTGGAGTTTATTTAACTTGCTTTCTGGAAAGTTTTATGTTAGGAATCATGATAGGTATTTTTACTATATAAACCCTTATTATTATCATTTCATACATGACATGTTTTCCAAAACCAAAACTCTATCTTTATTATAACGTAAAAGATGATTTCAATACTATACTAAATGTAGGGGTTTGCATATCATAGGTTGTCCTTCGGGGACACTCATGTTTATGTAGGAGGTCTAGTGTTAAATGAAGTATTTTTACGTAGCATTCAAAGATTTTTACTGTGCCAAGGGATACAACCAATTAACTTAAAATGGATTTTTATTCTCTTTAATCTGTGATTTTTCTATAAAGCTTGTTTACGTTAGCGCCTTGCTTTAACGTCTGTAGTTATCCCCTACACGATGTGGCATCACAACGTGCCTTTTCTCTTACTCTGATATATCTTATTAGTGAGAAATTGAGGGTTGTGACATTGAGTGAGCGAATAGACTCGACGAGGCATCGAGTTATCTCAACGCCATTCGACCCAGTGCTGAGTGATCATCTAGACTTGGCAAGTCATCGTGTGACCTCAATGCTATGTAATGAGGCATTGAATGATCTTTACGTCGCCCTATCAAACACAAATTATGTGTCTTAAGGTATTGTATGGCCATGAAATTTAGTCAGTGAACTTTTAGACCACAATTATGCCCTGTTAATTTTATTGAAATTTTTGGAAGAGAATAGATAGGGATTTCTTTACAAAGTGCCTTATGTGGATAAATGTTCTTTAATTCTTTTATGAGGCAAAAATGTATGTGTGCATAGAATTCACATTTTTGGATATGTCTAGGGTCATTTATGACCTGGTCTTATGCCCAAAACCACAGCTTTGCGGTGACACCAACTCCCGAAAAGGCCATCAACACAAAACCCTGATTCTGCCTGCAATATCTCAACCACATTCTACAGAAGAATGAAGTAAAACATTCATTTTAATTATATAAACGAAAACATGTCCACGATCACAATGCAATAATAATATAAGTCCGTACAAGAAATAAAGCAAAAGCTGAAGAAAGATGGGCACCTACCTAGTACAAATAGACCTCACTACAAAATACTCGTGGAAGTAAAACTACTAATAACTCACTGATCCCCTTACTGATGGTGCTACTGCCACTCCTGTACTATGTTGGTTCACGTCCTCCTGTACCGTACTCCTGTTGGGTTGGGGCCGCTGTAACTGCACCAAGACTCCCAACTGGTGTCCCTGGTGTTATGACCATCAGGCCATTCATTTAAAACTAATTCTTGCTCCCCCTCCCCTCCCTTGCGACGACTAGGCACTGCGAAGAAAGGAAAGAAAGGGAAGTACCAAATGTGAAGATAAACAAAAGCTGGTGACAGTGGACCTATTTATCATATATCAAAAGTATGTATTACATGATGACAGGAATATATATAACAAGCAAGAGAAATAATATAACGGTAACAACAATTAAGGTAAAGGTAGAGCATCTATCTATCATAGAGAAAGTAACCTTACCTTATAACAATTAAGGTAAAGGTAGAGCAGCCATCCCATACTAGTTTATACGATGGAGTGTCAGGTTATATGCAGGTATGAGTGTTGTTATATGTTATGCCATGATTCATGCAAGTGCAACACACACACACGACTCTATGTGCACATACCTTTAGTTCCCCCCATTTGGAGTTCGCTAAACTCTCAAGTACCTCACATAGTGCTAAACTGAGGCAGTGTGTTGGGCCTCCCAACTCCTAAGTCGGCATTCACACTACCTAACTTTGACCTTGCATACTACTCGGTACACCCACAATCAATTACTACAGAGACTCTTATACTAATGTCAGAAACCACCAATCTTTTCATGGCTAAGTGAATACTAACACCCGCCGAGTCAACGTATCGATGTCGATGTGAACAACTATAATGTCCCGGATTTTTGGGTATTTATTTTATTCCTGTAATGGAGTAATTTTGACGTCAAGGCATTACGTTGACGCAGGTCTGGCTTGTGCAGTAGTTAAAGCGTGGTTTTGCTCCTTGAGTTTTCTATGTGGCTGGGTTTAGCCTGTTTGCAAGATTCCCTTACGAGTCAGGTCTGTTTTGGTGACTTGGTGGAACCTTTTTGGGAATTCTTGTGTTTTGTCTTTGGGAGGTGTTTGCCCGAGTTTTGTTTGTCAAATCTGAGTTTCGACTTCGTTATTGGTTTTGTAGCATCGGTATTTAGATACAGTGCGAATTTCATAGAATTTAGAGTTGTTATGGATTCTTGGATCGTTTTAGGATTTAATATGAAGTATATTGATTTTTATATAAATTAATTAATATTATTATAATATATATATACAATATAAACGAAAACCCTAGTATTTCTATTCATCGTCTTTCCCCTACTCGACGACGTAGTTTCGCGAGACAGGAGACGTTCGGCGAGCGGAGCTTTCGGCCGGCGATATCGGGTGATTTAGTGGTCGGTTTCGACGTTTGAGTAGAGATTTGTAAAGCTTTAGGCAAGGGCTTCACAATCGTGGTAAGATCTTCCCGTTTCCCCGATTTTTGTGAGTTAGGGTTTGAGATTTTGACCTCCTTTCTTCTCCAAAAGTTTTAGGAAAACTTGCTTAGGGCTTTCTAAGACCGATCCTTGAAGCGACGCGAGCAAGAGGCGTTTCTCCAACGTTCTTATGCAAATGGATTTCTTCCCTTGCTTGATCGTTTTTATTTGATCTCCATCCTTTGTTTTCCCCCTTTAGAGTGTAGGAGTAGCATAGAAAGCATGAAAATATCCCTCTAGTTTAGATCTAGACTTTTGGCAGAACCATAGAATTTAGGAAGAAATCGGGACAAGTAAAATTCGGTGAATATCATGTAGTGATTTGGCGAGTATCACTAAATTTAGGATACGTCATTTTCGGCGAGTATCGTAAGTTATCGTAAGGAGTTCGACGAATATCGCGGTCCTTTAGTCGAGCGTTGGTCCTTTCGTCGAGAATCGGTCCATTCGTCGAACAGAGTTCGACGAATATAGTTGTTCATTGGTCGAGAGTCGAGCGGAGTTCGACTAATTTTGTTTCCCATTCGTTGAACGGAGTTCGACGAATATTGCTGAGCGTCGAACGGAGTTCGACGATTATTACCGTTTATTTGTCGAGCATCGAACGGAGTTCGACGATTAACGTTGGCCATTCGTCGAGTGCCGTCCGGAGTTCGACAATTATTGCTGGTTGTCGCATGACAGTTTCGTCGAGTATTGATAGTACATTTTGTAGTCGAAACTACTCGGGTATTTTTAGGTTTCTAATTCACGAATCATGTCTTATAAGCTTATATATTGACCTCCTTTTCTATATTTTGTTGTCACTAATGTTTTCTCTTCTTTTTGCAAGTTTTCTCAGCTTTCGGCTAAAATGACCTGACACTCCCCCCTTACTCACCCACCCTGGGCGTGTCTTAGGGCGTGTAGCCTGATCCCGAGGATTCTTGCTGCCAGAACCCAAATCCCAAGAAAAATACCTGACACACCCCCCTAACACGCCCTCCTTGGCAGTGTCATTGGGCGTGTCACCCTCTTCAAGAAGCCTGCTGCTGTATTTAAAGATTTTCCATTGCTACACATCAATAGTACTGACACGCCCCCTACACGGGCGTGTCACCAGGCATGTACCGCATTTTTCGACATTTGATGGATTTCCGACCACTGATTGAAGCTTGACGTGCCTTAAACGCCCACCCTACATGGGCGTGTCCTTGGGCGTGTCCACCAACGTACAGAAGAAACATCATTTTCGTCAGAATTCAGCTCCCGAGGTCAACCCCGTACCTGTCACGCTCCTCGGACACGCACTCCCCAGGCGTGTCGCCGGGTGTGACCGACCCGAAAATCTTCTATAAATTCAGACCCCCGTTGTGTCCAGAAGCAGTTTTGGAGTGAGAGGGGACGTGCTACCTTTTGTGTTTTGTAGTTTTTCATGCTTCTCCTCTCACTCTTCCTCATTTTAAGCTTTTTAATCCAAGCTTAGTGTACCCCTTTTGTAATAGTTTTTGTAATTGCTTTAGTAGATTAATTTAAATGCTAGAATAGGTTTTCATTTCATTGCACTTGTAATCCTTTATTCCAAGTTGTAACTCTCTTTTAGTATTAATATAAACTATTTTTTTATATTTGTTCTCTTAATGTTCTTCTACCCAACTCTCTTCCTCCATTTCTCCATGATTAACTAATCCTCCTTGTACTCGATCTTGATGATCCTAGGTTCGAGTTGATTAACTTATGATTCTATAAGTTTACTTTTTCTTTTTAGGGTTTAGGCCTTGATTTACTCTTGATTAATCTTGTTTGGAGTTATATCATCGATATATAATTTCCGTATTTGTTTTCACTCTTAGCTAGCCAAGAGGCTCGTAGTTTGAAGTGAACACTCAAGAGTAAAGAGAGTTGCACGCACCCCTTCAGAGAGGCAGACGTTAAATCTCCCAGATTGGAGTGAAATTCAATAGTGTTGTTGACCGCGTAAGGCGAGCTTTAGGCCTCCGATTTGGACGAGAGTTCGGTCCGACCTTCCTAAACTCAGGTCGGCACGACTTCGACAGAAGCATGTTCATGCTTTAGGAACCTCCACGGTCAAGGTCCTTTACCTTATTAAGTTAGGGTTTATTATCGCATTTTAATCAACTTTTTGCCGAGGTGATTCTCGATCGAGTGCTTTTCTATTTCATCGTCTCAACCCCTCGTTGTAATCTCTTTTAGTAGCTCTCTATTTAACTGCAAGTAGTTCACTTTTTGTGCTATATTTCTTTTCTTAATTGCAATTAACTTTCTCTTAAATCCTAAAACAATCCTTCGATAAGATAATAGTTTTTGTGTGAGTAAGATTACTCAATAGTTCTCAGATTTTAATACGACACGTGTGTCCCCTAGCTACAATTTGATAGATATATTTGCCTCGTTGGATTGCTAGTTCGTTTTTTTTGCTTCACGATTAGTAGGCACCAATTTTTTGGCGCCGTTGCCGGGGATCGACTTTTGTTGATAATTCGAAAACACGAACCTATTACTTATATCACTTCTCTTTCTCACCCTCTTTCTCAAAAATTAAAAATTCAAAAAAATATTACGGCTTTTAATAGTAACCCACATCACAATTTTTCCACACCACCTAACTCTCTCAAAAATGGCAATGTGGCTATAAATGCCACTATTTTATCAAGTACCATGCGAACCCTTCATCGGGTAGCCCTTGGGAAGTTCGAGAGTCAAAACATAAAAAAAATCTATTTCAAAAAAAATTTAGTAACTCTTGTTTTAGTTTATTTATTTTTCTTTCTTCATCTTCTCTTCTTCTAATGCAAGACCCGCGAGAATTCATCGGTTATTTTGGACTTGGACCATGAAATTGAGCGTACTCCTCGGAGAAGATCACGATTTCAAGGACCTACTCTCCAAATACTAGTTGAGGATTTCGAGTCATTTTCTACCCTAAGAATGGAAGAACCCCACGTAGAGGAAGCTGAGCATAGGACTATGTCCTATTATGCACAACCAAATCTAGAGGGTACAAAATCAAGCATAGTTTGCCCTACTATAATTAATAATAATTTTGAGCTTAGGCCTAGCATAATTCAAATGGTGCTGCAGTATGTGCAATATGTCAGACTTCAAGATGAACAACCGAACACGCATATAGCAAGCTTTCTTGAGATTTGTGACACCTTTAAAATCAATGGTGTTATAAGTGATGCTATTAGGCTAAGACTCTTCCCTTTCTCCCTAAGAACCAAGGCTAAGCAATGGTAGAACACTCTACCAAAAAATAACATCACCACTTGGTATCAACTAACTGAGAAATTTCTGGCGAAGTATTTCCCGCCAGCTAAAACCGCAAAACTTAGGAACGATATTTTTGCCTTTGGACAAATAGATTCTGAAACTTTGTATAAAACCTCAGAAAGATTTAAAGAACTCTTAAGATGATGTCCCCATCACGCGCTGTCTTTATGGTTACAAGTGCAGACGTTTTATAACGGGCTAAATCAAAGCACAAAGCAAATGATAAATGCAGCTTCCAGTGGTACTTTAAACCACAAAACCCTTGAAGCAGCTCTTGAGCTTTTCGAGGACATGGCCATGAACACATATCAGAGGAATGTGTCGAGGTCCCGCCCAAACAAACCTGCAGGTATATTTGAAGTGGACAATGTCTCCCAGCTAGCTCTGCAAGTGGAAATTTTAAGTAAAAACATAACGGAGATGACTGCTGCCTCCGCCTCTCAGGTATGGGAATCTTCAACTCCTGCTCACGAACAATTAGATTATGTCAATAATATGCCTAGAAATGCTTTCATAATTTTTCTGCTACTAATTTTCTACTCCGGGTTTCGCTTTTCGGAATTGTTATAATCCCGCTTTACTGAACCACCCGAACTTTTCATGGAGTAATCCTCGAACGCAATGCGCCCGCCACCGCAAAATGATTTTTAGGCACCACCACCACCCCCTCAAAATTTTCCAAAACCTCCAAGTATGGAGTAAATGTTTTCAAAATATATTAATATTAATGACGCTACTATAAGAACCCTAGCCGGAAGCGTTAAAAGTTTAGAGAATAAAGTAGGACAATACGTAAAAATTAGTTCTGAGCAACCTGTCGGGTCTCTTCATGCTAACACCGAGCCCAACCCGAGAGAGCAAGCGAATGCTATAACTCTTCGGAGTGGGAAGCAAGTTTCGATATTGTTAGCGAAAAGCCCGAGGCAAGCTCCGCCTTAATTTTAAAAAATCAAATCTCCGCCCCCATTCTAAAAAATCAACCCTCCGCCAAGAAAATTTTTATCATTCCACCCTCTACTGAAGAAGAAGTTATCACCCCTCTCCTTGTTGAAGAAAAAGGTCTCATTTCACCACCCATCTTTAAAAATAATCCAACTCCACCATACCCTTCTGAACTTAACAAGCAACGTCAGGACGATCAATAATCCTTCTTCCTAGAAATATTTAAACAGATCCACATAAATCTACCCATCCAAGAAGCAATCTCCCAAATGCCGAAGTACGCTAAGTACTTTAACGACCTCTTGACTAATAAAAAGAAGTCAGAAAACTTATCACATGTCACAAAAAATGTCGAGTGCTCTGCGGTCTTGACAAACGGTTTACCAAATAAGATCAGTTATCTGAGTAGTTTTTCTATTCCGCGTGTATTTGGTGATCTTTTTTGTTAAGCACGCATTGGCCGACTTAGGTGCGAGTATCGACCTAATGCCCCTCTCGTTATTCAAGAAGTTAGGAATTGGTAGCCTCAACCCCACACACATGAGTATCCAGCTCGCTGATAGATCCGTGAAATACCTATTAGGAATCGTCGAGTATGTCTTAGTTAAAGTTGACAAATTCATCTTTTTGGTGGATTTCGTCATATTGGGGATCGAAGAAGACGTCGAGGTTCCCTTGATACTTGGCCGACCCTTCCTTGCCACCTTCTGAGCTATCATTGACGTAAGCAATGGTAAGCTCTTCCTACGAGTAGGCGACGATGAAGTGACCTTCTCTATAACACCCTCAATGAAGAATACCCTAGAGAATGACGACTCCTATTTTTTTCTTAGATGGCTTCGGTGAAGAATCTTCCTACTACCTTTCTGAAAGTAAAAATAAATTTTCTGATTTTTGTTCTTCCTCCACTCTTCCAAATGAATTTCTGCAAGGGACGGTCATGGTCGTGGACTCCACCCTTTCCAATTTTTCGTATAAAGTAAAAGTCTACGAAGACATTGTTTTTGAAAAATAAAGAATTTCCAAAACGTCATATGAAGAACCCCCTAACCTAGAATTAAAAGAACTACCTGAACATCTTAGGTATGCCTTCTTAGAAAAGGACTCCGAGCTACCAGTAATAGTTTCGGCCTATCTAACCGAAGTGCAAAATGATAAGCTCCTACTGGTGTTATGCAAATATCGCCGAGATATTGCCTTGCAGATAGCTGATATCATGGGCATAAGCCCATCTTTCTGCACCCACAAAATCCTAATGGAAGATAATTCGCGTAATTCAATCCAACCTCGGCGCCATATAAATCCAAATATGAAAGAAGTCGTAAAGGGGGAGGTTATGAAACTCTTAGACGCAGGAATTATCTATCCTATCTCTGATAGTAAGTGAGTTAGCCCTATCCAGGTAGTGCCGAAAAAGGGAGGGATAACTATAGTTAGTAATTAGAATAATGACTTAATCCCAACACAGACGGTGATGGGGTGGCGAACGTGTATTGACTATCGTAAGTTAAACGACGCCACCCGCAAGGACCACTTCCCCTTGCAGTTCATTGATCAAATTTTAGAGCGATTATCCGGCCAAAGCTTTTACTGTTTTCTCGATGGTCTCTTGGGGTACTTTCAAATCCCCATCTCTCTCGAGGACCAGGAGAAAACTACGTTTACTTGTCCCTTCGGCACCATCGCTTACCGAAGAATGCCGTTTGGATTATGCAATGTGCCAGCTACATTCTAGCGATGTATGCTCGCTATCTTTGACAAGTATGTAGAAAAAATTATGGAGGTGTTTATGGATGATTTCTCCTTGTTCGGTGATGCCTTTGATAGTTGCTTAGAGAACCTCGAAAAAGTCTTAGAAAAATGCGAAGAAACTAACCTTACCCTAAATTGGGAAAAATGTCATTTTATGGTGAGGGAAGGGTTAGTTTTGGGTCATAAGATTTCTGCAAGAGTAAATTAGGTAGACATAGCTAAGATAGAAGTTATTAAGAAACTACCGCCGCCTACAAACATCAAAGCTATAAGAAGTTTCCTAGGACACGCTGGCTTGTACTGCCACTTCATAAAAGACTTCTCCAAAATCACCAAACCCCTTACTTATCTTCTGGAAAAAGATGCCCCATTTATTTTTGATGACCTTTGTCTATCTGCCTTTGATTTAATAAAAGAAAAGTTAATTAACGCCCCTATTATGATAGCTCCGGTGTGAGACCTTCCCTTTGAAATTATGTGCGATGCAAGTAGTTTTGCGGTGTGAGCCGTACTAGGACAACGAATATCTAAAAACTTCTAGCCCATATATTATGCAACTAAAACACTTACATCAGCACAAGAGAATTATACCACAATCGAGAAGGAGCACCTAGCTGTTGTTTTCGCTTTTGATAAATTCCATCCTTATATTACGCTTTCCAAAATTATCATTTTTAAGGACCACTCGGCGCTTAAGTAACTTCTTGCTAAGACGGATGCCAATCTGCACCTGATTCGCTGGGTCTTACTCCTCCATGAGTTTGACTTTGAAATCTGTGATAAGCGAGGTGCCAAGAATTTGGCCGCCGACCATCTCTCACGATTAGGCAATCCTTATACAGAAAAATTAGATGAAAAATCTTTTAATGATTTCTTCCCCGATGAGAAGCTGCTTTTAATTAACACTTCCCCCTCTCCATGGTTTGCACACATTGCCAACTATTTAGAGGCTTGTGTCCTCCCGAAAGAGTTCTCGTCTTAGCAAAAGAAGAAATTCTTTTCTGAGTTGAAGAACTATTTTTGGGAGGACCCGCATCTTTTCTGAGTCTATGCGGACCAAGTGATAAGGAGACGTGTCTCTTTTGAAGAAGGATTAGATATTTTAAAACATTTGCATGAAGGACCGACTGGTGGTCACTATCAAGCTGCTCGCACCGCCCACAAAGTGCTTTGCGCGGGATTTCACTAGCCTAGCCTGTTTAAAGACGCGCAAGCCTTTGTGAGTAGGTGTGATGGTTGCCAACGGTCAGGAAAAATTTCCAATAAAAATGAAATGCCGCAAAATTATTTCCTTGAGTGCGAAGTTTTCGACCTCTGGGGAATTAATTTTGTTGACCCCCTTCCTTCTAGCTTTGGGAATAAATTCATTTTAGTTATTGTAGATTATGTTTCACGATAGGATAAAGCCCACACTCTTCGTACTAACGACGCCCGAGTCGTAATTGCATTTTTTAAAAAAATTATTTTCTCGATTTGGTACGCCATGAGCCATCGTTAGCCATAGGGGTTCACATTTTTGTAACGCGCAGTTTTCAAAAATTCTTATTAAATACGGCGTTACACATAAGCTTTCAACTGCCTAACACCCCCAAACTAACGGACAAGTCGAAGTAGTGAACGTAGAGCTTAAAAGAATTTTAGAAAAGACTGTATCCACCTCTAAAAAAGATTGGTCAACCAAATTAGATGATGCTCTATGGGCCTACTGAACAGCATACAAAACCGCCATCGGTTGTACGCCATATCGGTTGGTCTATGAAAAATCATGCAATTTATCCGTAGAATTAGAACACTGTGCTTTTTGGACCTTAAGGCTTTTAAATTTCGATCCCCACTCTGTCGACGACCTTAGAAAATTTCAACTTAACGAGCTCGATGAGTGGCGCTCTTACGCTTATGAAAATAACAAATTTTATAAAGAGCGGATGAAACGTTTTCACGACAAACACTTAAGGCACCCCAAAACCTTCAAGCCAGGCAACCAAGTTCTTTTGTATAATTCACATTTACGTTTATTTCCGGGCAAGTTAAAATCACGATGGTCTGGGCCGTTTACTATTAAAGAAGTCTTTAAATATGACACGATTTTAATTTCACACCGTGATAAGGGTGAGTTCAAAGTGAATGTCCAGCGTCTTAACTTTATTTCGGTGGCAATGTCAGTCCAAACTGTATTAATTTTATTCTGCATGATCTGAACTTTAACTAGTTTAATACTTTTTTTATTTTTGTTAAAAAAGCTTTAAATATTATTTTGGACAATAATCTTTTGGATAATATCATATTGTTGCGTCGAGCTCAAACGACGTCTTTAAACGAAGGACGCTCTTGGGAGGCAACCCAAGTTATTTTTCTGTTTTCTATATTTTACACTTTTTACCCCGGACGGCTCCGACAAGCTGAAGCTTTTGCAATCGCCTGCTCCAACGCTGCTGAATACATCACAAATTCCAAAGAAGACATTTCATTAAGATCCAAAATGCAAGCCTGGGGGAGCGGCATCAATCAACATTCGCGGCGCATAAATCCAAGGAAGTACCTGTTTTTCAATTTTGTATTTTCATTTCTGTTTTAATTTCTCTCTCTCCTTCCCCTCCTTTCTCCATTGAGGACAATGTCCATTTTAAGCTTTTGGGAGAATTTCCTCCTTCTCTTGTCTTTATTTTGTTTCCTTTATAAAAATCAAAATCAAACTTTTTTATATATATCTTAAAAATACTAAAAAAGAGAATATGTTAAAAATCTAAAAAAGGGAGAGAATATATTAAAAATCCAAAAAAAGAGAGAATATTTCAAAATATAAATATATATATATATATATATATGTTATTTGTTTAGTTTAAAATGATTTTGGTATTTCAATAGTACCCTTTCTTTTGTTTTGTTTTTCTCAAAATTTCATATAAATGACTTAGCCAATTATAATTTTTCTAATCGGTCTTTCTAATTATATTTCACAAGTAAAATATTGGTCATGTTGTGTTCCTAATTCATTGTAGCATGTTAACGTGAAACATTTTTCTGAAACTCGCATTTCTGTTTTGGTTTTTTGTTCTTTATTTTCTTTACTTTCTTAAAAATATTTCATCCACTATTTTCTTTTTCATTTTTTGGATAATTTTTATAATGTCAACTTTTGATTAGCATAGTAGATGTGAATGATCCAAGGCGCCTATTTTTTTATTTTCAAGATAATTTCATTAGTCTTCTTTTATTATCAAGGACTTGTTTTTTGAAAATTCTCAAAACTATGATTTAGATAAATTTAGAAGCATGAAAATAATTTAGGCCATTTTTTTTTCGTTTGATCCTTCTTGCCAACCTAAATTTTTTTCCCTAGTTAGCCGCTTTTGAGCCTTTTTCCTATTCCATTTGACAGCTCCACTTGTCATTTTATTTTCACCAAAGCTTAAATATTTTAACATATCTAATCACACTAGACATTTTGAGTTTCATCAAAAAATTTCATGATTATGATAGGGTTATTTTTGTGATATGATTGGAGAAATTTTTGAAAAATGTATGCTCAAAACAAGTATTTACTTATTTTTTGGCCAATTTCAAAATGAAAAGAAAATTATTTATGGCCTTTATTTTGTTTTGAAAAAAAAGAAGAAAGAAAAAGAAAAAAATGGAACAGAAAACGAAAAAGAAAACGAAAGAAAAATAGTTTATTTATGATGAAATTTTTTGAAACTTTTTTATTTTGGTTTAGTGTGATTTTAAGCCTTCATATTTATCCTTGAATTCCGTTCCTAATTATATGCCTAAACCAAACGTTTCAGTACTAATAAGTCCTTTTGATTCATGTTTTTGGTTTTTATTTATTACCTAAGTAAAGAATAAAAGTAAAATAGTGTAGTTTTGGATTTAAATTTAGATTTTTGTTATTTGATTGATTTAGTTATAATGTGTCTCTTGGATCTACTAACAACTCAATGCGCTTTTTCATTTTGTTGCTTTGCTTAAATTTATTAAGAATTTTGTTAAAATTTTGGAAGATTTATTTTTGTTAGTAAAGTTTATATATTGTTAAACCTTATTTAAGTAACTGTTTAAGATTTACGTTTCACCTTCTCCCTACTTAGAATTTCGCATTGTACTTCTGTTAGCATAATTAGAATTTTCCTGATTAGTCACTTTTATGTTAGCTAGTTTTTATATTTTTGCTTGAGGACAAACAAAGCTTAAGCTTAGGGGAATTTGATAGTATATTTTGTAGTCTAAATTATTAGGGTATTTTTAGGTTTTTAATTCACGAATCACATCTTGTAAGTTATATATTGACCTCCTTTTGTATATTTTGTTGCCACTAATGTTTTCTCTACATTTTGCAGGTTTTCTTAGCTTTCGGCCAAAATGACCTGACACGCCCTGCTTACACGCCCTCCTTGGGCGTGTCTCCGGGTGTGTAGCCCGTGTAACACCCCAAAATTTGAGAGAGGGTCGACCAGCATTTTCTGGCCAAGTTTGGTTTCTGGTCGGAGGCACACGGCCTGGAACACGGGCGTGTCCCAGGGCGTGTCAGGCTCCAGTCGATGTTTTGGTCGAGAGGTCGATGAATTTCGCTCGACGATGTGTCGAGACAAGGAACACGGCCTGAGACAGGGGCGTGTCTCAGGGCGTGTCGAGCACGTGTCGACGATCGGTCCGGGGAGTCGACGATTTTCGCTCGACGATGTGTGGACAAGGCACACGGCCTAGGACACGGGCATGTCCAAGGACATGTCAGTCAGTCGACGAACTTCTCTCGACGAAGTTCACTCGACGAGTGTCGAGTGTCAAGACAGGGGTACACGGCCTGTGACACGGGCGTATCACAGGGCGTGTCCTGCATGGTCGACGAACTTCGCTCGACGAAGTGTCGAGACAGTGAACACGGCATGGATCCTAGGCGTGTTGAGGTAGACACGGTCAAGGCCACTGGCGTGTCCAGTACCCGTGTAGTTCTCGGGTTGTTTTCGGGGCTGTGTCGATGGAGGCACACGGCCGACCACACGGCCGTGTCAGTTGGAACACGGGCGTGTCAGGTCGAACACGGGCGTGGCGGATGCCCGTGTGTTATTCCAGGCACCTCAGTTTTGACGGCGAATGAGGGACACGGACCTGGACACGGGCGTGTGCCAGGCCGTGTTCGGCCCAGGTTCTTTTTTTTCATGCGGATCGTGGCCGCTCTTTCCCTAATTTTGGGATCTGATGGTCCAGGACTGCTCTTGGGGAGTTAAGTCCGAGAATAGGGTTGGAAACCCTCATTCTTCTCCAAGATTTCTCTTACTAAATTCTAGAGAGAAGGGAGAGCAAGGAAGAAGGTGAAGGGGGGTTTGGGCTGTAGGAGAGGCTTCGGTGCTCCAAATCGCGAGCCGAGTCCAGATTCGTGGAGGCTAGATCCTTGCGAAGGTTTTCATCCGGATAATCTTCCATGGCTAGGAAGAGGAGTCGGAAGGTAACGACACATCTCCTCTCGGTTTTAGGATGCATGTCTTAGCATCTTTTCTTTTCTAGTTTTTGGGCACCAAACACTCAAATGAGAGGGGTTTGGGTTGCCAAGGTTCAAGAGGAACCTCCGGGTCGATTGAGTCCGTCCCCGGCATGTTTTTGCATTAGAGATCAGCTCCGTTAGTGGATTAAGCATGGTGTGTGAAGCCGTAGTCGCGACCGTTAGTCCGACTCGGTGATGTTGCATACGAACTTTAAGGATTCGTAGAGATTCCGTTGTGGCAAGATGTCGTTTGTGACGTGGTGATGTTTTCCCCTTTTTTTCGAGTAAGTACGTGTAGTCGGAACCGGACAAGGTTAGCTGCTCAATGGCGGTAGATGGTTTCCTTGGTGGACAAGGTTAGCTCCGTATGAGTGGTAGATGGTTTCCTTGGTGCACGGGAACGCTGCAGTACAAATGAGGGACTAGGGTGTAATTGTATTGGAATGTGATGTGCCAAGGCGTGGCTGTGTCTCCGTGGTCGGCTGGCTATCCCGTGACGTGCAGGTCATGTGTGGAAAGTGTCCCGGCGAGACTAGTCCCCTTCTGTGAGACTGACGAGAATGCCAAGCATGGGGGCAAGCCCGGGCAATGAGGCCATAAGCGGGTGGGGTCCAGCAAGGCTTCTTAGAATCGGTCAGTTGTGTTTGTTGGAATCCTGACATGAGACGTCAGAGCTTGCAGGCAAGCCCGGGTCTAAGACCTTGAGCGGGTGGGGCCTTAGCGGGAGTTCCTTGTGGCGGCTTGTGTGCCGTTGGGGGGAATGGTGTTTCCCTTTTTGTTTGCAGCTTTATGCTAATTGGGAAATGATGAGTACCCAATTGATGTGATGTTGTGCTAGATGCATACGCTATAGGGTACCTTGGGTGAAACCCGGGTGTTGCATATATGTTGCATAAGTAGGCCCCTTTTTATATTATATGCTCAACCAGTAGAGAACGTGTATGATGTGTTGTGACATCCAAGCTTGTTCTTAATGCATTTCTTGTTTATATTTATATATTGCATACGAAGTGCTGACTTGTATGTTGGAGGGTTCCCCGGGGTCCGTTAGGGGCGGCCGGGAGGAGATGTGTTGGTTACACAGTTTGAGGTTAGCCTTTGCTGACCCACGTTACTAATAATTTCTACAGGGCAAGGATCGCAAGCAGGAGCTAGCTCGCCGACCAGAAAGGCCCAAGCCTCATGAAGTGTTAACTTTTGTAGTATCTCTACTCTTTATGACATTGTATGTTTTGATGCCCTTGGTGATCGGCTTGCATGCCGAGGTAGACTAGGAGTGCTTATGCATTTTCATGATTGTTGTATTATTTGAGTTTGGACTCTCTTATGTTGTAAGGCCATAAGGCCATCTTTTTATTACTCTTGTAGTGGTGGATCACTTCTAGTCTTGCTTGTGTTTCCGTTGTGTTATGCAAAGAGTTTTGAGTGTGGGTAGTTATATCATCTTATAATACTAAAGATGTGGCGTTCGTATGTTGTGGGGCCCCGACCGGACCAATATTATACGCTCATTACAGGGGAGGTGTTTCAATTTGGTATCAGAGCCAGGTTAGATTCAAGTTCAATACGTAGAGAAGTTATCCACATAAGAGTAACGCGGGACCATGAGTGTCCTTATGTTTAAGTCTTGAGATTAGAGACTGATTCCTTGTTTCTTGTTTTCTTCAAGAGTGCAAGCAACAAGGCGGGAACGTCGAGAGCAAGAGAATAACTCTCGGCGAGCTGTGCCACTTCTCTAGGTCTTTTGGGCACGGGTGTAAACCCGGCCGACTTCTTCCGCATGCTTGCAGAAGCGATGGTGGCAGCCGAAGCTGCAGCGGCAGCTCAGGTAGTAACCCCTGCTACACTGGACATGGCGACGGCCGTGCCAGGCAGAGAAGCCAGGTGAGTGGAGCCTTTGGCGGAAAGGGTGGTTGTCGGACATGGATACCGACACATGAAGTATTTCCTGAGCTTCCATCCCCCGTCGTTCAAGGGAGTTGGTACGCCAACGGATGCGGAGGATTGGTGGGTTCGAATTCAAGAGCTTTTGAGGGCGGCAGAGACAACAGAAGAAAAGAAATCTGAGTATGCGGCGTTCATGTTGGAAGGAGACGCCAAGTTGTGGTGGGTGAGCCATAGAGGCCGCTAGTTCCCGGGACGCACCCCGTCGATAGAGGAATTTGGGGTTCCTTTGTAAAGAGGTACATTCCCGTTTCTACACGGTTGGCCCTTCAGAGGCAGTTTCTGCACTTAATGCAGCAAGACATGATGTAGGCTTCTACCACGGACACAATAGGGGTTACGGGAATAAAGCGGACGCCACTCAAATTCCACAACCACTCTCACACTAGCATGAACCGCGGCACACTCGCAAACGATTTATCTCAGTTCACCAACGTACGGTAGCTACTCCGCGGGAGGGTCAAACGAACGACTATAGGCCGACGTTCTCCCAGCTAAAAGGACCAATATTGGGTCTGACCGAGCGACTGCTATACCAAAAGAGATCTACCCAAAATGCGATCGAAAAATGGTAGATCTCTCCCAACAAAAATGCGGGGCTCGCCAAACCCTTTCGGAAATATCGCTATTAAGATCGATGCAAATCCAAAAGGAAAACCATGAAGAATCTAACGCTTCAAATCCAACACAAAAATTATTTCCGACCACTAGAATATAAAGAGGGAATCACACGGGAGTGGAGAGGATCGTTACCCAAGTCGGAATAGATGATTCTGACTACCTTTGAAGGGTCGCTCTTCCACGGTTCCGCCGGAGTCACGCCGGTTGGAGAGATAGATCGTCCGCCTTGGCCGCTTCACACCAAGGTCCCGTTTCCTCGCCGTAGAAGGAGGCCCTTCTTGGATAAAACCTCATGAGAAGAGGGGAAGCCGGGTCTCTTCAAAGGGGGGTGCTCGGGTGGAGAGATAGGTGGCCAGTTTCTCTTCCAAGTGGGTTGCTTGAGTGGAGGAGATAGGTGGCCGGTCGGTTTGGGATGGTGGAGGTCGGGTTGAGGATGGAGAGAGGAGGTGGAGGCTTAGAGGAGGGGTTGAAGGAGTGGGCTGGCCGAAAGTTTTAGAGAGAGACAGAGAGAGTGGAGGGGGCGGTCAAGAGAGGTAGAGAGAGAGAGGAGGATTAGCAAGAATAGGAAATTTAGGGTTTCTTCTCATTCAACTTGAGTTAAACAAAGCATACATGCCTATATATAGGCTTAACAATAAGTCTTGGCTATATGTAGCCCAAAATAAAAATAACACACTAAATGGCTACATGCAGCCCTCAATAAAATATCCCAAATAAAAGAGCATACTAATAATAAGATAAATTCAGCTAGATATTTGTCTTGCGCCGCGGGCGGAAATTGTACCGCCGCTCCATACGAACACCACGGCGACGCGAGTCCTTTGTTGGAGACGAAGGAGGGTCTTCCGTTAGCGTGACGTCATCAACTTGGGGGCCGTCGTCAACTTGGGGGCCGTCGTCGCCACCAATCCTCCCCCGCTTGAAAGGACTCATCACCGATGAATGGTCTTGAAGATACCGTCGGAGAAGAACACCATCCAAGAGAGCCACTTCCGCTTCTGGGAGCCAAGAGTCATCAGAGGCGGGGCAATCACGCCAGCGAATCAAGTAGCGGCGCACATCGCCATCTGTAGTGGGAAACACGTCATCCTGGAGAATCCTGTCTGGCAAAAATGTTGTCCTGGCAAACCTGGGAAAAGCATTAGGCAGCAAAGGGGGAAAATCTATATCAACAACATGTAGCATACCTCCGTTGGAGACCGACGGAGAGAGCGAGCCCTTACCCCCCTCAACCCCATACCCATGAGAATCTGTAGTGGAACTAAACGGATAGGAAGATAATTCTAGTGGCGGAGCAATATATGGCGTTAAATCAGAAACATTAAAAACAGGGGAAATACCCCAATCAGTGGGCAATTCCAAAAGAAAAGCATTGTCTCCTAACCGTTTTAAAATCCGAAAAGGTCCAGCACGCCGATCCGCTAACTTTTTTAAGGTGCCCGTAGGCAACCGTTCAGGGATGAGACGCACCATGACTAAATCGCCCACTTTCAAGGGAGGCACTCTCTTATGTGCGTTGTCATGAACTTGATAAGATGCGTATTGAGTGGTAAGCGTTTCATTTATGCGTTTGTGATGATCATGGATGTGAGAGGCAAAGTCCTGTGCAAATTGACTTGACTTAAACGATGGCGGTAACGGAAGCAAGTCAAGGGGCACGAGAGCTTTATAACCGTGCACGATCTCATTTGGGGACAAACCCGTGGACCTATTTTTGGAATTATTATATGCTAACTGAGCATGAGGGAGGATAAGGTCCCATGTACCCTTGTGGTAGCCCACAAGGCATCGAAGCAAACTACCCAAACTTCTGTTCACAACTTCGGTTTGCCCATCCGTTTGCGGATGGTACGCGGAAGAGAATAGAAGTTTGGTGCCCATAATCCTCCACATGGTCTTCCAAAAATAACTAGTAAACTTCACATCCCTATCAGTAACTATAGACTTTGGAACTCCATGATGGCCTACCACCTCTTTAAAATATAATTGTGCAACGTGTGACGCATCGTTGGTTTTATTGCAAGCGATAAAATAAGTCATTTTAGAGAAACGATCTACAACAACTAAGATAGAGTCGTGACGTCGAAATGTGATTGGGAGGCCGAGAATGAAGTCCATGCTAACGTCTTCCTAAGGAATAGACACAATCGGAAGAGGGGTATAAAGCCCCGCATTAGTTTTGTTCCCCTTAGCCAGTTGGCACGCGCGGCAACTACCCACGATCTTACTAACCATGGCCTTAAGACCGGGCCAATAAAACTTGTCTTCAACTAACGTGATCGTCTTGTCACGGCCAAAGTGTCCACCTAATCCTCCACCATGCAATTCCCACACTATGAAGTGTCAAAGGGAGGAACGGGGGATGCAAAGCTTTGAATGGTTAAATAAGTAGCCGTCCCGAATGTAAAAAGAAGTAATGGTTGTCGGCGAGTCATCTTGAGTGGCGAAATAGATATCCTTAAAATCAGGGCAGTGGACGTACTCGTCCTTAATCCTATCGAAGCCAATCACCTTAACTTCTAGCGTGGAGAGCAATAACGAAACATGACTAATGGCGTCGGCTACGCGGTTGAGAGTCCCCTTGAGGTGTTTGATAATGAAAGTGTACTCCTGAAGATAGGAGACCCATTTGGCATGTCTAGGACTAATCTTAGTTTGAGAGTTAAGAAACCATAGCGCTTCATGATCGGATAGAATTACAAACTCCTTAGGAAGTAAATAATGCCGCCAATGTTGGAGGCATCGAATGACCGCGTAAAACTCCCGATCATAATTGGAATAATTTAATTTTGGACCTGCTAGTTTCTCACTGAAATACCCCACGGGGTGGCCCTCCTGACTCAACACTCCACCAATTCCCACTCCAGATGCGTCACATGACAACTCGAAGACCTTGGTAAAATCTGGTAGTCGCAAAAGGGGGGCTTCCGACATGCGCGATTTAATTAATTGGAACGTCGTAGCGGCCGAGTTTGTCCATATAAACTCACCTTTTTTCATGCACTCGGTAATAGGGGTCATAATACTACTAAAATCCTTAATAAATCGCCGATAAAATGTAGCGAGCCCATGAAAACTCCTAACATCCCGAATGTTGGCGGGCTCGGGCCAATCTCTAATGGCTTGTACCTTCTTGGGGTCTACGTGGATCCCCTTCGAGCTCACAATATAACCGAGGAACTCAACCGATGTCACATGGAAGGTACACTTCTTAATGTTCAAGAATAATTTTTCCGATCTCAGCGTGGTAAGGATGGTTCTTAAATGTGACTCGTGATCAATCGTGGAGGTGCTAAATACCAAAATATCGTCAAAATATACCACGATGAATTTTCCCATATAGAGTTGGAAGACGTGGGTCATCATCCTCGAAAACGTGCTCGGCGCATTGGAAAGACCAAACGGCATAACTAACCACTCGTAGAGCCCTTCCTTAGACTTAAAGGCGGTTTTCCACTCGTCACCTTCCCTAATTCGGATCTGATGGTAGCCACTCCTAAGATCCAATTTCGAAAAAATCATGGCACCGGCTAACATGTCCAATAAACCATCCAAGCGAGGGATGGGAAAGCGATACTTAATAGAGATTTTATTAATGGCTCTACTATCCACACACATCCTCCAAGAGCCGTCCTTCTTGGGGGCAAGTAAGGCGAGTACGGCACACGGGCTCTTGCTGTGGCGGATAAAACCCTTTTGCAATAAATCCGAGATTTGGGTTTGCAACTCTAAGTACGCGGAGGGGTTAAGCCACCATCCTACAATGGTTTAGGAAATCCCCAAGTCTTCCAGGACTGGATCATGGAGATCGAATGTTATTTCGAGTGGTATACCCTGAACGATGCGGATAAAGTGCGAGTAGCGAGAATGAAGTTGCTAGGGCGCGCTAAAATATTTTGGCTGAATGAGGAGCGGCGTTTGAGAGTCGAGAACGGAGCGTTGCCCATAGGCTGGGAGGCAATGAAGGCTAGGCTAACGGAACAGTACGTCCCTACTTACCATTGGACACAAATGTTCGATGATTTAGCTACCCTTAAGCAAGGGACTAGGTCGGTGTCTGAGTATATGAGTTTGCTGAAGGACATGATGGTTAGGTTTGACGTGAAAGAGATGCCCGATGTCACCCTCTCCAGGTTCCGTAAGGGACTAATCCCCGACATCCAAGGAAAGCTTCTGCATTATGGTCACACTGACTTGCACACCACTTTCAACACTGCCTTAGATATTGAGCAGCACAACGCGCTTAAGGGCAAGTCTCGCTCGTTCCAAAAGAGCAAGTCCATTTTAGGACCGCCTCCCACCGCCACCTATAAGGCTAAAGGAAAGTATCAGTCCCCCGATTCGACCTCCATAGTCGTAACGGCTAGGAATGATAAAAATCCCACTGGTGAGAGAGTCCCGGTGGGTCGGGTCCACAGGACAATTGTCACCTGCTACGCTTGTGGGATCCAAGGGCACTATGCTAGTGATTGTCCTACTACTCCCAGACCATTAGCCCTGTTAGATTCCACCGGTGGGACATACGACATTACCTACGAGGCGGGTGAAGAGAGCGAGTCGGACGGAGTGCCTAGTGATATGGAGGATGACTCCCATATGATGGTTATGAGGTGTATTCTGGCGACCCCTCGAGCATTAGACGATTGGAATAGGACGAACATTTTCACATTGAATTTTAAGAGTGGTGAAAATGGTGTAGGTTGATCATTGACAGCGGTAGTTGCATGAATGTTATTTCCGAAACCGCGGTGAGACGAATGTCTCTTGATGCCGAGCCGCACCCTCACCCTTATAAGGTGGCATGGGTAGACAAGTCGTCCCTCCCTGTGTCGAAGCGATGCTTGGTACCCCTTACCATCAAAGCTTATTCTGAGCAGATCTGGTGCGACGTCATCCCTATGGATGCTTGTCACGTCTTGTTGGGTCGCCTTTGGTTGTATGATCATTACGTCACCCACTTTGGTCGGGCCAATACGTATGAGTTTAAATTTAATGGCAGAACCATACTCTTAAAACCTGCCCCGCCAAAGGATCCTTCGGCCCCCTCCAAGGATACGGTCATCCCGGTCGAGAAGAAGACATTGAGTCTGATAGGAAGGAAAGAATTGAAGCGTACTACCTTTTTAGATGGTGTCCTCTATGCCTTAGTATGTCTACAAGTTAAGGAAGATGCGACACCATTTGAGAACTTGTCGTCGGCGTTGGGGATACTCTTAGAAGAGTTTGTGGACGTGTACCCGGACGAGCTACTGGCTGAGTTACCCCCGTTGCGAGAAATCCAACATGCCATTGATTTCATTCCGGGCTCTTCATTGCCCAACCTCCCTCTGATACCAAAATTGATGTAGGCTTCTACCACGGACACAATAGGGGTTACGGGAATAAAGCGGACGCCACTCAAATTCCACAACCACTCTCGCACTAGCATGAACCGCGGCGCACTCGCAAACGATTTATCTCAATTCACCAATGTACGGTAGCTACTCCGTGGGAGGGTCAAACGAACGGCTATAGGCCGACGTTCTCCCAGCTAAAAGGACCAATATTGGGTCCGACCGAGCGACTGCCGTACCAAAAGAGATCTACCCAAAATGCGATCGAAAAATGGTAGATCTCTCCCAACAAAAATGCGGGGCTCGCCAAACCCTTTCGGAAATATCGCGATTAAGATCGATGCAAATCCAAAAGGAAAACCACGAAGAATCTAACGCTTCAAATCCAACGCAAGAATTATTTCCGACCACTAGAATATCAAGAGGGAATCACACGGGAGTGGAGAGGATCGTTACCCAAGTCGGAATAGATGATTCTGACTACCTTTGAAGGGTCGCTCTTCCACGGTTCCACCGGAGTCGCACCGGTTGGAGAGATAGATCGTCCTCCTTGGCCGCTTCACACCAAGGTCCCGTTTCCTCGTCGTAGAAGGAGGCCCTTCTTGGATAAAACCTCACGAGAAGAGGGGCAGGCGGGTCTCTTCAAAGGGGGGTGCTCGGGTGGAGAGATAGGTGGCCGGTTTCTCTTCCAAGTGGGTTGCACGAGTGGAGGAGATAGGTGGCCGGTCGGTTTGGGATGGTGGGGGTCGGGTTGAGGATGGAGAGAGGAGGTGGAGGCTTGGAGGAGGGGTTGAAGGAGTGGGCTGGCCGAAAGTTTTAGAGAGAGAGAGTGGAGGGGGCGGCCAAGAGAGGTAGAGAGAGGAGGATTAGCAAGAATAGGAAATTTAGGGTTTCTTCTCATTCAACTTGAGTTAAACAAAGCATACATGCCTATATATAGGCTTAACAATAAGTCTTGGCTATATGTAGCCCAAAATAAAAATAAAAATAACACACTAAATTGCTATATGCAGCCCTCAATAAAATATCCCAAATAAAAGAGCATATTAATAATAAGATAAATTCAGCTAGATATTTGTCTTGCACCGCGGGCGGAAATTGTAGCGCCGCTCCATACGAACACCACAGCGATGCGAGTCCTTTGTTGGAGACGAAGGAGGGTCTTCCGTTAGCGTGCCGTCATCAACAAGGGGGCCGTCGTCAACTTGGGGGCCATCGTCTCCACCAAGACAAGACGGTGGACGAGTATGTGCAGGATTTCACCCATTTGGGTCGTTACGCGGGAACGACGGTGGCAAATGATGTAGAGAGGGATAACCTCTTCTACCAGGGGCTGAGGGAGAATCTTAGGCAACCGCTCATTTCCATGAAGAGAGCTGGTTTCAATGAGTTAGTTGAGGCTGCCAGGGTATTGGAGAGTGATCTGTAGCGAACCCAACATCGTAAGGGTTTCACTCCCAAGCAAGGGGAAGGGAAGCCTCCCCAACCATAGGAAAGTCTGAAGGGAGTAGGTGGAGGAAAAAGCCTCACACTTCCAGATCCGGTGAGAAAAGCAAGTGGATGCCTGGAGGTTCTCACTCTAGGGGACCGCTGACGTGCTACAACTGCGGTAAGGTGGGGCATAGCTCGTGTTTGTCCTCAAGGAGGAGCGGAGCAAGAGCCAAGGCAGGAGCAGACTGTGCGCTCCGGCCCCAGTGCCGTAGAGAAAGGGAAGATGGCGGAGTCTAGCGCTTCTCGGTTCCAACCGGTGCAACCAAGGGCCTATAACCTTGGACAGCATGAAGCGATCCGCCAAACTGATGTGGTGACAGGTATGAAGAAATTTAAGTTTAAATTTTGTGCTTCATACTGTTAGAATTTTATGTGTGATGTCTATGTTGTAGGCTTCGTATTAGTTTCTGGATACCCCGCTAGGGTATTGTTCGATACGGGAGCATCACACTCCTTTCTTGCGGAGAGCTTCATCCAGAGAATAGGAGTTGAGTCTTTCTCGACGGACGCGGAGTTGAAAGTGCGCATTCCTAATGGGTCATCCATGACCACCGGGGCCAAAGGGCGCATCTGTTGGGAGCTGGACGGAGTTGACTTCGTTTTGGTAGTAGAGATTTTACCATTGGTTGAGTTCGATGTCATTTTGGGCATGGACTGGCTTGCAGAGCAGCGTGCCAGTATTGATTGCCTATCTAAGGTAGTGACCCTGAAGAGCAAAGGGCAGGCGGAAGTCAAATTTGAGGGCCTTTGTGGAGTGGCCTATTCCCTGATTTCGGTCATACAGTTGATACGGGCGGTTAACCAGGGTGGTGTAGCGCTTGTAGCGTTATTGGAGGTTCGTCTCTCTCACCTATCTATTGAGGAAGTGCTCGTAGTTGCAGAGTTCAAGGATGTGTTTCCAGATGAACTTCCTGGAGCGCCTCCTCGGCGGGAGATCGATTTCTCGATCGAGTTAGTGCCGGAGGCTAGGCCGGTGTCACGTCCTCTGTTTAGGATGGCACCAAAGGAGTTGGCGGAACTTAAAGTACAGTTACAGGAACTGTTAGAGCAAGGGTATATCAGACCCAGTTCTTCTCCGTGGAGCGCGCCGATATTGTTTGTAAAAAAGAAAGACGGTAGCATGCGGCTGTGCATAGACTACCGAGAGCTGAATAAACAGACCGTTAAGAATAAGTATCTGATTCCTCGGATAGACGACTTGTTCGACCAATTGGTGGGGTCGGTGGTGTACTCAAAATTGGACTTGAAGTCAGGCTATTATCAGTTGCGAATTCGGGATGAGGACATACCCAAGACTGCCTTTGGTACGAGGTACGGACACTTTGAGTTTACGGTGATGCCGTTCGGGCTGACGAACGCGCCATCTGTGTTCATGGACCTTATGAACCGGGTATTTCAGGAATACTTGGATTCTTTTGTGGTTGTCTTCATCGATGACATCTTGGTGTATTCCAAATCGGAAGTGGAGCATGAGACCCACTTGAGAGTGGTCTTGCAAGTGTTGAGGGAGAATCAATTGTATGCAAAGTTCTCAAAGTGCGAGTTCTGGTTAGAGAAGGTGGCATTTTTGGGCCACGTGATTAGTGGGGATGGGGTGGCAGTGGATCCAACAAAAGTGGAAGCCATCAGAAATTGGCCAGTCTTGAGGACCGTGGCGGAAGTCCGAAGTTTTCTTGGACTAGCCGGGTATTATAGGAGATTCGTGGAGAACTTTTCGCGGATAGCTCTACCCCTCACCTCACTCACTCGTAAAGATCATAAGTTTGTGTGGACTCAAGAGTGTAGTCAAGCATTTGAGGCACTGAAGGAGAGACTGATGATGGCTCCAATCCTAAGTCTACCGCAAGGGAATGAGGTAATTCAGATCTTCAGTGACGCATCGGGATGCGGTTTGGGTTACGTCTTGGTGCAGCATGGCAAGGTGATAGCTTTTGGGTCTAGACAGCTGAACCCTCATGAGAGGAATTACCTCGTCCATGACTTGGAGTTGGCGGCGGTAATTTTTGCGTTGAAAATTTTGCGACATTATGTGTATGGTGCAAAGGTGGATATCTTCACGGATCATAAAAGCCTGAAGTATCTCTTGGATCAAAAGGACTTGAACATGCGGCAACGTAGGTGGGTTGAGTTTCTTGGAGACTACGAGGTGGCAATTCAGTATATGCCAGGTAAAGCCAACGTGGTGGCGGATGCCTTGAGTAGAAAGTACTCGGGGCAAGGGAATTGGATCGAAGCTCATGATGAGTGGTTGGTACGGGAATGGGAGTCCCTTGGTTTGGAATGTGTTGCGAGAGGCGAGTCCAGCGTATCTCGGTTGAACTGGATTGAAGTGCAGAACGACTTGTCCGATCGTATTCGGGAAGCGACTCGGTTGGATGTGGAGTTTCAACCATTTGTGTTGGAGGCTCAAAAGGGCGAGAGCAGCACCTGTGAGATGGTTGATGGGATTCTAAGGAAGGACGGAAGGGTTTGTATACCGCAGTTCGGCAAACTCCGTGAGGAGTTGATGTTTGAGGCTCACTTCACAAAGTACTCCATTCACCCTGGCAGTACAAATATGTACTTGGATATGAAGAAATCCTTTTGGTGGCCGGGGCTGAAGCGGGACGTAGCTTTGTATGGGAATCGTTGCCAAACTTGCGCCTTGGTGAAGGCCGAATATCAGAAGCCGGGCGGGTTCCTGAAGCCCCTTCAAATCCCTGAGTGGAAATTTGATGACATCTCCATGGATTTTGTACATGGTTTGCCTAGATCGCAGCAGAGTAATGATGCTATTTGGGTGATCGTGGATCGCTTAACCAAGGTGGCCCACTTCATCCCAAATCGGAAGGAGGACAGCATGGAGAAGCTGGTGGAGTTGTATGTTCGCAACATTGTGCGACTGCACAGGATTCCTAAGAGCATAGTCAGCGATCGAGATGGACGAGTTACGTCCAAGGACTGGAGATTGGTTCAAAAGAGTTTGGGAATGAAGCTAAAGTTCAGTACGGCGTTCCTTCGTCAAACTGATGGGAAAACCGAAAGAACGAACCGTACTATGGAGGATATGCTGAGAATTACATTCTTGACTTCGGCAAGAAGTGGGAGGATCACCTCTTCATGGTGGAATTCGCGTACAATAACAGTTATCAAGCAAGTATAAAAATAGCGCCATACGAAGCTTTGTATGGGAGACGGTGTCGAACACTGATGTCTTAAACAGAGGCAGGAGACACCAAAATTTTGGGAAAGGAGGTGGTAGTTGACGCTTGTGAGTTGGTATGGACCATTCAAGAGCGTATGAAGGTGGCGCAAGTCCGACAAGCAAAATACTTTAATGTTCGTCACAGGAAGTTGGAGTTTACAGTAGGCGATTGGGTCTATTTGAAGATCAAGCCGTTCAAAGGCGTCTCACGGATTCGCCGACTCAAGAAGTTGAGTCCAAGGTTTTTGGGGCCTTTTGAAGTTGTTGAACGGGTGGGAGAAGCAGCCTATCGGTTGGCGTTGTCCGCGGAGCTGAGTGGATTTCATGACGTCTTCTATGTCTCCGTCTTGAGGAGAGCCTTGGTGGAGGCTAGTGTGGTGATCGAGCCGGCATCGGTGCCGATTGAGGAAGACTTGAGGACGCGGGTCCTTCCAATTGCTATAGAGGATTCGGAGACTCGGCAGTTGCGGAATAAAGAGGTTAAACTCGTGAAAGTCCGATGGGACAACTGCGGTCGTGAGGAGCTCTCTCGGGAGCAAGAACAAGCCATGCGAGAAGAGTATCCAGAGCTCTTCAAATCAGGTACCATTTAAGCGTTGTTTCCTTTTGCTTTGTAATTTCGGGATGAAATTCTTTTAAGGGGGGAAGAGTTGTAACACCCCAAAATTTGAGAGAGGGTCGACCAGCGTTTTCTGGCCAAGTTTGGTTTCTGGCAGGTGGCACACGGCCTGGAACACGGGCGTGTCCCAGGGCGTGTCAGGCTCCAGTCGACGTTTTGGTCGAGAGGTCGATGAATTTCGCTCGACGATGTGTCGAGACAAGGCACACGGCCTCAGACACGGGCGTGTCTCAGGGCGTGTCGAGCCCGTGTCGATGATCGGTCCAGGGAGTCGACGATGTGTGGACAGGGCACACGGCCGAGGATATGGGCGTGTCCAAGGTCGTGTCAGTCAGTCGACGAAGTTCACTCGACGAGTGTCGAGTGTCGAGACAGGGGCACATGGCCTGTGACACGGGCGTGTCCCGCATGGTCGACGAACTTCGCTCGACGAAGTGTCGAGACAGTGAACACGGCCTGGAGCCCAGGCGTGTTGAGGTAGACACGGGCAAGGCCACGGGCGTGTCCAGTACCCGTGTATTTCTCGGGTTATTTTCGGGGCTGTGTCGATGGAGGCACACGGCCGACCACACGGCTGTGTCAGTTGGAACATGGGCGTGTCAGGTCGAACAAGGGCGTGGTGGATGCCCGTGTGTTGTTCCACGCGAGTCGATTTTGACGGTGAATGAGGGACACAACCCTGGACACGGGCGTGTGCCAGGTCGTGTTTGGCCCAGGTACTTTTTTTTCCGGCGGATCGTGGCCGCGCTTTCCCTTATTTTGGGATCTGATGGTCCAGGACTGCTCTTGGGGAGTTAAGTCCGAGAATAGGGTTGGAAACCCTCATTCTTCTCCAAGATTTCTCTTACTAAATTCTAGAGAGAAGGGAGAGCAAGGAATAAGTTGAAAGAGGGTTTGGGCTGTAGGAGAGGCTTTGGTGCTCCAAATCGCGAGCCGAGTCCAGATCCGTGGAGGCTAGATCTTTGCGAATGTTTTCATCCGGATAATTTTCCATGGCTAGGAAGAGGAGTCGGATGGTAACGACACTTCTACTCTCGGTTTTAGGATGCATGTCTTAGCATCTTTTCTTCTCTAGTTTTTGGGCACCAAACACTCAAATGAGAGGGGTTTGGGTCGCCAAGGTTCAAGAGAAACCTCCGGGTCGATTGAGTCCGTCCCTTGCATGTTTTTGCATTAGAGATCTGGTCCGTTAGTGGATTAGGCATGGTGTGTGAAGCCGTAGTCACGACCGTTAGTCCGACTCGGTGATGTTGCATATGAACTTTAAGGATTCGTAGAGATTCCGTTGCGACAAGATGCCGTTTGTAACGTGGTGATGTTTTCCCCTTTTTCTCGAGTAAGTACGTGTAGTCGGAACCGGACAAGGTTAGCTCCTCAATGGCGGTAGATGGTTTCCTTGGTGGACAAGGTTAGCTCCGCATGAGTGGTAGATGGTTTCCTTGGTGCGCGGGAACGCTGCAGTACAAATGATGGACTAGGGTGGAATTGTCTTGGAATGTGATGTGCCAAGGCGTGGCTGTGTCTCCATGGCCGGCTGGCTATCCCGTGATGTGCAAGTCATGTGTGGAAAGTGTCCCGGCGAGACTAGTCCCCTTCTGTGAGACTGACGAGAATTCCAAGCATGGGGGCAAGCCCGGGCAATGAGGCCATGAGCGGGTGGGGTCCAGCAAGGCTTCTTAGAATCGGTCAGTTGTGTTTGTTGGAATCCTAACATGAGACGTCAGAGCTTGCAGGCAAGCCTGGGTCTAAGACCTTGAGCGGGTGGGGCCTTAGCAGGAGTTCCTTGTGGCGGCTTGTGTGCCGTTTGGGGGAATGGTGTTTCCCTTTTTGTTTGCGGATTTATGCCAATGGGGAAATGATGAGTACCCAATTGATGTGATGTTGAGCTAGATGCATACGCTATAGGGTTCCTTGGGTGAAACCCGGGTGTTGCAAACATGTTGCATAAGTAGGCCCCTTTTTATATTATATGCTCAACCAGTAGAGAACGTGTATGATGTGTTGTGACATCCAAGCTTGTTCTTAATGCATTTCTTGTTTATATTTATATATTTCATACGAAGTGCTGACTTGCAGGTTGGAGGGTTCCCCGGGGTCCATTAGGGGCGCCCGGGAGGATATTTGCTGGTTACACGGTTTGAGGTCAGCCTTTGCTGACCCACGTTACTAATAATTTCTACATGGCAAGGATCGCAAGCAGGAGCTAGCTCGCCGGCCAGAAATGCCTAAGCCTCATGAAGTGTTAACTTTTGTAGTAGCTCTACTCTTTATGACATTGTATGTTTTGATGCCCTTGGTGACCGGCATGCATGCCGAGGTAGACTACGAGTGCTTATGTATTTTCATGATTGTTGTATTATTTGAGTTTGGACTCTCTTATGTTGTAAGGCCATAAGGCCATCTTTTTATTACTCTTGTAGTGGTGGATAACTTCTAGTCTTGCTTGTGTTTTCGCTGTGTTGTGCAAAGAGTTTTGAGTGTGGGTAGTTATATCATCGTATAATACTAAAGCTATGGCGTCCGTATGTTGTGGGGCCCCGGCCGGACCCATATTATACGGTCATTATAGGGGAGGTGTTACAGCCTGATCCTGAGGAAGCTTGTTGCCAGAACACAAATCTCGAGAAAACTACCTGACACGCCCCCCTGATATGCCCTCCTTGGGCATGTCACTAGGTGTATCACCCTCTTTTCGAAGCCTGCTGCCGCATTTAAAGATTTCTCGTTGCTGCACGTCAACAGTACTGACACTCCCCCCTACATTTAAAGATTTTGGTTTAGTGTTGATTAAGTTATGATGCTTTAAGTTTACTTTTTTTTATGGTTTAGGCCTATGTTGGATCACTAGTTTGTATTTGGGCTAGGTCAGTTTGAATAGGTTTGAAAAACATTGATCCAGCCCTCAGAAGAATTCAGAGATCCAGACATAGAAGAATTGCAGTTTTCAAGAGTTCAGAGAATCAGTTCGATGTTCTTCGAACTTAGCTCGATGATTGTCGATCGCAGACCGACGAACTCAGAGTCTCTACTCTGAGCTGAGCTCAATGAACTTGGAGTTCTGGTCGACGAAATTCTATCTCAAGTCGATGAACTTGGAGCTTTGGTTTGACAGACTATTTTTCCAAATCAACTTTCTCTGAGCTCAGCTCGATGAAGACGATTTCTCAGCTTGACGGACTTGAAGTTCATGTCGATAAAATCTGTCCTGAGTTCGATGATTTCTCTCAGTACCAGTTTGATGTTTTCTCTCATTTTGATTTCAGTTTTGATTATTCTAAGGCTGTAATTCTCTGAAAATTAATGCCTATATTCTCAAGAATATAGTTATTTCTTGGCAGCATTATTTATGGATTTCATAGAGCAAATTTATTGACTTAATTACTGAGACAGTTGAGGAAATACATTTAAGACAAATTCCAGCCGTTCAAATCCCAGGATTTCAGCATTAAATTCAGGAATTATTTTTCAAATTTAAAATGGCAGAAATCCTTCGGAATATAAAAAGCAATTTCTTCTCTTCAGATCAACAAGGAATTATATGAGACCTTTTACATAACAACTGGTACAAGTTTTATAGAGAGAAAGATTGCTATCTATAGGAAATTAAAGAAGAACATCAACACACAGATCTTTAGTCTTCTTTAGTTTCTGCTTCAGGATTCAAAAGGACAACTCATCAACACCAGTCCAAGAAGTTTATGAAGATCTCCATCAAGGCCTACACCCTATGCAAAGCTCTCATCTTCCTGAACCCTCTTTTTCATCTATGGGGGAGATTTGACAACATTATCCACTAAAGTCTTCTCAGTTGTTTGAGAAAGAGAAGACAACATCACTTTTCATTTCCAACTGTGTAGTGCGTTATAACTCCCTTCAAAAGTTAACCCCTTTGGTTGTTAAGTCTCCTAATCAAAAGACTTAGTTTGGTTTTTGGGCACCTAATCAAAAGCTCAAAAGGGCTATGAGATATCCCTTGAAAAATTAGCTCTTGTGGTAACAGGGCACCTGACCAAAAACCTGTGGTGGCAGGGCACCTGATCAAAAACTTGTGAGTGGATTCCTACCAGGATGGTAAAAGAGTAGATGTACCCAAGTATAGGGGAACCACTATAATTTTGTTGTGTCGTCTGGATTGCTCTATTGTTTATATCTCTGTGATGTGATTGTTTTTGTTTTCATCTCTCTTTATACATATACTTATCACTTATTTTAATCCGCTGTAAAAATTAATTAAAGTTTTAAAATACTCTATTCACCCCCCTCTAGAGTTAAAGCAGATTTATCCCTCTCTTTCAATTGGTATCAGAGGGTAAGGTTGTTTGGTTTCACAGGCTAACACCTGAACCAAAGGTCGTTGATAAATCTTATTATCTCTAGTGTCTATCATATATCATGGAATAGAATAAAGAATACTCAAGGACCAGACCTCCAGTGTGCAACCTTAATACGTTTTCTCTCTAGAAGGCAAGGATCAGATTATATATGAATTCAATTGATGAAGATATCTACAATTATATTTTGATAGGTCCCCCTACTCCTTATGCAACAACCTAAACAAGTACCGCAGCAGTTCCACCACCTGAGTGGACAGATGCTCAGAAGAAGTCGAAGATGGCTGATTCTAAATCCATGAACATCCTAGCTCAGACTATGTCTGATGACATCTTTCAAAAGGTTGCTGAATGCACATCAACAAAAGACATTTGGGACTCTCTAAACTAAATGGTTGCAGGATCAACGTATGAGAGAAAAGACAGAATATCTCATCTCATCTCTCAATATGAAAATTTCAAGAAAGATGAATCTGAGTCAATAAGTGACACGTACAACAGACTCAGCTTAATTGTCAATGAGCTGAAGAACCTAGACAAAAGTATCTCACTGACAGAGATACATGACAAGATTCTTATGTGCTTCCCCAGTACATGGGGCTCCAGGATCTAGCCTATCAAGGAGGTCAGAAGCTTGAATGAAATATCTACTGAGGCTCTTCTAGGTAAGCTCAAATTTTATGAGCAGCTTATAAAGACAAGAGAAGCAGCTGAGCAGAAGACCTCCTCATCAGAAAGGAAGGAGAAAAACATTGCTTTCAAGGCATCTGAAGAACCAGAAGCTCCTCCAACAAATGATGAACTCCTAAGCTTGCTGGCCAAAAGACTCTATAAGATGGCCAGAAAAGATTTTAGAAGAAAGTCATCTAGACAGGATGACAGACCAAGATTTGACAAAACTCCTACCAAGGAGACTATCTGCTTTGTTTGCAAAAAGACTGTACACATTCTTCCTGAGTGTCCAGAGAATCAGAAGGAGAGAAGAAGAGATAAGGACTCCAGAAAACACTACAACAAGCCCTCTTCCAGCAAGCATAAGAAGAAAGAAAAAACAGTTTGTTGTTGAGACTTGGAGTGAAACAGAAGAAGAATATTCGTCTTCCATCTCCAGTGATGATGAGGAAGAAGCTAAAGCAAAATAAGTTTGCTTGATGGCCATCAATGCATCAGGCAACCTTTTAGAAGCTGAAGATTCAGAAAATGAAGACTCTGAATCTGAAGAGGATTAGGTAATATCTTCATTTGATTTTAATTCAGATCACTTCAAAACTGAATTTAAATTATTATGTAATGATCTAATCAAATCTGAGAAGAAAATCAAACTTCTCAGAGATAAGCTAATTGAACAGGAAAATCTATTATCTGAAAATATTGAACTAAAATATAAACTAGTTATAGCTTGTGAACAGATTAATACACTAAAAATTAAACTGAATGAGGCTAAGCAATTTGAAGAATCCATATATGGGAGAAGCATCAAATTGATGGACATCATAAGCACTGTAAATGTCAGGCTTAATGGCAAGCTGCGCTTGGGTGCTTCATCAAGCCAACCTCATTTAATTCAGAAAAATATTCTCTCAACCACCATTAAATTCATATCTGAAAAGGGTAAAGAAAAGACAGATGAGAATAACAAACCAATTGAATTAAATCAGAAAAATAAGAAAAAGTGAAAGAACAATAAAAGCCTTAAGCATAACAATGTTCAACAGATTTCGTCGAACTCAGATCGACGAAATGTATACTGTTCGTCGAACTCAAGTCGACGAACTCTGAACGTAGATTTTTATTATAATTATTCTTCGAACAACGATCGACGAAACCAATATGGTTCGTCGAGCCGAGATCGACGATATTGGTGAATAGAGAATGAATATTTCCATTATCTGAGTGGAGTTCGACGAACTCATCCCTATTCGTCGAACTCAGTTCGACGAACTTATCAGAATTTGTCGACCCCAGTTCAGATTAACAGAAACTTTAATTACCCCAGAACATTTATTCAATCAAAAGAATTTGTTAACCCATTAATCCAATGGATAATTCCACCTATGACATTTCACCCCCTAGGATATAAAAACCAACCTGAAAGTTCTTACATTTCTAGTTTTAAATTTGTAAAGAATCAAGCACCCAAGGTTACTTGGGTCAAGAACACATAATTTTTTATTTTTCAGGTGAAAGGCAATCCTACCACAGAGGAACAGTGGTACCTAGATAGTGAATGAAGCACATGACATGCAGCAAGGACAATTTAACAAGCTACAAGTCCATGCTTGGTCAAAAGGTGATATTTAGTGACTCCAACTGTGGCCAGACTGAAGGTTATGGGATTGCAAATATTGGAACTGTCACTTTCAAGAAAGTAGCATATGTGAGTGGTTTAAAACATAACCTGATATCCATAAGCCAATTATGTGATGAAAGTTATCAGGTATCCTTTAAACATTCTTCTTGCATTATATCTTCTGTAGATAATAAAACTATCTTAACTGGTCTTAGGCAAGGAAACATCTATTTAGTAAACTTCAAATCTGCTATGTCAGAAATTTACTTATTTAATCAAATTAGTAATAATAATGAATTATGACATAAAATATTAGGACATGTTAATCTTAAAAATATTGCTAAACTCTCTAGGGACAACCTCGTTAGAGGATTGCCTTCTTGCCCCTACAAGAAGGAAAGCCTTTGTAGTGTTTGTCAATTAGGCAAGCAAACCAAAAATAACTTTAAATCTATTAATAAGAGTGATTCACCCAGGATTTTGTACTTGCTACATATGTATCTGTTTGGACCCATTGTTGTACAGAGCTTGGGAGGGAAATATTATACCTTAGTTATTATAGATAACTTCTCTAGGTTCACTTGGGTGTTATTCTTGATAAACAAGTCAGATAACTTTAAAGTTCTTACAGACTTTCTTAAGAGCATAAAGATTGAGTACTCTACTCCAGTTGCATTGATCAAAAGTGATCATGGTGCTGAGTTTGAATCTCTTTCTATATAAGAATTCTGTGAGATGGAATGTATCATGCATTGATTCTCTGCTCCTAGAACTCCTCAACAAAATATGATAGCAGAAAGTAAAAATAGAAACCTCATTGAAGCTGCAGGTACATTACTTATAGATGCTTACTTGCCCCTATCCTTTTGGGCAGAGGCTGTAAGCACAGCAAATTATGTCTTGAATAGAAGTTTAATACATAAACTTAAGGGCAAGACTCCCTATGAACTACTCAAAGGGAAGCAACCTAAAATAGATTACTTTAGAATTTTTGACTGCAGGTGTTATTTTCATAATAATAACAAGAAACATCTTAGACAGTTTGAAGGTAAAGCTGAAGCGGGAATTTTCCTTGGATATTCCCAAATCAGCAAGGCCTATAGGGTCTTTAATAAATCAACATTAAAAATGGAAGAATCTATACATATAACCTTAGATGAAGCTAAAATGTATTACAAGGAGAAGGATTCTTCTAGCAAAGATTTGTTTCAGGTACCCCAGCTATGTGGGAAATTTGATGATTTAAACCTCACCAATGAGGCTACATGACATCCCTCTCCACATATTAAAGAAGACAGTGAACAAGATTTAAATGAAATGATTGCTGAACCACCAACAACAAACATAATTCCATAAGAGGAATTAATTCCTAATGTTAGTGCTGAACTAACTCCTCATACTGATCTTTTCACACTTAGAGATCACCCAATATCTGAAGTGATTGGAGACATATCATTTGGTGTGCAAACAAGTCATCAACTCAACCAAAATATGATGCATGGTTGCTTCATATCTCAACATAAGCCCCGATCCTTAAAAGATGCAGAGCAAGATCCTTAATAGATTATTGCAATGTAAGAGGAGCTCAATCAGTTTGAGAGATGCAGTGTTTGGGATTTAGTTCCAAGAATCAAAGACTACCCAGTCATTGGAACTAAATGAGTATTCAGAAATAAATTAGATGCACAATGAGCAATCATCAGGAACAAAGCAAGACTGGTAGTAAAAGGATATAGACAGGAAGGAGGAATTGACTATGTTCAAACCTTTACACTTATTGCAAGACTGGAAGCTATCAGATTTTTTCTTGCTTATGCAGCCTACAAGAAGTTCAAAGTCTACCAGATGGATGTCAAAAGTGCTTTTCTCAATGGTGAACTCGAAGAGGAAGTATATGTGGAATAACCACCGGGTTTTATCTCTCTAACTCATCCCTCTTTTGTTTTCAAATTGCATAAAGCTCTCTCTATGGTTTAAAGAAAGCTCCAAGAGCTTGGTATGAGAACCTAGCTAGTTTTCTTTTAGAGCATAAGTTCACAAGGGGAATTGTAGATAGAACTTTAATTACTAGGCATTATAAAAATAACATATTGTTAGTACAAATATATGTAGATGACATCATTTTTGGCTCTACTGATTTCAAACTATGCAAAAGGTTTTCTGACCTGACGCATTCCAAGTTTGAAATGAGTAGCATAGGTGTGCTTTCTTACTTCCATGGTCTCCAAGTGAAGCAATCTCATGATGACATTTTCATTTCCCAATCAAAATATGCGAAGGAGATAATTAAGAGATTTTGGATGTCTGATGCCTTTGTTATGAAAACACCTATGGCTTCCAATGCTGTGATTGATTCTTATGAACATGACAAGCCAGTTGATCAGAAAACATATAGGGCTATTGTTGGATCCTTATTATATCTCACAGCTAGTAGGTCAGATATTATGTTTGCTACATGTATTTGTGTTAGGTTCCAGTCAACCCTAAATAATCTCACCTTATTTTCCTTAAAAGAATTTTTAGATATATAAAGGGTTGTCCTAATCTAGAACTTTGGTATCCAACAGAGTCAGAATTTGACTTAATTGGATTTTCAAATTCTGACTATGCTGGATGCAGAGTGGACAAAAAAAGAACTTTAGGAACATGCCAGTTCCTTAGAGATAGGCTTGTGTCCTGGTTTTGTAAGAAGCAGTCATCTGTGTCAACTTTAACTGCTGAAGCTGAATATATTATAGCTGGCAGCTGTTGTTCACCAATATTGTGGATTCAAAACTAACTCCTATATTATGGTCTCAACTTAAATAATACAACTATATATTCTGACAATACTAGTACAATTTCTATTGCACAAAATCCAGTACTACATAGTAGGACTAAGCATATAGAGATTAGACATCATTTCATTAGAGATTGTGTGGACAAAAACAAAGTTAATCTTGTATTTATCTCTACTGATTCGCAAAGAACAGACATCTTCACTAAAACATAAGATGAGAAGAAACATATGTTCTTTCTGAATCAGCTAGGTATGATTAATGGAGAAGTTTAATTTGATTTCTGTCCAAGGTCGAAGAATTAGTCACAGTTCATTGAATGGAGATCGACGATCTGAGAACTATTCTTGAGAAATTTCATTGACCTGAGATCGACGAAATCTCTTTGTGAAGTTATTTTTGTCAAGCAGAGATCGATGATTTTGCTTCAGAAAAGTTTTCGTCGACCAGAGAACAACGAAAAGTTTTCCCCTCTTCCAACTAAGATCGACGATATCATTTCTTCATGAATTTTTTTCGTCGACCTGAGAATGGAGATTTTTTTAATTTTCGCAGGATAGAGCCCGCCGCTTCATATTCTGAAAACCTTATAACTAGGTTTTCTTCGTGCTCTATCCCGTGCTTTCTGTTCTCTTGCACTTGATCTCTCTTGTTTTTGCAGGAAAACCAATGGTGATTCCGACGCTCTCCCTCTTCAGCATGAAGTATGAAACCGGTTTCGACATCGACTTAGATTCCTTCAATGATACCAATCAGATTTTCACAGACATTCTACAGATGTTTGAAGAACAATAACTGAAGAAAATCATGACCACCAGGATCAAGTTGCCATCAACTGAAATAAGTGAATGGGTTTATACTTCAACTTCTCCAGATGCAGAAACAATGACTGGTACCATTGCCAGCAATCAGGTTACCCTAACCCCTGATATTTTAACCGAGATTTTTGGCTCGGCAAATGGAGAAGAGGATATTGAAATAGATAGTTCTGAATATGATAATATGTTGATTAAAATGGGTCACTCTGAAGGAAACCTTAATAAGCTACTAAAAAATAATCTATCTGTTTAGTATAAATTTCTAGCAGATGTTGTTGGTAAGGTTTTGCTGGGCAAACACACTGCCCATAACTATATATCCATGTACCCGTTCTTGGTGATGTGTGCTCTGGTAAATAAGAAAGCAGTAAATTGGGGAAAGTTATTGTTTGAGTTGATTAAGAAGAAGAATTCTAAGAAAGAGGTTTGTTTTGGGAGGATATTAGGAATTTTCCTCCAGGCAAAGGCACCTAAATTATTGGTCTCACAGACCATATTCATAAATGCCTCCAAGAGGATATCCTCTGCCTTGTTTGGCAAATGGGAGAGGTCTATCCCAAAACCATCCAAGGATTCCTCCTCCAGAACTTATCAGGACACCATGGAGTAATAGCCTCTATACCACCTCTAGAAGAAGTACTTCCATCCACAGGAATTCCTTCACCTCCTCCACAACAACAACAACAACCATCTTCACCTCTTCCACCACCATCACCTCCACATTCTCTAATCATCATCCATGAGGACATTCCATCTCCACCACCTACATCTCCACTCCCAGCTCATCTATCTAATATTCCATTCACATCCACTCAGCCTAATTTCAATCTGCTACCTCCCCCTCCACCATCTCCACACCATTCCCTAGTTCCATATCCTATTCAGGAAACCACCTCAACACCCACTACCACAATTCCTACCTCCACTACTGCAATTCCCTCCAACCTTACTTCCATATTACCTGAATTCTTCCAAACAGATTTCCCCCATGCTTTCTCTGTATGTTCCAACTGTGGTCATCATACCACTTATACTTTCTCTGCTCCTGAACGTCTATATTTAAATTTCTCTAACATTACCAAAGATCTTCTAGCATTCATTTCTCCATCTCTGGAGTAATTAATAGCAAAAGCTATTGCTCCTCTTTCTACCTCCATCACTTCTCTCTCTACTAAAGTTCTGCTCTCACCTCTATTCCACCTTCTAGGGGCCTGGCTTCATGACCATCTAAAACCAGGCATGGGGAGATGTTCCATGAAAAAGTTCCAGTTCCTCCTCCAGCAACAGCAACAACATCAGCAGCAGATTCCCTAGAGGCAGACATTCCAATAGAAATAATAGATATGATTGATGATTCAAATATTGACATGGCTTGTGATATAGTTTCTGAGATAACCACTATTGGTGATTTTATTATAAATCCCATAGTTGATTTGGATTCGAAGGCTATTGAATGTTATACTGCTCCAATAAGTCCTGTAGTTGTGGATCAACTAAAAATAAGTTTTGTAATTCCTATGATTATAGAAAATTTAGCTGTTGAAGATGTTAGTGAGCCAGTTCCTGAGCATAAGGCTTACTCTCCACCAACATTTGGTTGGTCTGAATCTACAATGCCAAATCTAGATGATATTATGTTTGTAGACATGGAAGAAGAAGAACAAAGTGTTCAGTTTGCTACCGAGAGTTTTGCAGAGCCAGGAAGTCAAGCACAGCCACAGGTTCTAGGAATCTCAGCTGAATGACTAAAGCAGTTGAATGAACTATATGATAATCCTCCAGAATCATCTGATGACGATGAGGATTCTAATGATTCTAGTTCAAAGAAATCAAAGGCTACGAAGAGAAAGGCTCTTGCCATGGCTGTTACAAAGCCCAATCCATCTGCTGATACTTCCTATTATATCCTGCATAATATAACTCTCACTCCAGACACCGTCAACTGGATGAGATACTCTAAAAATGAACTAAAAGCTAGGAAGAAGAGCAAGATATACTCTGTAACAACCCCATACGTTCATATGGTATATTCTAGAAGGTCCGGCCGGGGCCCCACAGTATATATCACAAAACAGGCGGTGAAGGTACAGGATGATACCAGAGTGGCGCATCGCACCTATCACAAATCATTCTAGCGGAAGCCTAGTCTATAACTGGAATTGCTCATGAATGTCCACACATAAAACTCCACATTTTATATCATATAGGAATGTCTTACAACAAGTGCAAAGAGTTGGCCTTATGGCCTTACAGGGCTATCAAACCGTGGCCTAAACAAATTGGCGCGCAGGCCGGCCACAATTAAAGAAAACACATAACAGTTCAAAGAGCCTTCGAGGGCTAACAGTAGTAGCAGCAACACCAGCAGGAACATCAACCTCTATGCGTCCTGCTCAGCTCTCTAGCACCTGTATAGGGACAATCCACCCAACGGTGGCAAACAAAAGCAACGGTCAGCGTTTAGCTGACCAAATTATAACGACCCTACCCCTTCTCTCGGAGCAGCGGTATTCTTCCCTGCAGGCATATCAAATCACAAGTATGGCAATATATATCATCAAAATGTGCCTTCACGCACACAAGCCATCACAACCATTCGCCACCCGACCCAACGGTTCGTGCACTCAGGGCACATTCTTGGTGTTCTGGCAAAGCTCTTGCCCAACACCGTATTCGGGTCACAACCCAACGGTAAATCTCTTGAGCATTTACTCCATGGCGTGCAGCCGGAGTTAGTCTTCCTACACCGGGATGGCCCGTAGCCCCCCATTGTGTCATGGCGCGCAGGCCGAAGACTCTTGCTATGCGCTCCAACAGACCGCACCTTTTGGTCTCACGTCGGACGGACATAGCGCAGGTCGGATCCTCCACCCCCCGTTGCTCAAATCGCCTTGCCTTCTCCGAGTACAGCGTACTCATGTCTATATCAAAGGCGCGGGTCGGTCTCACCAATCCTGTTCTTGGCATTCAAGCCTGGGTATTTCTCTATACCAATTTATTTAGCACAACAGCGGGTCTTTCCTGGGCCTCCCAGTACTTCCTGTGACTCTTGTTGGGTTTCTCTATAGGGTTGGCACAACGCTTGTGCACGCAGCGGAAAAATAAACTTCAAGAAAAACACAAAGAGATGTGGATCGGGCTATGAACGTTGAATCAAGAAGTTTGCAAAACTAGGCAAAAATTACATCGGTGGCGTTGAGTCGCAACCCAACGGAGATGCTCCAAACTTTATCTGCTTGCTAGTGGCGAGTTCTACGTGGAATAGTGTCCACGTTTCTGCAGAAGTCCACACGAGCGGGAGAACACCGATCTATCCGTCGCACGGATTGTCGGGAAGGAGAAGACCGCACCTCGGCTATTCCACGGACTGCTAGGTCCGCGCCAGGAAGAGCAGCACCAGCGACAGTCGCTGGAGAAGAGGCGGTCGACGGAGCAAACACGGCGGCGGCGGAACTCTTCCGTCGGCGGCGGGGATCGGGATCGACGCAGCGAAAGGCGGAACGGCTTTCGTCGGGTTCGATTCGCTACAGGAGAAAATCGCGAGCGCATGTCATCCCGAAAACCCTAAGTGTCTTATTTATACCAAAGGTATAAACAAACCCAGGAAAATCGCTATCCGCAGACCACCCGAAAATAGGGTTCAGAATCGGCGAGTATCAATCGGTGAGAATCGACGACAATCGGCGAGAATCACTGAGCAGGTTCGGCGAGAATCAGTCGACGAGTATCATACAGGATCGGCGAGAATCAGAGTACAATACTCGACGATTCTCGCCGATCGTCGAGCCGCGCTCGACGATACACAACGATCCTCGACGATCGTCGAGCCGCGGTCGACGACAATTATCGAAGTAGTCGATCGTCGAGAATCAACGATTGATTCTCGACGATTCTCATCGATCGGCGAGAATCAGAGAGACGATTCTCGCCGATCGGCGGGAATCAGAAGATGATTCTCGACTAATGTCATCGACCCTCGGACGACAATCCCAACCAGCCCTCCAAGGCAACATTTGCCCAACCCGATGATCCTGTAAGGCAACACTTTGCGCATAACCCTATTCAGGTCGGTGATTGGTAACCTTTACCAACACAGTCAGTCAACCAACTTCTCCACATCTCTTATGTGCGACCCTGCAGGCTCATATCGCGTTGGCAGTGAGATTACATGTTTGATCACTTCCAGATCATCATGGTGACTCCAACAGACTCCCACTTGATCTCGAAAGTATCAAAGCAAAAACCTCACAAACAATGAGCGGCATCTAGCAATGCATCATTGCTCCCCAAGCAATAAGAGTTTATAACTCATAAGCCTTTATGACCAATGTATCAGCGTTGTCTTTGTCCCTTTGTCCCTTACATCCAGAAAGAACTAGAGGCATGGACCGTGTCACCCTCGTAATAGCTCAATCCAAGTTTCTTGATCCAGGACGGACTTCCAGAGAATGGTGAGTCCAATATCACATATTGACTCAACCAAGCATGGCCATGAATTTCTCAGTCCAGTTCCATCAAGGGGCCCATGGATGCAACTCCTGTCATACAGGAGGACAAATCCCATATCTGCTCACACACAAGCACCCAAATGATTCGTAACATGCCCAACAACCACCCTTATCATCAACCTTTCTCAAGGAAGACTTTAGATGGCATCAAAGCACGCTCTTCCTCACTTGATGAATGCTGTGACTTCAGGTCAAAGGATCACAACACCATTGTCAATTGAGACCTACTCGTGACACGATTGGATGACAATCCACAGAGTAGTCTCAGGTTGGGTCTGTCCAGTACAACTTGTTCACTAACAAGTACCCACGTGATGACTTGATATCACAATATCATGACCTATGAGAACCAGTCATCAGTCAACGCACGTGCTAGCCTTCATGTACCATCATCACCCTTAGCTTTTATGATGATACTCGACCAGGGACCTTTAAGAATGAAGCTTCAAATAAATCATGGGCTCTCACATTCAAGTCACGTACTTGATGTCCCATGGAAGCGAACATTCTAAGGGTATCTATTATGTTGACATTTAACTATCATATAGAAAAAGACATAATAAAAGAACTTGTCATTAATTGTAAAAGAAAAACTAGGTACACAGTTCATCATATAAACAAACAGCCAACAAAATACAAGATTACATGCAACCCACAAGATTCTCGCTAGAGTTGATCATTTAGGTATCGTATACCCATTGATCTAGTATGACCATCATGCTTTCTCTGCGCGAGAGGCTTTGTCAGCGGATCCGCAATATTTTCCTCAGTCGGCACTCTGCAAATGTTTACATCTCCTCGTTCGACAATCTCACGAATAAGATGAAACGGCCGGAGTATGTGCTTGGAGCTCTGATGAGATCTAGGTTCCTTAGATTGTGCAATTGCACCATTGTTATCACAGTAGAGAAGTACGGGACCAACAATGCTAGGAACTACATCAAGCTCGCCGATGAATTTCCTAATCCATACAGCCTCCTTCGCCGCATTAGCTGCTGCGATATACTCGGCCTCTGTTGTAGAATCAGCAACTGTCTCTTGCTTGGAACTCTTCCAGCTCACAGCTCCTCCATTCAGGCAAAACACAAAACCTGACTGAGACTTGGAGTCGTCTCGATCAGTTTGGAAGCTAGCATCCGTGTAACCACTTACAACGAGCTCTTCCTCTCCACCATACACCAAGAACACGTCCTTAGTCCTTCTCAAGTACTTCAGGATATTCTTGACTGCAATCCAGTGACACTCACCGGGGTCTGACTGATACCTGCTAGTCATGCTCAAAGCAAAGGAGACATCGGGTCGAGTACATAACATCACGTACATGATTGATCCAATTGCCGAAGCATATGGAATAAACTTCATGCGGTCCTTATCTTCACAAGATTTTGGACACTGCTCCTTAGAGAGATTCACACCATGAGACATGGGCAAAAATCCTTTCTTGGACTCAAGCATGTTGAACCGCTTCAACACCTTTTCGATGTACGTACTCTGGGTCAAACCCAGCAACTTCTTCGATCTATCTCTATAGATCTTAATACCGAGTATATAAGTCGCTTCACACAAATCCTTCATTGAAAAGTAGTTCCCTAGGTTGTTCTTAACAACTTTCAGGGTAGGAATGTCATTCCCGATCAACAGTATGTCATCTACATACAATATCAGGAAGACAACAATGCTCCCACTGATTCGCTTGTAAACACAAGGCTCATCTTCAATCTTGATGAAACCAAACTCTTTGATTTTCTCATCAAAACGAAGATTCCAACTTCGAGAGGCCTGTTTCAGTCCATAAATAGACTTATTCAGCTTGCATATTTTAGTGGCTTCATCTGGGGATACAAAACCCTCAGGTTGTGTCATATACACTTCCTCAAGGAGGTTTCCATTAAGGAAAGCCGTTTTGACATCCATCTGCCAAATCTCGTAGTCATAATACGCAGCAATAGCAAGCAATATCCTAATGGACTTTACCATGGCAACAGGGGAAAAGGTCTCATCATAGTCAATACCATGAATTTGCTTGAAACCCTTAGCCACCAGTCGCCCTTTGAATGTCTGTACATTCCCATCCATGTCGGTCTTCTTCTTGAAGACCCACTTGCACCCTATGGGTCGTTCCCCTTCAGGTGGTTCCACCATGTTCCAAACTTGGTTTGCATACATGGAGTCCATTTCGGATTTCATAGCCTCAAGCCATTTGTCGGAGTCCGATCCATTCATAGCCTCTTGGTAGGTTGCTGGTTCATCATCATGATCCATGAGCAACACATTACCTATTTGAGACACGAGAAATCCATATCTCTCAGGCTCAAACCTCGGTCTACCAGATCTACGTAGGACTTGTGTTCCCTGAGCAGGTTTTCTAGCTACAACATCTTGTAGTCCTGTCTCAGAATCCAATTCCGGTTCATTCACTACATGTGGTTCTTGAACTTCTTCAAGCTCTACCTTTTCAGTATTTCTTGATAAGAACTCTTTCTCCAAGAAGACACCAGTCCTTGCGACAAACACTTTGCCCTCAGACGGTAGGTAAAAGTAATACCCTTTCGTTTCCTTAGGATATCCCACCAGATAACATTTATCCGATTTGGGTTCCAGCTTGTCAGGCATTTGATGTCTCACGTATGCCTCACAGCCCCAAATTTTAATGAACGACATACTAGGACGCTTCCCAGTCCATATCTCATATGGTATCTTCAGAACCGTTTTAGTTGGAGCGCGATTCAATGTCATTGCAGCAGTCTCTAAAGCAAAACCCCAAAAGGAAACAGGCAAGTCTGCATGACTCATCATCGAACGTACCATGTCTAACAGAGTACGATTTCTCCTCTCAGACACACCATTATGTTGTGGTGTTCTAGGTGGAGTGAGCTGTGATACAATACCACACTCTTTCAGATGATCATGGAACTCATGACTCAGGTATTCGCCACCTCGATCAGATCGGAGTGCTTTAACCCTTTTACCCAACTGGTTTTCTACTTCATTCTTGAACTCTTTGAACTTTTCAAAGGTCTCGGATTTGCACTTCATAAGATACACATATCTGTATCTACTGAAATCATCAGTAAATGTATCAAAGTAGAAATACCCTCCTCTAGCCATGGAACTCATGGGTCCGCATACATCACTATGTACAACACCCAAAAGATCCTCAGCCCTCTCAGTATAACCAGTGAAAGGAGCTTTAGTCATCTTGCCTAACAAACAAGATTCGCATCGCTCAAATGATTCATAATCAAATGAGTCCAAAAGTCCATCTCTATGGAGCTTGGATATGCGCTTCTCGTTGATATGGCCCAAACGACAATGCCAGAGAAAAGTAGGGTTCGAATCATTTATTCTTAGTCTTTTATTGTTTTCTACATTACAGATCAGATGGTCCAAGTTCAAAACGTAAAGACCATTAAACAATTGGGCTACAACATAACAAACATCATTCTTAAATATAGAACAACAATTGTTCTTAATTATAAAAGAAAATCCAATCATGTCCAAACATGAAATAGATATAATGTTTCTAGTTATCGCCGGAACAAAATAACAGTTATCTAGTTCTATTACAAGCCCACTGGGCAAAGAAAGACGGTAAACTCCCACAGCTACAGCAGCAACTCTTGCTCCATTGCCGACGCGGAGGTCCACCTCCCCTTTACTCAGCAATCTTCTCCTTCCTAGTTCCTGCACATTTGTACAAATGTGAGAACCACATCCGGTATCCAATACCCAAGATGAAGGAGCAGAAAGGTTTATCTCTATAACGTAGATATTAGAAGCGGAAGTCATACCTCCCCTCAATTTCTGCAGACCCTCAATATACGAAGGACAGTTCCTCCGCCAATGACCAGCCTTGCCACAGTGGTGGCATTTCCCATCCTTCACCGTGCTCTTCTTCTTCATCAGTGCTGAAGACTTGGGCTCAAGATATGACTTAGGTCCTACCTTCGTCTTCCTGGAGCCCTTGGCTTTGCCCTTGCCCTTATGCACGATCAGTATGGGGCTGGCAGGCTTGGCCTTCTTCATATTGATTTCGGCAGTTCTCAACATGCCTAGGAGTTCGGGCAGTGTCTTGTCTATCTCATTCATGTTGTAGTTCAAGACAAACTGCTCATAACTGTCCGGCAACGATTGCAGGATCAGATCCGTGGCCAACTCTTGACTAAGAGGAAAACCCAGCCTTTCAAGGTTCTCTATATACCCAATCATCTTGAGTATGTGAGTCCCTACTGAGTCTCGAACTCCCATCTTGCACTGAAACAACGCTTTCGTGATGTCGAACCTCTCTTGACGAGCCTGCCCTTGAAACATTTTCTTGAGATGCTCGTCAATCTCCTTGCACCCCATGTTCTCATGTTGCTTCTAAAGCTCAGAGTTCATGGTGGCAAGCATAAGGCACTCGACATCCAAAGCATCGTCAGTATACTTCTTATAAGTATCTTTCTCAGCACGGGAAGAATTCCCGGTTGGCACCTCGGGGGCTTCTTCTTCCAAGACATAGAGCTTTGCTCTTGCCTGAGAACAATTCTCAGGTTCCTATACCAGTCCATATAATTTGTCCCACTGAGCTTATCCTTCTCAAGGATGGCTCTCAGAGACAACGTGGAGTGCGCAACGCTTGCCATGGAATTCTACAAGAATTTATGCAGAATAAAATCAGTACCTAAATTTCAATTACAATTTATTCTAATTAGGACTTCAATTAAAATACTCCCACTATTTTATTCGAAAGGATAGCCCTCACTAGCAATTCGGAGAGTTCATGCGATCTACTCTCTTAGTGGACAAGATCCGTATTTCACCAACACTATGAGTCCGCTTTGGCGTTCCTCTCACGATGCGGTTATTTAGGTAGGCAACGCTTGCCAATTGCATCCTCATGCAATTCTTGTATGGTTGGTGAATAACTCCTTATTCGCATCCATCATATGGTGCATGCCAACTCTATGCCTCTAGGCACTCAACCTTTGAGGTCACTTAGTTAAGCTGGACCCGATGTCGACAGTGGGATATCACAATTATCCGCTCGCACCCTTACCAAGATAGATTAATGCACCTTGCTTTGGCAAGCCCACACTTCATCGATCGAGGCAGGAAGAGTGTCATCCATCGGAAGGCATCCGAACACTTAATATTTGATGAAGGGATTTCAAATATAGGTTAACAATTAACCATGATCAACATTTGATCAACGTGCACATCCAAAGAAAAACAATTCTTCTAAAACCACATGCATCCCTTATGTGCACATCCTAACACCATCAACATTTGATAGAAGGAAGGGCTAAATCTGAACATCCGGAAATTTCCAAATCCTCAGATTTACATGCATTGGACAAAGGCAAAGACAGCTCAACTTAAAGCAGTAGACAAGCTCATCTCTCTTTGTTGGATTCAAAATCCAAAACAAAATCGAGGGATGGTTACTGCTAAGGAGACAACAATTTCTAACACTTAGAAATCCACCGAAATTCAATCGTTCTTGGCGAGGTACCAAGACTAAATCTAGACATTTAGAACACTTCTAAATCTCTACATTTACACGCACTGGAATAACAAACTTCCAAAACAACGATTGTAACAACCCCATCCGTTCATATGATATATTCTAGAAGGTCCGGCCGGGGCCCCACAGGATATACCACAAAACAGTCGGTGAAGGTACAGGATGATACCAGAGTAGCGCATCGCACCTATCACAAGCATTCTAGCGGAAGCCTAAACTACTTGAACTCCTCATGAATGTCCAAATATAAACTCCACATTTTATATATAGATAGGAATGTCTTACAACATGTATAAAGTATTGGCCTTATGGCCTTACAGGGCTTTCATGCAGTGGCCTAAACAAATTGGCGCGCAGGCCGGCCACAAAAAGAAAACACTCAAAAGAACATTAGCCTTCGAGGGCTAGCAGCAGCAGCAACACCAGCAGGAGCATCAACCTCTATGCGACCCGCTCGGCTCTCCAGCACCTGTGAAAGGACAATCCACCCAACGGTGGCAAACAAAAGCAACGGTCAGCGTTCAGCTGACCAAATTATAACGACCCTACCCCTCCTCTCGGGGCAGCGGTATTTTCCCTGCAGGCATATCATATCACAAGTATGGCAAGCTATATCATCAAAGGTGCTTTCACGCACACAAGCCATCACAACCGTTCGCCGCCCGGCCCAACGGTCCGTGCACTCAGGGCACATTCTTGGTGTTCTGGCAACCTCTTGCCCACCACCGTATCAGGGTTATCACCCAACGGTAACACTCTTGAGCATTTACTCCATGGCGTGCAGCCGGAGTTAGTCCTCGGACACCGGGATGGCCCGTAGCCCCCCTTTGTGTCATGGCGCGCAGGCCGAAGACTCTTGCTATGCGCTCCAACAGACCGCACTTTTTGGTCTCACGTCAGACGGACATAGCGCAGGTCGGATCCTCCACCCCCCGTTGCTCAAATCGCCTTGCCTTCTCCGAGTACAGCGTACTCACGGCTATATCAAAGGCGCGGGTCGGTCTCACCAATCCTGTTCCTGGCATTCAAGCCTGGGTATGTCACTATACCCATTTCCTCACAGCAACAGCGGGTCTTTCCTGGGCGCACCAGTACTTCCTGTGATTCTCTCCACAGGTGGACACCGCATAAGCACAAATGTCAGGGGTCTTTCCTGGGCACACCAGTACTTCCTGTGACTCGCTTCACAGGTGGACACCCTATGACATCAAGCATCACAAAAAGGGCCTTTCCTGGTCCCACCAGTACTTCCTGTGCCTCAACCACAGGTTGAACCCAAAACCACCACAAGGCTATTTTCCTGGACTACCACCCCAGTACTTCCTGCTACTCCTTTTTGCAGGCATAACCCATCGACTCCTTACACTACACGTTTATCACGGAGTCTTCTCCGGTTCGGATGCAACATCACCAATCCAGACCAACCTGTCCAGATGGGCTTCACACAGCATGCCTATTCCGTACTCATTTCCGGATCTATATGCAATACCAAGGGGATTTCAAGCATCCACCCAAATGACTCCCAAAAGCAGTCACCTCTTGGTGGGGGAATCAAAAGATATGCCAAAACAGAAGCCTTCACATGGCTAGGAAGAAAAGTCGTTACCCTTGACGATCGCTTCGGTGCCATGGCTTGAAAGCTTGCTTGCAAGACTCGCAAGAGCGTTTCCTCCGCAACGCTGGCTTCGGATCTCTCGCCGGTAAACCGCAGCACCACCAACAGCAGCCCCCTTCCCTTCTTCCTCCTCCTTTCTCTCTCTCTTTCTCTCTCTCTTGAAGAAAGATGAAGGACAATTCAAAGTGAGGATTCTTTTCTGAATTCGGCCCTTAAGGAAAAAGAAGAAGAGCTTTCAGCCCTTGGATCCAGACTGAAGAAATGGACGGCCACGATTCTGCCAAAAACACACATTTTGACCCGACACGGCCTCGAACACGGCCGTGTGCCTGGCCGTGTGCCTCAAGCGGTGATCAACCGACTTATCCAAACCAGTGACACGCCCACGGGACACGCCCGTGTCATGGGCCGTGTCACCAACACGCCTTCAGACACGCCCGTGTCTGTGGCCGTGTACCTGGGTGAAAAAAATCCCAAATCATCCCGAGACTTCACACGGCCTGGGACACGCCCGTGTCCCGGCCGTGTGCCCAGACACGGCACCCAGACACGCCCTGTCGAATTCTCGGCGGGCTGAGTTCGTCGCCTGATTTGACACGCCCTGTGACACGCCCGTGTCACAGGCCGTGTTCAACACTCGACACGCACTTCTCGACACTCGACGATCGTCGAGCAAGAATCGTCGAGAATGCGACACGGCCTTGGACACGCCCGTGTCATGGGCCGTGTGCCTCTCTCGACGAATCGTCGAGACCAAAAAAAATCGTCGAGACAAAGCCCAATCGTCGACACAACTCGACACGCCCTGCGACACGCCCGTGTCGCAGGCCGTGTCATCTGACACGCCCTGGGACACGCCCGTGTCCCAGGCCGTGTCACCCAAATTTGCCTGTTTCAGAACTTTGGGCTGTTACAATCCTCCCCTCCTACAAAACAATTTCGTCCTCGAAATTCAGAGACAGGAAAGTAACAAAAAGATAGCAAGAAAATGTAACAATATCTCAATGTTTATGTTATAACAGTCTCGCTACCAATTACAGAAACAACTCAGGGAACTCTTCTCGCATGGTCTGCTCGCGTTCCCACGTCAACTCTTCACGGCCGCAGTTGTCCCACCGGACTTTCACCATACCGACCGTCTTGTTCCGCAACTGTTTCTCGGCTCGATCTTCGATCCGAATGGGTCTAACTCTCGTTGTTAGCCCATACTCCACCGGCACACGATCATCCGCGATCACTTGAGCTGGATCTTTCACGGCTTTCCGCAGCACCGAGATGTGAAAGACATCATGTAACCCACCCAAGTCCGCCGACAGAGCTAGCCGATAAGCTGCTTCGCCAATTCGCTCAACCACTTCAAAGGGACCCAAATACCTTGGACTCAACTTTTTCAATCGTCGAATCCTGGAGACACCTTTGAATGGCTTGATCTTCAAGTAGACCCAATCGCCAACCGCAAATTCAACGTTCCGGTGCTTGGCGTTGTAGTACTTCGCTTGTCGATCTTGAGCAACTAGCAATCTCTCTCGAATAGTCCGAATGGTTGAGTTTTCTTCATCCACCTCATTTGGTTTAACAACCCGGGCTTCACCCGCTTCTACCCAAGCCAAGGGGGTACGACATTTCCTGCCATATATGGCTTCATATGGTGCCATCCCAATACTTGCCTGGTAGCTGTTATTATATGCAAACTCGACCATATAGAGATGATCTTCCCATCTCTTTCCGAAGTCAAGGGCGCACATTCGTAGCATGTCCTCCATTGTTCTGTTGGTACGTTCAGTTTGGCCATCCGTTTGGGGGTGAAAGGCCGTGCTGAAGGTCAATTTCGTGCCCAACAGTCGGTGAACTAATCTCCAATCATTTGACGTGAATCGCCCATCTCGATCACTTACGATGCTTCGAGGAACACCGTGAAGACGCACAATTTGATCAACATATAACTTTGCCAAACTTTCAACCGAATCATCCCGCCTGTTTGGGAGAAAATGTGCTACTTTTGTTAGCCGGTCAACTATCACCCAAATGGAATCATTTCCTCGCTGCGATCTTGGCAATCCATGCACAAAATCCATGGAAATATCATCAAATTTCCATAATGGGATCGGCAGTGACTTCAAATAACCGCCCGGCTTTTGGCATTCCGCCTTCACCATCGCACATGTTTGGCATTTGGCTACATACAGGGCAACATCTTTCTTAAGCCCTGGCCACCAAAAGAGCTTTTTCATATCGTTGAACATCTTTGTGCTCCCGGGGTGAATGGAATACTTCGTATAATGCGCTTCATACATCAGTTCTTCCCTCAGTTTCCCCACATTTGGGACGCACAATCGGCCTTCTTTTCGCAACAGACCGTCAATCCAGGTGAATTTGCCCTCTGGCCCTTCATTCCCATAGCGCAAGAGATCTTCATCCAACTCCGTTGCCCGTCGAACTCGGTCCGCAAGGTCACATTGCACCTCGGTCCAGTTCAAACACGCAATGGCAGTGGAATTTTTGTCAACACAATAGATCTCCAATGCCTCCAACTCCTGGATCAGACGTTCATCATGCCTTTGTAACCAATTCGCTCTAGCCGGAACTCGCCGACTCAAGGCATCCGCGACAACATTTCCCTTCCCGGGTGTATAATGAATCTCGAAAGTGTAGTCCCCAAGGAACTCCAACCACCTTCGTTGTCGCATGTTCAACTCTTTCTGCTCCAACAGATACTTAAGGCTCTTATGATCAGTATAGATCTCCACCTTCACACCATAAAGGTAGTGTCGCCACAGCTTCAGTGCAAAAATCACCGCTGCTAATTCCAAATCATGGACGGGATAGTTCCGCTCGTGCACCTTCAGCTGGCGTGAGCCATAAGCAATCACCTTTCCGCTCTGCAGAAGAACACAGCCTAAGCCGCTCCCTGAGGCATCACTATAAATTACAAACCCATCGGTTCCACATGGCGAAGACAACACCGGCGCCGTGGTCAACCGAACCTTCAGCTCTTCAAAAGCTCGTGCGCACTCTGGCGTCCAAACGAACTTCTGATCTTTTCGCGTCAGTGTGGTTAGCGGCAAAGCGATCCGCGAGAAGTTTTCCACAAATCTTCTATAATAGCCCGCAAGTCCAAGGAAACTCCTAACTTCGGCCACGGAAGACAGTATTGGCCAATCTTGTATGGCTCTTATCTTCGCTGGATCCACTGCAATGCCCGCTCCACTCACCACATGGCCCAAAAATGCCACTGACGATAGCCAAAACTCGCACTTCGAGAACTTGGCATAAAGCTGATTTTGCCTCAACGTATTCAACACTAACCGCAAATGAATCTCATGCTCAGCTTTGGACTTCGAGTACACCAGGATATCATCAATGAACACTATCACAAACAGATCCAGGTACTCACGAAAAATACGGTGCATCAAATCCATAAACACTGAAGGCGCATTACACAATCCAAAGGGCATGACTGTGAACTCATAGTGCCCATAACGCGTTCCAAATGCGGTTTTGGGAATGTCACCTTCCCGAATCCTTAACTGGTAATAACCAGACTTCAGGTCCAACTTTGAATAGACGGTCGAGCCCACTAGCTGATCAAATAATTCATCAATCCGAGGTATCGGATACTTATTCTTCTCAGTCAGCTTATTCAATTCACGGTAATCAATACACAACCGCAACCCACCGTCTTTCTTCTTTACAAAAAGCACAGGCGCGCTCCAAGGTGACATACTTGGGCGGATATAGCCTTGCTCTAACATTTCTTGTAGTTGAACCTTCAACTCCGCCATCTCTTTTGGCGCAATGCGATATGGCGAACGGGCCACTGGTTTCGCACCTGGCACCAACTCAATTGTGAAGTCAATCTCCCGCTGGGGTGGTAGCCCAGGGAGATCTGCGGGAAACATATCAGCAAATTCTGCCACAATCGGAACCTCGCACAAAGTGGCCTTAGGCTCAACAGCCTGAATTAGTGCAAAGTAACACTCCGCACCCTTCCGAACAGCCTTGACTACCTGGAGTGCAGACATCAATGTCCCGCCCACTCCTCGCATACCCGCGAACTTTGTCTCCTGTTCGGTATTCTGGCCCAACGTGATTTCTTTGGACTGGCAATCAATCATAGCATGCTGCTCCGCAAGCCAATCCATCCCAAAAATCACATCGAATTCCGACATTGGCAAAACAAATGCGGTTAAACAAAAATCCCGACTTCCTACTTGAACCGCCACATCGCAAGCTTGATCCGCAAGCATCCAACAACCATTCGGCAACACCACTCTGACGCTATCTGCCTTTGCACGACTGGGTATCCCAAGCCGCGTAAGAAATTCACTAGACAGAAAAGAATGCGATGCACCTGTATCAAACAGTGCTCGCGCCAGCGTGTCCCGAATCATCACAAAGCCTATGACAAACATGTCACACACACAAACCACAAACGTAGGGGTACTAAGCATACAAACATTAGCATAAGCAAAACTAAACTCATACCTGTGACCACGTCACTCTGCTTGATGGCCTCCTGCAGGCCAAGATTGTAGACTCGGGGTTGCGCCTGCGAGGCAGAGGAATCCACCACCGCTTTTCCTTTCTCCGCATAAGATGCTCCCGCCTTCTTTTCACTCTTTGGCGGCATCCGGCAATCTCGCGCAATGTGCCCCATCCTACCACAATTGAAGCAGGTACGAGTTTCTGGCTTGGAGGTTGCCCCTGATGTTGCTCCCGTTGCAACTGATGAAGGAGCTTGTCCACTCGGCTTGGACCTCTTACCCCATCTCTTCTTATAAAACGATTTTCCAGATCGGGGCGCCTTCCACTCGGTTGCGTCATCACCAACGCTCTCTTCCCTTGCACCCTCTTCATATCTTTTTCCAACGCGGTCGCAGTGTCAACCAACGCTTGGAAACCCTGGTTCACCGAACTAGACACAAGGAACCTCAACTCGTCCCTCAGTCCTTCATAGAACCGATTAGTCTTCCTCTGCTCATCAGCAAAAATCGAACCCGCATACCGCCCCAAGCGAGTAAACTCATGCAGGTACGCGTCAACACTGCCATCACCTTGAGTCAACCGTTGGAATTCATTTTCCATGGCTATCCGTTGAGCCACAGGAAGGTGCTTCGCTAGGAAGAGCCGGGAGAATTCTTCCATCGACACTTGGGTTAACGGACGACCCGCCAAATGATGCAACTCCATCTCATCCCACCATAAACGCGCTTCTCCTTCAAGCAAGAAGGTGGCTAAGGTAACTTTCTGATGCTCCGCCGTTCCTATCGCCGTCATCACTCGCTTGACGCGCGATAACCAATCCTCAGCCTGCGTCGGGGTTCCCGCTCCCGAGAACGTAGGCGGATGGAAACTCATAAACCGAGTTAGCTGCTTCTCGGCCGCTCGAGGTACCACATCCACGACAGGTTCAGGCCTTGCCGCCACCTGTTCTGGCCCCACAGCCGCTTGCTCCTGCCTAAGTGGCTGGCCTTGGATCATGGTAAACAAGGCCTCCGCAACTAAACGGACATGTTCCGCAGACGGTGGAGGTGTAGGCACCGCGGCTGGTGCCGTACTTTCATCAGAACGCTGGGGCTCAGACTGCCCAGCTCCACTCCGAGTCACCTAAAGGTGGACAAGACACACACATTAGCGGTCGTACCCAAGCAAACAACACAAAATAGGAACACGCAGGTTCCTCACACATACAAAATGCATTCCTATCATGGACATTCAGGAGTTCAATTGTAGACTTTGGTGTACACAACCACGTGCTCGCCACCCCACAAAAGAAGGCGGCCACGACTTCGAGAGGGAAAGACCAAGACAACCGATACCAAAAATGTAACAACCCCATCCGTTCATATGATATATTCTAGAAGGTCCGGCCGGGGCCCCACAGGATATACCACAAAACAGTCAGTGAAGGTACAGGATGATACCAGAGTAGCGCATCGCACCTATCACAAGCATTCTAGCGGAAGCCTAAACTACTTGAACTCCTCATGAATGTCCAAATATAAACTCCACATTTTATATATAGATAGGAATGTCTTACAACATGTATAAAGTATTGGCCTTATGGCCTTACAGGGCTTTCATGCAGTGGCCTAAACAAATTGGCGCGCAGGCCGGCCACAAAAAGAAAACACTCAAAAGAACATTAGCCTTCGAGGGCTAGCAGCAGCAGCAACACCAGCAGGAGCATCAACCTCTATGCGACCCGCTCGGCTCTCCAGCACCTGTGCAAGGACAATCCACCCAACGGTGGCAAACAAAAGCAACGGTCAGCGTTCAGCTGACCAAATTATAACGACCCTACCCCTCCTCTCGGGGCAGCGGTATTTTCCCTGCAGGCATATCATATCACAAGTATGGCAAGCTATATCATCAAAGGTGCTTTCACGCACACAAGCCATCACAACCGTTCGCCGCCCGGCCCAACGGTCCGTGCACTCAGGGCACATTCTTGGTGTTCTGGCAACCTCTTGCCCACCACCGTATCAGGGTTATCACCCAACGGTAACACTCTTGAGCATTTACTCCATGGCGTGCAGCCGGAGTTAGTCCTCGGACACCGGGATGGCCCGTAGCCCCCCTTTGTGTCATGGCGCGCAGGCCGAAGACTCTTGCTATGCGCTCCAACAGACCGCACTTTTTGGTCTCACGTCAGACGGACATAGCGCAGGTCGGATCCTCCACCCCCCGTTGCTCAAATCGCCTTGCCTTCTCCGAGTACAGCGTACTCACGGCTATATCAAAGGCGCGGGTCGGTCTCACCAATCCTGTTCCTGGCATTCAAGCCTGGGTATGTCACTATACCCATTTCCTCACAGCAACAGCGGGTCTTTCCTGGGCGCACCAGTACTTCCTGTGATTCTCTCCACAGGTGGACACCGCATAAGCACAAATGTCAGGGGTCTTTCCTGGGCACACCAGTACTTCCTGTGACTCGCTTCACAGGTGGACACCCTATGACATCAAGCATCACAAAAAGGGCCTTTCCTGGTCCCACCAGTACTTCCTGTGCCTCAACCACAGGTTGAACCCAAAACCACCACAAGGCTATTTTCCTGGACTACCACCCCAGTACTTCCTGCTACTCCTTTTTGCAGGCATAACCCATCGACTCCTTACACTACACGTTTATCACGGAGTCTTCTCCGGTTCGGATGCAACATCACCAATCCAGACCAACCTGTCCAGATGGGCTTCACACAGCATGCCTATTCCGTACTCATTTCCGGATCTATATGCAATACCAAGGGGATTTCAAGCATCCACCCAAATGACTCCCAAAAGCAGTCACCTCTTGGTGGGGGAATCAAAAGATATGCCAAAACAGAAGCCTTCACATGGCTAGGAAGAAAAGTCGTTACCCTTGACGATCGCTTCGGTGCCATGGCTTGAAAGCTTGCTTGCAAGACTCGCAAGAGCGTTTCCTCCGCAACGCTGGCTTCGGATCTCTCGCCGGTAAACCGCAGCACCACCAACAGCAGCCCCCTTCCCTTCTTCCTCCTCCTTTCTCTCTCTCTTTCTCTCTCTCTTGAAGAAAGATGAAGGCCAATTCAAAGTGAGGATTCTTTTCTGAATTCGGCCCTTAAGGAAAAAGAAGAAGAGCTTTCAGCCCTTGGATCCAGACTGAAGAAATGGACGGCCACGATTCTGCCAAAAACACACATTTTGACCCGACACGGCCTCGAACACGGCCGTGTGCCTGGTCGTGTGCCTCAAGCGGTGATCAACCGACTTATCCAAACCAGTGACACGCCCACGGGACACGCCCGTGTCATGGGCCGTGTCACCAACACGCCTTCAGACACGCCCGTGTCTGTGGCCGTGTACCTGGGTGAAAAAAATCCCAAATCATCCCGAGACTTCACACGGCCTGGGACACGCCCGTGTCCCCGGCCGTGTGCCCAGACACGGCACCCAGACACGCCCTGTCGAATTCTCGGCGGGCTGAGTTCGTCGCCTGATTTGACACGCCCTGTGACACGCCCGTGTCACAGGCCGTGTTCAACACTCGACACGCACTTCTCGACACTCGACGATCGTCGAGCAAGAATCGTCGAGAATGCGACACGGCCTTGGACACGCCCGTGTCATGGGCCGTGTGCCTCTCTCGACGAATCGTCGAGACCAAAAAAAATCGTCGAGACAAAGCCCAATCGTCGACACAACTCGACACGCCCTGCGACACGCCCGTGTCGCAGGCCGTGTCATCTGACACGCCCTGGGACACGCCCGTGTCCCAGGCCGTGTCACCCAAATTTGCCTGTTTCAGAACTTTGGGCTGTTACAACGATCATGGCCGCAACCTGGCTTTGATACCACTGTTGGGTTTCTCTATAGGGTTGGCACAACGCTTGTGCACGCAGCGGAAAAATAAACATCAAGAAAAACCCAAAGAGATGTGGATCGGGCTATGAACGTTGAATCAAGAAGTTAGCAAAACTAGGCAAAAATTACCTCGGTGGCGTTGAGTCGCAACCCAACGGAGATGCTCCAAACTTTATCTGCTTGCTAGTGGCGAGTTCTACGTGGAATAGTGTCCACATTTCTGCAGAAATCCACACGAGCGGGAGAACACCGATCTATCTGTCGCACGGATTGTCGGGAAGGAGAAGACCGCACCTCGGCTATTCCACGGACTGCTAGGTCCGCTCTAGGAAGAGCAGCACCAGCGACAGTCGCTGGAGAAGAGGCGGTCGACGGAGCAAACACGGCGGCGGCGGAACTCTTCCGTCGGCGGCGGGGATCGGGATCGACGCAGCGAAAGGCGGAACGGCTTCCGTCGGGTTCGATTCGCTACAGGAGAAAATCGCGAGCGCATGTCATCCCGAAAACCCTAAGTGTCTTATTTATAACAAAGGTATAAACAAACCCAGGAAAATCGCTATCCGCAGACCACCCAAAAATAGGGTTCAGAATCGGCGAGTATCAATCGGTGAGAATCGGCGACAATCGGCGAGAATCACTGAGCAGGTTCGGTGAGAATCAGTCGATGAGTATCATACAGGATCGGCGAGAATCAGAGTACAATACTCGACGATTCTCGCCGATCGTCGAGCCGCGCTCGACGATACACAACGATACTCGACGATCGTCGAGCCGCGGTCGACGACAATTGTCGAAGTAGTCGATCGTCGAGAATCAACGATTGATTCTCGACGATTCTCGTCGATCGGCGAGAATCCGAGAGACGATTCTCGCCGATCGGCGGGAATCAGAAGATGATTCTCGACTAATGTCATCGACCCTCGGACGACAATCCCAACCTGCCCTCCAATGCAACATTTGCCCAACCCGATGATCCTGTAAGGCAACACTTTGCCCATAACCCTATTCAGGTCGGTGATTGGTAACCTTTACCAACACAGTCAGTCAACCAACTTCTCCACATCTCTTATGTGCGACCCCGCAGGCTCATATCGCGTTGGCAATGAGATTACATGTTTGATCACTTCCAGATCATCATGGTGACTCCAACAACTCTCTCCACAGGTGGACACCGCACAAGCACAAATGTCAGGGGTCTTTCCTGGCTATCATACCAGTACTTCCTGTTACTCGCTTCACAGGTGGACACCCTACGACATCAAGCATCACAAAGGGCCTTTCCTGGTCACACCAGTACTTCCTGTGCCTCATTCACAGGTTGGACCCAAAAACATCACATGGCTATTTTTCCTGGGCTACCACCCCAGTACTTCCTGCTACTCCTTTTCGCAGGCATAACCCGTCGACTCCTTAAACTACACGTTATCATGGAGTCTTCTCCGGTTCGTATGCAACATCACCAATCCAGACCAACCTGTCCAGATGGGCTTCACACAGCATGCCTATTCCGTACTCCATTTTCGGATCTATATGCTAACAAAGGGGATTTCAAGCATCCACCCAAAGATTCCCAAAATCAGCCACCTCTTGGTGGGGGAAATCACAAGATATGCCAAAAGGAAGCCTTCATATGGCTAGGAAGAAAAGTCGTTACCCTTGACGACCGCTTCGGTGCCATGACCTCAAAGCTTGCTTGCAAGACTCGCAAGAGCGTTTCCTCCGCAACGCCGGCTTCGGATTTGTCGTCGGTAACCTACAGCATCACCAGCAGCAGCCCTTCCCTTTCTTCCTCCTTCTTTCTCTCTCTCTTTCTCTCTTAACTTGAAGAAAGATCAAGGCCAAATAAAATGAGAATCACTGCTCAACTTTCGGCCTTTAAGAAAAAGAGGAAGAAGCTTCAGCTCTTGGATCCCAGCTGAAGGAATGGACGGCCACAAAACTGCCAAAAATGCTAAATTTGACCTGACACAGCCTGTGACACGGCCGTGTCCCAGGCCGTGTGCCTCAAGCGGTGGTCAACCGACCTATCCAAACCAGTGACACGCCCATGGGACACGCCCGTATCATGGGCCGTGTCACCAACACGCCTTCAGACACGCCCGTGTCTGTGGCCGTGTGCCTGGGCGAAAAAAATCCGAAAACAACCCGAGACTTCACACGGCCTGTGACACGCCCGTGTCCCAGGCCGTGTGCCCTGACACGGCACAAAGACACGCCCTGTCGAAATCCTTCGTCGGGCTGAGTCTGTCGACCCGATTTGACACGCCCTGTGACACGCCCGTGTCACAGGCCATGTTCAACCTCTCGACACTCAACACTCGACACTCGACACTCATGTCTCGACACTCGACGATCGTCGAGTAAAAGTCGTCGAGCACACGATACGGCCTTGGACACGCCCGTGTCCTGGGTCATGTGCCCCCTCTCGACACCTCGTCGAGCGAAAAATCGTCGACACCAAGGCCGATCGTCGACACAACCTCGACACGCCCTGCGACACGCCCGTGTCGCAGGCCGTGTCTGCTGACATGCCCTGGAACACGCCCGTGTCCCAGGCCGTGTCACCCAAAAATGCCTGTTTCAGCAATTTGGACTTTTACAATCCTCCCCTCCTACAAGAAATTTCGTCCTCGAAATTCAGACACAGGAAGGCAACAGTAACCAGCAAGAAAAAAATGTTACAACATATAAAATTTTATGATACAACATCCTCGCTAGAGATTACAAAAACAGCTCAGGGAACTCTTCTCGCATGGTTTGCTCTCGCTCCCATGACAGTTCTTCACGGCCGCAGTTGTCCCACCGGACTTTCACCATGGCGACCGTCTTGTTCCTCAACTATTTCTCGGCTCGATCTTCGATCTGAATGGGTCTAACTTTCGTTGTTAGCCAATACTCCACCGGCACACGATCATCCGCGATCACTTGAGCTGGATCTTTCACGGTCTTCCGAAGCACCGAGATGTGAAATACATCATGTAATCCACTTAAGTCTGCCGACAGAGCTAGTCGATAAGCCGCTTCGCCAACTCGCTCAACCACTTCAAAAGGACCCAAATATCTTGGACTCAACTTTTTCAATCGTCGAATCCTGGAGACACCTTTGAAATGCTTGATCTTCAAGTAGACCCAATCGCCAACCGCAAATTCCACGTTCCGGTGCTTGGTGTTGTAGTACTTCGCTTGTCGATATTGAGCAATAAGCAATCTCTCTCGAATAGTCCGGATGGTTGAGTTTGCTTCATCAACCTCATTTGGTTTAAAAACCCGAGCTTCGCCCGCTTCGACGCAAGCCAAGGGAGTACGACACTTCCTTCCATATAACGCTTCATATGGTGTCATACCAATGCTTGCCTGGTAGCTGTTATTATATGCAACCTCTACCATATAGAGATGATCTTCCCATCTCTTTCCGAAATCAAGGGCGCACATTCGGAGCATGTCCTCCATTGTTCTGTTGGTACGTTCCGTTTGGCCATCTGTTTGGGGATGAAAGGTCGTACTGAAAGTCAACTTCGTGCCCAACAGTCGGTGAACTAGCCGCCAAACATTTGACGTGAATCGCCCATCTCGATCACTTACGATGCTCCGAGGAACACCGTGAAGCCGCACAATCTGGTCAACATATAACTTTGCCAAACTTTCAACTGAATCATCCCGCCTGTTCGGGAGAAAATGTTCCACTTTCGTTAGCCGGTCAACAATCACTCAAATGGAATCATTTCCTCGCTGCGATCCTGGCAACCCGTGCACAAAATCCATGGAAATATCATCAAATTTCCACTCTGGGATCGGCAGTGACTTCAAATAACCGCCCGGCTTTTGGCATTCTGCCTTCACCATCGCACATGTTTGGCATTTGGAGACATAAAGGGCAACATCTTTCTTGATCCCTGGCCACCGTAAAAGCTTCTTCATATCGTTGAACATCTTCGTGCTCCCGGGGTGAATGGAATACTTTGTATAATGCGCTTCATACAACAGTTCTTCCCTCAATTTCCCCACATTCGGGACGCACAAACGGTCCTCTTTTCGCAAAAGACCGTCATTCCAGGTGAATTTGCCCTCTGGCCCTCCATGCACATAGCATAAGAGATCGTCATCCAACTCCGTTGCCCGTCGAATTCGGTCTGCAAGGTCACATTGCACCTCAGTCCAGTTCAAACATGCAGTGGCAGTGGCATTCTTGTCAACACAATAGATCTCTAATGCCTCCAACTCCTGGATAAGACGTTCATCATGCCTTTGTAACCAATTCGCTCTAGCTGGAACCCTCCGACTCAACGCATCCGCGACAACATTCCCCTTCCCGGGCGTATAGTGAATCTCGAACGTGTAGTCCCCAAGGAACTCCAACCACCTTCGTTGTCACATGTTCAAGTCTTTCTGTTCCAAAAGATACTTTAGTCTCTTATGATCGGTATAGATCTCCACCTTCACTCCATAAAGGTAGTGTCGCCACAACTTGAGTGCAAAAATCACCGCCGCTAGTTCCAAATCATGGACGGGATAATTTCGCTCGTGCACCTTCAGCTGGCGTGAGCCATAAGCAATAACCTTTCCACTATGCAGAAGAACGCAGCCTAAGCCGCTCCCTGAGGCATCACTATAAATCACAAATCCATCGGTTCCACATGGCGAAGACAACACTGGCGCCGTGGTCAACCGACTCTTCAGCTCTTCAAAAGCTCGTGTGCAATCTGGCATCCAAACGAACTTCTGATCTTTTCGCGTAAGTGTGGTTAGCGGCAAAGCGATCCGTGAGAAGTTTTCCACAAATCTTCTATAGTAGCCCGCAAGTCCAAGAAAACTCCTGACCTCGGCCACGGAAGACAACATTGGCCACTCCTGTATGGCCCTTATCTTCGCTGGATCCACTGCAATGCCCGCTCCACTCACCACATGGCCCAAAAATGCCACTGACGATAGCCAAAACTCGCACTTCGAGAACTTGGCATATAGCTGATTTTGCCTCAACGTGTTCAACACCAACCGCAAGTGAATCTCATGCTCGGCTTTGGACTTTGAGTACACCAGGATGTCATCAATGAACACTATCACAAACAGATCCAGGTACTCACGAAAACTTCGGTGCATCAGATCCATAAACACTGAGGGCGCATTGCACAATCCAAATGGCATGACTGTAAACTCATAGTGCCCATAACGCGTTCCAAATGCGGTTTTGGGAATGTCACCTTCCCGCATTCGTAACTGGTAATAACCAGACTTCAGGTCCAACTTCGAATAGACGGTCGAGCCTACCAGCTGATCGAATAACTCATCAATCCGGGGTATCAGATACTTATTCTTCTCGGTCAGCTTATTCAGTTCACGGTAATCAATACACAACCGCAACCCACCATCTTTCTTCTTTACAAAAAGCACAGGCGCGCTCCAAGGTGACATGCTTGGGCGTATATAACCTTGCTCCAGCATTTCTTGTAGTTGAACCTTCAACTCCGCCATCTCTTTTGGCGCAACGCGATATGGCGAGCGGGCCACAGGTTTCGCACCTGGCACCAACTCGATCGTGAAGTCAATCTCCCGCTGGGGGGTAGCCCAGGGAGATCCGTGGGAAACACATCTATAAATTCTGCCACAATCGGAACCTCGCACAAAGTGGCCTTAGGCTCAACAGCCTGACTTAGTGCAACGTAAGACTCCGCACCCTTCCGAACAGCTTTGACTATCTGGAGTGCAGACATCAACGTCCCGCCCACTCCTCGCATACCCGCGAACTTTGTCTCCTGTTCGGTATTCTGGCCTAACGTGATTTCTTTGGACTGGCAATCAATCATAGCATGCTGCTCCGCAAGACAATCCATCCCAAAAATCACATCGAATTCCGATATTGGCAAAACAAATGCAGTCAAACGAAAATCCCGACTTCCTAACTGAACCGCCACATCGCAAGCTTGATCCGCAAGCATCCAACAGCCATTCGGCAACACCACTCTGACACTATCTGTCTTTGCACGACTGGGTATCCCAAGCCGCGTAATAAACTCACTAGACAGAAAAGAATGTGATGCACCCGTATCAAACAGTGCTCGCGCCAGCGTGTCCCGAATCATCACAAAGCCTATGACAAACATGTCACACACAAACCGCAAACATAGGGGTACTAAGCAAAGCATACAAACAATAGCATTGGCAAAACTAAACTTATACATGTGACCACGTCACTCTGCTTGATGGCCTCTTGCAGGCCAAGATTGTCTACCCGGGGTTGCGCCTGCGAGGCAGAGGAATCCACCACCGCCTTTCCTTTTTCCGCATAAGATGCTCCCGCCTTCTTTTCACTCTTTGGCGGCATCCGACAATCTCGCGCAATATGCCCCCACTCGGCCACAATTGAAGCAGATACGAGTATCTGGCTTGGAGGTAGCCCCTGACGTTGCTCCCGTTGCAACTGATGAAGGAGCTTGTCCACTAGGCTTGGACTTCTTGCCCCATCTCTTCTTATAAAATGATTTTCCCGCTCGGGGCGCCGTCCACTCCGGTTGCGACACAGCCAAAGCTCTCTTCCCTTGCACCCTTTTCATATCCTTTTCCAGTGCGCTCGCAGTGTCAACCAATGCTTGGAAACCTTGGTTCACTGAACTTGACACAAGGAACCTCAGCTCGTCCCTCAGTCCTTCATAGAACCTATTGGTCTTCCTCTGCTCATCAGCAAATATCGAACCCGCATACCGCCCCAAGCGAGTAAATTCATGCAGGTATGCGTCAACACTGCAATCACCTTGGGTCAACCGTTGGAATTCATTTTCCATGGCGATCCGCTGAGCCGCAGGAAGGTGCTTCGCTAGGAAGAGCCTGGAGAATTCTTCCATGGATACTTGGGTTAAAGGACGACCCGCCAAGTGATGCAACTCCATCTCATCCCACCATAATCGAGATTCTCCTTCAAGCAAGAAGGTGACTAAAGTCACTTTCTGATGCTCCGCCGTTCCAATCGCCGTCATCACTCGCTTGACGCGCGATAACCAATCCTCAGCCTGCGTCGGAGTTCCCTCTCCCGAAAACGTAGGCGGATGGAAACTCATAAACCGCGTTAGCTGCTTCTCAGCCGCTCGAGGAGCCACATCCATGATAGGTTCAGGCCTTGCCGCCACCTATTCTGGCCTCACAGCCGCTTGTTCCTGCCTAAGTGGCTGGCATTGGATCATGGTAAATAAGGCCTCCGCAACTAAACGCACATGTTCCGCAGACGGTGGAGGTGTAGACACCACGGCTGGTGTCGTACTTTCATCAGAACGCTGGGGCTCAGACGGCCCAGCTCCACTTCGTGTCACCTAAGGTGGACAAGACACACACATTAGCGGTCGTACCCAAGCAAACAACACAAAATAAGAACACACAGGTTCCTTAAACACACAATTGTGCATTCCTATCATGGACATTCAGGAGTTCATTCGGAGACTTTGGTTTGCACAAACACGTGCGCGCCACCCCACAAAAGAAGTCGACCACGACTTCGAGAGGGAAAGACCAAGACGACCGATACCAAAAATGTAACAACCCCATCCGTTCATATGGTATATTCTAGAAGGTCCGGCCGGGGCCCCATAGTATATATCACAAAACAGGCGGTGAAGGTACAGGATGATACCAGAGTAGCGCATCGCACCTATCACAAATCTTTCTATCGGAAGCCTAGTCTACAACTGGAACTCCTCATGAATGTCCACACATAAAACTCCACATTTTATATCATATAGGAATGTCTTACAACAAGTGCAAAGAGTTGGCCTTATGGCCTTACAGGGCTATCAAACCGTGGCCTAAACAAATTGGCGCGCAGGCCGGCCACAATTAAAGAAAACACATAACAGTTCGAAAGAGCCTTCGAGGGCTAACAGCAGTAGAAGAAACACCAGCAGGAACATCAACCTCTATGCGTCCTGCTCGGCTCTCCAGCACATGTATAGGGACAATCCACCCAACAGTGGCAAACAAAAGCAACTGTCAGCGTTCAGCTGACCAAATTATAACGACCCTACCCCTTCTCTCGGGGCAGCGGTATTCTTCCCTGCAGGCATATCAAATCACAAGTATGGCAATATATATCATCAAAATGTGCTTTCACGCACACAAGCCATCACAACCGTTCGCCACCCGGCCCAACGGTTCGTGCACTCAGGGCACATTCTTGGTGTTCTGGCAAAGCTCTTGCCCACCACCATATTCGGGTCACAACCCAACGGTAAATCTCTTGAGCATTTACTCCATGGCGTGCAGTCGGAGTTAGTCTTCCTACACTGGGATGGCCCGTAGCCCCCCCATTGTGTCATGGCGCGCAGGCCGAAGACTCTTGCTATGCGCTCCAACAGACCACACTTTTTGGTCTCATGTCAGACGGACATAGCGCAGGTCGGATCCTCCACGCCCCGTTGCTCAAATCGCCTTGCCTTCTCCGAGTACATCGTACTCATGACTATATCAAAGGCGCGGGTCGGTCTCACCAATCCTGTTCTTGGCATTCAAGCCTGGGTATTTCTCTATACCCATTTCTTTAGCACAACAGCGGGTCTTTCCTGGGCCTCCCAGTACTTCCTGTGACTCTCTCCACAGGTGGACACCGCACAAGCACAAATGTCAGGGGTCTTTCCTGGCTATCATATCAGTACTTCCTATTACTCGCTTCACAGGTGGACACCCTACGACATCAAGCATCACAAAGGGCCTTTCCTGGTCACACCAGTACTTCATGTGCCTCATTCACAGGTTGGACCCAAAAACATCACATGGTTATTTTTCCTGGGCTACCACCCCAGTACTTCCTGCTACTCCTTTTCGCAGGCATAACCCGTCGACTCCTTAAACTACACGTTATCACGGAGTCTTCTCCGGTTCGTATGCAACATCACCAATCCAGACCAACCTGTCCAGATGGGCTTCACACAACATGCTTATTCCGTACTCCATTTCCGGATCTATATTCTAACAAAGGGGATTTCAAGCATCCACCCAAAGATTCCCAAAATCAGCCACCTCTTGGTGGGGGAAATCACAATATATGCCAAAAGGAAGCCTTCACATGGCTAGGAAGAAAAGTCGTTACCCTTGACGACCTCTTCGGTGCCATGACCTCAAAGCTTGCTTGCAAGACTCGCAAGAGCGTTTCCTCCGCAACGTCGGCTTCGGACTTCTCGTCGGTAACCTATAGCACCACCAGCAGCAGCCCTTCCCTTTCTTCCTCCTTCTTTCTCTCTCTCTTTCTCTCTTAACTTGAAGAAAGATCAAGGCCAAATAAAATGAGAATCACTTCTCAACTTTCGGCCTTTAAGAAAAAGAGGAAGAAGCTTCAGCCCTTGGATCCCAGCAGAAGGAATGGACGACCACAAAACTGCCAAAAATGCTAAATTTGACCTGACACGGCCTGTGACACGGCCGTGTCGCAGGCCGTGTGCCTCAAGCGGTGGTCAACCGACCTATCCAAACCCGTGACACGCCCATGGGACACGCCCGTGTCATGGGTCGTGTCACCAACACGCCTTCAGACACGCCCGTGTCTGTGGCCGTGTGCCTGGGCGAAAAAAATCCCAAAACATCCCGAGACTTCACACGGCATGTGATACGCCCGTGTCCCAGGCCGTGTGCCCTGACACGGCACAAAGACACGCCCTGTCGAAATCCTTCGTCGGGCTGAGTCCGTCGACCCGATTTGACACGCCCTGTGACACGCCCGTGTCACAGGCTGTGTTCAACCTCTAGACACTCAACACTCGACACTCGACACTCATATCTCGACACTCGACGATCGTCGAGTAAAAGTCATCGAGCACACGACACGGCCTTGGACACGCCCGTGTCCTGGGTCGTGTGCCCCCTCTCGACAGCTCGTCGAGCGAATAATCTTCGACACCAAGGCCGATCGTCGACACAACCTCGACACGCCCTGCGACACGCCCGTGTCGCATGCCGTGTCCGCTGACACGCCCTGGAACACGCCCGTGTCCCAGGCCGTGTCACCCAAAAATGCCTGTTTCAGCAATTTGGACTGTTACATACTCTCCACCTCCTCAATACAGGAGAGGTCCTCCTCCTCCTCCTCCTACAGCAGGATCATCCTGAAGTGTTGCTCAAGTTCAGAAATCTACATCCTCTCATCATTCCAAACCTTCCTACAGCAGACAGCATTATAGTTCCAGCAGCAGCAGGCTGCAACAATATCAAAAGCACAGCAGACAGCAGAAGACATCTGAAGACAATCAACCAGATAAAGCAAGTCCAGAAAGGCCACTATCTCCAGTTTGTGATCTAGAAATGCACCCCAACTCCAGAATGGCCAGATTTCAAGAATTACTATCTCTTTCTCAAATCAGAAAATCAAAGGAAGAAGGACAGGACGCCTCATAATATACTACTATGTCCTCCAATAGAAAGAAAGAGCTAGACAAATATCAGGTACATAATATTTTTAATGTTGATACTTATATGTCATTACATCCTGAAGCAGTTGTACCAAGAGCTGCTTCTGTGATAATTCTTGGAGCAAGTGATATGAAGTTGACAAAACAATAAGCTACAGATCCCAAAAGAGAAATCATCTTCAACAAACCAGCTTCAGATGAACAGAAGAAAGACTCAAATAAAGCCTGAAAAATTTTCTTTCTATATTTTGATTTGAACTGTTATTTGTTATTTATGTTCACAAGGCACTGTTGTTAATATCTGCTGAATAATTAAAATTCTACCAAATATCTTTTTATGCTTTGTGATTTTCCTCTTTCTATTGTTCATAGTGACCTCAACCAAATATGGGGAGATTGTTGGATCCCTAGTTTGGATTTATGCTAGGATCACTATTAGATTATTGACCCTGCATGTATAGCCTAGGGTCAAATTGTTAGTACTAAGGTCTAGGTCAGTTTGACTAGGTTAGATAAACGTTGATCCAGCCCTTAGAAGAATTCAAAGATGCAGACATAGAAGAATTCTAGTTTTTAAGAGTTCAGAGAATCAGTTCGAAGTTATTCGAACACAGCTCGACGATCGTCGATCGTAGATCGACGAACTCAAAGTCTCTAATATGAGCTGAGCTCAACAAACTTGGAGTTCTGGTCGACGAAATTCAATCTCAAGTCGACGAACTTGGAGCACAGCTTTGACAGACTATTTTTCCAGATCAACTTTCTCTGAGCTCAGCTCGACGAAGATGATTTCTCAGCTCAATGAACTTGAAGTTCAGGCCGACAAAATCTGTCCTTAGTTCGACGATTTCTCTCAGTATCAGTTTGGCATTTTCTCTCATTTTGATTTCAGTTTGGATTATTCTAAGGTTGTAATTCTATGATAATTACTGGTCATATTCTCAAGAATATAGTCGTTGCTTGGCAGCATTAATTATGGATTTCATAGACAAAATTACTTGACTTATTTATTGAGACAGTTGAGGAAATACATTTAAGACAAATTCCAGCCATTCAACTCCCAGGATTTCAACATTAAATTCAGGAATTCTTTTTCAAATTTAAAATGGAAAAAATCCTTTAGAATATAAAAATCAATTTCTTCTCTTCAGAATAACAAGGAATTACAAGAGATCTTTTACACAACAACTGATACAAGTTTTATAGAGAAAAAGATTGCTATCTACAGGAAATTGAAGAAGAACATCAATACACAAATTTTTAGTCTTCTTTAGTTTCTACTTCATGCTTCAAAAGGACAACTCATCAACACCAGTCCAAGAAGTTTCTGAAGATATCCATCAAGGCCTACACCCTGTTCAAAGCTCTCATCTTCCATTATCCATTTCTGAATAGGCCTATACATTTCTAGCTAATGGGCCTATGAAAATCAAAGTGCACAGATAACTATTCCATTATCCGTTTCGATAACGGGTAGCGATAAGGCGATAAAGCAGTTACCCCTCTACCTAAATAATAATACATGCCCGACACCGGTAGAGGAAATAGGAAGTAAGAAGTGGAGGAGCGCTGGTCCTCACTCATCTCACCAAAAAATAAATCCTTGACCAGCAAGGTATCATCTACAGGGAGACGACAGGAGGGGAGAGTAAAAAATGGAGCTTCCTCAACAGGGGAGGAATTAACCTCCTTGCGAAAGAGGATGATATCATCCATGACTTGAGCTGAAAGCTCCAATTCCTCCTGAAGCACCTGAGAAGACTCAACCCGCACAGGCTCAGATATAGAAGGGGGATCAAGAAATAAAGGAGATGAAGAACTAAAATAATCAGAAATAGGGGGAGTGGTCCGGTCTCACTCCAAACAGTATCCAAGCATAGATCACCGTCGGTGTCATATGAGTCATAGAAAGGGGAATCTGAGAGCTCGAGATCCTCGATGGTGGTTTGAACCTCCTCATCCAACAAGGAAGTGAAAACTTCCGCATTAGAAAGGATCTCCTCATCATCCCACCTCGGTGCGTCATCATGTTCCAAGGTGTCACACTCTCCATTGGAGAGAATAACATCCTCATCCCACATTGGCGCAACCTTAGGCTCTGAAATACTATCCGACAAAACATCATCAACCGACTCACTAAAATGGGGATAGATAATTCATGCAAAGAAAGAGAAGGAACAACAATATCAGAGAAAATATGTGTGGGTTCCACGGTTGGTGAATCCAAAATAGTGGAAGAATACAAAGGGAGAGATGACACCGCAATGTCGTCACAACGATTAGCAGAAAGTCTCATGGGTATATCTGCAGCAGTACCCCATAGACAAGGTGGTACTACGAATATATCATCAGAATCAGAAGGGGCAGCCAATTGAGAGGTGTATGGAATAAGTCGGATACCTGGTTCATCATCCTCCTCCAACTGGCGCTTAAATTCTGTGCAATGCTTAAATTCTACGCAATCTTTCAACATGTGCTCGGTGCTACGACAACACAAACACCGTTTTCCATTACTCCTCAGTCCTGGTGGGACCAGAGAGGAATAAGAAAAAGGTGAAGGCGTAGAAGAGAAGTGACCATAAGACTTGGGTATGGTGTATGAAGTACCATAAGAGTACGGTGCTCCAAACATTGAACCACGAGAATTATGCTCACTATCTTCATTGGGGCACTCATCACTACCATGCTTATAATCCCCGCACCATCTGCAACTGATATTCATATATGAAAATATGGTGCAACAAGAAAGAATTCACCAACAGAAATATTCTAAGGGAAAAATTAACTACACACTAGCAGATAAAAGAAAAGGAATGTCTGCTGCTGAAAAATTAAAACTATAAAAGAAACAAAGAAAAATAAGCAACAAAAATCTAAAAACTAAAGCAAAGAAGAAACATGCAATGTACAAATGGAAAAGGGCTTATATCTCCTAACTCCCTCTCCAAAAACTCACACGACTATGTTCCCCGGCAACGACGCCAAAAATTTGATGCGGATTACGGCAAGTGTATCGGTCGCACAAGAAATATAAAATGGGGAGGTTTTCCCAAGTATCGATCTCTCAAGGAACACAGTAAGGTGGAATTAATTTTGAGGAGGACTAAGATTGAAGTCCTTAGGTCGGTGTTTATGAAGGGGGGTTTTGATTGTTCCGGAAGAAGAAAGTAAAACATTAATAAACTACTCATATGCATTGTCGTTATGAAATGCTTCGCCAGTCGGATGGAATACTACATGTGCCGCTATGCAGCTAATCACTAAGCAGATGGACGAGTAGGCTTGCGGATGAGGTGGTGAAAATGGTGGAATCATATGCAATGCCGCTATGCAATGCTTCGCCAGGCAGATGGAAACTACAAGGGCCTCTATGCACTGAATCGCTAGGCAGATGGATGAGTAGGATTGAGGATGAGGTGGTTAGAACCGCGGAATGAGGGTCGTCATCACCTCTTCGCTACGCACGCCACTAGCAATTGCTAGTGCGACACTGAGTGGTGGAGGATCGATAATGGAGCACCTCAAGCAAATAACGTTAATATAAAATCACATAGACATGATTTTACACAAACGTATAACAAATTAAGCACACTTCATCAAATACAAGAGATCAAACTACACTATCAACAACAAAAGAAGAAGAGAGAGTGCAAAATTGACCGGATCTGAAATCTTGCTGAGGATTCATGGAAGGAATCGCCGGGTTGTCAATCTACATCCTAGCTCGGTCCTCAACTACGTCCGGGGTAGAGGAGGCTGTCACTAACTCCCAATGGACCCGTCTTCTTCGTGTCATGATCCGGTGGAGGATGACACAAACTCCTCCGAGCTTGGTGATGAAAGCTAGGTCAAACCCTTCTTGAAGCTCAAGGATGAAGGAGGAGGGTGAGAGGAAGCTCCGGCTTGAATTTGGCATTGAAAGCTTGCCTGGAGCAACTCCCTACGGTGGAGGAAGAAGGAGATCGGCGGAATCCTCCTCGGAGATGAAAACGGCGGAGAAAAAGTCCGGAATGCGGAATTAGGGAGGAACATGCGAATTTATACATTAAAGAAATTATAATGCACACGACTAGTGGAGCACAACCAGTGTTCGTGCGCATTATGTCCAGTGGTAGTGCATTTGCCCCAGCCAGAACTTGTAAAAATGGAGAATAGTACACACGACCAGTGGTCGGGCGCACTGTGTACTGTTATAGTGCATATAGGCATGGCAGAACCAGTAAGAAAAATGGAATCAATGCACACAATCAGTGGCGCATGACTAGTGGTCGTGCGCTAAGGAATCCACTGAGCGTGCACGTGTAAAATCGCACGATCAGTGGTCCTTAGGCAAAAATGGGCCCCAAACCAACCACTGATATGTACAGACATTCCAGGCAATCACAATAAGAAGTAAAATCAATAAAAGTAACAAAAATATACAACCACGTGCTATATGTGCACTTCCTATGAAAATAAATATTAGAAGAAATATATACGATAACGAACAAAAAGTGAAGTGCATGTGAAAGAAAACTTGCCCAGATGAGTCCGAAAATCAGTGTATAAATAGGACTCATCATTCTTCCAACCACTTTGATTGCCGCAAGCTATAGATTACACATTCACGTATTATTGTTAAGATGCATCTTACCTATTTTCAATTAAGGATCCAACAACCATTTGTCTCTTGAAGATCTGACAACCATTTGTTTACTCGAGATTTGACAATCATTTGTTCATTCAAGAACCAACAACCATTTATCCATTCAAGATCCAACAACCATTCATTCATCCTAGTTATCCGAATGTACAACTTAACCAAAAACAAGCCGCACTTATGTTATTACTTTGTAGAAAATTTAACAGAACATTCCGGAAGCTACAGAGCTCCTATGGGAATCTGTAACCATCCTTTGGAAACGTATTTTCGATGACCACAATTTTCTTGTTCAGCCCAAGACATGAATATGGCCGTACCATACTCAAAAATGTCCTTGAAGTCTGCTGCACACAGAAAATAGATTTCTTCACGCATCTTGAAAACCAACGAACGACCTCGGTTCATCTTACTCCTTTAATCGTTTATACAAAAATGCATTTCTCTCTTCCTCATCCATTATTCACTCTCGTTAGACCATTATTCCTCACGGAACAAAGTCCACCTTCTTAATATTGAAGAGAGGAAAGGTTGAAGACAACCAACCCTAGGACAAAGGTCCTAGGATGGTCTCTTCCTAGGAGATCCCCATTTCTCACCTAGGTCGAACTCCTTTGAGCCAACATCTCTCCTATTTTATAACTAAAGATCTAGCACTAAGGGAGGGGGTAGGAAGCTCACCTTGTTTCTGGCCACATATCTTGTTATCCTTCTTGGCGTCATGATGTCGTCGGCCTCGTCTCCCGCTCTTCCCTTCTGAGAGAAATTCCGTCTGTTCCTTCTCCATCCAAGAAAAGCTCTGCACCCTTCATTCTCTCAGGAAAATCAGAGAAGAAAACTGTCAGCCAAGTCTTATACAACCGTATATAATCGAAATGACCCAATAAATTTAGGGTTTCCCAATAAGGGAGTTACCTCTGCACGGTAACCTCAAAAATAACTTCCTCCGCAAGCCACCGTCCAAACAGTCCACTAAGGTGACGCTACCTGTATGCTGTCTATGTACGGTACTCTTACTACCGTCGTGTTATATCTTATCGAGTGCCATGACAAATAGTTCGGCGGTCTACCCGACCGCTGTATATCTGACGTCAGGCAATAACTTCTCGAGCCATATGCAAATAAATCAGTCAGCTACCGCCAACCGGTACCTGCTACAACCACGTGATAGCACTTGATGATCTTTTGTCCACTTGATGATCACTCAATGCCTTCGACTCCTTTGGGTATTTGTTGTATATACTCGATGATGTATACTATCGCGCAGTACCTACAACCGCCGCGCGGTAGTTTCCAATCACTTAGAGTCGAGTCAGCACTTCCCCCGGCTCAGGTGCAAGCCTATCCCCTAGCGCACCCGAGTCCAAGTCCACTTTCCTGACTTGAAAATGCGTACGAGGGGTCTAGCGCGAATCGGGATGTTACAAATACTATAAACAAAATAAAATATTTTGTCCCCGAAATCAGGCTGTCTATGGGGAAGGCAAAGCATGAAAGGTAAGGTATGCTTTAAAATATACCTTGGGTAAACTACTCCAGGTAGCGCTTCCACATCAAGTCCACTGACTCCCAAGTGTTTTCCTCCATTCTGTGATTAGACCACTGGCCCTTCACCAAAGGGACGCTCTTTTGCTGCAAGCATCTTGTCTCTGTGTCCATTATCCGTACTAGCTCTACTTGCATGGACCTCTCGGTTGTCGCTATTCCATCTATGGCGGGGACATGCTGATCGGGTCGTAGTAGTTATTTCCAAAGCAATGACACATGGAAGATGTTGTGCTAATTATGTATCTCAAGTGGTAGCTCCAGCCGATAGGCCAAAGGGCCAATCCTTTACAATATAGCATAGGGCTCTACAAATCTCGGACTGAGGTTCTTCCTAGCATGTAATTGTGACACTCCATGCATTGGTCGGATCTTCAAGAATACCTTATCACCAACTTGAAACTACACCATCCTATATTTTGTAACATCTCATTTCCAATTAGACCCCTCTACTTAGGTTGGGTTAGGACCTGTGGTGGGGGCATGGGTTTAGGCTAGGTTTGAACCATGGAGTTAGGGTGTAGTCACATGGGACCCACTATAGGGCCCAAGTTAACCCAAGTCAAACTAGCCCAAATTGGGGTCTTAGCCAAACATTGCTCCCACCACTGCACCCTAACTCTAATAACAACCTAAGTGAATCATAAGCCACATCTTTGGGTCACCTATTGACCCATGTTGACCCAAGTCAACCCTAAACCCTAATTTGGTCAAACCCACACTTAAAGGCCCAATTAGCCCAAGTAGGGCATCACCTTGACCCAACCCAAGTTGGGCGGTGCCATAGGGTCCATGACCCTAAAGTGAGGTCAGCCCACTCACCATGTTGACCAAGTCAACTTAAAAGTCAACAAGTCAACAAAGTGGACTAAAAGAGAAAAGAAGGAACCAAGCACAACCCTCATGGGCTAAGCCCATGAGTCAAGGCCCATGACCAGCCCAAGAGGTTAATGTCAGCCTCTAACCCCCAAAATTACGAGAGAGAATGCATGCATGGGGGTAATTTAGACATTTTGGACAAAAGGAGGAGAGAGAAGAGAGGGAGAGAGGGGATGGAGGCAATATGGCCCTCCTTCTATCTGCCCAAGCTGTTGGCTGAGCTTCCAAGGATCATTCCAGCAAGTTAGAGAGGTTGGTGGACACCTAGTGTCCAGGAGGAGATTCCAAATCAATGGCCGACCACCCCCATAATTCAAACTTCTCCCACATCCACTCCCAACCAAATCTAAGCCCACCATCAGCTTCAGGAGGTGGAAACGAGTGGAGTGCTGGAGCAAAGCTTTTGCTGGAGAAAAAGACAATCGGGCTAGTTCACTGGAGCAAACTTCTGCCATGGAGCACCGCCACCGCACATGCCGCCAAGCCCAGATACAGGTTCGTTTCACCTTACCTCACCCAATTCTAGCTTTCTAGCTCAATTAGGCGAGACATCGGGCTCAATTGAGTCTGATACCATGAGAGCCAGAGGGAATTTTCCCAAGCTTTTCTTCCAGATCGGGATCGCCGAAGGAGCGTCCTCCGGCAGCCTCACCATCGGGAAATGCTAGCCACCACTTCAATGGAGGTGGTGATGATAATCACTGGAGGTAGCGCCAGCCCAGGTGGCCCGAATAGGTCAGCCAATTTGCACAGGCCGGTTCAATCTCAACTGTTGGCTGAGGGGGGACGATGATGGATTGCCGTCTATTTTAATCAAAATAAACTATAGTGGTTATAATAATTTCATTAAATTTCTGTCACACTTTATACAGAACTTTGCATGTTAAATATAGGTCTCTAAGATGAAATTTCAGAACTGGTCACCAACATAACAATTGTAGATCTATGTCTTAACTTTGTTTTGACACCCTAAACATGAAGTTTGGAGCAGTAGGGCTCCCTGTAGATCCATTCTACCAAGATTGGTCCTAGGCTAGGGCAAATTTTAAATTAAATGCCCAAGCCAAACCATAAGTCACCATGACCAAAAATTTTGGACAGACATATGTTAGGGGTAAAACTGGTTCTGACCAAAAATGAGAATTTTTGGTCAGAATTTTTCTATAGTATTTGATGAAATACTAAAAATTAAATTATGTGCATTTTTGGAGACATTTGACTCCAAATGCCCCAAAATTTGTGTGGGATGTTCATTAGGTCAAGATAAAACCATGGTAAATATTTCAAGTCATTTTGACCTCTGCATGTTTGGGAAATCCCAAATGCATGAGATTGGCACATTCAAATTTGAGGTGCCAATAGTAAAAATAGAGAAATGTAAATTTTGCCCAAATGGATCATTGCTTGTCCATGAAACTCTTGATAGGGGCTCATAGGAATGGAATATACCTCCCAAGGGAAATTTGGGATTTTTGGGATTAAAAATCCCATTATTTGGAATTATTGGAAAATATGCTTAGTTACGAAATAAATTTGGAAATTAGGGCAAATGAGATCATTAAATTTTGAAATTTTGTCATAAGTACTAGTAAGGCATTGTTCATCTCTGTAAAATTTATGGGATAGTTAAATGATGTTTACTTTTATTTTAAGTTGTTTTTGACATTTTTGCCCCTTATGGAAATTAATTAAAAATAAGGGAAATTAGTCTTTTAAAATTATGAAAACATTTTCAGTGGTTTATTATTGTGTTTTGATTCCTGATAAATTATTTGAGAATTATTGAATGTCTGTATATGTTAAAAACCCTAATAATGGCATTTTGGTAATATTGTTTAAATGGATATAAGCTTGGTCAGATCATTGTTTAAGATTGGGAAATTCTGCACTTAGCCTTTGTATATCATCAAGAACACCCACTAAATTTCTCAGAATGTTTGGTTGAGTAGGTGAGGTACTTTATTTGGAAAGTGGTTGAATTGGAATTTTAATATTAAATGGGAAATAAATAGAAATTTGCATGGAAATACAATGAAACCTGAAAGGTAGTAATATTTAACCTTATGTACAGGAGATGAACTCTTGATGCCACTCCTTTTCTACAGACAGAGATGGGCCAGACACTGACGGCCATTCTTGAAGCCTTCAGAGCCCAGCAAGATCCGGCACAGCTGCCAAATCCGGGATCAAACTGGCTGAGTGCATTCAAGAGTTTGTCCCCTCCTATGTACCACGGGACGGAGAATGCGGTAAAGACCAAGGAATGGCTCGAGGCTATACAGGAGATGCTAGCAGGCATCAGCTGCCCTGTTAGCCAGACAGTTCATTTTGCAACTTCTGTACTGGATACACATGCAAAGAGGTGGTGGAAGTCCATGCTGGACTCCACCTATACTTATAGTGCTCTATCGGATATATCTTGGGTGGAGTTCGGTGAGGCATTCTTGGAGCATTTTGTGTCAACCACGGACCGGGATGAGCTAGAAGAGAGGTTTTTGAACCTCAAACAGGTGACCAGGTCAGTGATCAAGTACTAGAGGGAGTTTTCCCATCTGGCCAGGTTTGCAGGGATACATGATTCGGACGACAGGAGGTACGCAAAGAGATTATACCGGGGCCTTAGAGACGATTTGAGACAGGCCCTACTATTCATCTCCCATGGCACTTCAGCTCAGATCATAGAGATGGCCAAGAAGCTGGAGGCAGACCAGCTGATGGTACAGAGTAGGGGAAAGAGACTGCTGGATGGGTCGTTCTTCGGAGAGAATAGCTGGGGATCATAGAGAGGCAGAGTTATGAGGCACATAAGAGGCGGGGGACATTATCATCCCAACTACAGGCAGGAGCAGATACCCCCTGATGCACCAGCTCCTCCACCACTACAGACACATGGCCAGATGAGGCAGGATGATCGTGGCCAGCAACCAGTAGTTTGTTTCGGGTGCCATCAGCCGGGCCACATTAGATCTGAGTGCCCGCATCAGTTTCGTCCATTTCCTCCTCCAGCTCCTCCACCTCCAATGGCCCCTCCAGTACAGCACGGCTGAGGCCGAGGAGGAGGTCGAGGTCGAGGGCAAGGCCGAGAACCGTTTGGCCGAGGCAGAGGACAAGAGCAGATGTACGCATTAGACCTCGCCGAGCCGAGTAACCCTAAGGACGTCATCACAGGTACATAAATTATATTATGAAATTAAGACATTTTTTTATATATAGTACTTGATCTTAAAGTATAACTACCTATTTGAAACTCAAATCAACCTCAGACATAGTCTTTATCAGTGGTAAGCCCGCTCATACGCTATTCGATACGGGTGCTTCGCACTCGTTCGTATCAGAAGCCTTTGTGGAAGGACTTTATGGCGTGGAACGATTCACGGGCTCGACGATGAGGGTGAGGCTACCTGATGGATCGGTACTATTATTATCTGCCAAGTGCAACATGGAGGCAAAAATTGGCGGAAAGACATTTGAAGCGCCTGCAACGGTTCTAAGGATGCCAGACTTCGACCTGAACCTGGGCATGACATGGTTGCATTGGAACCATGCCCAGATCGATTGCCCGTCGAGGAGGATCACATTGAGGCACGGGGTCTCCTACGTCATCATCGAAGGTATTAGACTTGTCTCCCACCTTTTATTATCATCTGTACAGGCTGTCAAAGCCCACAAGCAAGGAGATGAGGTATACATTATCTACTTCAAGCTGGAGGGAGCATGGGCTTCTGTTGTTAACATCCTGGTGGTTCGGTATTTCCCCGGCGTATTTCCGGAGAAATTGCCCGGATTGACATCGGTCAGTGACATGGACTTCCGCATTCAGTTGGTTCCAGGAGCGAGGCCCGTATCTCGGGCACCGTATAGGATGGCCCCAACGGAGCTAGCAGAATTCAGGACGCAGCTACAGGAGCTGGTGGAGTCAGGATTTGTCCGACCGAGCTCATAACCATGGAGAGCACCGGTGTTATTTGTCAAGAAGAAGGATGTCTCACTTCGTCGCTGCATCGACTACCGGGAGTTGAATTGGTTGACGGTCCGGAATACATACCCGCTACCCCGGATCGATGAGCTTTTTGATCTGCTTCAGGGAGCCTTCTGGTTCTCCAAGTTAGATTTGAGATCCGGGTACTATCGGCCGCAGATCTAGGAGGATGACATTCCGAAGACGGCCTTCAGTTCCCGCTATGGATTGTATGAGTTCACGGTGATGCCTTTCGGGCTCACAAATGCGCCTTCTGCATTCATGAGCTTGATGAACTGCGTCTTCGAGCCCTACCTGGTTAGATTTGTCATAGTCTTCATCGATGATATACTGATCTACTCCCGGACACTGGAGGACCATACTCAGCATTTGGCTTTGGTTTTGGGGAAGTTGAGAGAGCACTAGATGTATGTTAAGTTCTCCAAGTTCCAGTTCTGGCTGCAAGAGGTGGTATTACTGGGGCATACTATCAGTGGTGTAGGGTTGGCCGTGGACCCAGCCAAGGTGCAGGCAGTTAGAGATTGGTCGTGACCAAAGTCAGCATCGGACATACGCAGTTTTCTCGGACACACAGGATATTATCGTAAGTTCGTGGAGGAGTTCTCGAGGATAGCACTCCCCCTCACATCCTTGACGAAGAAGGAGGCAGATTTCATTTGGATGGAGAAGTGCGAGGCGACATTTCAGGAGCTAAAGGACATGCTCAACTCTTCCCCCATCCTTGCACTTCCATCTGGGAAGGAAGGATTTCACATTTATACAGACACCTCATTTCAGGGGATGGGTGCGGTCCTGATGCAGCACAGGCATGTCATCGCTTATGCTTCGAGGCAATTAAAGAAGCATGAACAGAATTACCCCGTACATGATTTAGAGTTCGGGGCGGTGGTATTTGCATTAAAGATCTAGAGACATTACCTATATGGGGTTCATTGTGACATCTTCTCGGATCACAAGAACCTCAAGTATGTTGACATGTAAAAAGACCTGAACCTACACCAGAGAAAGTGGCTTGAATTCTTGTGCGACTATGATTACACCATGCATTATCATCCGGGGAAGGCGAACACCATGGCAGATGCCTTGAGTAGGAGATCCAGTACCTCAGGACCAGAGCCTCAGGTGATGTCTATGGAGCTGCTGCAGATGCTAGAGGATATGCACATTTCTGTCATTTCTGAGTTTGAGCCGGAGATTTATCGGGAGTACGTGAACTCTCTGGTCCATGAGTATGATATAGGAGAGAGTATCCAACAGAGGTTAGATACAGCTTTGGAGCCGGTATTCAGGGCCCTAGAAGGGGGCATGATAGGGGATTATTCTTTGCTTGATGACCTCATTCATTTCCGTGGTTGTGTTTATATACCCACAGGAGGTGGTATCCGGGAGGATATACTCAGGGAGGCACACTGTTCTCGATACTCAGTGCACCCCGGTATCACTAAGATGACAGCGGATCTGCAGAGGAGTATGTACTGGCCGGGAATGAAGAGGGAGATCATCTTCTATATGACAGACACACTGCGAGACATGCCAGTGAGTAAAGACAGAGTTCAAGAGCCCAAGAGGGTTACTACAGTCACTACCGGTACCTGAGTGGAAGTTCGAAGATGTTGTTATAGACTTCGTGTACGGATTGCCTCGCTCCGACTCAGGGCACGATTCTATTTGGGTCATTGTCGATAGACTTACCAAGGTGGCCCGGTTTATACCGATCAGGAAGGACGGCTCAATTACTGCTTTAGTGAGGTTATTTGTGGAGCAGTTTGTCAGGTACCATGGGGTCCCCAGGATGATTGTCTCGGATCGTGACGTTCGGTTTACTTCTAGGGAGTGGAGAGCGGTGCATGCGTACTTGGGTTCTCAGCTTGCTTTTAGCACCGCTTTCCATCCGCAGACCGACCGTCAGAGAGAGCGGACCATCAGGACTATGGAGGATCTGCTGTAATTGTGTATACTGGATACGGGGAGGCCCTGGGAGAGACCGTTGCCACTGGTTGAGTTCTCATACAATAACAACCACCAGGAGAGCATTGGGATGGCACCTTATGAGTCTCTTTATAGGAGAAGGTAGCAGACACCGCTATCTTTGGTTCAGGATGAGGACCCCAGGATTCTTGTGTTGTATCCCTAGTAAGATTTGTGCTAGGTTCACTAAGTTAGGATCATATGACCCACAATGTATAGCCAGGGTCATAGTTGTGTACTAGAGTCTAGGATAAGTCCTTAGAGTCAACAATACATGGACCAGCTATCAACATGACTGCCAGAGACTCAAGACTTAGAAGAATTCAAAGACTGTAAAATGAGTTCAAAGTTCGTCGAACTCAGGTCGACGATTGTCCTGCTCAGCTCGAGGATCTCAGAGAAAATTCTCTGAGCTGAGCTCGACGAACTCTATTCTTTGGTCGACAAAAACTTGGACACTACAACAACATTTCAAGTTCAGAAAAATATCAAGATATTCTAAGTCCTTAGAATCAGACTTTGGTCAACGAACTTGGTGCTCATGTCGACGAACTTTGGACACTTCACTTCAACACTCAGAAAGGCTGTGTCGACCTACAGAGGAATTATGTCGACACACCGAATAACTGTCGACACCAATTGTGTCGACACTAGAAGTCAGCTGTGTCGACACACAGGACTTGTGTCGACACACTTAAGATCGAGACCTGAAGCCAACTATGTCGACACACAGGACTTGTGTCGACACACTCAATACAACTCGACGAACTTCTATCTCAGGTCGACGATCTTTGGACTCAACCTTTAGTATTCCAAGTTTAGTTGTTCTCTAGACTTCGGTCGATGAACTTAGTTCTCTGGTCGACGATTTATGGATCCTTTACTTCAACCAGAAGCTTCTCAATTTTTCTAAGTCCAGAATCATCTCCAGTCGACGAAGCCAGTTATCAGCTCGACAAACTTCAGACATAGAAAAGGCAAAGTTTCTGAAGCATACATTTCTGTTATCAGATCGACGATCTTGGAACTCAGCTTGACGAACAGAAGTTATCTAATCGATGAACACAGCAACTCAGCTCGACGAACTGTGAACTCAGCTCGTCGATTTCTGTCATCTGTTCGACGATTCCAGACTTAGTATTTCTTTCCTCTGTCCTCATTCTAAGGCAATAATTTCTGAATGATTAATGATAAAATATTATCTGAATATTACCGTTGGACGGTGCATTGACCAAGGCTTTCATCAGAATTATTGTTTTCCATTTTTCCAAGGGACAGTTGGGGAAATAAATCAATGCAGTTTATTCTCTAGGCCGTCAGTATTGATTGCAGCAGAGGAATTCAAATTTTGAAAGACAATTTCCTTCAGAAAATATAAAAGAGATTTTTCTCTTTTCCTGAATATACATAGAGACAAGGACATAATATACAGAGAAGAACACAGCATACACAGAGACACATAGACACATAGAGAATTACATTCAGTCTGTCTTCAAGAGTCTATCTACTCCATCATTCTTTCAAAGCTTTCTGATACAGAAAAGAAGCCCTGGGCCAGAGGCAGATCATCTATTGAAGAAGAAGAACAATCAGTCTAAATCAAGAGTCTTCTTTCTTCATCACTCCAGGAAACTTCAAAGGACTACAACTACTCCATCTGTCAAGAGGTTCCTGCAGATTTCTCTGATAAAGGCTTAAAGACTGAAGGCCTATCACCCTGCAGCAAAGCTCCAGATTTCCCTGAACTATTCTACATCTCAGGGGGAGCTACTTGCTAATATCATATCCACTTGTCTTCTCTCTGATTGTTGATAGAGAAGAAACCATCACCTCTCATCCCTCTCTGTATAAAGGGTTGTCATCTCCCTTCAAAAGTGATTCTTGGTTACAAGTTACCTAACCAAAAGACTTGAAATTTGGTTTTTGAGCACCTGATCAAAAGCTCATTGGTGTCAGGCACCTGATCAAAAATCTGAATGGATTCCTACCAGGGTGGTAGAAGAGTGGATATACTTAGGTTGGGGAACCACTATAAATTTCTTGTGTCGTCTGGTTGCCCTTTCTTTTGTTTTCTGTTGTGGCTGTGATTGTTAGTTAGTTGTTGCTGTGTTTTATTTTTTAATCTATTTCTTATAACACTAGGACTTGTCTGCAATAGCAAGAAAATTTTTATAAGCTTTAAATACTCTATTCACCCCCCACCCTCTAGAGTATTCCTGATCTAACAGCTCACTTTCAATTGGTATCAGAGGAGGTTACTTTGGTTGTACAAGCTAACCCTTGAACCAAAGATCCTTTGTTAGATCTAAATTTTATTTTTATTTCCATTTAGATTTATATACACAGCTATGGCACAAAACAAGGATTATGCAAGCACCAGACCTCAAGTTTGCAACCTAAACAGGTTTGCCATCTGGAAGGAAAGAATTAAATTATACATGAACTTTATTGATGAGGATATATACAACTCTATTTTGACAGGTCCCCCTCAAGCTTCAACTTCTGCAACATCTACAAGCACTACTGCAGTTCCACCACCTGAGTGGACTGAGGCCCAGATGAAAGCAAAGATTGCAGATGCCAAGACAATGAACATATTGGCTCAAACTATGTCAGATGGGATCTTTCAGAAGGTTGCTGAGTGCACCTCTGCAAAAGCAATCTGGAATTCACTCAACCAAATGGTTGCTGGCTCAGCAGATGAGAGGAAAGATAGAAGATCAAACCTCATCACACAATATGAAAACTTCAAAAAGGATGAAGCAAAAACAATTGAAGTAATGTACAACAGGCTTAGCTCCATCATCAGTGAGCTAAGGACCTTAGATAAAGAAATCACCTTGACTGAAGTAAATGGCAAGATCCTTATGTTCTTCCCAAGCTCATGGGATTCAAGGATCTGGCCCATCAAGGAGGCCAGAAGACTAAATGAGATATCCACTGAATCTCTATTAGACAAACTAAAGTCCTATGAACAGCTGATTAAATCCAGCGAGGAAGTTGAGCAAACAATACCCCCTCCAGCAAGAAAAGAGCATAGCATTGCTTTCAAAGCTGCTGATGAGACAGAGACTCCTTCAACAAATGAAGAAATCATGTGTCTCTTTGCCAAAAGATTCTATAAGATGGCAAGAAAGGATTTCAGGAGGAAGTCATCAAGGCAGGATGACAAGCCTAGATATGATAAGAAACCAACCAAAGAAGTTGTGTGTTTTGGATGCTAGAAGCCTGGGCACTTCATCTCTGAGTCTCTAGAGAATCAGAAGAAAGAAAGGAGAAGAGAAAAAGATACCAGGAGATAGCACAACAGCAGACCTTCTTCCAGCAAATACAAGAAGAAGGAGAAAGGTTTTGTGGCTGAAACCTGGAGTGAAACCGAAGAAGAATCAACATCTTCCAGCTCCAGTGAAGATAAGGAAGAAGCAAGGGCCAAGGAGGTTTACCTCATAGCAATTGATGCTTCCAGGAGCCATTCAGAAGAGGAGGACTCAGACAATGAAGAAGCTTCAGATTCTGAAGCTGACAAGGTATTGTCTTCCTTTGATTACAATTCATATTCTTTTAAAGTTGAATTTAAAACAATGTGTATTGACCTAATTAACTCAGAAAAAGAGATTAAAACTCTTAGGGAGAAACTAGGAAATTTAGAAAATATTAACTCTGAAAATAATAGGTTAACGGATGAGTTAAGTTTAGCTAATGAACAAATAACACTGCTAAAAACTGAGCTTTGTGAGGCTAAACAACTTGAGAAAACTCTTACTGGAAGAAGCCTCAAGCTGATGGACATCACAAGCACTGTTAATGCCAGACTTAATGGAAAGCTAGGCTTGGGTGCTTCATCAAGTTTCCCCCCCCCCCCATCCTCAAGAAAAATATTTTAACTACCCCCATCAAATTTGACTCTGCTAAAGGGAAAGAAATAGTAAACAATAAACATACAACAGAAAATATTCCCAAATTAATAGGTCAGAAAAACAAAAATCAGAAAAATATTAAAAACAAGGTTCAGCAGAATTCATCAAACTTAGATCGACGAAATGCAGCCAGTTCGTCGAACCCCACTCGACGAACGCTGAACGCAAACTATAGTTATAATTATTCATCTAACTACGATCGACAAACTCTGTATGGTTTGTCGAGCAGAGCTCGATGAAAGTGGGGCACAGAAAATGAATACATTCATTCTCTGGGCAGAGATCGACGATCTCAACCCAATTCGTCGAACTCTAGTCGACGAACTCATAGAAATTCATCGAACCCAGAAAGACTTAACCAAAACTTTAATTATAACAGAAACTTAAATAATTCTAGGAAAGCTTTAAATCCACTAGATGATTGGGTTATACCACCTAGGAGATATCACCCTCTAGGATATAAATCCCAACCTGAATTTTCTGTAATTTCTAGCTTTTCATTTCAGCAAAACAAAGGACCCAAGGTAACCTAGGTCAAGAAAAATTAGTTGTTTTCACTGCAGGTGAAGAGCTGCCCAGGAGTGAATCAACCTTGGTACCTGGACAGTGATTGCTCCAAACATATGACAGGCAGTAAGGACATTCTATCCAACTACACGTTCAAGCTGGGGCCAAAGGTCATCTTTGGTGACTCCAAATGTGGCCAGTCAGAAGGTTTTGGAGTAGTGAAGATTGGAGCTGTCACATTCAAGAAAGTGATATATGTCAGAGGACTGAAGCATAACCTCATCTCCATAAGTCAATTATGTGATGAAAGTTATCAGGTACATTTTAGTTCATATTCGTGTATTATCTCTAATAAAGAAAACCAAACAGTTTTAGTTGGGAATAGACAAGGCAATATATATTTAGTTGATTTTTATCTGTCAATTCTGATATCTGCTTACTTAACTTAATTAGTAACCAGAATGACTTATGGCATAAAAGACTAGGTCATGTTAATATGAAAAACATTGTTAGGCTTTCAAAAGACAACCTTGTTAGAGGTTTACCTTCTGGTCCCTACAAGAAGGAAGGCCTTTGCAGGGCTTGTCAACTAGGCAAGCAAACTAAATCTAGCTTTAAATCTGTTAATAAAAGTGATTCACCTAGGATTTTGTATTTGCTACACATGGATCTCTTTGGACCCATTGATGTATAAAGACTAGGAGGGAAATCCTACACCTTAGTCATTGTGGATGACTTCTCCAGGTTCACTTGGGTATCCTTTCTGAGATCTAAGTCAGATACCTTCAAGGTTCTTACAGATTTTCTCAGGACCATACAGATTGGGTTCTCTACTCATGTTATATTGATAAGAAGTGATCATGGCACAGAGTTTGAGTCTCTTCTTATGCATGAGTTCTGTGAGAAGGAAGGTATCAGGCATTGTTTCTCAGCTCTTAGAACTCCCCAACAAAATGGGATAGCTGAAAGGAAAAATAGGACCCACATTGAAGCTGCAGGTACATTGCTTGTAGATGTTTACATGACACTAACCTTTTGGGCAGATGCTGTAAACACTGCAAATTATGTCCTGAATAGAAGCCTGATACATAAACTGAAGAATAGGACTCCTTATGAATTACTTAAAGGGAAGAAACCTAAAATCAACTATTTTAAAGTATTTGGCTGTATATGTTATATTCACAATAACAACAAAAGATATATTAGAAAGTTTGAGGCTAAGGCTGAAGAGGGAATTTTTCTAGGATATTCCCAAGTAAGCAAAACCTATAGGGTTCTTAATAAATCATCATTAAAAATTGAAGAGTCCATTCATGTTTCTTTTGATGAAACTAACATGTCTTGTAAGGAGAAAGAGATTTCTACCAATACCCCTTTGCAGGTACCTCACTTGTGTGAGAGTTTGGATGGACTAAACCTTACCCAAGAGGTTCCAACACATCCTTCTCCACAAGTCATTGAAGAAAGTGAAGATGAAGGCACTGAAGAACTTGACCTTCCTCAAACAGCAAACACAATTCCACAAGAGGAATAAATCCAAGATGCTGTTGCATAACCAACTCCACCCACTGATTTAGTCACACTTAAGTATCACCCCAGATCTCAAGTGATTGGAGACATATCAGTAGGTGTATAGACAAGGCATCAACTCAATCAAGATGTGATGTATGCCTGTTTTATCTCTCAGGTTGAACATCTATCCATCTATGATGCAGAGCAAGATCCCCACTGGATCATTGCAATGCAGGAGGAATTAAATCAATTTGAGAGATGTAGAGTTTAGGATTTGGTTCCAAGACCCCAATACTATCCAGTCATTGGAACCAAATGGGTATACAGGAACAAACTGGATGCCCAAGGAGTGATTATGAGGAACAAGGCTGGGCTTGTTGCTCAAGGTTATAGGCAAGAGGAAGGGATTGACTATGATCAAACATTTGCAACAGTTGCAAGGTTGGAGGCCATCAGAATTTTTCTAGCCTATGCAGCATACAAGAGATTCAAAGTATATCAGATGGATGTGAAGAGTGCATTCCACAATGGAGTACTTAAAGAAGAGGTTTATGTTGAACAAACTCCAGGTTTTGTCTCTCCAACTCACCCTAATCATGTTTTCAAATTGGATAAAGCTCTTTATGGTCTCAAGAAAGCTCCAAGAGCTTGGTATGAAACTCTAGCTAGCTTTTTGATAGAGCATAAATTCATAAGAGGCATTGTAGATAGAACACTTTTCACTAGACATCATAAGGATCAAATAGTGTTAGTACAAATATATGTGGATGACATTATATTTGGGTCTACTGATTCCAAATTATGCAAGAGGTTCTCTGATCTCATGCATTCAAAATTTGAAATGAGTAGCATGTGTGAGCTCTCCTACTTCCTTGGTCTCCAAGTGAAGTAGTTGCATGATGGCATCTTCATATCTCAAGCTAAGTATGCTAAAGAGCTTATAAAGAAGTTTGGGATGGCTGATGCTTCAGCAAAGAAAACACCTATGGCTACTAATACTATGATTGACTCTGATCGACATAGGAAACCTGTGGACCAAAAATTATATAGGGGTATTGTTGGGTCGCTACTATATCTTACAGCAAACAGGCCTGATATTATGTTTGTCACATGCCTTTGTGCTAGGTTCCAAGTGAACCCAAAAGAATCTCATCTATTTTTCTTAAAAAAGGATTTTGAGATATATAAAGAGTTATCTTAGTCTAGGCCTATAGTATTCAGCTGAGTCAGAGTTTGATTTAACTGGATTTTCAGATGCTGACTTTGCTGGATGCAGGGTTGATAGGAAAAGCATCTCAGGGACTTGTCAGTTCCTTGGTATGAGGTTGGTATCCTGGTTTTATAAGAAACAGTCATCTGTGTCTACCTTAACTGCTGAGGCTGAGTATATTGCAGCTGGCAGCCGTTGTTCCCAGATACTGTGGATTCAAAATCAATTATTAGACTATGGTCTCAACTTAAATAATTCAACTCTCTTTTGTGATAACACAAGTGCTATAAAAATAACACAAAATCCACCCCATCACGGTAGGACTAAGCATATAGACATTAGACATCATTTCATTAGAGAGTGTGTAGACAAAAACAAAATTAATCTTGTCTATATCTATACTGATTTACAAAGAGCTGATATATTCACCAAACCTTTGGATGAGAGAAATCATATATTCTTTATAAATCTTGGAATGATCAATGGAGAAGACTTAGTTTAGTTTCTGTCTACACTCGACGAATTATCCAGAGTTCGTCAAACGGAGCTCGACGAACTAGGGAAAGTTCGGGAGATATTCGTCGAATGGAGGACGACGAACTCTATGTGAGTGAAGTTGTGTTCGTCGAACGGAGATCGACGAATCCACTTCAAGAAAACTTTCGTCGAACGGAGCTCGACGAAATGTCTTCAACTCTTCCAGCTGAGTTCGACGAATTATTTCACTATCAATTACTTCGTCGATCTCAGGTCGAAGAACTTCTTAATTTTCGTGTAACGGAGTTTGCTGATTCATATTACAAAAAACCTTATAACTAGGTTTTCTTCGACCTCCGTCCCGCACTTTCTGTTCCCTTTGCACTTGATCTCTGTTTCTCTCTTTTGTAGGTGATTTCATGGCGATTCAAGCAGGAGCCCTAGCCGCAATGAAGTTTGACACTGGATTTGACGTCGACTTCGATTCTTTTCAACAATCACATCCTATTTTTCTATATATTCTGGAACTTCTGGAAGAACAACAATTGAAAAATCTGATGACGACAAGGATAAAACTATTTGGCACAGACATTCGAGAATGGGTTTACACTTCAACAACATCAGAAGAGAATACCATGACAGGAACAATTACGGGTAATTCTGTGTCTTTATCTCCCGTCGTACTTACTGAAATTTTTGGATTGGTTAATGGAGAAGAACAATTAGACATTGATTCTGAAGAATATGATGAGATATTAAGTTTCATGGGTAATACTGGAGATAACCCCAATAAGTTGTTGAAGAAACACTTACCGACAGAATACAAATTTCTGGCCAATATAGTGGGAAAAGTCTTGCTAGGCAAGCACACTACCCATGACTACATCACTAGGCATAAATTCCTGGTCATGTGTGCAGTGGTCAATAAGAAGAAAGTGGATTGGGCATAGATCATTTTTGATCTTATTAAGAAAAAGTGTAGTAAGAAAGAAGTTTGCTTTGGAAGGATCACGGGGAGATTTCTGAAGGAGAAGGCTGCTGAATCCCTGGTCTCACAGACCATATTCATTAATGCCAGCAAGAGGCTCACATGCACCTTGTTTGGCAGGTGGGAGAGGACCATAACTAAGCCATCCAAGGCTTCAACCTCTTCCACCCCAGCTTCTGAAAGCACCAGGGCTGTAAGAGCCACTCCCCAACCTACTGAAGAGATCAACCCCACACCTCCATCTCTTCCAGCAACTTAATAACACTCACCTTCCACATTTCAAACTCCCTCTCATCAACCACATCCACAACTCCAACAACATCTCCAACAAGTTCATGTCTCTACTACAGTTACATCTTCTGCCACCTCTCCATCCCTAGATCTTACCAACATCCCCTCATCTCCTATTCAGGAATACCACCAACCCACTCCACCTCAATCGCCCCGATCCCCCAATGCTACACTAGATCCAACACCACCATCATCTCCTCTTCCACCTCACCTATCCTCCATTCCAACTTTTGATCTTCCGACTTCCCCCCTCAATTCTCCTCCTCCTCCACATCCATCCACTCAGGATGTCCACATGCAAGATGTCCCTCCTCCATCATCTCCAACATCTACCCTCCCTCCAAATGTGTCCACCCAACCTTCTACTGCACCATCTGCTACTCCACCTCTGGATCACTCCACAATCTCCTCTATAATTACTCTCATCACTCCTCTACTCAAATCTCTCATAGTAGAGGCCATTACACCTCTTGCTACTTCTATCTCCACTCTCTCTGCTCAACTCTCTGCCTTCACTACCACCCCCTCTTCATTCAAGGGCTTGGCTCTAGTAAACACTGAAACCAGGCAGGGGGAGATGCTTAATGAAGAAGCTGAAGCTGCTCAGCAGTAGCTCCAGTCTCAGTTTCTCCAGCTCCAGCAATAGCAGATACAGAGGGAGTAATATCAGATATAGAATTTATACCGTATGATACAGATTTAATTGATTTGATTCATTTCATTGAGACTGACATGGACTTTGATGAGTCAGTTACTGAAGAAATAGTTACTGAAGAAATTCCTTCTATTGGTGATTTCATGTTAAATCCCAGAGTAAACTAAGTTCAATTGTTGAAAGTATTTGATACTACATTTTTGAAAGTTATTCCAGCAGTATATACTAAGTCATCCTTGGATATTGTTCCATATGCTTCCCAATCTCTCCAAATGTTGCCAAGCAACTCAGGGATACTTCTGCTGTTTCAAAGCCAGTAGTCATGCCACCTCCAGAAGAGGTCATCACTGCTCCAACTTTTGTAATGGATGACTCTCCCATGCCAGCTCTGGATGACTTGATCCTGGCTGATATTGAAGAAGAAGAAAAGGCAGCTGCTGAAAGCACTGTCAGAATCAGTTCTCCATCTTCTCCTGTGTCTTCTCCTCCAGCTCTTGTTGAAGTTCCTGCTCAAGCTCTATCTCTACCTCCAGCTCCTGAAAAGCCTATCATTTCTGCTGAGGCTTTGAAAGCTCTAAATGACTTATATGATAACCCTCAGGGATCTGATAATGATGAGGATTAGGATGAGGATGATGATTCTGATGATGAACCCAAGAAGAACCAAGTATCCAAGAAAAGAAAAGCCCCTCCTCCTCCTGCTCCAAAGCCTAATCCAAACAATGACACTCCCTATTATATTCTCCAAAAGATAACTCCATACAAAGGGATACCATCTTGGATGTGGTTATCCAAAAATCAGCAGACGGAGAGGAAGAAAAGAAGAAGGTACTGTCCTCCTCCAGTTCAAAGATTCAGAAAAGATCCACCTCCTCCACCTCCTCCAGCTGTTGGTGCTTCAAGCACATCTTCTCAAGGATCTGCCGCACTTCAAACATATCAAAGACACTAAGGGAGATCATATGAAAGCAGCCAGTATAGGCAGTATTCTTCAGGAAAGTAGCATCAACAGCAGCAGCAACATCAACAACAATAGCAACAAGTCACTGAACATCAACCAGCTGAAGGCTCTAAAAGACCATCCTCTCCACTTGTTCCTTTTGAAGATCCTGAGATAGCTAATACTGCTAGAACGGCCATGTTCCAGTAACTAGTAGGCCTTTCTATGATTAACAAAGCCAAAGCTGAAGGAAAGGATCCTTCTGAATATTCAACAATGTTAAAGTACAAGAAAGAGGAACTTAAGAGATTTGATAAAGCAAACAAGTTTTTCAATGTTGATGACTACATGAAGTTACACCCAGAAGCAGTTGTCCCCAGAGCTACATCCTTGAAGATTGTAGGGGCTGCTGATATGACCATGACAAAAGTGGAAGCTTCAGATCCAAATAGAGAGATTGTGTTTACAAAGCCTGGAGAGAAGAGCAAGTAAGAAATGCCAAAGGAAAAGAAATAGAAGAAGTAAATTTTCAACTCTTTGTTTTCTACAATTATCTATAACTACTCTATATTCTGAATAAAGCTTATGTATATATATCTGTTGCATGTGTTATTGATCTATCCCAGATATATGTTTTTTCTGCTTTGTTTATTTTCAATTTTGATTTGAGTTTGTAATTAGTGACCTCACCAAAATAGGGGGGAATTGTTGGATCCCTAGTAAGATTTGGGCTAGGTTCACTAAGTTAGGATCATATAACCCACAATATATAGCCAGGGTCATAGTTGTATCCTAGAGTCTAAGCCAAGTTCTTAGAATCAACAACACATGAACCAGCTATCAACAAGACTGCCAGAGACTCAAGACTTAGAAGAATTCAAAGACTATAAAATGAGTTCGACGTTCGTCGAACTCAGGTCGACGATTGTCATGCTCAGCTCGATGATCTCAGAGAAAATTCTCTGAGCTGAGCTCGACAAACTCTATTCTTTGGTCGACGAAAACTTGGACGCTACAACAACATTTCAAGTTCAGAAAAACATCAAGATATTCTAAGTCCTTAGAATCGGACTTTGGTCGACGAACTTGGTGCTCAGGTCGACAAACTTTGGACACTTCACTTCAACACTTTAGAAAGGCTGTGTCGACACACAGAGGAATTGTGTCCACACACTGAATAACTGTCGACCCCAATTGTGTCGACACCAGAAGTCAGCTGTATCGACACACAGGACTTGTGTCGACACACTCAAGATCGACACCTGAAGCCAACTGTGTCGACACAGAGGACTTATGTCGACACACTCAAGACAGCTCGACAAACTTCTATCTCAGGTCGACGATCTTTGGACTCAACCTTCAGTATTCCAAGTTTAGTTGTTATCTAGACTCAGGTCGACGAACTTAGTTCTCTGGTCGACGATTTCTAGATCCTTTACTTCAACAATAAGCTTCTCAATTTTTCTAAGTCCAGAATCATCTCCAGTCGACGAAGCCAGTTATCAGCTCGACGAACTTCAGACAAAGAAAAGGCAAAGTTTCTGAAGCATACAGTTCTGTTATCAGATCGACGATCTTGGAACTCATCTCGACGAACAGAAGTTATCTGATCTACGAACACAACAACTCAGCTCGACAAACTGTGGACTCAGATCAATGATTTCTGTCATCTGTTAGATGATTCTAGACTTAGTATTTCTTTCCTCTGTCCTCATTCTATGGCAATAATTTCTGAATGATTAATGATAAAATTTTCTCTGAATATTACCGTTGGACGGTACATTGATCAAGGCTTTCATCAAAATTATTGTTTTCCATTTTTCCAAGGGACAGTTGGGGAAATAAATCAATGCAGTTTATTCTCTAGGCCGTCAGCATTGATTGCAGCAGAGGAATTCAAATTTCGAAAGACAATTTCCTTCAGAAAATATAAAAGAGATTTTTCTCTTTTCCTGAATATAGACATAGACAAGAACACAGTATACAGAGAAGAACACAGCATACACAGAGACACACAGACAGATAGAGAATTACATTCAGTATGTCTTCAAGAGTGTCTCTACCCCATCATTCTTTCACAGCATTCTGATATAGAAAAGAAGCCCCAGACCAGAGACTGATCAACTATTGAGGAAGAAGAACAATCAGTCTAAATCAAGAGTCTTCTTTCTTCATCACTCCAGGAAACTTCAAAGGACAACCACTACACCATCTGTCAAGAAGTTCCTGCAGATTTATCTGATAAAGGGTTAAAGACTGAAGGCCTATCACCCTGCAGCAAAGCTCCAGATTTCCCTGAACTATTCTACATCTCAGGGGGAGCTACTTGCTAATATCATATCCACTTGTCTTCTCTCTGATTGTTGACAGAGAAGACACCATCACCTCTCACCCCTCTCTGTATAAAGGGTTGTCATCTCCCTTCAAACGTGATTCTTGGTTACAAGTTACCTGACTAAAAGACTTGAGATTTGGTTTTTGAGCACCTGATCAAAAGCCTATTGGTGTCAGGCACCTGATCAAAAATCTGAGTGGATTCCTACCAGTATGGTAGAAGAGTGGATGTACCCAGGTTGGGGAACCACTATAAATTTCTTGTGTCGTCTGGTTGCCCTTTATTTTGTTTTCTGTTATTGCTGTGATTGTTAGTTAGTTGTTGCTATGTTTTATTTTTTAATCTATTTCTTACAACACTAGGACTTGTCTACAATAGCTAGAAAATTTTATAAGCTTTAAATACTCTATTCACCCCCCCCCCCCTTCTAGAGTATTTCTGATCTAACAGCTCACTTATAGCTTGGATCAGAATACATAGAGGACATGGATGCTCAGATACGACTGATAGGGGACCGGACGCTGGAGGCTCAGAAGGTGGAGTTCCAGGTGGGGGACAGGGTGTTCTTGAAGATACGTCTGTTGCATGGTGTTTCTCGGGTGCGGAGGCACAAGAAGCTCAGCCCTCAATATATGGGGCCATATTTGATCCTAGAGCGGATCGGTCCCTTGGCCTACAGGCTTGAGCTGCCGCCAGAATTAAGGACCTTGCACGACGTCTTCCATGTCTCTTCGCTACGGAGAGCTCTCCTTCGGCCGGAGCAGCATATCACCACTACACCAGGCCCTTTAGCATCTGACAGATCAGCTCGTTTAGAGTCTCTCCGAATCGATGATACTGCGGTCAGAGTGCTGCGGAAGAAGAAGGTTACCCTGGTTCAGGTGTTGTGGTCCAACCATGGACGGGACGAGCACACCTGGGAGCCGAGGGATCTGATGCTAGAGCGGCACCTGGAGCTTTTTACCTCAGGTAACACTTTAATTTTTGTCTAAAGTACTTAAATTTTTATGTTTAGATACCCCGTAGGCCCGAACTTAAATTTTGGGGACGAAATTATTTCTTTTGTTTATTGGGGTTTGTAACATCTCATTTCCAATTACACCTCTCTACTTAGGTTGGGTTAGGACATGTGGTGGGGGCATATGTTTAGGCTAGGTTTGAACCATGAAGTTAGGGTGTAGTCACATGGGACCCACTATAGGGCCCAAGTTAACCCAAGTCAAACTAACCCAAATTGGGGTCTTAACCACATTTTTTCCCACCACTGCACCCCTAACCCTAATAACCACCTAAGTGAACCATAAGCCACATCTTTGGGTCACCTATTGACCCATGTTGACCCAAGTCAACCCTAAACCCTAATTTGGTCAAACCCACACTTAAAGGCCCAATTAGCCCAAGTAGGGCATCACCTTGACCCAACCCAAGTTGGGTGGATTCATAGGGTCCGTGACCCTCAAGTGAGGTCAGCCCACTCATCATGTTGACCAAGTCAACCTAAAAGTCAACAAGTCAACAAAGTGGCCTAAAAGAGAAAAGAAGGAACCAAGCCCACCAATCATGGGCTAAGGCCATGAGTCAAGGCCCATGACCAGCCCAAGAGGTTAATGTCAGCCTCTAACCCCCAAAATCCGGAGAGAGAATTCATGCATGGGGGTAATTTAGACATTTTGGAGAAAAGGAGGAGAGAGAAGAGAGGGAGAGAGGGGATGGAGGCCTTATGGCCCTCCTTCCCTCTGCCCAAGCTGTTTGTTGAGCTTCCAAGGATCATTCCAATAAGGTGGAGGGGTTCATTGACACCTGGTGGCCAGGAGGAGATTCCAAAGCCATGGCCGACCACCCCCATAATTCAAACTTCTCCCACAACCACTCCCAGCCAAATCTAAGCCCACCATCAGCTTCAGGAGGTGAACACGAGTGAAGTTCGACTGCTGGAGCAAAGCTTTTACTGGAGAAATGGAGAATCGGGCTAGTTCGCCGGAGCAAACTTCGGTCATGGAGCACCGCCACCGCACCCGCCACCAAGCCCTGCTACAGGTCTGTTTCGCCTCACCTCACCCCGTGCTAGCTTTCTAGCTCAATTAGCCGAGACATCGGGCTCAATTGAGCCAGATACCATGAGAGCTAGAGGGAATTTTCCCAAGCTTTTCTTCCAGCTCGAGATCGTCGGAGGAGCCGGCTCCGGCAACCTCACTGCCGGGAAACGCTAGCCACCACCTCAACGGAGGTGGTGGCGATAATCGCTGGCGGTGGCGTCGGCCCAGGTGGCCGGAATAAGTCAGCCAATTTGCCCATGCCGGTCCAATCTCAACCGTTGGCTGAGGAGGGATGATGATGGGATGTCGTCCATTTTAATCAAAATAAACTATTGTGGTTATAATAATTTCATTTAATTTTTGTCACACTTTATATAGAACTTTGCATGTTAAATATAGGTCGCTTAGAGGCAATTTCAGAACTGGTCACCAACATAAAAATTGTATAACTATGTCATAACTTTGTTTTGACACCCTAAACATGAAGTTTGGGCTAGTGGGGGCTCCCTGTAGGTCCATTCTACCAAGACTGGTCCTAGGCTAGGGCAAATTTTAAATTAAATGTCCAAGCCAAACCATAAGTCATCATGACCAAAAAGTTTGGCCAGACTTATGTTAGTGGTAAAACTAGTCTCTGACCAAAAATGAGAATTTTTGGTCAGAATGCTTCTATAGTATTTGATGAAATACTAAAAATTAAATTAAGTGTATTTTTGGAGACATATGACTCCAAATACACCCAAATTTGGTTGGGATGTTCATTAGGTCAAGATAAAACCATGGTAGAGATTTCAAGTCATTTTGACCTCTGCATCTTTGGGAAATCCCACATGCATGAGATTGGCACATTCAATTTTGGGGTGCCAATAGTAAAAATAGAGAAATGAAAATTTTGCCCAAATGGATCATTGCTTGTCCATGAAACTCTAAATAGGGGCTTATAGGAATGGAATATACCTCGAAGGGGAAATTTGGGATTTTTGTTATCAAAAATCAAATTATTTGGAATTATTGGAAAATATGCTTAGTTAGGAAATAAATTTGGATATTAAGGCAAATGAGATCATTAAATTCTGAAATTTTGTCACAAGTACTTGTAGGGCATTGTTCATCTCTGTAAAATTTATGGGATAGTTAAATGATGTTTACTTGGATTTTAAGTAGATATTACCATTTTTGCCCCTTATGAAAATTAATTAAAAATAAGGGAAATTAGTGTTTTAAAATTATGAAAAACTTTACAGTGGTTTATTATTGTGTTTTGATTCCTGATAAAGTATTTGAGAATTATTGGATGTGTGTATATGTTAAAAATCTTAATAATGGCATTTTGCTAATATTATTTAAATGGATATAAGCTAGGTCAGATCATTGTTTAAGATTGGAAAATTCTGCACTTTGTCTTAGTATATGATCATGAATACCCACTAATGTTCTCAGAAGTTTTGGTTTAGTAGGTGAGGTACTTTATTTGGAAAGTGGTTGAATTGGAATTTTAATATTAAATGGGAAATAAATAGAAATTTGCATGAAATTATTATGAAACCTGAAAGGCAGTAATATTTAAACTTATGGAACACCTAGTAATCTCCTTAGGTAGGTTGAACCATTATATGTAGTACTTCATGTTCAAGGTGACCCCTGTACCGCAATTAAAAGAATTAATTTAGGCCTTTAATTCCTTAGAAAAATAATGAAACCTAGTTCGATCATTATCATACGTCATAACAAACATGATAAATAATTAGGGTCATCTGACCCAAGAGTTTGGATGACACGTCATACGGGTCAATATTAGGTCATGGGTGCGCTTAGCAAAATATAGCACATGTCACTGGGACCCACAGGGGATACGATAGAAGGTTGAGTTGGTAACTACATTTAGAAGACAAACTCTGATTGGTGTCCAGTAGGTCACTCCATAGTATCGAGCGATAGAGTGCAAGACCCCAAGGACAGTAGCTAGAACGGAGTCCGACAGAAGACTGCTGATTCCCCAATAATAACTTAATGTATTAGTTTCGTTCCAGAGTAACAACGAGAGCTAGGTACGGATCATGGGTAGACATTAATAAAAATAAATATCCTTGCGAAAGGGAGCTTTGGATTTCAACCCATCATAGCTCCTAGTGCCCTCGAGAGCCCTTCACCGGGCATGCCCTGGGCAGTCCTGGGCTTAACCCTAAACTGCTAGGTATACCAAACACTAGACAAGAGTAGTCTAATATGCTAAGGCATTGATGTTCATTCTCACCCGTGATGTGTTAGAGCGATTCAGAATAAAGGCACTAAAGTGCAATCTCACCCGTGATGGGTTAGAGGGATTCAGGACGGGTTGGTCCTGCGAGCTGGAGGCTTGAGTCAGAATATCTTGCATGCGGATAAACCTGTGGCGGGTCATGCAGTACTGGGCCAATCGTCACACCGATGACAGTACGGTGACACTCGCGTGGTGTAAGGTTTTGAGGGGCCAATGGGTTGTTTTATACTGCGGTCTGGAGGACGATCCCCAAGAATGCACACTCGACCAAAAAGACTGGTAAGTAGCCAGCAAATAGTACGTAAAGACTCTATAGTGCACCTAGGACGTGTACAGAGGCGTATGGGAGGTCTATGCCTTATAGTTTGTATACCGACCTAGGAGTGGAGATGCCCGCTCCACTGCTGTCGTAGCCACAATGGTGGTACCAAAGAGTGATGCTAGCTCCAAAAATTGGGAACTAAAGTTCTGTGATCACAGAGTCGTGTGTACGAGTTGCACTTGTATGAACCATAAAACACATACATATCATACATTCATAACTAGGTCATACGCAGCATAGATCCTCATCATATATATTAGTATGGGCTCTTTTAAATGATAAGTTATATTTCTGGAAAGCTTAACTTATAAGTTTATATGGGCATACATATAAGTTAGGGTACTTCTGTGATGGCAGATTAGTAGTAGCTTATTTTACTTAATGTCTTTAATTTGCTTACTTTCAGTACTTGCTTACTTACAGCACTTTACTTATTTCTGTTCAGTTCTTCTCACCTTTCATATACCTTATATATAGAACTGCTAGAGTAGAAATAATTGACATATATATACTTGTTAGTATAGTTCCACTGTCACCTGTTTCCTTTATTATACCCCTTGTTGTCATCCGCTTCATCCTCTCGCCTGGTGCCTAGGAGGTGCGGGTGCGAGGTGTGGAGGAAAAAACTTAGTCTTTGTGACTAACGGTCGGTGTGACCAATAATTTTAGGAGATCGAGGAGATGGAGTACCAGCAGGACGAGGTGGCAGGACGCGAGGAGCTGATACCACCACTACCTGCTACTACTACTACAACCCATCGTCAGGTGGGATGAGTTTTCTGATGATAGTATAACTTCCTCTTGTTGACATTTGTGAGAGAGAGATTTGATATTATGTACATGGCATAAGCCCTTTTTCTCTTTTGATGTACTCATTCTGGACTCGTTTACTTTTACTTTTATTTGATTATGCTATGACATATGGACTAACTGTTATTATATACTGCTATTTTTTACTTCTATTTCTCAATTGGCCGAACAGGTTTTATGATCGTACTAGCCGGCAGGATCGGCATGTTGCGGTGTCGACTAACCCGTGAGTTAGTGCCACCGTAAGATGGTGGTTCTGGTCAAAATACCGGGAGCCTCCTTGGTAAGGGGGAGGGGTCTTACATGTTTTACATTATAATATTTTTCTTATCGACTCTGAGCCTCCAACATGCATTCTTGTATTAACCTAACCATAGCATTGTCGTCAATAATATACTCTACTCCATAAATCCCTGGGTCTTCATCCTGCATCGATGATAAAGGTATTCTACACCTCCTCCCATAAAGCGCTTTGTGGGATGCCATTCCGATGCTGGCTTGATGACTGTTGTTGTACGAGAATTCCACTAGTGGTCAGAGCCATTCCTATGGCTCATCTTTATCCAATACGCATAATCTTAACAGATATTTCAAGGTTCTGATGGTCCTCTCAGACTGACCATCCGTCTGAGTATGAAAAAATATACTAGATGTAAGGCGGGAGCCCATATACCTTGAACTTCCTTCCATTCCTTCGAGGTAAAAGGAATATCCTGGTCGGAGACTATCGTCCTAGGAAACTCCATGGTACCGTATAAATTGTTCTGAAAAGTGAGGTACCAATACATCTACACGTGTCTCTTTTCTCATTGGGATAAACCTGGAGACCTTAGTCAAGCGATCCATATTCACCCAAACTGAGTCATTCCCTGATCGTGATCGGGGAAGAACGTGAACAAAATCCTTGGAGATATCCTAAAATTTCCACTCCAGAATGGGCAATGATTGCAACAATCCACCAGGGCTCTTGCACTCTATATTCATCTTCTAATAAGCCTCACAATGTGTAACATAGTATGTGACATCCTTCTTCATCCCCGGCCAAAACATGGTCTTTCTCAAGCCAGTATACATTTTGGCAATTCCAGGGTGCACCGAATAATTGGTGCAATGAGCCTCTCTAAAAATATCTTCCCGGATTCCACCACCTATGGGAATATAAAGTCTTCCATGGAAAAAAATTTGGGTCTTCTTTTAGCATATAACATTCCGCTGATCCTCTCTCCATGGCATGAAACACTGGGGCCAAAGCTGCATCCTTCCCATGCTCTGCTCGAAATCATTCTCGAATGTCACAAACTATGCTCATGACAGCTAGGTATTCTATATATGTCTCATAATGATCCGTACTCACCAGTGTAATCTCCATCTCTTCAAGCACTCAAGCCAATTCAATACTCATAACCCAAAACTAGGGGATCGACTCTGGTAACTTTCTGCTCAATGCATTAGCTACAGAGTTTGATTTTCTGGGGTGGTAGTTCAATGTAAATTCATAATCACCCAAAAATTCTAACCACCGCCGCTGCCTCAAATTCAACTCTTTCTGAGTACGAATGTATTTCAAATTCTTATGGTCCAAAACGATCTCGCAGTGGACGCCACATAAATAGTGTCTCCAAACCTTTAAGTTGAACAACAATACTTCAAATTCCAAATCATGCACTGTGTAATTTTCCTCATCATTCTTCAACTGTCTTGAAGCGTAAGCATCCCATGCCCATGCTGCATTAACACTGCTCCCATCCCTTGATAGGAGGCATCAGTGTAAACTTGAAATCCTTCTTTCCCTGACAGAAGAGGTAGGATCGGTGCGGAGGTAAGTCGATCATTTAGTTCTTGAAATTCCACCTTGTACTGGGGTTTCCATTCATATGACACACCTTTCTTTGTCAGAGTGGTGAGAGGATGGGCTATCTTCAAAATTCCCTTCACAAACTTGCGACAAAATCCTGCAAGTCCAAGAAAGCTCCGTTCATCGGTCACTGACTTCAAATTCGATCATTCCTTCACAATAGGTACCTTGATCAGGCCTACTGCTAATCCATCATCACTAATTACATGGCCCAAGAAGGCAACTTCTCGGAGCCAGAACTCGCACTTGCTGAACTTTACGAACAGGGAATTCTTTTTTAGTTTCTTCAAAACTAAGGCCAAGTGCTCAGCATGTTCCACCTCTATCTTCGAGTAGACCAAAATGTCGTCGATGAAGCTGATGACAAAGATGTCCAAATACGGTTCAAACACTTTATACATCAGACTCTTGAATGCGGAAGGCGTATTTATGAGCCCGAACGATATCATAGTGAACTCAAATAAACTATATCTCGTGCTGAACTTTGTCTTCTGAATATCTTCCTCTTGAATCCTCAATTGATACTACCCTGAGTGAAAATCCAATTTGGAAAACCAATGCGTTACTACCAATTGATCGAATAACTTGTCGATCAAGGGTAATGGATAGTTGATTAGCACCGTCAGTTGGTTGAGTTCTCGGTAGTGTATGCACAACTGTAGGGACCCATCCTACTTCTTAACAAACAAAATAGGGGCTCCCCAGCGTGATGAATTGGGATGAACAAACCCAGATTCCACCAACTCCTGTAACTGAACTTTAAACTCTGCGAGTTCCTTTGGAGCCATCCTATAAGGGGTCCGAGGGATGGGCTTAGCACTTGATACTTGTTTAATTTGAAAGTCCACTTCTCTATGTGGGGGTAATCCTTGCAGCCTCTTGGGGAATACCTCAAGAAAATCCCTCACCACTAGCACATCTTTCATACTTGCCGCCATTTCTTTTAGTTCGAAACTTATCATTCATACCACTTCCCCTTTGATATGGTCCTTAATGGTCTGAATTTAAGATAATAACATTCGGGGTGCATAATCTAATACCTTGAAAGACGACCTCAGAGTCTCCATGCCTCAAAGTGATTTGCTTTGCCTCACAATCAACGCATGCATGGTGCCAGTCCAACCATATCATGCCCAGAATAAGATCGAATTTTGGCATTCTCAACACCATCGCAGTGGTTTTAAAAATCATTCCTCTAATATATACTTCCAAGTTGCACTTAGCGGACGACGTCATCTCGGAGCCATCTGGGAGGCATACTCTCCGAGTTATACCGTTGAAGTATTGCACACCATCTAAATCATTTACGAAGTTCGCCGAGGCAAATGAATGCATGGCAACGGTATCAAATAAGTGTGGGCTGGTTTCCCACTAACAGTCACTGTGCCTAAGTACCAAATTATAACAACCTCAATGCTAAACTCCTAACACAACTTAGGCAAGCTAAGGACGAATGCTCATAAATACATTAATATTATGACATACCTGCAATCACATCCTGAGGATTCCGCTCCTGAGTCATGTCCAGAGCAAACATCTGCTCTCTAGAAGGTCCAGGATTCCTCCCTCGTGGTACTCTTCCTCGACCATGACATTACCCTCGTCTACAAAGAGATGCTGGTGGAAAAATAGGGGGAGCATGTCCACCTAGATGTGGCCAATAACATCGGATGTGGCCTAGCAGGCCCGGTTACCCTAGCATGGCTGCCCTCCTATATGACTTGTTGTTGCTACTCTATCTATTGGGTTTCCTCCAAAAATGGAAGACGTAGCAACAGTTAGTCATAAAGACTAATTTGCTATAGCATCTTCTCACACTGGTGGCTCTTAGGGAAGGAGGAGCAAGTGTACTATATATATATATATATATATATATATATATATATATATATATATATATATATATATATATATATATATATATATATATATATATATATATATATATATATATATATATACGTATAAGTAGTAAGTACAAGCAGGTTGTATAACATTAGATATCACGTATTGTAACAGTAGTAGTGTATAACAATGATATCATCATTCTACCTTACTAATTAGGCAGTAGTATTATATCATTTAACAATAGAAAATCGACTTCTAATGTAGCAATGTAACTTAACAGTAAATAACTCATCATATAAGAGTGTCGATACAAACATATATGACAAGGGTCTTGTGCAATGTAATGCAATGCAATGTTATGAATGCAACATGATGACTCACCCATGCACACACACGCACACTTCTATGTCAACACAGACTTTTAGTTCTCAATTTTCGAGCAAGTAGCTAACCTCTCAGGTGTCATCCGTCATGGCCAGATGGTGATAATAGAGCAGGCTTCTCCACTATTAGGTCGGTATCCACACTATCAAGCCTATACCTCGTTACGAATCACTGCTAAGAACACAATGGCGGAGCCCAAGCATACTATGGCACAGAGGTGTCCCGACTAGATGTGCACCAAGAACACAACCCAACTGGCTTATCTGTGTGGCACGGAAGGAGGCTCTGGGAGTGTATCAGCAAAGGACCAATCCTAACTATCCACTTGGCATAGAAGGGGCCTCGCGAGTGATCACCAAGGACCAAGCCCAACCACCCAAAATCCATCTGTTAACACCCATCAGTGTGACGACTGGCAAGCCTGTAGAGCTGCCACACTATCCATAACCTAGGATTATGACACTGCGTTTCAACTCACACCACATGCATATTCACTTATCCACGCTACCAAATTCAAGGGCTCCAACCGAGTCCCTTCTCATTATAACCAATCTTGTGCTAAACAGCACTCAAGGGATCCACACTAAGTCCCTCATCATTACATCAATCCAGTGTTGTCTAGTACTCCGCACTTACACCCTTTCGCATTACCATGCTCCCAAGCATTTAAGGGTTCATCATTATCACAGGTGGAAAGCAACCTTATACCACATACCAATCTTACACTGCTACCCATAGGGAGACACAACTCTGAGTAGTGGACTCTATTCATTTCTACAATATTAAAACTCTTCATATTGCTTAGATTCATTCCAAAGCCATATAAAGAGAAGAAAAACACATTTTATTAATTTAAAGAAACGAGTTACAAAGGAACGAAAACAAAAACTAAGGAGAGGGGGAGAAAATCCCTTATATAGCATTGGAATTCATGTAAGTAGCATAACACCTTAGCAAAATGGTTCAAGAAAAGGGAACAGTAGCACATACAGAACATGGGAATTTATAGAAAAAATTTTCATGGGACACGCCATCTGACACGTGCGTGTCAGGGGGCGTGTCAACACTGTGCATGGATTCGATCCGGCGATTTGACTGCAAAGTTGACTTCGGCTGAAAATGTGGAGGTCATGCCCTAGTTCATGGGGGTGACTTTGGGCATGTCGGGGAGGTTGAATTGGGCGCGGGTCATGTCGGAAAGTCGCCGACGCTGTCTTGTCATGCCAGGTGGAGAAGTACATGCCTGTGTGGCATCCTGACACGGGCATGTCCGGTCGGGTCGACGATCTTTGAGCGCGATTTCGTCGAGCTGGAAGCCTTGATCGTCGATTGGGAATGACACGGGCGTGTCGGATCATGGGACACGGGCGTGTCCCGGTCGGGCTGACGAACATCGAGCGCAAAATGTCGAGCGCGGTGACACGTGGCTCGGTCACGGTCGTGTCATATTTGACACGGGCGTGTCAAGTCTTTTTTTGTCATTTTCTGAAAAATTTCAGAAATCAAAATTAAGTTAAGTTAGTTAAATATTTACAAAAATAAACATATTTATAAACAAAAATAACTAAAACTATGAACAAGAACTAAAACGATATAAATAAAGTACTAAAATATGTGTATATTTACAACTCATCATGTCCTTACTCTTATAACATTATAGATGTACTCGTTCTGTGCTTAGTTTAGTCGGTGTTGTTCAATTCATGTTAAATATGAAAATTGATTGTCTCTGGCTATGTACGTTGCTCTAGTGTGTGACTCATGTGCTTGAAATTCTCTGATATGTATCTTTGTTGAGTCATCTCTATGTGTCATGTTTATCTTTAACTTTGTGTGTGCATTACTTGATATTTTCCTCAATGCTCATCAGTTATCCTATTTTTTCATATCCTGCATATTTGGTTGGCCTTGTAGAACCTTTTGATAATATCAAAGGGGGAATAAAATGTTCATGAGTACGCTCTAGAGTATTGGATTAGGAGAGGTCATATGTAGGGGGAGTGCACATAGATAGGGGGAGCATGTTGAACATGTAGATAGGGGGAGCATGTGTAGAGAAACCATATAAAGAACCTGCTACATCATGTTGGTAGACCATAATGTTTATTCTTTATCCACACACTTATCTTATTGATTATTGATCATGAACGGAAGTTGAAATTATGAAAAGGGGGAGCTTTTTTGGAACTGATGTTTCACATGCCGTGTGTTTAAGAATATGAACTCTCAGATTGTATTTGATCATGTCTTCTATTGATAGAGTGTGTAGGTTGTCCGGTTCAAGTGAAGAGAAGAAGCTTCCTACAGATGTTACTGTCGGGCATTAGAAGTTACCATTGAGCGGTAGTTGGAGTTAAATGGACATGCGCTCGGGAAGTTATCAGCAAGTGCTAGTACTAATGCACCGCGCTAGCTCACTCAACATGTGTCGAGAGCGCTGAGAAGAAAAGAGTTGAGTGTGTCGAGACAGTGGCGTTGAATGGATGCTACCACCAAGCGCTATCACTTACCGTGACACGCTATCCGCTCGACGAGCATCGAGCCGGGTTCCTCAAGCTGTTGATCTACCTCCAGGAGTTAGTGCTACCGCACCGCGCTAGGTGTTCGACGAACGTCAAGCATGGTCATTCAACAAATGCTACTCTACCACGGGCGATAGCATTTACAGCCCCATGCTAGCCCTTTTACGAACGTCGAGTCAAATTCATCGATTGCTAGGCTACCGCCAAATGCCAGTACTACCGCAGGCGCTAGCGAAATGAATTATTTGTACTTAGCGCTCTGGACGAAATTGGCGCTAGCCCTACCGCGTCGTGCTTGGCGAACGAAAGATCATCGCGTCCAACATTATCGCGTAGCAGAAGTGGTAACCTTGCGGCGCTAGAATATTTGAAACGACAAAATATTTGTTTTGAATATTTCTTTTCAGATTTGGATGACAGCTGGCACAACAAGTACCCTAACTTACCATCGGGCGCTAGTCTTACCGCCGCTGGTAGCAAATTTTTCATGAAGACGTATAAAAGGCCGCCTTAATTTTTGTACCTGCACATTAAGACGAAAAGAGACAAAGTTCTATCATTCCTAGGGTTCGGCCACCTCTTTGTGGTCTGTTCCGTCATCTCCGTCAAAGGACAAGATAACCATCTCCCTCTCGTTCACACAAGAAGAACTTCGGCGAGCCAAGAATGGCACCGACCCCAGAGCATCGATCAGTTGCAAGCACATAAAGATATCTAGTGAGCCAAGGGCTACAACGACTACAAGGATATGTTCGGTTGCAAGCACACGAAGAAAAAGGAGAGATTTTGTTCTCAAGATGTTACTGCCACGCTATAACTAGTTACCGCCCCGCGGTAGCTTCGTACACAGCTCTCTTTATTTAAAACAGCCAGAAATTGAGTTCCGTGAGACTGTTTTTCACGAAATTCGAAAGGGGAGTTCGCCCTAGCCGTCTAAAGGGAAGGGAGGGGTCATCCCAACTTGTTAAGGAGGATAATTCTTCAGAGGAGATCAAAAGGAAGTCAAGTGCATGGATCAAAGGCCACCAACACGATGATCAAGAGGCCTTCGTCCTAATATTCACGGGAGGTATCTTTACTACAAAAACTCTCATCAAGCAAACACCTTCACGGATCTGAAGAACATCAAAGAGGAAGACTCTCAAGCCGCAAAGATCGAACCTTAGCAAGCTAATCGTCATCAACATAAAGGGTTCTATTTAGAGGGGAGTTATATCTTTTTATTGTATTTTACTTTAGACTCTTTTTATCTATTTGGTTGTCTGAAGGAAATCGACCGAAGGGTCGTCAAAATCCGGGAAGGGTTTTATGAGAAATCGACTTAGAGGGTTGTTGGATTCCGGGGAAGGATTCCCTGGGAAATCATCTTGGGGATAAGGACGTCTAGATCTGGAGGATCTAGAGGGGCTCTAAGACCCTTCCTTGCGTGGACGTCAAGAGAGGATCGAAGACCTTTCTTGGAGGGAAAGGGAGAGAGGAAACCGGTCCGGGTAGTGGGTCGGTATAGAAAACCAAAAGAGTTTTTATATTTCATCGTCTTCGATCTCCGGCATCACAGAGAACACGTTTGTGTAATCACTTAGAATAATTGACATCTTTATTCTTGCAATGGAACTTTTATTTCTTCTTCATCTGATTGTGTGATTGTTCTGGTTGTATAAAGTGTTGCAATATGGAGGTCGGGCGTTCTGTTGCTGTTCGGAGACCGGGCAGTCTGCCGGTTTATTCTGGCCGGTCTGTCTGCCGGGCTGGTGTTGTTTGGTATCCCAGTGGTCTGGCGGTTTGTCTCAGATGACTTGGAGACCGGGCTGTCTAGCGGTCTCCTGCGGCGGCTTGATCTTTGTGACACATGTTATCTCCTCTTGTTAGTTGACGGGCGGTTAGCCGGCTTGTCTAACCGCCCGGCCTGTCCGGTTTGCCTTTTGTAAAGCCAAATATACTTGTAAATTTTTAGTCCCACATTGCTTAATTGTATTCTCTCTCATCTCCTCCATTCTATAAAAGGGAGGCTATACCATTGTAATCGATACCTTTTTTGGATAATAAAGTTTACATTACTCCAAATTTTCGGTCTGCTCTTTTCTGTTTGCCAATGGTATCATAGCACTCGGTCCTTTCCTCCTGACTGAGCTCTCTCTACGTGTGCAGCTTGTTTCTTCCTTCCGCGACCTGTTCTCGCGACTTGTTCTCTCTTCTGACCGCTGCTCTGTTCGCGCGGCTTGTTTCTCCATGTTTGCGGCCTCTTGCTTCTTCTCTTTTTGAGCCGCTCTCCTTTTCTTTGTCGTCGCGACCTGTCCTTACGTCGCTGCGGCCTCTTCTCGCCGTTCTCCTCTTTTTTGTCATCGTGACCTGTTCTTAAGTAGCTGCGCCCTGTTCTAGCCGCTCTCCTATTCTTTGTCGCCGCGACCTGTCTTTAAGTCGTTACGACCTGTTGTTGCCCCTCTCCTCTTCTTTGCCGCTGCGACCTGTCCTTAAGTCGCTACGGCCTGTTCCGGCTTCTTCTCCTTCTAGCCGCGCCTAGTTTCTCCCGCTGCTCTCTCCTATGGCCTCCATCTCCTCCACGCAGTCTGCCTCGGTGGTCACCTCTTCTGGTAGTGGCCACGTTGTTACTCACGGCCGATGGTTGATAGACTCTGGTGCTACCAATCATATTACGGGCAATCCTCAGTGTTTTTCTCATCTCGAAACACATGATCGGTTGCCTCCGGTCTTTGTTGCTGACGGATCTTCATCTCCGATGAATGGGATGGGGGTGGTTCAGGTCACTCCGTCTCTTCGCCTGGCGGATACCCTCTACGTGCCCCTGTTCCATTGTAATTTATTATCGGTTTCTTCTCTATGCAAGCAATTACGGTGTTCCGTCACATTCACTTCTACTTCTTGTTCTTTTTAGGATCTGGACTCCCAACGGACGATTGCTACTGGGACTGAGAGTGGCGGCCTTTACTTCCTCGACAACGTTTCCGCTCTATCCTCCTTTTCCTCCTCCTCTACAGATCTTCTCCAATGGCATCTTCGCCTTGGACATGCTCCTCCACGGCTTCTGCGCCAGCTTCTGCCCCACCTCCCTTCTCATCATCCTCCTCTAAACTGTGATGCATGTCAGCTCGGCAAGCATCATCGCTCATCCTTCCCGCCAACGCAGACTCGTGGCTCTTCCCGTCCCTTCGACCTCGTTCACTCTGATGTGTGGGGTCCTGCTCCTACCCTCACCATCGGTTGGGGTAGTTCCTATTTTGTTACATTTGTTGATGATTTCTCTCGGTGTACGTGGGTGTACCTTCTCAAGGATCGCTCTGAATTGCTCTATGTCAGGACATCCTTTTATTCTATGATCAAGACTCAGTTTGATACAGCTATTAAAATCCTTCGTCCTGACAATGTTAAGGAATATATTAGCCATGACTTTTCTTCTTTCTGTATGCATCATGGTATTATTCGTCAAACTAGGTGTGTCTACAGCTCCCAACAAAATGGGGTGGCGGAACGCAAAAACCGTCACCTCCTTGATGTCGCTCGCACTCTGCTGATCCAAATGCATGTTCCTTGCTCCTATTAGGGCTATGTTGTCCTCCTCTCCTGTTATCTCATCAATCGCATTCCCTCCACAGTTCTCCGCGGTGCCACCCCATTCTCCATTCTTTATCCAAACAAGAATACTTTTCCTCTTACTCTGTGCATCTTTGGGTGCACCGCCTTTGTGCACTCTCCCGCTGCCACCCGTGACAAACTCTCACCACGGGCCACTAAATGTGTCTTTTTGGGGTACTCTACCACTCAGAAAGGCTATTGTTGCTTTGACCCCGTTACCCGCAAGCAGTTTATCTCTCTGGATGTTACGTTCTTTGAAAATGCATCTTACTTCTCTCCCGCTTTGTCCTCTACTCCTGCTGATCCTCCTTCTCAAACCACACCATCTCTTCCATCTGCTCCTCCTGACGTTCCACCACCTTCACCGTCTCTACCATCTCCACCATATCCACCATCTCCACCCTCTGCACCATCTCCACCCTCTCCACCATCTCCACCATCTCCACCATCTCCACCCTCTCTACAGCCGTCTCTCTCTACTCCTGGGCCAGCTCTCTCCACCACGGACGCTCCGGATACTGCGAAACCAGCTGCCCTGGATCTCCCCATTGCCCTTCGTAAAGGGCTTCGGGCTTGTACTCAACACCCGCTTGCTGCAGTTATTTCTTATGATCGTCTTACCCCTTCTTGCAGAGCTTTTGCAATAGCAATCTCGGTCACTGCCACCCCCCGTTCCTACCAGGAGGCCCTTACTATTCCTCATTGGAAAGCTGCGATGGATGAGGAGATTGCTACTCTCACTAAACGGGGTACCTAGACCCTGGTTCCTCCTCCTTTCGGCACAGATGTTGTTGGTTGTCGCTTGGTCTTTGTGGTGAAGTTCCTTCCCGATGGCAGTGTGGATCATTACAAGGCTCGGCTTGTTGCCCAAGGTTTTACCCAAACCTATGGGGTTGATTACTTTGACACTTTCTCTCCAGTTGCTCGTCTCAGTACTATTCGGGTCCTTCTCTCTGTGGTTGTCAACAGGGATTGTCCCATTTCACAGCTGGATGTCAAGAATACATTTCTTTATGGGGATCTTCAGGAAGTTGTTTACATGGAGAAACCTCCTGAGTATGTTGCTCATGGGGAGACACGAGTATGCCGGCTAAAGAAGGCTATCTATGGCCTCAAGCAAAGTCCTCATGCCTGGTTTGACAAGTTTAGCGGCATCGTTGCGGCCATTGGTTTTACAAGAAGCTCAGCCGATCACTCCTTATTCGTTCGGAAAACTTCCTCTGGTCTGGTAGTTCTTGCGGTTTATGTTGATGACATTCTTCTTACTGGCGATGATCAAGATTGGGTAACGTTGACAAAGAAACACCTCCGTGAGCACCTGGTCACAAAGGATATGGGCTCCCCGAAATACTTTCTGGGAATTCAAATCTCTAGGAAGCCCAACTCCATAGTCCTTTCCCAACGGAAGTATGCTCTTGATCTTCTAAAAGAGGCAGGATTGACTGGTGCTAAACCTGCCCGTTCTCCCATGGCTATTGGGGAAGACAAAACTTGGACAGATGACTCGCCTCTTCTATCCGATCATACGAAGTACCGGCGTCTGGTGGGAAAACTCGTTTATCTCACGGTAACCAGACCTGACATCTCTTATGCTGTTGGCAAGGAGAGCCAGTTCATGCAAGCTCCTAGAGAGTGTCATCTACAATCTACCTTGAGGATATTGGAGTATATTAAAGCAACAGCAGGGAAAGGACTCCTTTTTCAGAAGAATGGTCACCTAAGGGTTGAAGCGTACTCTGATTCGAGCTATGCTGATGACAAAGGGGATCGCAAGTTGACATCAGGATTCTGCACGTTTGTTGGAGGCATTAATCTTGTGTGTTGGAAAAGCAAGAAACAGTCTCTGTACTCCAGGTCCAGTGCAGAGGCAGAATATCACAGTACGACATCGACCACATATGAGTTGAAATGGCTACGGGCTCTCGTGCTTGATTTAGGAGAGGTGTACAACTATCCTCTTCCTATGTTCTGTGACAATAAGATCGCGATATACATCTCCAAAAATATGGTCTTTCATGAGAGAATGAAGCGCATAGAAGTAGACTGTCATCTCATTTGGGAGGAGATCTTGAAGAAACAGATTTGTACTCCATTCGTCAATTCAGACAACGAGTTGTGAAGGTTTTCATCGTGCTAGATGCTCCAAATCGCGAGCCGAGTCCAAATCTGTGGAGGCAAGACCGTTGCGAAGGTTTTCATCATGCTAAGTTTCCATGGCTAGGAAGAGGGGTCGGAATGTAACGACACTTCTCCTCTTGGTTTTAGGATGCGTGTTTAGCATCTTTTACTTTCTAGGTTTTGGGCACCAAACTCTCAAATGAGAGGGGTTTGGGCCGCCATGGTTCAAGAGGAACCTCCGGGTTGATTGAGTCCATCTCCAGTATGTTTTTGCATTAGAGATCAGCTCTGTTAGTGGATTAGGCATAGTGGGTGAAGCCATGGTCGCGACCATTAGTCCGACTCGGTAATGTTGCATAAGAGCTTAGGGATTTTATAGAAATCCATTACAGCAAGATGCTGTTTGTGATGTTTGTGTTTTTCCCCTTTTCTCGAGTGAGAACGCGTAGCCGAAACCGGACAAGGTTAGCTCCGCAATGGCGGTAGATGGTTTCCTTAGTGGGCAAGGTTAGCTCTGCATTGACGGTAGATGGTTTCCTTGGTGCGCGGGGACGTTGCAGTACAAATGAGGGATTATGGTGGAAATGATTTTGGATTGTGATGTGCTAAGGCGTGGCTTTGTCTCCGTGGTCGGCTGTCTATCCCTTGACATGTAGGTCATGTGTGGAGAGTGTCCCGGTGAGACTAGTCCCCTTTTGTGAGACTGATGAGAATGTCAGGCATTGGGCGAGCCCGGGCAATGAGGCCATGAGCGGGTAGGGTCTAGCAAGGCTTCTTAGAATCGGTCAGTGTGTTAGATGGAATCCTGACATGAGAAGCCAGAGATTGCAGGCAAACCCGGGTCTAAGACCATGAGCAGGTGGGGCCTTGGCAAGAGTTCCGTGTGGCGGCTTGCATGCCGTTGGGGGAAATTGCAGTGCCGCTTTATTTGCAGCTTAATGCCAATGGGGTAATGATGAGTACCAAGATGATGTGATGATGTGCTAGATGCATACGCGATAGGGTATCTTCGGTGAAGCTCGGGTTTTGCATACATGTTGCATAGTAGGCCCCTTTTCTTTATATGCTCAACAGTAGAGAACGTGCATGTTGTTTGAGACATCCAAGCATGTTCTTTGGCACTTTACTTGTTTATGTATATTGTATACGAAGTGCTGACTTGCAGGTTGGAAGGGTACCCCGGGGTCCGTTAGGGGCAGCCAGGAGGAGATGTGTTTGTTGCATAGTTTGAGGTCAGCCCTTGCTGACCCATGTTACCACCAATTTTTTACAGGGCAAGGATCGCAAGCAAGAGCTAGCTCGCCGGCCAAAAAGGCCTAAGCCTCATGAAGTGTTACCAGCTTCGCATTAGCTCTACTTTTGTGATATTGAATGTTTGATGCTTTTGACTTCTGACTTGCACGCCGAGGTAGCTTAGGAGTGCCTTTGCACTTTGATATGTATTGGTAGAGTTTTGGACTCACTTTTGTTGTAAGGCCATAAGGCCATTTTGATACTCTTGTGTATGTGGATAACATCTAGTCTTGGTTGATGTTTCCGCTGTTGTTTGTTTATGAGTTTTGAGATTGGGTAGTTATATCAACTTATAATACTAAAGTTGTGGCGTCTGTATGTTGTGGGGCCCCGGCCGGACCCATATTATACGGTCATTACAGGGGAGGTGTTATAATTTGGTATCAGAGCCAGGTTAGATTCAAGGTCAGTGCGTATAGAAGTTATCCACATAAGAGTAATGCGTGACAGTGAGTGTCCTTATGTTTGAGTCTTGTGATTAGAGACTGATTCCTTGTTTTCTTGCTTTTCTTAAGAGTGCAAGCAACGAGGAGGGTACGTCGAGACCAAGAGAAGAGCTTCTAGCGAGCAGCGCCACTACTAAGGGTCCTTTAGGCATGGGTGTAAACCCGACCGACTTTTGTCGCATGCTAGTAGAAGCAATGGTGGCAGCCCAAGCTGTAGCGATAGCTCAGGTAGAAAACCCTGCTACACCGAATACGGCGACAGCCGTGCCGGGCAGAGAAGCTAGACGAGCAGAGCCTTTGGCAGAAAGGGTGGTTGTCGGTCATGGAGACCGGCAGATGAAGTATTTTTTAAGCTTCCATCCCCCGAAGTTCAAGGGAGTCGGTACTCCGACTGATGCGAAGGATTAGTGGGCGTGGATTCAAGAACTTCTGAGGGCGGCAGAGACGCCAGAGGTGAAGAAATCTGAGTTTGCAGCTTTCATGTTGGAGGGAGACGCAAAGTTGTGGTGGGTGAGCCATAGCGGCCGCCAATTTCCTGGACGTACCCCGTCCATGGAAGAATTTGGGGATGCTTTCCTAAAGAAGTACATACTTGTTTCAACGAGGTTTGCCCTTCAGAGGCAATTTCTGCACTTGGTGCAGCGAGATAAGACGGTGGACGAGTATGTTCAGGAGTTCACTCGTTTGGGTCGTTACGCGGGGACGACCATGGCGGATGATGAGGAGAGGTATAACCTCTTCTACTAGGGGTTGAGGGAGAATCTAAGACAACCCATCATTGCCATGAAGAGAGCTGGTTTTAATGAGGTAGTTGAGGCTGCCAGGACGTTGGAGAGTGATCTAAAGCGAAGCCAATGTCGTAAGGGTTTTGCGCCCAAGCAAGGAGAAGGGAAGCCTTCTCAATCCCAAGGAAAGTCTGAAGGGAATAGATGGAGGAGGAAGCCTCACCCATACAAGTCCGGTGAGAAAAGCAAGTGGACGTCCGGATGGTCTCACTCTAAGGGGCCATCGACGTGCTTCAACTTTGGTAAGGTGGGGCACATTGCTCATTTTTGTAACCAAGGAGGTGCGGAGCAGGAGGCAAGGCAGGAGCAACCTATGTTCTCCGGCCCTAGTGCCGCAGAAAAAGGGAAGATGGCAGAGTCTAGCGCTTCTCGGTTCTAACCGGTGCAACCAATGGCATACAACCTTGGACAGCAGGAAGCGATCCACCAACCCGATGTGGTGAAAGATATGAGGAAGTTTAAGTTCAACCTTGTGATTCAAACTTTTAGACCGTTATGATTGATGTCTATGTTTTAGGCTTTTTGTTAGTGTCCGGATACCCCGCTAGGGTATTGTTTGATATGGGAGCGTTGCATTCCTTTATTGAGGAAAGCTTCATCCAGAGAATTGGAGTTGAGTCGTTTTCGGCTGACACAAAGCTGAAGTTGTGCATGCCCAATGGGTCATCCATGACCACCGGGATGAAAGGGCGCATTTGTTGGGAGCTAAGCGAAGTTGACTTCATGTTGATAGCAGCGGTCCTGCCATTGGTCGAGTTTGATGTGATTTTGGGAATGGACTGGCTAGCGGAGCAGCATGCTAGTATTGATTGCCTATCCAAGGTGGTGACCCTAAGAAGCGAAGGGCAGATGGAATTCAAGTTTGAGGGACATAATGGAGTGGCCTGTTCTCTGATTTCGGCCTTATAGTTGGCGCGGGCAGTTAACCAGGGTGGAGCAGCGCTTGTAGCGTTATTGGAGATTTGCCTTTCCAAGTTATCACTTGGGGAAGTGCCAGTGTTGGCAGAGTTCAAGGATGTGTTTCCTGAAGACCTTCCTGGGGCACCTCCTCAGCGGGAGATTGATTTCTCAATTGAGTTAGTGTCATGGGCACGATCGATGTCACGTACTCCATTTAGGATGAAACCAAAAGAGTTGGCTGAGCTCAAGGTATAGTTGCAGGAACTGTTGGAGCAGGGGTATATCAGACCCAGTTCTTCATCATGGAGCGCGCTGGTGTTGTTCGTAAAGAAGAAAGACGGTAATATATGGCTGTGCATAGACTACCGAGAGTTGAATAAACTGACTGTCAAGAATAAGTATCTGGTTTCTCGGATTGACGACCTGTTTGACTAGCTGGTGGGGTCGGTGGTTTATACAAAGTTGGACTTAAAGTCAGGATACTATCAGTTGCGAATTCGAGACGAGGACATACCCAAGACAGCGTTTGGTACGAGGTATGGTCATTTTGAGTTCTCGGTGATGTCGTTCGGGCTGACGAATGAACCATCCATATTCATGGATTTGATGAATCGAGTATTTCGGAAATACTTGGACTCTTTTGTAGTTGTCTTTATTGACAACATCTTGGTGTACTCCAAATCGGAGGTGGAGCATGAGACTCACTTGAGAGTAGTCTTGCAAGTGTTGAGGGAGAACCAGCTTTATGCAAAGTTCTCAAAGTGCGAGTTTTGGCTCGAGAAGGTAGCATTTCTGGGCCATGTGATTAGTGGGGATGGGGTGGCGGTAGATCCAACAAAAGTGGAGGCTATCAGAGATTGGTCGATTTTGAGAACCGTGGCAGAAGTCCAAAGTTTTCTTGGACTAGCTGGGTACTATAGAAGATTCGTGGAAAACTTTTCGCGGATAGCTTTACCCCTCACGTCACTAACTCGTAAGGATCAGAAGTTGTGTGGACTCAGGAGTGCAGTCAGGCATTTGAGATACTGAAGAAAAGACTGATGACGGCTCCAATCCTAAGTCTACCGTTAAGGACCGAAGGATTTCAAATCTTCAGTGACGCATCAGGTTACGGTTTGGGTTGCGTTTTGGTGCAACATGGTAGTGTGATAGCCTTTGGGTCTAGGCACCTGAAGCCTCATGAGAGGAATTACCCCGTCCATGACTTGGAATTGGCGGCGGCAATTTTTGCATTGAAAATATGGCGACACTATGTTTACGGTGTGAAGGTGGAGATCTTCACGGATCATAAAAGCCTGAAGTATCTCCTAGATCAAAAGGACTTGAATATGTGGCAGCGCAGGTGGGTCGAGTTCCTTGGAGACTATGAGGTGGAGATTCAGTATATGTCAGGCAAAGCCAATGTGGTGGCAGATGCCTTGAGTAGAAAATACTCGGGGCAAGGGAATTGGATCCAAGCTCATGATGAGCGGTTGGTACGGGACTGGGAGTCCCTCGGCTTGGAGTGCGTAGCAAGGGCCAAGTCTAGCGTGGCTCGGTTGAATTGGATTGAAATACAGAACGACTTGTCCGAACGTATTCGGGAAGCAACTCGTTTGGATGTGGAGTTTCAGACATTCGTGGTGGAAGCTCAAAAGGGCGAGAGCAGCGCCTGGGAGATGATTGACGGGATTTTTAGGATGGATGGAAGGATTTCTATACCGTAGTTCGGCAAGCTCCGTGAGGAGTAGATGTTTGAGGCTCACTTCACAAAGTACTCCATTCACCCGGGAAGTACAAAGATGTACTTGGATATGAAGAAATACTTTTGGTGGCCTAGACTGAAGCGGGATGTAGCTTTGTATGTGAATCGATGTCAAACTTGTGCCTTGGTGAAGGCCGAGTGTCAGAAGCCGGGCGGGTTCCTGAACTCTCTTCCAATCCCCGAATGGAAATTTGATGGCACCTCCATGGATTTTGTGCATGGGTTACCTAGATCGCAGCAGGGTAACGACACGATTTGGGTGATTTTGGATCCCTTAACCAAAGTGGCTCACTTCATCCCAAATCGGAAGGAGGACAGTGTGGAGAAGCTGGTGGAGTTATATGTTCGCAATATTGTGCGACTACATGGGATTCCTAAAGGTATAGTTAGCGATCGTGACGGACATTTTATGTCCAAGGACTGGAGGTTAGTTCAGAAGAGTCTGGGCACGAAGCTAAAGTTCAATACGGCTTTCCATCCTCAAACTGACGGGCAAACCGAAAGAACGAACCGTACTATGGAGGATATGCTGAGAATGTGCATTCTTGACTTCGATAAGAAGTGGGAGGATCACCTCTTCATGGTGGAGTTTGCGTATAACAATAATTACCAAACAAATATAAAGATTGCGCCATACGAAGCTTTGTATGGGAGGCGGTGTCGAACACCGATGTCGTGGACAGAGGCGGGAGACACCAAACTATTGGGAAACAAAGTGGTAGTTGATGCTTGTGAGTTAGTATGGACCAGTCAAGAGCGCATGAAGGTGGCTCAAGATCGGCTAGCAAAATATTTTAATGCTCGCCATATGAAGCTGGAGTTCGCGGTATGCAATTGGGTCTATTTAAAAATCAAGCCGTTCAAAGGCGTTTCACGGATTTGCCGACTTAAGAAGTTGAGTTCAAGGTTTTTGGGACCTTTCAAGATTGTTGAATGGGTGGGAGAAGCACCGTACCGATTGGCGTTGTCCGCAGAGCTGAGTGGATTACACGACGTCTTCCATGTCTCTATCTTAAGGAAAGGCTTGGTAGAGGATAGTGTGGTGATCAAATTGGCATCGGTGCCAATAGTGGAAGACTTGAGGACGCCAGTTCGTCCAATTGCTATCGAGGATTCAGAAATTCGGCAGTTGCGGAAAAAAGAGGTCAAACTCGTAAAAGTCTGATGGGACAACTGCGGTCGTGAGGAGCTCTCTTGGGATCTAGAACAAACCATGCTGGAGGAGTATCTAGAGTTCTTCCATTCAGGTATCATTTAAGTTTTGTGTACCCCATTTTTGCTTTTTGTAATTTCGGGACGAAATTCTTTTAAGCGGGAGAGAGTTGTAACGCCCCAAAATTCGAAAGAGGGTCGAGCAGCGTTTAGAGCCAAGTTTGGGTCTTGGTAAGGGTCACACGGCCTAGGACACGGGCGTGTCCATGGACGTATCATGCTTGGGTTCGTCGAGAGCCCCGGGAGGTCGACGATTTTTGCTCGACGAAGTGTCGAGACAGGAAACACGGCATAGGGCACGGGCGTGTCCATGGTCGTGTCATGCCCGGGTTTGATGGAGAACTCGGGTGGTCGACGAACTGCGCTCGATGAAATGTCGAGACAGTGAACACGGCTTGGGACACGGGCATGTCCAAGGTCGTGTCGTGCGCGTGTTCGACGAATTTTCCGCGAAGTCGATGAAGAGGCAGTCGACAATCGTCGAGACTTCGAACACGGCCTGAGATACGGACATGTCCCAGGCCATGTCCTGCTCGGGTTGTGAGCTGGACCGTGTAAGGGGATTGAACAAGGCCTGGAGCCCAGGCGTGTTCGGCCTGACACGGGCGTGTCAATTTCGACACGGGCATGTCGTTTACCCGTGTCCTTCTCGGTTGGTTTTTGATCTGTGTCGATGGAGGAACACGCCCAGCAACAAGGGCATGTACTACATGACACGGGCATGTTAGCTTTGACATGGGCGTGTTCATAGATCATGTCCTTTCTTGGTGGGACAGTTTCCACGTCGATTGAGGCACATGGCCTTAGACACGGGCGTGCCACAAGCCGTCTTCAGCCCAAGTGTTTTGATTTTCAGTTCGGATCGTGGCCGTTGGTTCTCTTCTTTTGGGATCTGATGGTACAGGGTTGTCCTTGCTGAGTTAAGTCCGGGAATAGAGTTTGGGAACCCTCATTCTTTATCAAGTACTCTCTTTCTAAGATCTAGAGAGAAGGGAGAGCAAGGAAGAAGGTGAAGGAGAGATCCGGCTGCCGGAGAAGCTTCGGTGCTCCAAATAACGAGCCGAGTCCAGATCCGTGGAGGCAAGACCGTTGCGAAGGTTTTCATCCAGCTAATTTTCCATGGCTAGGAAGAGGGGTCGGAAGTAACGACTCTTCTCCTCTTGGTTTTAGGATGCGTGTTTAGCATCTTTTACTTTCTAGTTTTTGGGCACCAAACTCTCAAATGAGAGGGGTTTGGGCCGCCACAGTTCAAGATGAACCTCTAGGTCGATTGAGTCCGTCCCCGGCATGTTTTTGCATTAGATATCCGCTTCGTTAGTGGATTAGGCATAGTGGGTGAAGCCGTGGTCGTGACCGTTAGTCCGACTCGGTGATGTTGCATAGGAGCTTAGGGATTTTGTAGAAATCTATTGCGGCAAGATGTCTTTTGTGATGTTTGTGTTTTTCCCCTTTTCTCGAGTGAGTACGCGTAGCCGAAACCGGACAAGGTTAGCTCTACAATGGAGGTAGATAGTTTCCTTGGTGGACAAGGTTAGCTCCGCATTGGCGGTAGATGGTTTCCTTGGTGCACGGGGACGTTGCAGTACAAATGATGGATTAGGATGGAAATGATTTTGGATTATGTTGTGCTAAGGCGTGGCTTTGTCTCCGTGGTCGCCTGGCTATCCCGTGACGTGCAGGTCATGTATGGAGAGTGTCCCGGCGAGACTAGTCCCCTTCTGTGAGACTGACGAGAATTCCAAGCATGGGTCAAGCCTGGGCAATGAGGCCATGAGCGGGTGGGGTCCAGCAAGGCTTCTTAGAATCGGTCAGTGTGTTAGGCGGAATCCTGACAAGAGAAGTCAGAGCTTGCAGGCAAGCCCGGGTCTAAGACCATGAGCAGGTGGGGCCTTGGCAAGAGTTCCGTGTGGCGGCTTGCATGCCGTTGGGGGAAATTGCAGTGCCCCTTTGTTTGCAGCTTAATGCCAATGGGGAAATGATGAGTGCCCAGATGATGTGATGATGTGCTAGATGCATACGCGATAGGGTGCCTTGGGTGAAGCCCGGTTTTGCATAATTGTTGCATATAAGGCCCCTTTTATTTATAAGCTCAACAGTAGAGAATGTGCATGTTGTTTGAGACATCTAAGCCTGTTCTATAGTGCTTTACTTGTTTATGTATATTGTATACAAAGTGTTGACTTGCAGGTTGGAGGGGTACCCCGGGGTCCGTTAGGGGCGGTCGGGAGGAGATGTGTTTGTTACGCAGTTTGAGGTCAGCCCTTGCTGACCAACGTTACCACAAGATTTTTACAGGGCAAGGACCGCAAGCAGGAGCAAGCTCGCCAGCCAAAAAGGCCTAAGCCTCATGAAGTGTTACCAGCTTGGCATTAGATCTACTTTTGTGATATCATATGTTTGATGCTTTTGACTTCCGGCTTGCACGCCGAGGTAGCTTAGGAGTGCCTTTGCACTTTGATATGTTATGTATTGGTAGAGTTTTGGACTCTCTTTTGTTGTAAGGCCATAAGGCCATTTCGATACTCTTATGTATGTGGATAACTTCTAGTCTTGGTTGATGTTTCCGCTGTGGTTTGTTTATGAGTTTTGAGATTGGGTAGTTATATCAACTTATAATACTAAAGCTGTGGCATCTGTATGTTGTGGGGCACTGGCCGGACCCATATTATACGGTCATTACAGGGGAGGTGTTACAATGTCTGTGGCCACCGACCATTGATTTTCTTTAGATGCCAATAGCCGGGGCATGTAAGAGCTGACTGACCTCAGTAGTTCCATCCACCACCTCCTCCTCCACCTCTTGTAAACCCTCCAGCATAGCAGGGCTGAGGCTGAGAACAAGGTCTAGCCGAGGTCGAGGAAATTACAGTGGAGGACGAGGGCAGGAGCAGATGTGCGCTTGGACCTCGCCGATCCAAGGAACCCTGAGGAGGTCATTACAGGTACTTAAAATTAATTGCAATTTAGCTTTCATTTTATAGTACCTTGCCAACCTTAGTAGAACAACAAACATGATATAATTCAAATAAAACCTCAGGCATAGTCTTCGTCAGTGGAAAGCCCGCTCATACATTGTTCGATACGGGTGCTTCCCACTCATTTATATCAGAAGCCTTCCTAGAAGGACTAGCGGGAATATAACGATTCACATGCATAATAAGGAGGATGCATCTGCCAGACGGATCAGAGCTATTATCATCTGCCAAGTGTAACAAGGAGGCATAAATCTTAGGAAAGACCTTCGAAGCACCGATGACGATTTTGAGAATGCCAGACTTTGATATGATCTTAGGCATGACCTGGATGCAGTAGAACCATGCCCGGATCGATTGCCCGTCAAGGAGGATCACCTTACGGCATGGGGACACCGACATCATCATTGAAGGTATTAGACCTATTTCCCATCTTCTATTATCATTTGTATAGGTTGTCAAGGCTCTTGTGCAAGAGGAGGAGGATATCCCGAAAACAGACTTTAGTTCTCGGTACGGCCAATACGAGTCCTAGTGATGCCTTTCGGACTCACGAATGCACCTTCTGTATTCATGAGTCTGATGAACCGTGTCTTCAAGCCATTCCTGGATGGATTTGTTATAGTCTTCATCGACGACATTATGATCTACTCCCTGACAATGGATGAGCATGCCCAGCATTTGACACAAGTGTTGGGCAAGCTGAGAGAGCATCAGATGTATGCAAAGTTCTTCAAGTGCCAGTTCTGGCTGCATGAGGTAGCTTTCTTGGGGCACACCATTAGTGGAGCTGGTTGGCTGTGGACCCGGCGAAGGTACAGGTAGTTCGAGATTGGCTGCGACCAAAGTCAGCTTTAGATATAGGCAGTTTCTTAGGATTGGCGAGATATTATCGCAAGTTCGTGGAGGGGTTCTCAAGGGTAGAACTCCCCGTCACGTCCTCGACGAAGAAGGATGTGGATTTTACTTGGAGCAATAAGTGCGAAGCAGCGTTCCAGGAGTTGAAGGATAGGCTCACCTCTTCCCCCATCCTTGCACTTCCCTCTAGAAGGGAAGGATTTTACATTTATACTGAAGCATCATATCAGGGGATGGGTGCAGTACTGATGCACCATAGACATGTCATTGCATATGCTTCGACACAGCAGAAGAAGCACGAACATAATTACCCCGTACATGATTTGGAGCTCAAGGCTGTAATATTTGCGTTAAAAACTTGGAGGCATTACTTGTATGGGGTTCATTGTGATATCTTCTCAAATCACAAGAACATCAAATATATTGAGACGCATATGGGTCTAAATCTGCGCCAGCGGAGATGGCTTGAGTTCTTGTGCAACTATGACTATAAGATGAATTATCACCCGGGGAAGGAGAACACCGTGGCGGAAGCCTTGAGCAGGAGAGACGACACTACTGGACCGGAGCACCGGGTGATGGATACGAAGCTAGTATGGATGATGGAAGATATATACATTACCATGGTTTCCAGAGCTGAGCCTGATGTTTATCAGGAGTACTTGAACTCCTTGGTCATCGAGTGTGACATATGGGAGTGCATCAAGACACAGCAGAGGCTGGATGCGGATTTGGAGCTAGTATTTATAGCCTTAAAGGGGGCAAATCAGAGCACTATTCTTTGGGTGATGACCTCGTTCATTTCTATGGTTGTGTCTATATACCCGCAGGAGGCGGTATCCCGGAGGATATACTCAGAGAGGCACACTGTTCTCAGTACTTAGTGCACCCCGGTATCACCAAGATGACAGCAGATCTGCGAAGGAGCATGTATTGGCTAGGGATGAAGAGGGATATCATATATTATGTGATGCATTGCGAGACCTGCAAGCGGGTAAAGGAAGAGTACAAGAGCCCAGTAGGGTTACTACAGTCTTTACCGGTGCTAGAGTGGAAGTTTGATTATATAGCTATGGATTTCGTGAACGGATTGACTCGCTCCCACTCTAGGCACGACTCTATATGGGTCATTGTTGATAGACTGACCAAGGTAGCTCAGTTTATACCTATCAGGAAGGACATCCCAGTTGCTATTTTGGTGAGGTTGTTTGTGGAACAATTCGTCAGGTACCACGACGTCCCCAGGACGATTGTCTCAAATCGTGACGGTCAGTTCACTTCTATGGAGTGGAGAGCAGTGCATGTATACAGGATACAGGGAAACCCTGGGAGAGACTGTTGCCCCTGATTCAATTCTCTTACAACAACAGTCACTAGGAGAGCATTGAGATGACAACATATGAGGTTCTATATGACAGGAAATGTCGGACACCACTGTCTTGGGTCCAGGATGAGGACCCCGAGGCACTCGGGTCAGATTATATTGAGGATACGGATACTCAGATACGGCTAATTAGGGATCAGTTGTTGGAGGCACAGAGTAGGCAGGCCAAGAACTGCGATGCGAGACATCGAAAAGTGGAGTTTCAGGTCGGGGACAGTGTGTTCTTGAAGAAAGGTCTAGTGCATGGTGTCTCGCGAGTGCGGAGGCACAAGAAGCTCAACCCTTGATTTATGGGACCATACTTGATCCTGGAGATGATCGGTCCTTTGCCTTAAAGGTTCGAGCTGCCGCCAGAGTTAGGGACCTTGCATGACGTCTTCCATGTCTCTTCACTTCGGAGAGCTCTCCTTCGGCCAAAGCAACATATTACCACTACAGCAGTTCCGGTAGCACCTGATAGATCATTCAGTTTAGAGCCAGTCCGGAACGATGATACATTGATGCGAGTACTGCGGAAGAAAATGGTCCCCTTGGTCGAGGTGTTGTGGTCTAACCACGGACTGGAAGAACACACATAGGAGCTGATGGATCTGATGCGTGAACGGTACCCGGAGCTTTTTGCCACAGGTACCTTTTAATTATTCTTAAAGTACTTAAAATTCTTATGCAGAGAAATCCCGTAGACCCGAACTTGAATTTCGGGGACGAAATTATTTTCTTTGTTTATTGGGATTTGTAATATCCCATTTCGTGCTAGGCCCCTCACACGCGTTTTGAGTCAAGACAATTGACTCAGGCTCGGGAAGCATCGAGTGAGTCGGGTGAACACGACGCCACTCGACGAATTTAACATAGAAAATACTTCGGATACTTTAGGCATCGAGTGATATCCACGCCATTTTAAAAGGCGTCGAGTTATCTCGACAATATTAACTTAAACTCGGGAAAGTTTAGGCGTCGAGTGATCTCAATGCCATTCGATGAAGCGTCGAGTGAACTCGACACCACTCAATGCTGCATTGAGTGGTCTCAATGCCTTTTTACTTAGACGTTGCGAGATGATATTGGCGTTGAGTGGTCTCAAAGCCACTCAATGTGGCATTTAGTGGTCTAAACGCCACTCAACGCCTTATCTTGCAAAAGTATGGAATGCAGACGGTGTTGAGTGGCATCGACACCACTCAACGTGGAATTGGGTGGTGTCGACACCAATCAATGCCTTGACTTCGGATTGCTGGCGGCGTTGAGTGGTGTAACAACCTCTCAATGCGGCATTGAGTGGTGTCAACACCACTCAATGCCTAGACTTAGGATTGCCGGTGGCATTGAGTGGTGTCAACACCACTCAATGCGGCGGTGAGTGGTGTCAACACCACTCAACGCGGCATTGAGTGGTGTCGACACCACTCAATGCCTTGACTTAGGATTTTTGGCGGCATTGAGTGGTGTCCACACCACTCAGTGCGGTGTTGATTGGTGTCCACACCACTCAATGCCTTCACTTAGGATTGTTGGCGGCATTGAGTGGTGTTCACACGACTCAATGCGGTATTGAGTGGTGTCGACACAACTCAATGCTTTTGACTAAAGTGTTTTTTCTGGAGTACTAAAGGCGTTGAGTGGGGTCGACACCACTCAACACGGCGTTGAGTGGTGTCAACACACTCAACGCTTTTGGACTTGTGAATTTTTCATTGAAGAGCTGTGCTGGCCGGTTCAATTTTATACCGGCTGAACTAGGTTCATGATAAAATAGTGATGGGACATTTGGAATCTATCTCTACATCAAATCTATTGATCATTTCAAGAAAACATATTTATGCAATGATTGATGGTCCAATATATTGCTGACATGTGGCAGTATAAATAATCATGCTGCCGGCCATGTCCAGCCACTCTTATTGAGTCAAAACCTTTAAAACAGCAAGCCTCACGTCCATTCCACCCCACCATCACCTTAAGTGAACCCTAAGGAGCAGAAACTAATAGCTGGAGCAGAGGATTAGTCGGAGCAAAGGTCGGCCATGGAGCACTACCACCAAACCCGCGGTCAAGCCGTCTAAGGGTCTGTTTCTCCTCCCCTCCCTCTGTGCTTGGTGTCTAGCCCTTTTAGGAGAGATATCGGCTCAAACGAGCCTGCTGCCATGAGAGACAAAGCATTCCGATCATTTCTTCTTGCTCGGGTTTGCTGGAGGAGCCACCTCCGGTAGCCACGTCGCCAGGAGCCACCTCCGGTAGCCACGTTGCCAGGAAATGTTAGTCGCCACCTCAATGGAGGTGGTGGTGGCAATCGCCGGTGGTGGCAGCATCCTGAAGACAGGGAAATGCAAGATCAAGTTTTGCCAAGGTTGGAGCAATCTGGAACATCGGCTCAGTGGGGAAGATGAGCCGATGCCGTTCATTATTTATAATAAAACTATAGGTTTATTTAAATATTTATTTTTTTGTCACTATTTGGACAGCAACTTGCTTGTAAAATTTAGGCCAGGCATTTTCAAAAATGATGCTCAACATGAAAAAGGTAGATATATGTCTTACCTTTAAATTGACACACTAAAGTTGTAATTTGGAGCAGTATAACTCCTGTAGGGCCATTTTACTAAGACTACTACTTGGCTAGGGAAGATTTTTAAATAAGTGCCCAAGCCAAACCCTAAGTCCACATGTCATGAAATTTTGAACATACATGTGTTGATGCTAGACTTAGGTCTTGTCCAAAAATCAGAATTTTTGGGATGTATTTTTCTTTAGTTTTTATAGAAATATCATTTATTAATTAAATGGAATATAGAAAGATTCCCTCTTCCAAATGCCTCTAAATTTGGGTGGAATGACCATTGGATCATTATAAGACCATGGTAAAAGTTGCAGGTCATTTGGACCTCTGTATGTTGGGGAAATCCAACATGCATGGTGGTGGTAGATTTGTAAATATTGTGCCAAAATGTAAAAATGGGAAGTTTGCCCATTTGGCTAAAAGAATGTCCATGGGATTTTGGACAGAGGCTTATATGGATGAATTGCCCCTCCCATGGAAGGAGTGGGATTTTTGGAAACAAAAATACCATTATTTTTAATTAATGGACAATAAGATCTTTTAGAAATAAAAATGAGATATAGGTCTACTGACCATGTAAAATTCTGAAATTTTGATACATGCCTAAATATGAAATTTTATATCTCTGGAAAAAGTTATAAGTCTATTCGAGGATTATATCTTGTGTATATAGTAGATTTTCAATTTTACCATATTGGGAAATTAATTTAAAAGTATGGAAAAATACTGTTGAAAATTATGAAAAAATTTATAGCATCCTATTTCTATGATTAGAACATAATTTAATTATTTGAGAATGTTTGGATGATTATATATGCCGAAAACCGTAGCAGTCGTATTTTGGTAATAATGTCCATATGAAATTATGTTAGGCCAAATCTCTGGCTAAGATGATGAATTTTTGTCCTGAGTATTATTATATCAATTTTGATCACCAATAATTTTCTAGGAATTTTTGGTTGTAAATTTTAAGTACTTCATTTAGAAAATGGATTATTTATGGAGTTAATCATAAATAGAATATATATGGAAATTCAATTTGGCAAATCATGATTTTTGATGAACAGATATTTTTATCCTAGATGAATCTCAGATAATTTATTTAGACATAATGAACCACTGGTTAGACTAGTTCATGTTAAAAGTGACCAAGGTCACTTAATTAATTAATTTAAATAATGGTCCAAAATTATTAGAAAGATGATGAATGATGTAGGCCTCTACCCCGGACACAATATGGGTTACTGGAATAAAAACAGACGCCACTCTCATTTCACAAACACACTCGCACTAGCTTTAACCGCAGCGCACTCGCCAATGTTTTATCACAGTTCACCAACGTACGGTAGCTACTCCGCGGGAAGGTCAAACGAACGGCGATAGGCCGACGTTCTCCCAAGCTAAGAGGACCAATATTGGGTCCGACCGAGCAAAAGTTGTACCAAAGAGGTCTACCCAAAGTGCGATCGAAAAATGGTAGATCTCCCCCAGCAAAAATGCGGGGCTCGCCAAGCCCTTCGAAAAATAACGCGCTTAATATAGATGCAAATCAAAAGGAAAACCACGAAGAATCTAACGATTCAAATCCAACACAAATATCTTCCGGCCACTAGAATATCAAGAGGGAATCACACGTGAGTGGAGAGGATCGTTACCCCAGTCGGAATAGATGATTCCAACTACCTTTTGAAGGATCGCTCTTCCACGGTTCCACCGGAGTTGCGCCGGATGGAGAGATAGATCGCCCGCCTTGTCCGCATCACACCAAAGTCCAGATTCCTCGTCGTAGAAGGAGACCCTTTCGGATAAAGCTTCACGTGAAGAGGGGTTGTCGGGTTCTCTTCAAAGGGGCTGCTCGGGTGGAGGAGGTAGGTGGACGGCCGGCTATGGAGGGTTGTGGTCGGGTTGAAGAGGGTGAGAGGAGGTGGCGGCTTGGATGAGGGATATGAAGGGGGGCTGGCCGAAACTTTTAGAGGGAGAGAGGTAGAGGAGGGTGGCGGTTTTGGAAGAGGGGGATGAAGGAGGGACTGGCCGAAATTTTAGAGAGAGAGGGGGAGAGGAGGGTGGCGGCTAGGATAGGTAGAGAGAGAGGAGGCTTTGCAAGAAAGGAAAGTTTAGGGTTTCTTCTCATTCAACTTAAGTTAAACAAACCATACATGCCTATATATAGGCTTAACACCAAGTATTGGCTATATGTAGCCCAAAATAAAAATAAAAATAACACACTAAATGGCTACATGCAGCCCTCAATAACATATTCCATATAAAATAGCATACTAATAATAAGATAAATTCAACTAGTTATTTGTCTTCAGTCGAGGGCAGATATTATAGCGCCGCTCCATACAAACACCACGGCGACGCGAGTCCTTTGTTGGAGACGAAGGAGGGTCTTCCATTAGCGTGCCGTCATCAACAACTTGGGGGTCGTCGTCAACTTGGGGGCCGTCGTCAACTTGGGGGCCGTCGTCGCCACCAATCCTCCCCCGCTTGAAAGGACTCATCACTGATGAGTTGTCTTAAAGAAACCGTCGGAGAAGAACAGCATCCAAGAGAGCCACTTCCGCTTCCGGGAGCCAAGAGTCATCAGAGGCGGGGCGATCACGACATCGAATCAAGTAGCGGCGCACATCGCCATCTGCAGTGGGAAACACGTCATCCTGGAGAATCCTGTCTGGCAAAAATGGTGTCCTGGCAAACCTGGGAAAAGCATTAGGCAGCAAAGGGGAAAAATCTATATCATCAACACGTAGCGTACCTCCGTTGGAGACCGACGGAGAGAGCGAGTCCTTACCCCCCTCAACCCCATACCCATGAGAATCTGTAGTGGAACTAAATGGACAAGAAGATAATTCTAGTGGCGGAGCAATATATGGCGTTAAATCCGAAACATTAAAAACAAGGGAAATACCCCAATCAGTTGGCAATTCCAAAAGAAAAGCATTGTCTCCTAACCGTTTTAAAATCCGAAAAGGTCCAGCTCGCCGATCCGCTAACTTTTTTAAGGTGCCCGTAGGCAACCGTTCAGGGATGAGACGTAACATGACTAAATCGCCACTTTCAAGGGAGACACTCTCTTATATGTGTTGGCATGAACTTGAAAAGACGCATATTGAGTGGTAAGAGTTTCATTTATGCGTTTGTAAAGATCATGGATGTGAGAGGCAAAGTCCTGTGCAAATTGACTTGACTTAAACGATGGCGGTAACGGAAGCAAGTCAAGGGGCACGAGAGCTTTATAACCATGCACGATCTCATTCGGGGACAAACCCGTGGACCTATTTTTGGAATTATTATATACTAACTGAGCATGAGGGATGATAAGGTCCCATGTACCCTTGTGGTCTCCCACAAGGCATCGAAGCAAACTACCTAAACTTCTGTTCACAACTTCTGTTTGCCCATCCGTCTGCGGATGGTAGGCGGAAGAGAATAGAAGTTTGGTGCCCATAATCCTCCACAGGGTCTTCCAAAAATAACTAGTAAACTTCACATCCCTATCAGTAACTATAGACTTTGGTACTCCTCGATGGCCTACCACCTCTTTAAAATATAATTGTGCAACGTGTGACGCATCGTTGGTTTTATTGCACGCGATAAAATAAGCCATTTTAGGGAAATGATCGACAACAACTAAGATACAGTCGTGACGTCGAAATGTGATTGGGAGGCCGAGAATGAAGTCCATGCTAACGTCTTCCCAAGGAATAGATGGAATCGGAAGAGGGGTATAAAGCCCCGCATTAGTTTTGTTCCCCTTAGCCAGTTGGCATGCTCGGCAACTACCCACGATCTTACTAACCATGGCCTTAAGACCGGGCCAATAAAACTTGTCTTCAACTAACGTGATCGTCTTGTCACGGCCAAAGTGTCCACCTAATCCTCCGCCATACAATTCCCACACTATGAAGTGTCGTAGGGAGGAACGGGGAATCCAAAGCTTCGAATGGTTAAATAAGTAGCCGTCCCAAATGTAAAAAGAAGTAATGGTTGTCGGCGAGTCGTCTTGAGTGGCGAAATAGATATCCTTAAAATCTGGGCAGTGGACGTACTCGTCCTTAATCCTATCGAAGCCAATCACCTTAACTTCTAGCGTGGAGAGCAATAACGAAACACAACTAAGGGCGTCGGCTACGCAGTTGAGAGTCCCCTTAAGGTGTTTTATAAGGAAAGTGTACTCCTGAAGATAGGATACCCATTTGGCATGTCTAGGACTAACCTTAGTTTGAGAGTTAAGAAACCTTAGCGCTTCATGATCGGATAGGATGATAAACTCCTTAGGAAGTAAATAATGCCGCCAATGTTGGAGGCATCGAATGACCACGTAAAACTCCCGATCATAATTGGAATAATTTAATTTTGGGCCTGCTAGTTTCTCACTGAAATACCCCACATGGTGGCCTTCCTGACTCAACACTCCACCAATTCCCACTCCAGACGCATCACACGACAACTCGAAAACCTTGGTAAAATCCGATAGTCTCAAAAGGGGGGCTTCCGACATGCGCGATTTAATTAATTGGAACGCCGTAGTGGCCGAGTTCGTCCATGTAAAGTCACCCTTTTTCATGAACTCGGTAATGGGGGCCATAATACTACTAAAATCCTTAATAAATCGCCGATAAAAAGTAGCGAGCCCGTGAAAACTCCTAACATCCCGAATGTTGGCGGGCTCGGGCCAATCTCTAATGTCTTGTACCTTCTTGGAGTCTACGTGGATCCCCTTTGAACTCACAATATAACCGAGGAACTCAACCGATGTCACATGGAAGGTACACTTCTTAATGTTCACGAATAATTTTTCCGATCTCAGCGTGGTAAGGATGGTTCTTAAATGTGACTCGTGATCAATCGTGGAGGTGCTAAATACCAAAATGTCGTCAAAATATACCACGATGAATTTTACCATATAGGGTTGGAAGACGTGGGTCATCATCCTCGAAAACGTGCTCGGCGCATTGGAAAGCCCAAACGGCATAACTAACCACTCATAGAGCCCTTCCTTAGACTTAAAGGCGGTCTTCCGCTCGTCACCTTCCCTAATTCGGATCTGATGGTAGCCACTCCTAAGATCCAATTTCGAGAAAATCGTGGCACCGGCTAACATGTCCAATAAATCATCCAAGCGAGGGATAGGAAATCGATACTTAATAGAGATTTTATTAATGGCTCTACTATCCACACACATCCTCCAAGAGCAGTCCTTCTTGGGGGCAAGTAAGGCGGGTACGGCACACGGGCTCTTGCTGTGGAGGATAAAACCCTTTTGCAATAAATCCAAGATCTGGGTTTGCAACTCTAAGTGCGCGGAGGGGTTTAGCCGATAATGTGGGAGGTTGGGCAATGAGGTGCCCGGAATGAAATCAATGGCATGTTGGATTTCCCGCAACGGGGGTAACTCAGCCGGTAGCACATCCGGGTACACGTCCACAAACTCGTCTAAGAGTTTTCTCAACGTCGACGACAAGTTCTCAAAACGTGCCGCATCTTCCTTAACTTGTAGACACACTAAGGCATAGAGGTCACCATCTAAAAAGGTAGTACGCTTCAATTCTTTCCTTCCTATCAGGCTCAACGTCTTATTCTCGACCGGGACGACCGTATCCTTGGAAGGGGCCGAAGGATCCTTTGGCGGGGCGGGTTTTAAGAGTATGGTTCTGCCATTAAATTTAAACACGTAAGTATTGGCCCGACCAAAGTGGGTGACGTCATGATCATACAACCAAGGGCGACCCAACAAGACGTGACAAGCATCCATAGGGATGACGTCACACCAAATCTGCTCAGAATAAGCTTTGATGGTAAGGGGTACCAAGCATCGCTTCGTCACAGGGAGGGACGACTTGTCTACCCATGCCACCTTGTAAGGGTGAGGGTGCGGCTCGGCATCAAGAGACATTAGTCTCACTGTAGTTTCAGAAATTACGTTCATGCAACTACCGCTATCAATGATCAACCTACACCATTTTTCACCACTCTTAAAATTCAACGTGAAAAAGTTCGTCCTATTCCAATAGTCTAATGCTTGAGGGGTCGCAAGAATACACCTCATAACAATCAAATGGGAGTCATCCTCCATATCACTAGGCACTTCGTCTGACTCGCTCTCTTCGCCCGCCTCGTAAGTAATGTCGTCTGTCCCACCGGTGGAATCTAACATGGCTAATGGTCTGGGTGTACTTGGACAATCACTAGCGTAGTGCCCTTGGACCCCACAAGCGTAACAGGTGACATTCGTTATGTTGACCCGACCCACCGAGACTCTCTCACCAGAGGGGTTTCTATCATTCCTAGCCGTTACGACTATGGAGGTCGAATCGGGGGACTGATACTTTCCTTTAGCCTTATAGGTGGCGGTGGGAGGCGGTCCTAAAATGGACTTGCCCTTTTGGAACGAGCGAGACTTGCCCTTAAGTGTGTTGTGCTGCTCAATATCTAAGGCAGCGTTGAAAGTGGTGTGCAAGTCAGTGTGACCATAACGAAAAAGCTTTCCTTGAATATCGGGGTTTAGTCCCTTGCGAAACCTGGATAGGGTGACCTCGGGCATCTCTTTTACGTCACACCTAACCATCATGTCCTTCAGCAAACTCATATACTCAGAAACCGACCTAGTCCCTTGCTTAAGGGTAGCTAAATCATCGAACATCTGCGTTTGATGGTAAGTAGGGACGTACTGTTCTGTCAGCCTAGCCTTCATGGCATCCCAGCCTATGGGCAACGCTCCGTTCTCGACTCTCAAACGCCGCTCCTCATTCAGCCAAAATATTTTAGCGCTCCCTAACAATTTCATCCTCGCGACTCGCACTTTATCCGCGTCGTTCAGGGTATACCACTCGAAATAACATTCGATCTCCATAATCCAGTCCTGAAAGACTTGGGGATCTCCTAATCCATCGTAGGATGGTGGCTTGACTCGGACGGCCCAAGTAAGGTCGAATTCGTACGGTGCTCGAGGGGCGTTCTCATATCTCAGTGAGGGGACGACCCTCACCCTGGTCATCATACATATTAGACGACGATGGAGGATATTCCGTACCGAGCCTAGTGCGTATGCAAAAGGGAAGACAACAGACTCAGACAGACCAAAGAAGAAATTAATCCCGCTTACAGACTAAAGGAAAATAATTTTTTTTTGATTTTCTTACAGGAAATAAAAAGAGGATTATTAAAAAATTTATTTTGATTTTTTTGGCTGAAAAATAGGAAAACTAAGCCGCTACTGGCAGACCAAAAATAATTTTTTTTTTGAGATTTTTTTTGTGACAACTAACGCGCAAACACAAGTGCAGGTTAACGTGCTAAAAAAAGAGGGGAGGGTGCCAATTAAAAAATTGACAAGAACCTCGCTTTGATACCAAAGTTGATGTAGGCCTCTACCCCGGACACAATGTGGGTTACGGGAATAAAAACGGACGCCACTCTCATTCCACAAACACACTCGCACTAGCTCTAACCGCAGTGCACTCGCAACGTTTTATCACAGTTCACCAACGTACGGTAGCTACTCCGTGGGAAGGTCAAACGAACGGCGATAGGCCGACGTTCTCCCAAGCTAAGAGGACCAATATTGGGTCCGACCGAGCGAAAGATGTACCAAAGAGGTCTACCCAAAGTGCGATCGAAAAATGGTAGATCTCCCCCAACAAAAATGCGGGGCTCGCAAAACCCTTCGAAAAATAACGCGCTTAAGATTGATGCAAATCAAAAGGAAAACCACGAAGAATCTAACGATTCAAATCCAACGCAAAAATCTTCCGGGCACTAGAATATCAAGACGGAATCACACGTGAGTGGAGAGGATCGTTACCCCAGTCGGAATAGATGATTCCGACTACCTTTTGAAGGATCGCTCTTCCACAGTTCCACCGGAGTTGTGCCGGATGGAGAGATAGATCGTCCGCCTTGGCCGCTTCACACCAAAGTCCAGATTCCTCGCCGTAGAAGGAGACCCTTCCGGATAAAGCTTCACGTGAAGAGGGGCTGCCGGGTTCTCTTCAAAGGGGCTGCTCGGGTGGAGGAGGTAGGTGGCCGGCCGGCTATGGAGGGTGGTGGTCGGGTTGAAGAGTGTGAGAGGAGGTGGCGGCTTGGATGAGGGAGATGAAGGGGGGCTGGCCAAAACTTTTAGAGGGAGAGAGAGAGAGGAGGGTGGCAGCTTTGGAAGAGGGGGATGAAGGAGGGGCTGGCCAAAATTTTAGAGAGAGAGGGGGAGAGGAGGGTGGCGGCTAGGAGAGGTAGAGAGAGAGAGAGAGAGAGGAGGCTTAGCAAGAAAGGAAAGTTTAGGGTTTCTTCTCATTCAACTTAAGTTAAACAAACCATACATGCTTATATATAGGCTTAACACAAAATCTTGGCTATATGTAGCCCAAAATAAAAATAAAAATAACACACTAAATGGCTACTTGCAGCCCTTAATAACATATTCCAAATAAAATAACATACTAATAATAAGATAAATTCAACTAGTTATTTGTCTTGCGCCGAGGGCGGAAATTGTAGCGCCGCTCCATACGAACACCACGGCGATGCGAGTCCTTTGTTGGAGACGAAGGAGGGTCTTCCGTTAGCGTGTCGTCATCAACAACTTGGGGGCCGTCGTCAACTTGGGGGCCGTCGTCGCCACCAATGAAATTCTGAATGATAAATATTACATACATGACAAACCCAAGATAAATAATTAGGTGCATTTGGACCAAGGAATTGGAAGTCATTTCATTTGGGCTAAAGTTAGGTAATGGGTTGCACTAAGATAAAGTAACACATAATACTAGGACCCCTGGGGGATAAGATAGAAGGTTGGATTGAGAAGCGTATTCGGACGTTGGAACCTTGGTTGGTGTCAAGTAGTAATAAGTGATAGAGTGCAAAGCCCAAGGAAAGTAATTCGAGCGGAGATCGGCGGAAGACCGTTGTTCTCCCAATAATACCTTAAGTCATCCGGTTCACTCAAGAGAAACATTGAGAGCTGGGTATAATAATGGGTAAACACTAATAAAAGTAATTGTCCTTGAGAAAGGGAGCTTTGGGATTCAGCACATTGTTGTTCCTGGTTCCCCCGGGAGTCCTTCACCGGGTATGCCCTGGGCAGTCGAAGGACTAACCATAAGTTGTTATGCCTAATAAGCATTAGACTAGACTATTCTATTAGGTTAAGGGAACGATGTGACAATCTCACCTGTATACGGTTGGAGGATACAAGATACATTTTGTCCTGCGAGCTAGAGGCTCAGATGTTTGGATGCATGATGGGTTTTGTCCTGCAAGCTGGATGCTAGGATGTTTGGATACAGGATGGTTTTTATCCTGTGAGCTAGAGGCTGGGGTTCGAAATAAATTGCATGTGTATGGAACATATTAGTGGCCGGTCATGCGGTACTTGGCCAATCGTCACACGATGGAGGTACGGTGACTCAGGTGAGGTGTGAGGGTTTGAGGGGCCAGTAGGTTGTTTATACTATGGTCTGGATGACAATCCCTAAGAACACACGCCCAACATAAAAGTCTGGTGGTTTAGCCAGTAGTTTAGTACGTGGGAACTCTGGTGTGTTCTTAAGAGGCATATGGAAAGTCTAGGCTTAGTAGTGTGTATACCCGCCTAGGAGTTGATTCGCCCGCTCCATTGCTGCCATAGCCATAACAGTAGTACCTGAGAGTTAATCTTACTCCAAAATGTGGGAACTAAAGGTCTGTGTGCATAGAGTCGTGTGGGTGAGTTGCACTTATATGATTCATAACCCGCATACCATACCATACCATACCATACATACTTAGGACATACACACCATAGATCCTTATTAAATAAATTAGTATGAACACTTTTATATGATGAGTTACATTTGTGAAACCTTAACTTATAAGTTTGTATGGGCATTCATATAAGTTAAGGTACTTCTGTGATGATATCTTAGCAGTAGATAGTTTATTTTCTGCTACGTTTTCTACTTTGCTTACAGAACTACCTTTCAGTATAGTTCTTTCTTACTTTACTTGAACTAGATAGAACTGCTAGAGTTGAGATATACTTGTTATTACATATTCTTGATAGATTAGATTCACTGTCACTTGCTTTCCTTTTATACCCCTTGTTGTTCTCCGCTTCGTCCTCCCACTAGGTACCTAGGAGTCACGGGGGTGAGGCTAGGACAAAATGGATGTCTTTATGACTAACGGTCGGTTGTGACTGTATCATTTTAGGAGTTCGACGAGCTGGAGAACCAGCAGGATGAGGTGGCAGGACATGAGGAGCTGGGACCACCGACTACTACTACTACAGCCCGACGTCATGTGATGACGCGTGTACTTATGATAGATTAGCTTCTGCTTAGTTAGATTTTGTGTGAGATAGATTGATTACTATGTATTGGGCATAAGCCCTTTTCTCTTTCATTCTATACTCATTTTGGACTATTGGATCTCTCATTTTACTTATATTATGATGATGTTGTGATGTGGAATTGATATATAATTGCTTATATTGCTTCTCTTCTCGATTGGCCGATAGGTTGAATGATCGTAAAAGCGTACAGGATCGGCGTATTGCGGTGTCGACTAGCCCGTGTGCGCTAAGTTTCACCATAAGGCGGTGGTTCTGGGCATAAGATCGGGTTACCTCCATGGTCGGGGGGTCTTACATTAATAATATGAATTTTGGGGAAGTAGTCGAGCCTAGCACGAAGTGTTAGATAGGCGAGGCGAGAAATTAGACGTACCCATCTTCGGGTATTCACTATAAATCCTTGTGTCTGTGTTGTGACCTCTTATTTTGTGTGCATTATTTTGTTAAATCTTTAATTCCACTAAAAGCAGCAAGATTCACTAATTCAACCCTGATAGGTGATTTACGTCGACAACTATATACATTCATGCGTGTTTGGTGGGATTTCAAAAGTGGCCATGGCGTATAAATAGATGTCAGATAATTCTATTCTTACCCATGATCTGAAAGGACATCATCTAATCAATCAATCGTTAGAAAATGTCAAGAGTATAAAAGTATAATTTAGGGCCATCGAATAGTAGTAGAGTTTGCACGAATTCGCTAAACTATAAAAATTCAAGAAGCGATGCAATATGGAAATGTTGATGCAACCTCTCACTGAAGCTTTCTGAAAGAGGTGGAAGGAATCAATCTACTCTTCTCCAAGTTAAATCTTCTTCCAGCTGAAGAAGAAGATCAAAAATATCGTTGTACCTGATCTAAAGAAAAATTATTTTCTTCAGGTTCTTGTATAACCCCGTATTCGCGAAAAGGGGCCCCCAAGCAGGGCGTAAGACTTGCTTCACAGTTTTAAGCTTTTTGAGGGTTTTACACTCTTGGGGGGTAATTTAAGGTCAACTTTTATAATACACTAGTAGGGGGATGCAATATTTGCATCCCCGACCTGTTTTTAGGAGGTGGGTGCGGTGAGAGGCCACCTCAAGGGTCCCAGCTCGCCTAGCCACCAGCTCGCCCAGGCCCCAGCTCGCCTAGCCCTAGCTTGCCGAGCCACCAGCTCGGCCAGGCCGCAGCTCGCCTAGCCGCCAGCTCGCCCAAGCCCCAGCTCGCCTAGCCCCAGCTCGCCTAACCGCAGCTCGCCTAGCCGCTAGCTCGCCCATGCCGCATCTCGCCTAGCCGCTTCTCTCCTAGACGCAACTCGCCCAGGCCTCCAGCTCGCCCAGGCTGGCAGATCGTCTAGCCACTTCTCACATAGCCACAACTCGCAAGTCTCGGTCTCGCCCAGTCCTCATACTCGCCTAGGCCACCTACTAGCCCCGGTCTCCTACTCGCCCGGCTTGGACTTCTCGCCCGGCTTGAGGGTTTGCCCCTGATGCACTGCGATTAGCTGCTTAGAACTGCGGGATTTGGCTGTTGGCAGGCCAACCCGGGGGCATTTCGGTAATTTTTTGGTTATCAGAGATTGTTATTTGCAGGCCACTCCCAGAAAACTATAAATAGACCCTTGAGGGTGCCTTTGAGAGAATTATTTCTTAGCCACTTAAATCCATCTTCTTTCTTCCTCCAAGACACCTAGCTCAAACATTGGCTAGGGAGGGGGAGACCCCAAAGGTCTTCTAGGTGATAGGTCGGACCTCCATGCTAGAGCCGAGGGTTTTTTCCAAGTTTCCTGAGCCTTTGGTCCGTGACATTTGCCTGAGTGCAGTAAGTGTGAGGTCACCCCTTTTTAGGGACCCCGAACACCACAGAGACCGATTTCTTGGTTTCAACATCTTGGTGCGGTGAGCATGGAGGTGACCAGTATAAAAGATCTCAGGAGAGTGTCATGGTTGGAGATCAAGGAGGCAGTGATGACTCCCACAAGACCCCCAACCCAGGACCTTTTGTTGGGAGGGAAGAGTTCATTGTATCCATCCAAGGCATCATGGAAATGCTGTGAAGTATTACTCATCGAGGTAACTACTCAACTCCCACCCCTAAGGACTTATCTCTCAGGGGTCTTGGTGAGACTGCTACCAGGGTTCTAGGCGAGCTATCTCTTAGGGACCTAAGCGAGATGACCCCAGCAGTGGGAGAATGAAGTGCACCAGGAAGATGGCTCGGGAAGGAGAGGATGGGAGAAGGGTTCGAGTGAGACCTCACCGACCGGGAATTGTTACCAAGCCCAGCTAGTGCTAGCCTTCCAAGCAATCAGGTTGCATGAGTCGAGGTTGCGAGACCACAACTTAGGGGGTCACGCTTCAGCGAGCTGATCATCTCAGCTCCCATTCCTGAGGGGTTCAGAGATCCCGACATGGCTTACTATACCAAGAATGATGACCCCGTCCAGCACCTACAGTGGTTTGAGGATACCGTCTCGATCAGGCCAATGATAGATACCTTCAAGTGTCGCCTCTTTGCGATCACGTTGAAGGACAAGGCAAGGGACTGGCTCCACCAACTCCAACCGAGATCGATCTATGGGTTCATCTTCCTGGTAAGGCAGTGGGCCGAGGAGTCGCTGGCCCATTACATTGACATGTTCCAAGAGGAGATCCTGGATATATAGGAGATGTCAGGGTATGCCCTCCAGATGGCATTCATGGTGGGGTTGCATGAGGGGTTCTTCAAGATGAGCCTGACCCAAAAGGCCCCCCTTTCCTTCGAGGAGCTGATGGAAAGGGCGGCAGAGGAGATAGCAACTGAGGAGGCCAACCCGGAGTTTGTCAAGAAGTTGGCAAGGTTTACAAAAGTAGAGTCGAAGGAGCAAGGTGGCTCGAGGCATCAGGAGCGGAGAAGGAGAGAGGAGCAGAGAGCTCAGAGGTTTCAGGGACCTCAGGAAGGTCTGGAGACAGGTTGGAGGCAGCAGGGAGGACCCATTCAAGGTCTAGGAAGATGTCTCTCCCAAGATAGGGAGAACTTCCATGAAGGCCCGGGGAGGTTAAACTTCCAGTGTCAAGCCCCTAGGCAGCTCCTACCCCAACCTCAACAAGCCTTGTCAATAGGCAGAGGGGGACTCAACAAGAGAGACTGTCTAGCCCGCCGAACGAGGAGAGGAAGAGCATTGTCATACTGTGACTTCCACCAGTTGGACGGTCACGTCACGGCTACATGCCTCGAGTTCTTGGAAGTGACGTGGCAAGAGGCCCTGCCCAGCAGCAGCAGCCAGTGCAGGTTGAAGTGGTTCCACCCAGAATGGGGGAGGATGACATATGTGAGGACCGGGTCGATATTGGACCCCGAGGTGGTATAGCAGCGATCCACGGTGGTTTAGGGATCGATGCCACTCAAAAGGCAAGCCTCCATGTGATGTACCGATGGAGCATCGCTTCGACATCTCAGACCCCGCCCCATGAGGAGATGATCACCTTCTCAATGAAGGACATACCAGATCATGAAGATCCATTCTGCGATGCGCTGGTCATCCAGATAGCCAACGAGGGCTACACTATCTCCCGGATCTTGATTGACAACGTGAGTTCCATCAACGTTGTTTTCAAGAAGGCATTTTACGAGTTGAAAGTAGAATCGAGAAGGGTGTTGGACTCGGACGGACCCTTATTCGGATTTTCATGGGAGAGGAAGGAGGTAGAAGGTGGAGTAGGACTCCAAGTAAAATTGGGAGGGACTTCAAGGAACTGTTTGTTCGTCATTGTTGACGCTCCAACCAGCTACAATGCCATCTTCGGAAGGCCCCTCATCAGCGCCTTCCATTGGGTGCCGTCTTCTTTACACCAGTGTCTTAAGTTCAATTCAGGAGGGATCCAGGTCAGAATCAAGGGATACCGCAGGATGGAGATGAAGTGCTACGTCACGACCGTCAACACCATCTCTTTGTTGGCCAAGGTGGAGGAGATGGAGAAGGTCATGGAAAGTTTGAACAGGTTCGAAGTGTACAATGAGAAGGAAGCGGATGACAGCCAACATGCCCAGGCCCCCTGAAGAAGCCTCGCCTTGGTGAAGTCTTTTCCTTTTTCTTATCTTGTAACAAGCTCTACCCCTGACCGGCTGGGCCAGGGGATCATGTAACCAAAATATTTCCCCAGTTTGATGATGTTGGATTTGGTAAATTTCAGGTGACGTACCTAGTTCCCAACACCTAGGAGGATCTCCTCATTACAGGTTCCCACTAGCGGGATGGGTCGAATGTTCCTCGGGGAGAGTAAGTCCTTCTTGCTCCGAGACGGTCCCGCCGTCCAGACTCCTACTAGCTGACAGGGCCGGTAGACCTCTCGTGGAGGCCAAGTCCTTTTTGCTCCGAGACGGTCCCATTGTCCAGGCTCTCACTAGTTGGCACGGTCGGTTGACCTCTCGTGGAGGTCAAGTCCCTGTTGCTCCGAGACGGTCCCATTGTCTAGGCTCTCACTACCTGGTAGGGCCGGTTGACCTCTCGTGGAGGCCAAGTCCCTTTTGTTCCGAGACGGTCCCGCTGTCCAGACTCTCATTAGCTGGCAGTGCTGGTTGACCTCTCATAGAGGCCAAGTACTTTTTGCTCCGACACAGTCCCACTGTCCAGGCTCTCATGAGCTGGCAGGGCCGGTTGACCTATCGTGGAGGACAAGTCCCTTTTGCTGCGAGATAGTCCCGCTGTCCAGGCTCTCATTAGCTGGCAGGGCCAGTTGACCTCTCGTGGAGGCCAAGTCCCTTTTGTGCCAAGACGGTCCCGCTGTCCAGGCTCTCACTAGCTGGCAGGGCCAGTTGACCTCTCGTGGAGGCCAAGTCCCTTTTGCTCCGAGACGGTCCCGCTGTCCAGGCTCTCACTAGATGGCAGGGCCAGTTGACCTCTCGTGGAGGCCAAATCCCTTTTGCTCTGAGACGGTCCCGCTGTACTGACTCTCACTAGCTAGCAGGGTCGGTTGACCTCTCGTGGAGGCCAAGTACCTTTTACTCCGAGACGGTCCCCCTGTCCAGGATCTCACTAGCTGGCAGGGCTCCTTGACCTCTCATGCAGGCCAAGTCTCTTTTCCTCCGATACGGTCCCATTGTACAGGCTCTCACTAGCTGGCAGGGCCAGTTGACCTCTCGTGGATGCCAAGTCCCTTTTGCTCCGAGACGGTCCCGCTGTCCAGGCTCTCACTAGCTGGCAGGGTCGGTTGACCTCTCGTGGATGTCTAGTCCTTTCTACTCTGAGACGGTCCTGCTGTCCAGGCTCTCACTAGCTGGCAGGGCCAGTTGACCTCTCGTGGATGCCAAGTACTTTTTACTCCGAGGCGATGCCGCTGTGCAGGATCTCACTAGCTGGCAGGGCCGGTTAACCTCTCGTGGATGCCAAGTCCATTTCTGCTCCGAGGCCATCTCATCACCCCGGATCCCATTAGCCGTCATAATAAGTTGACCCCATGGGAGGCCAAGTGTTTTCTACCCCAAGAAGGCTACGCAGCGAATACGTTGGGTTGGATGTTTCTTTCCGAGCGTGGAACTCTCTTGAAAAGAGCGAAGATTGTGTACACCCCGTATTTGCAAAAAGGGGCCCCCAAGTAGGGCGTAAGACTTGCTTCATAGTTTTAAGCTTTTTGAGGGTTTTGCACTATTGGGGGACAATTTAGGGTCAACCTTCATAATATACTAGTAGGGGATGCAATATATGCCTCCTCCCGACCTGTTTTTCGGGGGCGGGTGCGGTGAGAGGCCGACTCAAGGGTCCCAGCTCGCCTAGCCGCCAGCTCGCCTATCCCAGCTTGCCTAGCCGCAGCTCGCCTAGCCGCCAGCTCACCCACGCTACAGCTTGCCTAGCCTCCAGCTTGCCCAGTCCGCAGGTCACCTAGCCGCCAGCTCGCCCAGGTCGCAGCTCGCCGAGGACCCAGCTCGCCTATCCCCAACTCGCCTAGCCGCCAGTTCGCCTTGGTCGTATCTCTCCTAGCCGCTTCTCGCCTAGCTGCAGCTCGCCCAGGCTGCCAGCTCACCCAGGATGCCAGCTCGCCTAGCCGCTTCTCGCCTAGCCGCAGCTCGCCAGCCTCGGTCTTGCCCATGCCGCCTACTCGCCCAGGCTGCCGACTCGCCCCTTCCGCCTACTTGCCCGGCTTGGACTTATCGCCCGGCTTGAGGCCCTACCCCTAGTGGACTGCGATTAGTTGCTTAGAACAGCTGGATTTGGTTGTTGGCAGGCCAACCCAGGGGCATTTCAGTAATTTTTGGGACAACAGAGATTGTTATTTGCAGGTCATTCCCAGAAAACTATAAAGAGACCCTTGAGGGTGCCTTGGAGAGCATTGTTTCTTAGACACTTAAATCCCTTCGCTTACTTCCTCCAAGACTCCTAGCTCAAGCATTGGCTAGGCAGGGGGAGAGCCCAAAGGTCTTCTGGGTGTGAGGTGGGACCTCCACGCTAGAGCCGAGGGTATGTTTCTAGTTTCCTAAGACTTTGGTCTGTGACATTCGCTTGAGTGCAGTAAGTGTGAGGTCACCCCTTTTTAGGGACCCCGAACTCCGCAGAGACCGATTTCTCGGTTTCAACAGTGCTGATTCTAGATTCAAGCTTTAATAACAAAGCATTAGAAGACTTAGATGTTCTATATCAAATTTTATTGAGTCATTTGCTATATTATTCTAGAAACATCTATTATTTGTAGGATCTCTTTGTAGATCTAAGTTTTATGGCTGAACTCATAGCCTAAGTGTAGGGCTTGTTGATAGGCCTGAGGCAGGAATTTGTGATATGTCTGAGGTAGGATCTTAGTGAAGAACTGAGGTAAGAGACCAGTTAGGTCTCTGAGCTATTGGAGATGGAGAACTCTGAGGTAGGGATGTTGTCAGCGTCAAATACGGTATGTGTATAAACCTTAGGAGAGATTCTTAGGAATCTATGTTGTAAGCACTTGGAGCTGAGTTTTTGAGGAGGGTGCCAAGTCTAGCACACTACTAGATAGGTAGTGATAGTTAGAGGACGTACCCATACACTAGGGAACTACTACAAATTTTGTGTGTGTTGATCCATGTTTGGTTTTCTATGCCTAATCTTGCTTAAATTTAATAGAGATAAAACCATTAAGTACACCTAATCACCCCCCCCCCCCTTAGGTAGATTTAGACTACCTTTAATCTTATATGCAATATTAGAGGCAGGTTGGTTAAAAAGGACTTAATGATCTGACCAAGTTCATACAAGGGTAGTCCTTTTAATCACCATGACTTCAAGTAAGATTCATAAGGAGAAGCTTTCCATGAAGCTCCTTATATGCAGGAAAGAGAACTTTGGTATATGGAAACAAAGAGTCAACCTGTTTATGGAAGCCTCAAATCCTAAAATTTATATTATTATTTAGGAGGGACCATTCATACCCATAATGGTCTCCTCCATTTATGCAAATCTCTAAGTTCTAAAACTATATGCTTAAATGACCTAGGATGAGATTATGCTAGCTACAATGGATATGAGAGCCAAAAATATAATAGTCAGTTTAATTGATGATTGCACCTTCCAGAACATGATCCATTGTCAAACTATAAAGGAGATGTGGAATTACTCATTGTGTATATAGATGGAACAGAGGAAGTTAGGGATGATAGGAATTCCCGTATACATCAGGAGTGTGAGACCTTTAGGCAAGGAAACAAGGACAACATAGTTGAGTGTTATGAAAAGTTTTTCAAGACTGTGAATGAGCTAGAGACTTATGGGAGATTCTTCACAGATTATGACCTGAATAACAAGTTCCTTATGTCTCTAACTAGAGACTAGGACAATAAAATTTGTGCAATCAGGGAGATGGGGAACCTGGCTAATATTCCTCCACACATTTTTTCGAAAGCAGCACTTCTCTGTAATGCAGTTAAATGCTAGGAAGGATGAGTGGGCTACTGCCAGGTCACACCAGATGGAGATGTCTGTTGCCCTCAAGGTTGTAGGCTTAAGGAAGAACAAGGAGAGAATTCCTTCTCCTCCTAGGAAAGTGTCTGAGTCAGAATCTTCTGAACCCAACACTTTTGATACTGAAATATTAAAAGGAAAGTTTGCTGCTTTATCAAAACAATTCAAAAAATTAATTACAAGGAGGAAGTAGTGGAAGAGCAGACCTTCCTCCCCCTCCAACTCTAAGAAGGAATTCAGCAAATTTGACAGATCCATGAAAGACTTAATGGGTGATAGGTATAGCCCTAAAATTAGTAAATATATTTCATCTTATATTATTTGTTACTACTGCAGTAGACCTGGACATATCTTTGCAGACTACCCAGTCAAGATAAAAAATAAAGGGGATATAAGAGAAAAGAAGCATTACATGGTAAATAAGTATGAATAGACTTTCCTTGCAAAAAATGAAGAAGAGTTGGAGCCAAAGTGATCCAGACTCATATGAGTTAGTGGAAAAAGAACCATACATTAGGCTCTTTGCATAAGATGAAGAAGAGATGATGCCTACTGCTAGAATAGGCATCTGAGCTCCCTTATCACACTTATATAGTGATAGATATGAAGATGAGAATTATGGTTTGATGGCCATGACTGATGAATATGATCAGGATGACTCCGATCATAATTTGGTAATAATCTTATACATTTCATATTCTGATTCAAATTATGAGACATGTGCAAAATTTTAATCACCCTAATCATCCAATGAGGAGGATAATTCAGATTCTAATAATGATCTTGATCACTTGGTTGATAAGTATGGTTCTCTTTTGGAAACACTAAAGAAGAGCAAGAAGCTGGAAGATGTGTAGATTACTTCTCTTTAGTTGGCAAAGTCTGAAAGCCTTGAGTTTGTTACACAGCTAATTCAAATGAGCAGGGAGACTAGCCAGCTAAAAGGGGTGAAAATCATCCCAGCTAAAAGGGGTGAAAATCATCCAATCCAACACTATCAAGTAGAAGAACAAGGTCATTAAGGACCTTGAAGAGAAGCACCTCGAAAAGATTATGCTAGTGGCCAAATTCTCAAAACCACAAACTGTGCTACCAATTATTGATAACTTATATGCTATACTCATGGTGGAGTAGGTTACAATAGGAGGAGAGCTACAACAAAGGCTAAGGGAAAGACAATATGTAACACCCCCATCCGTCATGAGAATATAAAAGAAGATCTGGTTGGGGCCTTATGATATATTCCATAGACAGTCAGTGGAGTTACTCATTGAAATCAAAACATTCATGAATCCTAACTCAGATTCCATTCTAGCAGAAGTATTTAAAAGGTCATAGAACCCAATCATGGGAATGTCCATTAACAAAACCATATGAATGATTTTCAAAATACACAAATGTTTTGGCAATAAGGCCTTACAACTGTTTTCTTCACAAATGTATATTATAAACATTGACTCACAAGCCGACCACACAAGAAAATAGTAAAAGATTTGTCTTTGGGTGTTCGGTACATTGGAAAATGTATACCAGATTTGGAGAAGCCTCATGTAACTCAATGATATTCATCAATGTGTATTGGATGGTGTTTTGAGTTTTAATGTGCAGGTTAAGGAAATGCAGAAAAAGTTTCTAAGTACAAGTGTCGACACCTGAGAAGAACTGTGTCGACACTTGGGAAAAGTTATGTCGACACTAGGAGCCATATTGTGTCGACACACAGGACTTGTGTCGTAACACAAAAAATCTATCGACAACAACTATGTCGACACACAGGACTTGTGTCGACACATTCCAGAATTCTGTGGACAACAATTGTGTCGACACACAGGACTTGTGTCGACACACTCCAGAATTCTGTCGACATCAACTTTGTCGAGACTAGAAGATGTTGTGTCGACACACAGGACTTGTGTCAACACATTCCACAGAAGCTGTGTCAAGAAGAAAAAGAAGAGCTGTGTCGACACTATGTGAGCTGTGTTGAGATCACCAAGGATTGTGTCGACACATGATCTATTTGTGTCGACACATTTGAAGTATTGTCTGGACACTTTGCTGCTGAGTTAAAGTTCAATGAAGTATCAGATGACATGACTGGATACTTGACAACTGTCACAACCAGCAAAGCAGTTACATCTGTCAGAGCTGTCAGAATACCGTTAGGAACCAGATCAGCCGGTAACCTCGGATGGGGTCTATATAAAGACCTATTCTATCAACAAATGGCAATGAACAAGAAGAGACAACCAACAATTAAGAAGAAGAGAAGTCTTCATCCAGAAATCAACAAGTCTCTAAGGGCAGATCCTGAACAAGTCTATAAGAAGAATTCAGTGCCACATCTGAATAGAAGAAGGAAGCTGATTGAAGATTATCTCCAAGAAGATCAACCTTACTTTGTTTATTATTCAAGAAGCTTTGAAGAAGCTAAGATAGGTTGGATCCAAAGCAATCAGATCTATCAAGAACTGATCAAGAAACCTTCTACACATTCCCTCTCTACCTGGGTGAAGGAATTATTCTTTTTACAATCAATTTTCTCTGTAGGATCTTTTATAAATCTGAGTATAGGAGAGTTATCTCTCTGAGTTGTAAGCCTAAATCTATAAAGGCTGAGGTAGGGCTGAGTGCCTGAGGTAGGGGATTAATTTCTCTGAGTTGTAGGCCTGTTGAAGAGGCTGAGGTAGGGCTTGATTGCCTGAGTTGTAGGAGTATGGACTCACTCTGAGGTAGGATTATCTGAGAGGATCTGAGCTGTAGGACTTGCTGAAGTCTGAGTTATAGGAACCATTCTGGGTTCTGAGTTGTAAGATCTGAGGATCTGAGAAGGAAGAAGGAAGATAGGCTGAATCTAGTATACTGCTAGATAGAAGAAGGGGGAAAGTGGATGTACCATCACTTGGGGAACCACTATAATTCTGTGTGTATGATGTGTTGCCTGTGTTAGCTATAATCTGTGCTGTGATAGATATTGCTAAGGCTGTCTAACAAGTAATTTACATTATCTGCCTGAATAAAAAAAAATTGAACCTATTCACCCCCCCCCCTCCTCTAGGTGTTTAGGTCATCTTGAATCCAATTTTTTCAAGTGGTATCAAAGTGAGGTTACTCAAGATTAGACTTAATAGTCTGAGTTGATCTATAAGGCAGTTATCAGTTAGACAAAATGGGTTCAAGTGAGAATCAGAAGGAATTTGGATCTATGAAACTTCCTATCTGTAGGAAAGAAAATTTTGGCATATGGAAAGAAATGGTCAGATTGTTCATGGAAGCATCTGATCCAAGAATTTACATCACAGTGCTAGAAGGGCCATTTATTCCTATGAACATATCAGTTCTTGATGCTAACCTCAAGACTCCAAAAAGTTATTCAGAAATGACTAAGGAAGAGATCATTCTAGAAACCCTAGATGAGAGGGCACAGAACATAATTGTGAGTGCCATAGATGACTCTACATTCCAGAATCTGGTCCATTGCAAAACCTCCAAGGAGATATGGGACACCTTGATTGTCTACATGGAGGGAACATAAGAAGTTAGAGAGGATAGGAAGTCTATGTTAAATCAAGAGTATGAAATCTTTAGACAAGCTAAGATAGATAGCATAGTTGAATGCTATAAGAAATTCTTTAGAATTGTTAATGAGCTAATGACATATGGAAGAGTCTTCAACACTTATGAATTAAATGACAAGTTTCTCAGATCTTTAACCAAGGATTTGGATACTAAAATATGTGTCATCAGAGAGGTGGGCATGCTTGCAGATTGAAAGATATTGTACCTAAACACCTAGAGGGGGGGGGTGAATAGGTGACTTGAATCTTTTTAACTTTTTATGGCAGCAATCAGTTTCTAACACAGATTTCTAGCTACTTTATCACAGCAATCACACAGCAATCACAGTATATCACAGCACACAGTAGACTCACAGTTTTATAGTGGTTCCCCAAGGTTTGGGTACATCCACTTTCCCCCTTCGCCTATCTAGCAGTGTACTAGATTCGGCCCAACTTCTCCACTATCTCAGAACCCAAAACAGGTTCCTACACCTCAGGACCAAGGCCCTACAACTCAGCTTCTTCACAAAGCCTACACTCAGCCACCAAGGCCTACACTCAGCCACCAAGGCCTACACTCAGCCACCAAGGCCTACACTCAGCCACCAAGGCCTACACTCAGAGATTTATATCTCCTACACTCAGCCTTTATAATTACAGGCTTACAAGACTCAGATCCAAAGGATCCTACAAGAAAATATGAATACAATAATATTAACTCAGCAACTCAGAGACAAGAGAGGAGAGTTGTGAGTTTCTTGATGAGTTCTTGAAAGAACTCAGCTGAAATCAATCTGACTTGGCTTTCTTCAAAGCTTCTTGAATGTAGAACTCAATAAGATTGACTCCTTCTACAGTTGATCCTTGATCTCTGCTACTTAAGATTTAGAATAAATCTGAATCCTTCTTCTCAGTCTGGTTCCAACAACTGATTTCTTGGATGGAGCTCTCTCTCTCCAACTTCTTAGATCTGCACTTGATTCTTCAAGGAATAGCTAGATCTTCTTTGTTAAATACTTGATCAATAATCTGAACAACAACTTTTCTGTAGACAGTATAAGCCTATTTATAGGCCTTCTTCATGGTAACCGGCTGGTCCGGTCCATAACTGAATTCTGACAACTCTGACAGGTGCAGTAGACCGGCTGGAATGGCAGCTGTCAAGTCATCCAGTCAGTTCTTGAAAATTCTGTAACTGTCTAGAAGTGTCGAGACTATCTGTCTTTAAGTGTCGACACTTATAGACCAAGTGTCGACACAAGTTGTCTAAGTGTCGACACTAGTCTACAAGGTGTCGACACAACTCCTTGTGTTGTAGATTTTATATCTCGAAACTGCTTCTTCTTCATGTGTCGACACTGATAATGTGTGTCGACACAAGTCCTTATACTTCGGCATTTTGCTGAATTCTTCTAAGTGTCGACACAACTCCTTTGTGTCGACACATCTTCATGTGTTGAATCTGTTAAGTGTCGACACTGCTTCTTGGTGTCGACACATCTTCATTGTTGATACTTGTTGAGTGTTGACACAGCTCCTTGTGTCGACACATTCTTCTTCTGTCAAGACTCTGGCTGATTGTCGACACCACTCCTTAGTGTCGACACTTGTACTTAGAATATTTTGTTGAACTTTGCTGATCTTTGTTAAGTGTCGACACAGCTCCTTGTGTCGACACTTTCTTCAAGTGTTGAGTCTTCAGCTAAGTGTCGACACATTCTTTCTTGTGTCGACACTTTCTTCAAGTGTTGGCTCTTCTGCTGTATGTCGATACATTGTTCTGGGTGTCGACACTTATACTTAGTTTCTGCTGACTTTTGCTGAGTGTCGACACAGCCTCCAAGTGTCGACACTTTTTGATGTAGACTCAGTTTCACTGGGTGTCGACACAACTGCTATGTGTTGACACAGCTTCACTGCACTCTTCTTCATTGAGTGTCGACACAGCTCCTTGTGTCGACACTTTCTGTCTGGTGTCCACTCAGCATCCCTGGTGTCGACACAAATACTCCAAGTGTCAACACTGCTTGCCTGAGTGTCGACACAAGTCTTCTTAAGTGTCGACACTTTCCCTCTGGGTGTCGACACATGGACTTAGAAACTTTTTCTTCTTTCCTGCAAATACTTAACCTGCACAAGTAAACTCAAAGCACATCAAATACATTTTGATGTATATCATTGAGTTGGGTGAGGCTTCTTCAAATCAGGTACATTTAAACCAATGTACCAAACAATCTCCCCCTATTTGGAAAAGTCATAACCCTTAGTCAATGATATACACCATTCATAATAAAAATACAAAATGATGTAAAGCAGGATTATATATAGCAGGGCAAACATAAACATGTATCAATCACACATGTAAACATAGAGATCATCACAGAACAATTATGAAACAAATTCATTACACAACAAATTTATCACACAGACATTGTTCTAATACTTTGTCATATTCATATTTCAAAAGTTTACAGAATGTTTATTATCAAAAGATTACATAGTAAACTTAAGAAAATTTCTATGCTACTTTTGTTCTGCATCTTTGATTACTATTCCTTTTCCAGCTTGTACTTTGGCTTGAACAGGAGCTTCAGCAACTTCAGCATCAGCAGGCTTCTTGCCTTTCAGATCTTTCTTCTTTAGCTCTTCTGCTTTAATCTTTTGCCTCTCAAAATAATGATAAGGCTTGGGAAAGTACTTGCTTGGCTCCTGAGCAGTAGGAGGTAGCTTTCCCATCTTGGCCATTCTTCTGTATTGGACTATAGCCTCCTGCCTTGTCTCATGCTTTCTCCATTCAGCCTCAGAAAACCACTTGTTCCTGTCTTGAATGATATCTTTTGCAGCTTTCCATGCAGTCAAAATAATGTTCCTGGAGGTGGGGCTCCACTGCTCAAAGTCTAGTCTCTGTTCAGCTTGCTCCCTAAACCTCTTTTTAGACAATCTGGTCTCTTCTTCTTTCTGCATAGCTTCTTGCATAGCTTCAGAGACTGGCTGAACAACGTTTTCTATAATAACATTGTCCTTGCCCCTAGGTGGGCTATACATGGACTGTATATCAGCATGTATCATGTCAAAATCTGGTGGAGGGTAGATGACTTGAGCTACTTCAGGTTGCTCACCTCCAAGATAAGCAGGATGTATGCCAGATTTAGCAACATTATCATCATCACAAAGAGGAGGATAACCAAGAGTTGCTCTGATAGAATTTGATATCCACTTGGCATGATCAGAGCTGGCTTTGACTAAAACTCTCTCCCCCTTTATGACTTCTCTTTCTATATGATCTCTGACATCATCTTTCTGAAATCTCACTTGATTATCCAAATAATTAACTCCATCTTTAAAGAAAGGTTTTAACCTTTGGAGTTTGTCAGTTATCAACTTTTGAGAATCTTGAATGGCAGTCTTAACAGCAGTGATTTCTTCTAGGAATACTTTGTCAAATTCTGCTTTAGCAGCAGCAGTAGAAGTAGGCAAGCCAGCAGCTATGTTCTTCATCTCTGTTACAATTGCATTATGGGAAGCAGTTAAGTTATCATTCATTCTGATTTGGTTCTCAAGAACATATCCTTGCTTCTGTGCAATGTCATCTACTTGAGCTTTGATTTTTTCTTGATGAGTAGCCAAGTACACCACTGCATTCCCTCCCTTGTGGAAGCAGTCTGTCATCTCCTTCTTATTAAGATTCATCTCAAATCTTATTGACTTGATATCCTGGGCCAGATCAAACTGTAGTGATTTGTGCCCCTCATCCACATAAATTTCAATAGCTTTCCTGTATTCATCCAGTTTAATCTGCATAGCAACCATCAGAGCACTATAATCACCAGTTGGAGCTGGCTGTGATATAGGCTGTGGAGTAACAGTTTGGAGAGCCTTCTTATAACTTTGGCTCCTTCTTCTAAATACTTGAAATTTTCTTTTCTTAGCCCTTGTAGCTTCTTTATCTTCAGAAGCTGAGGAGCTAGCAATTTCTACCCTCTCCTTAGGGCTAGAGGGAATCTCCTTCTGCACATCTGGTGCCTTCTCAGTCTCTTGCCTTGCAGGTTCTTCATGTATTTGCACTTGCTCCCCCTCAACTGGAGCATTCTCCCCCTCAGAAGCAGCAGTTTCCTTGTCAAAATCTTCTTGATCCAGATTTAGAAATAAATCTTCCATGGTATACTCTTATGGAGAATGAGCTGGAGAAACTCTGGGCTCATCTACCACTAGATCAGATACTAACTGAGCTGCAACAGATGTGTCCTCCATGACAACATCTGGGACTTGACTAGCAGTCTGTGGTTGCTGATAAACATCAGACAAATCAGTATCTTCTATAGGAAAAACCAAAGCATTAAGCTCAGTAATTACCTCTAGAATTGTGGTTGTAGCTTGCTCACTTTCAAGAGGAGTGGGTTCTTCCACAACTAGTGGCTCCCCCTAGATTTGTTCCTGGTGTAAGGGGCTAGCTTGAGGTAGCTCCCCCTGGATTTCAGCAACATCTTGAGGAGCTGGAGACTTTACAGCAGTTCCTTCCTCATTCTCATCAGGTGAGAAAACAACTTGCTCTTCACTATCAGAGCTGCTAGTTGGATCCTGAGCCACTGGAGCAGTTTTCCTCTTCTTCTTTTGAGGTGATACTTTCTCAGGAATGATCTTCTCAGGGGTTGACATCTCCTTAGACAACACCCTGTCCCATCTAGAGAATATCCTCATATCCATTTTCCTCATATGATTTATTTTGGTTCTAGTAGCTTGACTCATTACCTCTGGAATACTTCCAGCAAGGTATAGACTTAAGATCCTGCCCAAGTTGGGCTTCTTCAGGCTTTCCTTGATCTTCTCAAAGATCACTACAGACCAGTCAGTTTTCAGATTGAAGATTATCCTGGTCATAATGCTGAACATATGGGCAGATACCCTATCATGCCCTCCAGGTTTGCTTAAAATCACTTTGCCAATAATTTCTGACATGAATTTACCCTGGCAATTCATCCCTTTCCTATTGAAGACAGATCCAATTTTCATTGTAGAATCTAGTCCACACCAAGTTAGAGCTTCTCTGGTCTTTGAAGCAGTAACTTCATCTTCTTCTTTAGTTCTTGGCAACTGAAGTACCTTTCTCAGACTTTTTAGTGAAACCTTAACATTTGCACCATGAACTCTGGATTTGATCTTGTATCCAGATTCGTCCACTTCAGCTCCATTGAGGAATTCCAGTACCTCTTTCTTCCAGATTTTAGTAGGTTCAAAAACAAGGAATTCTAACCCCGAGTCTGCAACTAGGGTTATCACAGTCTTGATTTCTTGGTCGGCATCACCAAATGCATCGCGCACCAGTTCATACCCTTCGTTGACATTCTCCTCAAGCTTTGGCGCAATTAGGGTTTGATGAATTTGAACTGAGAGAAGAGAGGTGTCGACACACAAGTTTTGGTCTCGAAACTTTTGAAAGCGTGTCGACAAACTAAGGCAAAATCCTATTTATACCTTTCTAGGTTTGAAGATGAAAAGGCGGGCAGCTAACTTAAATTGTGTCGACACTGTCAATAAGTGTCGACACTGACTTATAATGTCTCGACACATATGTGTCGACACAAGTTTAGTCAACAGATTATATGTGTCAACACTTGTTTATGTGTCGACACCACTTATCTCGACACATAGTCGAGACGTTACTTAGATAATTCTGAGTAAACACTATGTATCGACACCACCTTGGTTGTGTCGACACCAACTTGTCATGTGTCGACACTAATATTCTGAAGTGTCGACACTAACTTCCTAGATGTGTCGACACCTTTTCCCTGAAGTGTCGACACCACTTTTCTGTGTCGACACAGAGTTCTCTGTGTGTCGACACCTTTTTACTTAGCCATTTTTATGAACTTATTCTAAGTTTATCATTCCTAGTTCAATTTTAAACCTATTGAACTTAGTTTCTTCTAGGGGCTTAGTATACATATCAGCTAATTGATCATCAGTTTTAACATATTCTAGTAAAATATCTTCTTTCTCTACATGTTCTCTAAGAAAATGATATTTTATTTCAATATGTTTAGTTCTACTATGGGAAACAGGATTATGTGCAATTGATATAGCACTAGTAGAATCACAGAAGAGTGGAGTTCTACTTACCTGAAATCCATAGTCCTCAAGATGATGTTGTATCCACAGAAGTTGAGCACAACAACTTCCAACCGCCACATATTCTGATTCTGCGGTGGAGATAGCCACACTTGTTTGCTTTTTGCTACTCCATGAGATTAGTCTTCCACCTAGGAATTCACAGGTTCTAGTTGTGCTTTTTCTATCTTCTTTGCATCCTGCAAAGTCTGCATCTGAATAACCTGTTAGTTCAAAATCCCCATTCTTAGGGTACCAGAGGCCTAGATAAGGAGTGCCCTTTAGATATCTCAATATTCTTTTGACTGCTGTCAAATGAGACTCTTTAGGGCAGGCTTGATACCTTGCACAGACACATGTAGCATACATGATATCTGGTCTACTTGCAGTCAAGTATAATAGGGAGCCAACTATCCCTCTATACAAGGTTTCATCTACAGGCTTCCCTGCATCATCCTTGCTAAGAGACATACTTGACCCCATAGGAGTCTTCATGGTACTGGATGAATCCATACCATACTTCCTTATGAGTTCTAGGGTGAACTTGGACTGGCATATGGATAAACCACTCTCAGTCTGTCTTACTTGGAGACCCAAGAAGAACTTTAGCTCTCCCATACTACTCATCTCAAATTGACCTTGCATTAGTTTTGCAAACTTTTTGCAAAGGCTACTTTCAGTAGACCCAAATATTATGTCATCTACATATATTTGGACTAGTATAACTTTGCCTCTAGATTCCCTAAGGAATAGAGTCTTGTCTATTTTCCCCCTTGTGAACTTATTCTCAATGAGGAAACTAGACAGGGTTTCATACCAAGCCCTAGGGGCTTGCTTTAACCCATATAATGCTTTCCTAAGTCTATAGACATGATTAGGTAGAGTTGAATCAACAAAACCTGATGGTTGTTCCACATAGACTTCCTCTTTAAGATTACCATTCAGAAATGCTGACTTGACATCCATTTGGTAAACTTTGAATTCTTGAAAGGTTGCATAGGCCAGGAACATCCTTATGGCTTCTAGTCTGGCTACTGGAGCAAAGGTTTGATCAAAATCAATACCTTCTTCTTGCCTATATCCTTTAGCAACCAATCTTGCTTTGTTCTTAATGATGATTCCATGCTCATCCATCTTGTTCCTATAGATCCACTTGGTCCCAATTATGTTGTGGTCTTTAGGTTTAGGAACAAGCTCCCAGACCTTGCACTTCTTGAACTGATTGAGTTCTTCTTGCATTGCCTCAATCCAATGAGGGTCTAGGATGGCTTATTCAAACTTCTTTGGTTCAACTTGGGATAGAAAGTTGGAGTAGATTGCTGCATTCAGGTTTTTGCTCCTTGTCTGTACCCCTTGTCTTGGATCACCAATGATTTGCTCAGCTGGATGATCTCTAAGATGCCTATTGGCTGGAGGCATCCTGGCTTCAGGTTAAACTTCATCAACATCTTCATCATGCTGTACTCCTTGAATTTCATCTGCATTTGGTACATGTAGTTCTCCCCCTGGACAACAGCCACAGTCTTCTACTTGATGTCTTGCAGTAGGTTCTTCTTCTATAGTGAGCTTGTCCATCTTCTTTGTTAAACCTGTGGGGCTGCATACACTACTAGACAACTCATTGTTAATAAGCCTAGTTTCATCAAATACTACATGTACAGTCTCTTCTACAACTTGAGTAGACAGGTTGTAGACTCTATAAGCCTTACTATTGTTGTTGTACCCAACAAAAATTCCCTCTTGGGACTTGGCAGCAAATTTAGTCAAGTAAGACTTTCCATTGTTAAGTATAAAGTACTTACAACCAAAGATCCTGAAGTAGGATAGATTTGGTTTCCTGCCTTTCACAACCTCATAGGGGGTCTTGTTGAGGCTTTTAGTAATGGTAGCCCTATTAATAACATGGCATGCAGTATTCACTGCCTCAGCCCAGAAGTATTCTGGTAGAGATGTATCACTTAATAGGGTCCTACCAGTCTCAATCAAGGTTCTATTCTTCCTCTCAGCAATGCCATTTTGCTGAGGTGTTCTTGGTGAAGAAAACTCTTGAAATATCCCAAATTCTTCACATAGTTTTGTCATGCTATCAGACTGAAACTCAGTACCATGGTCACTTCTTATTTTGACCACTGTACTATTTAGTTCATTCTGAATCTGTTTGACAAAGCTATAGAAGACATTGGGTGTTTCAGATTTCTGTCTAAGGAAGAACACCCAGGAAAACCTTGAGTAGTCATCTACAACTACAAAGGTATAGACCTTCCTACCTAAGCTGTGAACTGGCATTGGACCAAAGAGATCCATATGCAAGAGGTATAAGCACCTCACAGCATCTTTGTTTTCAATGCTTCTAAAGGTGGATCTAGTCTGCTTGCCCTTTTGACAAGCTGAGCAAATACCATCTTTAATACACTTAACTTGAGGACCATTCCTCACTAACTCTTTGCTAAAGAGTTTGTCAATTGTCTTGTAGTTTAGATTGGCTAGCCTCTTGTGCCATTTGACACAATGAGAGACTTTCTCATCAACTACAAGACACACTTGAGAACCATTGGTCTCACACATAATGTCTAGGCAGTAGACATTCCTCTTTCAATAACCTTTCAAAATGATCTCTTGATCATTTGACCTCCTGATATGACAACCATCTTTGACAAATGAGATGTCATATCCTACATCACATAATTGACTTATACTATTTAGGTTGTGTTTCAAACCTTTAACATAAGCCACTTGAGTAATGGTAACTAAGTTACTAGAAATATTACCAAACCCTTTGATGATTCCTTTTTCAGAACCACCAAAGGTGACTTTAGGACCATCTTTGATTGGAGTGTAGTCCTTTAGCAATTCCCTTATTCCAGTCATATGTCTGGAACATCCACTGTCCAAGTACCATATTAGGGCATGGCCACTTGGACTCACCTGCAAAACAGATTAGTGAACCTTAGAACCCAAAGAATTCTTGGGTCCTTGGTACTGGTTAGTTTGCAACCTAACAAAGCTACCTGCAGGTTTTCCAACAGGCAGTTTGCTACTCACTTTGTCACTAGCATTGTGCCAACAGTCCATTGCATAGTGGCCTACCTTGCCACAGCACCAACACTCAAACTTATTGTACCTTTGCTTAGGTACTGTCTTTGCTATTTTATCTACAGCAGACTTGTTGAGAGTTGGGGCTTTACTCTTGGACTTAGACTTGGACTGAACAGTCCTTGCAGGTCTAGTAAATCCCAGTCCAGCTTTACCTTTGTGATGAAAAAATTCATCAATTATGGGTAAAACAGACTTTGGTTTAGAAAACCTAGCAACTAAGTCTTTCTCCTTCTGAAGATTAATCTCCAGACTCTTGATTTGATCATTCTTAAATGATATAGTCCCCATCTGAATCACAGTTATGTGCTTCAGTCTGGCTATCTCATTAAGCTTTTGATCAAATGACTTCTCAAAATCAGTTGCAGCAGCTTTGAGATTAGCAATTTCCTTTGCCTGACTTTTGGCTAGGGACTTGCTCTTCTTATAAGCTTGCAACAGAACTTTATATTCATCTATCAACTGATGAATATCCTCTTCAGACTCAGATGCACTCTCATCACTTGATGATGATGAATCTGATTCTGTACTGGCACAAGAAACTGAACTTAAAGTTGAACTTTGTACCTTACTAGGTCCTGGCTGCTCCAGGATTTTGTCACTTTCTGTCAATGCCATTAGCCCTTGGCACTGACTGTCTTCTTGTTCATATATAGGATTCATAATCTGCATGAACTCTTCTTCTTCCTCCTCAGCAAACAGTCCTATATATGCCTCAGCATCTGACTCAGTTTCTGATGAAGAAATATCTGACAGGCTCTTGTCCTTTTTGGCAACAAAATACTTTTCTTTCTTGCCCTTGTATTGAGTCCTTTTCTTGTCACTAGACTCCTTCCTCTTCTCTGGACAATCTGCAACAACATGCCCTTATCTATTACAGCAATAGCATACTATTTTTGATAGTGTTGCTTTGCTAGACTTGGACTTTTTCCTGTCTTTCTTTGAAGACTTTTTATTCTGATTATAGTCTTCCTTTCCCTGTGAAGTAGATGGCCTTGTCCTCCACTGTTTCTTCTTTAAGAATTTTTGAAAATGTCTTGTGAAGGTAGCAAAGTCCTCATCACTTTCACTGCTTGCAGATTTTCTGCTAACTGACTCATCTGACTCAGATTCAGCTACTTTTGGTGGTGGAGAAGCTGACTTACTTCTATACTTCCTGGGGACTTCAGTTTTGAAGGCCACTGTCCTTTCTTTGTGTTCACTTCTTGTTGATTTCTCCTCTTCTTTCCTCACCATTAACTGCATTTCATAGGACAGCAATTTGCCAAACAGTGTTGGTGGAGGAATTTCTCCCAGCTCTGCCATTTCCCTAATGGCACAGATCTTGGTGTCCCAATCTTTTGTTAGGGACCTTAGAAACTTGTCATTGAGTTCATAATTACTGAACTCTCTGCCATAGGACATGAGCTCATTCACAATCCTATAGAACTTTTTATAGCATTCAGTTATGCTATCAGCTTTTCCTTGTCTAAAACTTTTATATTCTTGATTGAGCATGGATTTTCTGTCTTGCCTCACTTCTTCAGAACCCTCCATGTACACAATAAGAGTATCCCACATTTCTTTAGCTGTCTTACAGTGTATCAGATTCTGAAAAGTTGCATCATCTATGGCACTCACTATGATGTTCTGAGCCCTCTTATCCATAGTGGCTAGAACTATTTCATCCTTTGTCATTTCAGTGAAATCCTTTGGTGTTCTCTGATTTGCATCTAAGACTGACACCTTCATGGGCACATAAGGCCCCTCTTTTACTGTGATATAAATCCTAGGGTCTGAGGCTTCCATAAAGAGTCTCACCCTTTCCTTCCAATCCCAAAGATCTCTTTCCTACATATGGGTAACTTCATGGATCCCAATTCCTTGTGATTCTCAGTGGAACCCATGGTTCTTGATTTTCTTGATTCTGTAAGTGACTTAGACTGAATCTGCCAATATGATCTACTCAGACAGTTATGTCCCCTTTTTGAGCAACCTGGCTCTGATACCACTTGAAAGATATTGTACCTAAACACCTAGAGGGGGGGGGGGTGAATAGGTGACTTGAATTTTTTTAACTTTTTATGGCAGCAATCAGTTTCTAACACAGATTTCTAGCTACTTTATCACAGCAATCACACAGCAATCACAGTATATCACAGCACACAGTAGACTCACAGTTTTATAGTGGTTCCCCAAGGTTTGGGTACATCCACTTTCCCCCTTCGCCTATCTAGCAGTGTAATAGATTCGGCCCAACTTCTCCACTATCTCAGAACCCAAAACAGGTTCCTACACCTCAGGCCCAAGGCCCTACAACTCAGCTTCTTCACAAAGCCTACACTCAGCCACCAAGGCCTACACTCAGCCACCAAGGCCTACACTCAGCCACCAAGGCCTACACTCAGCCACCAAGGCCTACACTCAGAGATTTATATCTCCTACACTCAGCCTTTATAATTACAGGCTTACAAGACTCAGATCTAAAGGATCCTACAAGAAAATATGAATACAATAATATTAACTCAGCAACTCAGAGACAAGAGAGGAGAGTTGTGAGTTTCTTGATGAGTTCTTGGAAGAACTCAGCTGAAATCAATCTGACTTGGCTTTCTTCAAAGCTTCTTGAATGTAGAACTCAATAAGATTGACTCCTTCTGCAGTTGATCCTTGATCTCTGCTACTTAAGATTCAGAATAAATCTGAATCCTTCTTCTCAGTCTGGTTCCAACAACTGATTTCTTGGATGGAGCTCTCTCTCTCCAACTTCTTAGATCTGCACTTGATTCTTCAAGGAATAGCTAGATCTTCTTTGTTAAATACTTGATCAATAATCTGAACAACAATTTTTCTGTAGACAGTATAAGCCTATTTATAGGCCTTCTTCATGGTAACTGGCTGGTCCGGTCCATAACTGAATTCTGACAACTCTGACAGGTGCAGTAGACCGGCTGGAATGGCAGCTGTCAAGTCATCCAGTCAGTTCTTGAAAATTCTGTAACTGTCTAGAAGTGTCGAGACTATCTGTCTTTAAGTGTCGACACTTATAGACCAAGTGTCGACACAAGTTGTCTAAGTGTCGACACTAGTCTACAAGGTGTCGACACAACTCCTTGTATTGTAGATTTTATATCTCGACACTGCTTCTTCTTCATGTGTCGACACTGATAATGTGTGTCGACAAAAGTCCTTATACTTCAGTATTTTGCTGAATTCTTCTAAGTGTCGACACAACCCCTTTGTGTCGACACATCTTCATGTGTTGAATCTGTTAAGTGTCGACACTGCTTCTTGGTGTCGACACATCTTCATTGTTGATACTTGTTGAGTGTCGACACAGCTCCTTGTGTCGACACATTCTTCTTCTGTCAAGACTCTGGCTGAGTGTCGACACAACTCCTTAGTGTCGACACTTGTACTTAGAATATTTTGTTGAACTTTGCTGATCTTTGTTAAGTGTCGACACAGCTCCTTGTGTCGACACTTTCTTCAAGTGTTGAGTCTTCAGCTAAGTGTCGACACATTCTTTCTTGTGTCGACACTTTCTTCAACTGTTGGCTCTTCTGCTGTATGTCGATACATTGTTCTGGGTGTCGACACTTATACTTAGTTTCTGCTGACTTTTGCTGAGTGTCGACACAGCCTCCAAGTGTCGACACTTTTTGATGTAGACTCAGTTTCACTGGGTGTCGACACAACTGCTATGTGTCGACACAGCTTCACTGCACTATTCTTCATTGAGTGTCGACACAGCTCCTTGTGTCGACACTTTCTGTCTGGTGTCGACTCAGCATCCCTGGTGTCGACACAAATACTCCAAGTGTCGACACTGCTTGCCTGGGTGTCGACACAAGCCTTCTTAAGTGTCGACACTTTCCCTCTGGGTGCCGACACATGGACTTAGAAACTTTTTCTTCTTTCCTACAAATACTTAACCTGCACAAGTAAACTCAAAGCACATCAAATACATTTTGATGTATATCATTGAGTTGGGTGAGGCTTCTTCAAATCAGGTACATTTAAACCAATGTACCCAACACAGATACACCTCCACCAACATAATTTGGAAAACTGTTATCCTATGAGATGCAGCTCACTGCCAGAAAGGATGAGGAGAAAAGCAATAAGACTGAATATAGAGAGAATTCAGTTGCTTTTAAGGCTGAATCCACAAGAAAGTGCAGGAGAAAGTCACCTTCTCCTCCCAAGAGAATAGCTGAAGTTGAATCTGAAAATTCTGACATCAACACTTCAGACAGTCACAAATCTGATGAAGACTTTGCTGCCTTCACAAGGCAGTTTCAAAGGTTCATGAAGAAGAAGAAATGGAGAACAAAGCCATCTTAATCCTTCTCCAAGGATGACTATAACAAGAAGAAGAAAACATCTAAGGATGACAGGTATGTCTATAATCCTAGTAAACAAACTTCTTCTAAAATTATTTGTTATTGTTGCAGCAGGCCAGGACATGTCATAGCTGATTGTCCTAATAAAAGAAAGGAATCTAAAGATAAAAAGAAGTAACAAAATAAGGGCAAGAAGGAGAGATCCTTTGTTGCAAATAAGCAGAAGAGTTGGACTGACTCATCATCATCAGAATCAAGAGAAGAAACTAAAGCTGAAGCTGAAACTTATATAGGATTGTTCACTACTGAAGTGGATTTAGTAGAATCTGAGTTCTTGCAACTGCTAGACTCAATAAATGGGGTTGAATATCATCATTGCAAAGGGCTGATGGCTTTGACTTAGGAAGATCAGTGTCAGGATCAGCCTAGTCCCAGTAAGGTAAACTACCTTTCTTCAGTTTCTAATTATTATACTAGATAAGACTCAGAAGAATCTGCATCAAGAGATGTGGATGGTTCTGAATCTGAAGGGGATGTTCATCAACTTATTGATGAGTATGGTGATCTGTTGCAAGCACTTAAGAGAAGCAGAAATCTTGTCAAAAACCAAGCTGAGGAAATTGCATCTCTTAAATTGGCTACATCAGATTCAGCAAAAATGCTGGATTTGAAGTTGAATGAAATTGCCAAACTGAAAAATATAACTTGTATTCAGATGAGTACAATTACATTCAAAAATGATCAAATCAAGAGTCTGGAAGTCACACTTCAAAGAGAGAGGGAACTTGTGGCTAAATTCTCAAAGCCAAAGTCTGTCTTACCCTTGATTGATGACCTCACTCTCCAAAAGGGTAAGACAGGATTAGGCTTCAAGGGAAGAACTAGGGCAGCTAATTCTAAAGAAAAAGGCAAAGCCCCAGTTTAGCCACTAGCCTTCAAACCCCCTATTGCTTTCAGGAAACTGATGCAGCCTTCTAACATGTATGACCATGGCATTACACATGGTCATTGTAAGCCTGGAAATCTGAATGACAAGTGTGTAAATGCCAATAGGGAAGCCTATGTACAAACACATTATGATCTTCAGGAATCATCAATGTTTGATGCATCTTCCCTAGCACTCAAGAAAAGGACCACTGTACCTACAGTTTTAAGGTCTACTAACAGCAATGCTATTAAGACTGTACCTAAAAGAAGATACAATAGATATGAGTGCTGGTGTTATGATAAAGTGGGCCATTTTGCCATTGACTTTTGGCACAACACAACTATCAGGAAGAATGTCAGCTTACTTGTCAGAAAGGCTATAGGCAAGCATGTCAAGTTTTCAGTCTAACCTGAACCTAGAACCCAATAATTATTGGGGTTCTAAGGTTAAGTATTTTTATTTGATGCAGGTGAGTCCAAGTGGCCATACTCCAATATGGTACTTGGACAGTGGATGTTCCAGGCACATGACTAGAATAAGAGGGATGCTGAAGGACTACTCTCCCATAGAGAATGGACCCAAAGTGATCTTTGGTGGATCTGAAAAGGGGGTGATTAAAGGGTTTGGTAACATTTCCAATAGTTCCATCACTATCACCCCAGTGGCTTATGTGAAAAGTTTGAAACATAACTTAATAAGCATAAGCCAACTGAGTGATCTTGGTTATGACACCTCTTTTATTAGGAATGACTGTCAGATTAGAAGGACAAGTGATCAAGAGGTCATCTTGTCAGGTTTTAGAAAAGGAAATGTTTGCTGTCTCAATTTTGATTGTGAGAATAAGAACACTCCTATTTGTCTAGTTGTAGATGAGAAAGCTTCTCATTGTGTCAAATGGCATAAGAGGCTGGCTCACCTGAACTACAAGTCAATATGCCAACTCTATAGTATGGAGTTAGTGAGGAATGGTCCTCAGGTCAAGTGCATCCAGGAGGGTGTGTGTTCAGCTTGTCAAAAAGGCAAACAGACTAAGACCTCCTTCCATAGTCTTCATACCAAAGACTCAGTGAGGTGTTTGTACCTCCTGCATATGGATCTATTTGGTCCTATGCCAATTCATAGTCTAGGTAGGAAAGTCTACACATTTGTGATTGTGGATGACTATTCTAGATTTACATGGGTTTTCTTCCTGAGGCAGACATCTGAAACCCCTGCTCTCTTGCACATTTTTGTTAGGCAAATTCAGAATAAACTTAGCAATTCAGTGGTCAAAAACAGAAGTGACCATGGGACTGAATTTCAGTCTGAATGCATGACAAGATTTTGTGAAGAACCAGGGATCTATCAAGAGTTCTCCTCACCTAAAAGTCCCCAGCAAAATGGTATTGCTGAAAGAAAGAATAGGACACTTATTGAGGCTGGTAGAACCCTACTAAGTGACATTTCTCTCCCAGAATATTTTTGGGCTGAGGCAGTAAACACTGGATGTCATGTTCTCAATAGGGCTTCGATCACCAAAAGCAACAAGAAGACACCCTATGAGATTATGACACGCAGAAAACCAAATTTAGTCTATTTAGAATCTTTGGTAGCAAGTGTTTTGTTCTTAATAATGGCAAGCACTGATAAGTAATATTTACCCGTATTTTTACTATAATATTTAGTTTAATATTTAGTTTTAATTAATCATATTTTATTTATTCTGGTTAATAAATTATATCTTTTTGATTCTGTTAAATAATTTAAGTCTTATTTATTTTTGTAGGATTTATAACTATTTTTAGTATTTATTTTAGTTTAATAATTAATATAAAATTAATAATAATTTATATATTTTCATTTATAAATCATTTATTTTATATTTTAGTTTGATAATTTAATATATATTTATTTTTGTAGGTTTATTGACGTGGTCGGGCTCCCGACATTTGCAAAAGAAATATTTATCGAAGTCGTCACGTTGGCCGAGCAATTCATACAGTCTACATGAAACTACGTCAAAGTCTCGTTGCACTCGTTCAAGCCGATCAAGCGTTTCATGTCGCAACCACCCATTCAGCTCTTCTTCATGCAAGCTCATGACAAATATATTATTATGCATTGATGCCGCCATGCCATCATCGCCAACTCTCAAAATGACCGGCGCCAAGTAAGTCTTCGACATTCAACTATTTTCATAATTCTCATGCACAATGCCATCACCTTTTCATGTCAAAGCTGCCACCTCATCATACAACCTACATCACCACCAATTTCTCTCTCTAAAAACCACCATAGTTAAATACATGCACTTTATTATTATTATTATTACTATAACCATTTACTTCCCATCTTCATTTCTCCAAGAAACCGCTAGCTCCTCTTTATTCCATGAAACCACCACCTTTATATTCTACTTCATTATCTCCTCCCTCCATTTACCTCCTCTTAAATATTTGATAAATATTTGATGTTTCAACACCATCTTAATTTTAGTAATTATGTCCACCATTCATCTCCTCTTTATAAACTATGAAACTCCCCATTTAATTTGGTTATGTTTTCATATATTTCACTAATATTTAATTATTATTACCACTTTATTTTCCTCCTCTTACCCTTGGCCTTCCAACCTTTCATGTGTCTTTCATCCTTTCTTTTTTTCCTATAAATAATGGCCACGGGGGAATGATGAGGGGAGTCCACCATTGGGGTTGAAAAACGGTTTGGGTGGCTTATTTTCGGGATATCTTTGGAGTTAGTTTTATTTTATGCAATTTTATTTTATTTGCAATATAGCTTAGATTTTTCTTTTCATGCAATTGTACTCTTTTATTTCATAGCGATAGAATGTATTTTTCAATTATGAGTAGCTAAATTTCCATAAGTACTTGATCATGATGAAGCTTGGAATAAAATAAACACTTCTTTTCTTTATCAAATGTCTTATTTTTAATTTTGCTTGCCTACGATTTATCATTGATTTATATTTCATCGAATTCATATTTTGCGGATATGTTTTTCGATCCAAGATCCGTATCCTAAATGACCGAGAGGTTGAGGATACGAGTAGATCACTCAAAGATAAAAGGAGTTGCATGCACTCCTCGTGAGAGGACGACATAAATCATCCGGATTGGAGTCAAATCCAATAGAGTGGTTCACCGCCTAAAGCAAGCTTAGGGGTTTCGACTGGCCGAGAGGTTTTAATCGATCAACCTAAGGTTAGTCAAAAGTATGAGCTCGAGGGAGACGCTTTTGTACTTAGGAACTTCCACGGTCGAGTGAGCAATTTAAGAGTGTTGCGTACTTTATGTTTATAAAGGTTCATTTTAATCCAATGGGATTCTAGATCAAGTGCTATCTTTTCGTTTATTTTCTAGCTTTAGTTTTAATTTACCTTCAATTTATATTCCGGTAAAATAATATCAATTTGCGTGAGTAGAAGTACTTAACAAGCCCCGAGCCTAATACGACATTTCCTATGCTATATTTCGATAGGTGTGCTTGCCTATTTCGGGATTATAGTTTGGATATACTTTTTAGAACTATAAAATACCTCATCAAGTTTTTGGCGCCGTTGCCGGGGACAATTTTTGTTGAAATTTTGAAAGCGCGAATTGTATTAATTTTATCATTCTCTTTCTCTACCCCTATTCACTTTTTCATTTTCTTTTTCGAATTTCATTTTATTAAGTACCAGTTGCTTTATTTTCTTTTTACAAAACAAAAAAATGATATCTCAGTTGGCCGCTAAGATTGCCGAGCTTACACACAAAGTCAATCTTTTGCAAGTTGCAAGACAACGTCAATTTTTTGTACTTATTGTGGTGCCCCTCATCGGAGTGAGGAATGTTATTCTAATTTTTATCTTCAAAATTATTCTTATAATTTTGGTAATAATTATGAAAATAATTATTCCTACTTTAATGACAGTCCTTCATCTAATTTTCAGGAAAATACCATTTTCAATACTTTTTCTAATTTTAATGGAAATAATTTTTCAAGTTCTTATGAAAATCATTTTGATATTTTTCCTGAAAATACTTTTTCAAACTTCAATGAGAATAATGTTTCTGATTTTTGTAATTTTCCCTCTTCCTCGGATGTTGATTTCCGGCATGATCACCTGGAAAGATTCCCGAGTACTTCAATGAAAATAAACACTTCCTTCTTCTACTGTGTCGACACATTTGAAGTATTGTCTCGACACTTTGCTGCTGTGTTAAAGTTCAATGAAGTATCAGATGACATGACTGGAGACTTGAGAGCTGTCACAACCAACAAAGCAGTTACATCTGTCAGAGTTGTCAGAAGGCCGTTAGGAACCAGATCAGTCGATAACCTCAGATGGGGTCTATATAAAGACCTATTCTATCAACAAACGACAATGAACAAGAAGAGACAACCAACAACTAAGAAGAAGAGAAGTCTTCATCCAGAAATCAACAAGTCTCTAAGGGCAGATCCTGAACAAGTCTGCAAGAAGAATTCAGAGCCACATCTGAATAGAAGAAGGAAGCTGATTGAAGATCATCTCCAAGAAGATCAACCTTACTTTGTTCAAATTCAAGAAGCTTTGAAGAAGCTAAGACAGGTTGGATCTAAAGCAATCAGATCTATCAAGAACTGATCAAGAACCCTTGTACCCATTCTCTCTCTACCTAGGTGAAGGAATTATTCCTTTTACAATCAATTTTCTCTGTAGGATCTTTTATAGATCTGAGTTTAGTAGAGTTATCTCTCTGAGTAGTAAGCATAAATATATAAAGGATAAGGTAGGGCTGAGTGCCTGAGGTAGGGGATTAATTTCTCTGAGTTGTAGGTATGTTGAAGAGGCTGAGGTAGGGCTTGATTGCCTGAGTTGTAGGAGTGTGGACTCACTCTGAGGTAGGATTCTCTGAGAGGATCTGAGCTGTAGGACTTGCTGAAGTCTGAGTTATAGGAACCATTCTAGGTTTTGAGTTGTAAGATCTGAGAATCTAAGAAGGAAGAAGGAAGTTATGCCGAATCTAGTATACTGCTAGATAGACGAAGGGGGAAAGTGGATGTACCCATCACTTGGGGAACCACTATAATTCTATGTGTATGCTATGTTGCCTGTGTTTGCTATAATCTATGCTGTGATAGATATTGTTAAGGCTATCTAACAAGTAATTTACATTATCTGACTGAATAAAAAGAATTGAACCTATTCACCCCCCCCCCCTCTAGGTTTTTAGGTCATCTTGAATCCAATTCTTTCATTGGGACTTCGAGGGCTAGCCAATACAGCATCAGGGACTTCAGCACGCTATTTTCAACTTGAGTCTCCTGCACCTGCACAAGCATGACCCACCAAGATGTGGCAAAACAAGGCAACGGTCAACATTAACTAACAAAAATATAATGACCACACCCTGCATTCATGGTAGTGATGCTCCTTCCTTGCAAATAGCAGCATGTATATATATTTTGCATCAGAACGTGCAATTTAAGCACAATTCACCACAGAAGTTTGCACATATAGCCACACACCCAGTGCATTCAGGGCATATTTTTGGTGTTCTGCACTTTTCCAGGCCCACCACCATCCACCGTCGATGACTTGATGGTCCAACATTGAGCATTTCTTATCTTTTAGACCCATATCCTAAGACTCTCTTCCTCCTATGCTATGATAAAGTAAAGGCACTTTATTTCCTTTAGATATATGCTAGTGAATCACTCTAAGTCAGTCACCATAGGGTGGGTATAGGTTAGCCACAACCTGTTGCTCAAACCATTAGGATTGCAAGCCATGACATGGAGCAGTATCTCCTTGCCAATTCATATAATACATAACTGTGTTATGTTTCAAGGTTGGCTCTTACAGCCACCATAGTTGGGAACATTAAGCTCAGCTCAATGTGTTGGCCCCTGGTTTCCAAGAGACAGGTCTCACAAACATAGTTCTCTGGGAGCTACCACTAGTAGTAGCACAACCTCTATATGGTACGAGACAGAACATGAATTCTTCCCCAAAACATGTGTATTTCCTAGAGACCAACTCTAATACTCTTACTATAGCATCCCTAACAACCCATGACTCTGTAAACTACATGTTTAACCACAGAGTCTTATCCGACATGCAAATCAATCGTCACCAATCCGGACCAACCTGTCTGAATAGGCTTCAAACAACATGCCTATTATGTACTTTGATTCAGGATTTTAAATGCAAGTTTCATACTGGGGATAACAACGATCAACCTGTTAGAAATCTCTTGTTCATCACTAATTGGTGAGGATTTTCATGTACATGACAAATAAGGACTTCATTTGTCCAAGGAGAAAGATCGTTACCCTTGTCGATCTATTAGGAGCCATGAAATCACAGTGGATACGGATGGAAATGGACACAACACCTTCCTCTCCATGGATCTCGCTGCGGTTCGCGAATCTGACCATAGGAATGCCTTCACAGCTTCTTGTCAAGGCTGGATTAGCCTTGCCCTTGCTCTCATATCCTTCTTCTGTGTTCTTCTAGCTCAAGATCTAAGAGAAAGCGAGAAAGAGTGAGATAAATGAGAAATATTTCTCATCTCAAGCTTTTAAGAAAAGCTACCACCGCACGGTAACATGCTACAGCTGTGTGGTAACTTAGGCGGTGGTTGCTCGTCCCAATCAGCATCATTCTACCGCCCAAAGACTTCCTCAACCTTATCTGACATGTGGTACACTACCACCAATGTTCCTCTACCATCGGGTGGTAAAATCCAAAGGAAAGTGTCAAATTAATTCATTGGCTACCATCGCGCGGTATCATACTACCACCGAGCGGTACCTACCAGAGACTTTGGTCACTTAAATCAGCTAGTTACTGCCAGCGCTCGCTATACCGCCTAGAGGTAACCTCCAATGATCAACTTCATGTCGTATTCAGGAAATTTGGGACATTAAAATTCGCCCTTTAACAGATTTCGTCCCGAAATTACACAAAATAGGAAAGAATACTTAAGTACCAATTTGTACAGATGTATACCTCAATGGAACCATTCGAGGAACTTATCTCTCATGGTCTGCTAACACTCCCAAGATAGTTCCCCACGGCCATAGTTCTCCCAACGGAATTTGAACATTCGAATCTCCTTATTTCGTAGTTGCTTTGCTTTTGTGTCCATGATACAAATGGACTTGACTTTCGTCGTCAACCCACTATTGACAGGAACTTGATCCACAACAACCACTTATATAGGCTCTTGCACAGTCTTTCGTAGTATAAATACGTGAAACACATCATGCAAACCACTAAGTTCAGCTAAAAGATTCAGCTGATAAGCAGCCTCACCAATTCGCTCAATGATTTCAAATGACCCAAGGTATCTTGGAGTCAGTTTTTCAAGCATTGAATCCTAGATACACCCTTAAACGGTTTTATCTTGTGATAAACCCAATCCCCAACTGTAAACTCTACATTTCGGTGCTTGGCATTGTAGTATTTTGCCTATCTATCTTTAGCAATCATCAACCATTCTCGAATCAAGCATATCCTCAAAGTCACTTCTTCGATGTCTTTGTATTTATAAAGCTTTGATTCACAAATTTCTACCCAAGACAACCGAGTACGACACTTCCTACTGTATAAGGCCTCAAAATGCGTAGTTTGAATACTTGCTTGGTATCTATTTGTAACACCCTGAAACTCAAAAGAGCGACGGGGGACGTTTTGGGCCAGTTTTGGGTTCTGGCAGGAGGCACACGGCCTGGGACATGGGCGTGTCCCAGGGCATGTCAGGCTTGCGTCGACACTCAGCCGGCGAAGTCGACATTTTACTCTCGACATTGTGTCGAGACTGGGCACACGGCCTGCGACACGGGCGTGTCGCAGGGCGTGTCGACCTGTGTCGACACTCAGCCCGCGAAGTCGACACTCTGCTCTTGACGAAGTGTCGAGACATGGCACACGGCCTGCGACACGGGCGTGTCGCAGGGCGTGTCGACCCGTGTCGACACTCATCCCAAGGTGTCGATGAACTTTGCTCGACGATGTGTCGAGACAAGGCACACGGCCTAGGACACGGGCGTGTCCAAGGCCGTGTCGTCAGGTCGACGATCTTCGCTCGATAAAGTGTCGAGTGTCGAGACCGTGTACACGGCCTGGAGTCCAGGCGTGTTGAGGTAGACACGGGCAGGGACACGGGCATGTCCTAGAACCCGTGCAGTGTTCGGGTTGTTTTCGGGTTAAATCGATGGGGGTACACGGCCGGGCACACGACCGTGTCAGGTGGAACACAGGCGTGTCAGGTCGAACACGGGCGTGTTCGATGCCGGTGTGTTGTTCCAGGCGAGTCGATTTTGACAGCGAATGAGGCACACGGCCCTGGACACGGGCATGTGCCAGGCCGTGTTTGGTCCAGATTGGACATTTCAGTCCCGAATCAAAGTCGTTTGTTTCTTTAATTGGAGATCCAACGGCTGGGGGTTGTTCCTGATGGGATATACCCGGGATTGGGCCTTAGAAACCCTCACTTTTTATGAGTTGTTATCTTTCTAAAGCTTAGAGAGAGAGGAGAGCCAAGGAAGGAAGAAGAAGCTAGATCTGGTCATTGGAGGAGCTTCGAAGCTCCAAATCGCGAGCCGACTTCTGATCCACGGAGGCGAAGAGAGTGTGGTGCTTTTCATCCGCTTACCTTTCCATGGTGCCAAAGATAAGTGCTAGGGTAACGATCCTCTTCTTGAGCATGTTAAGCTCTACTTCTTTTGCAAAAGGGAAGCCCACTCTCGCGAGTTTCCAGTGAGTTGGAAGCGTTCCTTCGGGTAGACATGAATAGTCCCCGTTGTTAGAGTCCGTAAGCGAGAACGGATATAAGCATGTTGTGTGAAGCCTACCCGGACATGTTGGTCTGGATCGGTGATGTTGCATTGCATAAATGCCGGAGAAGACTCCGTGCGATTGGTTGTTTTTCGGGTTTTCTACATGGTAGATTGCAACAGGGAGCCTTGGGGACTAACCCTAAGGTGCACCCGGAAAACTGGGCGGATGCGTGATCTTGCCAACATGGAGGCCTGAGAGCCAACTTGAACATAACCGTGTTATGTGAAATTGTGTGACGAAAATGGGACTCGGGAGAAGTTTGACCTGCGCATATGGCTTAAATTGTCGTTGCGACGTGAGCACGGGTTAGATGGAACCGTCCCACTTCTATGTCGTTCGGGTTAAAGAGACCTAAAGTTACGTGGCACTTGCCGTTGGCATAGATGAGGGTCTTCGGCGGTCTATGGCTTAAATTGTCGTGACCCATGCCGGGAAGACAAATTGCTCATATGTTTGGCCGTCAAAGTGGCGGTGGTGGGTCCGGAATGTCTATGGCTTTAACTGACGTGACATCGACCGATTCACCGAGAATGTGCCCTGAGTGCACGGGGTGTGTGGTCGTGTGAGCCTACGCCTGTGATGAAATGAATATTATTATATTGCTCGCTTATGCTAATAAAATTGCAGGGAAGGAGCATCGTCGCCCCGAGTTGGGGGCGGGATCGTTATAATTTGGTCAGCATTGCTGACCGTTGCCTTTTTGTTTGCCACCGTGCGGTGGTTTGTTGCTTGCAGGTGCTGCTGGACCAAGCGGTCAATAGCGGGCTAAAGCCCAATTTGCGAAGCCGGCCCTCGAAGGCCTAATTGGAGTGTTTATTGCTTTATTCATGTATGACCGGCCTGCGTGCCGTGGTTTGTAAGACATGTAATATCAAATGAACCATTTTGTAAGGCCTTAAGGCCTGTACTTGTGTATGTGCAACATTCCTATTTTGGTATTAGTGGACATTCATGCTTTAGTGTTGGGTTCTTTATTGCAACTTTTATAAACTGCTTCCGCTAGAATGCTCTGTGTAGGACGTTCTGATTGGTTGGATGGTTTCCATCGAGTAACCACCCAGTCTGTCTGTAGTATATGGCGTTGGGCCCCGGCCGGACCTACTGCTATATGCTATGTGACGGATATGGGGTGTTACAATTTGGTATCAGACTACTGGTTTTGTCGGGCTTAAAATGAATTCGTGGACGAATTCTTTTTAAGGGGTGGTGAGCACATGTGTGTGTGTCATCGTTATAACAGTAAAAGAACCCATGAATGTCCACTTAGGAATGCAAATACACGTGTTTGAGGAACCTGCGTGTTCCTATAATTGCTGTTTGGAATTTTATTTGGTCGCTTAACGGTGTTTTGTACCACTATAGGTGACCAGAAGCGGTGTTGGACCGCCAGAATGTCCGGTTTCTGAGGAGTATAGTGCGCCCGTTGAGGTGTTTGAGACTCCTCCTTCGTATGAAACCGTTAGAAGGATTGTTGAAGCGGTGTTCGCTATGACGGGTGCACAACTTGGAGGAAATGTACAACCCTGTGCCCCTGTTGTGGCTTCAACGCCGGTTGACGTGATGGAGCAGATGACCTTTGGTAGACCATCGGGGCAGCAGCTGAATATGCATTTAATGCAGGGAGCGCACACAGTTGAGGAATACGTACAAGCATTTCTTATGATAAGCCGCTACCCATGCTTCGAGTTGGATAATGAGCAAGCTACTTTCGATAGGTTTTATAATGGCCTGCGCGCCGAGTTACGAGTTCTACTGCTATGACCAAAGTTATTGGGATTCCGAGCCTTGGTGGAATTAGCTAGATCTTTAGAGGCAGATTTGAGGAAGACCCTCCCGATGCCAGCGACCATGGTATCGAACTATGCAAGCCCCATAAGAGTTGCATCCGTTGGAATGCTGGAGAAAGGGGCTATGTCATCGACTAGCAAAGCTACTTACACATGTTTTACTTGTGGAAAGAAAGGGCACTTTGCCCGAGACTGTTGGAAAGGTGCTAAGAAGGCCAAGAAAGCCATGTCAGGAGCTGTCGAGGACTTTAGTGCAAAGTAAATGGCATTAAAAGTGACGAACACTTCAAAGTCTGGATATCAAAAATGGTATAAGAAGCATAGGACTTCGGGTCAAGCTCCTTCTGGTGCTTCTGGGGTGACTACGGGTCGAACCCCGAGCGCATGTTTCCCTTGTGGAAAACCGGGGCACTTTGCCCGAGACTGCTGGATCGGACGTCCCAAGTCCGAGAAGAAGCATGCTGTCGTGACGACAGGTATGGTTTAAAGTTATAGCAGTTTAGCCTTGAATACTTGTCGCCCTTGTGCATGTTAGCTTAGAACTACTTGTGCTAAGACTTGTTCTGATTTTCGTTTATTCGGCGAGAGCACAATTCGTGTGAACGAAGCTTCGCATTCCTTTATTTAGGAATTGTTTTTACGCGTCGGAGTACCTCCTTCGATGGTAAGAGACAAATTGGATGTGTTATGGTCCAATGGCGCTCAATGCACGCTGGCAGAATTTGTTGCGCTTAGTGTTGGATTGGGAATCAGGAGTTTGATCTGCAAGCGTCGTTACTTCCGTTGGTGGAGTTCGACGTTATATTTGGTATGGACTGGCTCTCGGAGTAGCAAGCCTATATAGATTGCGGTAGCAAGGAAGTCAAGCTGGGAGCAAGTCGTGAGACGACTTTTACGGGCTCGAAGAGGTCGAGAAAGACGTTGGTGTCTGCTCTTCAGGTGGTGAAGGCGGTTCGTGCTGGTGTAGAGCTATTCTGTACACTAGTGGAGGTTGCAAAGCCAAAGCCCGCGTTGGTTAATATTTCAGTGGTATCGGAGTACCCTGATGTGTTCCCTAGAGATCTTCCTGGAGCCCCGCCTCAATGGGAGATAGATTTCATGATTGAGCTAGTACCAGGTACAAAGCCTGTGTCACGCTCTCCATATCGGCTAGCGCCTAAGGAAATGGCGGAGCTGAAGGTGCAACTTCTAAAAAGTTGTTGGAGCAAGGGTATGTGCATCCAAGTCCTTCGCCTTGGAGCGCACCGACCCTCTTTATTAAGAAGAAGGACGGATGCTTGAGGCTATGTATTGATTATCGGGAGCTCAACAAGTTAACGAAAAAGAACAAGTACCCAATCCCAAGGATTGATGATCTTTGTGATCAGTTGGTCGGGTCAACGGCGTACTCTAAATTAGATAAGGGAGAGTGATATCCCTAAGATAACGTTCAGTGCAGGATACGGGCGTTTCGAGTTTACGGTCATGCCGTTTGGGCTGACTAATGCGCCATCAGTGTTCATGGATTTAATGAATAGGACCTTCCGGGAGTACTTGTACCATTTTGTGATCGTCTTCGTCAACGATATTCTGGTGTACTCGCAGAGTAAGGAAGATCACTTCAAGCATCTTATTTTGGTTTTGGAGACGCTAAGGAGGAATCAGTTGTATGCCAAGTTCTCGAAGTGCGAGTTTTGGTCATCCTCAGTGGCGTCCTCGGTCTTATAGTGAGTGAGGAGGCATTGCAGTGGATCCGGCGAAGATTGTTGCGATGCGGGAGTGGCCTGAGCTTGCTACGGTAGCGGAAGTCCGGAGCTTTCTGGGGCTTGTCGGCTATTATAGGCGCTTTGTAGAGAAACTCTCGCGGATAGCGTTACCTCTCACTACTTTGACGAGGAAGGAGCAGAAGTTCGTTTGGACGCCGGAGTGCGCGCGAGCTTTTGAGGAGTTGAAGTGTCGGTTGACCACGGCGCCTGTGCTGAGTTCGCCATGTGGGACCGAAGGCTACGAGATTTATAGCGATGCTTCGGGCAGCGGTTTGGGTTGCGTGCAACTGCAACACGGAAGTGTGATAGCTTATGGCTCGAGACAGCTAAAAGTGCATGAAAGGAATTATCCGGTCCATGACTTGGAGTTAGCGGCCGTGATTTTTGCCTTAAAGCTGTGGAGACACTATTTGTACGGTGTGAAGATTGATATCTACACCGATCATAAGAGCCTAAAGTATCTGATTGATCAGAAGGATCTGAATATGCGGCAGCGTAGATGGATGGAGTTCTTGGGAGACTATACATTCAAGATCCACTACGTGCCTGGTAAAGGGAATGCGGTTGCGAACGAGTTGAGTCGCCGAGCCCCAGCTCAAGCCAATTGGCTATCGGTGCATGATGAGCGGTTGGTGCGGGAGTTGGAGGCGTTGGAGATTGTTTGTGTGGACAAGCAATCAAGTGCTGAAGAAGTTCCGAATTGGACTGAAGTCCAATATGACCTGCTGATCGGATTTGGCAGGCTTTGGATATGGATGTTCATATGAAGCAGTTCATGGTAGAGGCTCTGGATGGGTCAAATTCCCAATTCGTTGTGGAGGACGGATTGCTTTGGAAAGACGGTCGTCTGTGCATCCCAAGAGTGGGTAATTTGCGGGTGGAATTGTTGTACGAGGCACACCATACCAAGTACTCGATTCACCCGGGGAGCACGAAGATGTACCGTGATGTGAAGAAACTATTTTGGTGGCCGCGTTTGAAGAAAGATGTGGCGCTCTACGTGGCGAAGTGCCAAACTTGCGCCTTGGTGAAGGCGGAATGTCCAAAACCGGGAGGATTTCTTAAGTCCTTGCCTATTCCGGAGTGGAAATTCGACGACATCTCTATGGACTTTGTGCACGGTTTGCCAAGGTCGCAAAAGGGGAAACGACGCCATTTGGGTGGTCGTAGATCAGTTAACGAAGGTGTCGCATTTCATTCCGCATAGGAAGGATGATCCGGTGGAGAAGTTGGCAAAACTATATGTGGATAATATAGTACGACTTCACGGTGTGCCCCACAGCATCGTGAGTGACCGCAATGGGCGGTTCACGTCCAATGATTGGAGGCTTATGCAGCAAATATTGGGAACAAAGTTGAAATTCAGCACAGCCTTCCATCCGCAAATGGATGGGCAGACCAAGAGGGTCAATAGAACTATGGAAAGCATGCTCCGAATGTGTATCTTAGACTTTGGATAGCAATGGGAAGACCATCTTTATATGGTAGAAGATGTCACACGCCGTTGTCTTGGCTAGAAACGGGTGAGTCAAAGTTGTATAAGCGATTAGAAGTGGAGGATGCTACTCCTTTGGTGAGAACCATTCGGGAGAGGTTGCTTATCGCTCAAGACCGGCTAGCGAAGTACTATAATACCACGCACAGGAACGTGGAGTTCGCGGTGGGTAACTATGTGTACTTAAAGATCAAGCCGTTCGAGGGTGTCTAGCGGTTGCGGCGATTGAAAAAGCTAAGCCCGAGGTACCTTGGGCCATTTGAGGTTCTGGAGCGGGTTTGTGAAGCGGCCTATCAATTGAAGCTTTCAGTGGAGCTTAGTGGTCTACATGATGTATCTCATATTTCGGTGCTACAGAAGGCGGTGCAAGAGCCTACGCGAGTGATCACGGTCGATCAAGCACCGGTTGATAGTGGGTTGACGACAAAAGTAAAGCCCGTGCGGATTGAGGACTCGGAAGTCAAGCGGCTACGTAATAAAGAGATCAGGATGGTCAAGATCCGGTGGGATAATTGCGGTCGTGAGGAGCTCTCTTGGGAGCGAGAGCAGACTATGCTTGACGAGTATCCGGAGTTGTTCCGCTAAGGTACAAAATTTGGTTTTGTACATGTCTTTCCTTTATATAATTTTGCAGACGAAATTCTTTTAAGAGGGGGAGAGTTGTAACGCCCCGAAACTCAAAAGAGCGACGTGGGACGTTTTGGGTCAGTTTTGGGTTCTGGCAGGAGGCACACGGCCTGGGACACGGGCGTGTCCCAGGGCGTGTCAGGCTTGTGTCGACACTCAGCCGGCGAAGTCGACATTTTCCTCTCGACATTGTGTCGAGACTGGGCACACGGCCTGCGACACGGGCGTGTCGCATGGCGTGTCGACCCGTGTCGACACTCAGCCCATGAAGTCGACACTCTGCGCTCGACGAAGTGTCGATACATGGCACACAACCTGCGACACGAGCGTGTCGCGGGGCGTGTCGACCCGTGTCGACACTCGTCCCGGGGTGTCGACGAACTTTGCTCGACGATGTGTCGAGACAAGGCTTAAGGACTAGGACACGGGCGTGTCCAAGGCCGTGTCGTTAGGTCGACGATCTTCGCTCGATGAAGTGTCAAGTGTCGAGACCGTGTACACGGCCTGGAGACCAGGCGTGTTGAGGTAGACACGGGCAAGGACACGGGCGTGTCCTAGAACCCGTGCAGTGCTCGGGTTGTTTTCGGGTTAAATTGATGGGGGTACACGGCCGGCCACACGGCCGTGTCAGGTGGAACACGGGTGTGTCAGGTCGAACACGGGCGTGTTCGATGCCCGTGTGTTGTTCCAGGCTAGTCGATTTTGATGGCGAATGAGGCACACAGCCCTGGATACGGGCGTGTGCCAGGTCATGTTCGGTCCAGATTGGACATTTCAGTCCCGAATCAAAGCCGTTCGTTTCTTTAATTGGAGATCCAACGGCTGGGGGTTGTTCCTGATGGGATATAGCCGGTATTGGGCCTTAGAAACCCTCACTTTTCATGAGTTGTTATCTTTCTAAAGCTTAGAGAGAGAGGAGAGCCAAGGAAGGAAGAAGAAGCTAGATCCGGTCATTGGAGGAGCTTCGAAGCTCCAAATCGCGATCCGACTTCGGATCCACGGAGGCGAAGAGAGTGCGGTGCTTTTCATACGTTTACCTTTCCATGGCGCCAAAGAGAAGCGCTAGGGTAACGATCCGCTTCTTGAGCATGTTAAGCTCTACTTCTTTTGCAAAAGGGAAGCCCACTCTCGCGAGTTTGCGGTGAGTTGGAGGCGTTCCTTCGGGTAGACATGAATAGTCCCCGTTGTTAGAGTCCGTAAGCGAGAATGGACATAGGCATGTTGTGTGAAGCCTACCCGGACATGTTGGTCCGGATTGGTGATGTTGCATTGCATAAATGCCGGAGAAGACTCCATGCGATTGGTTGTTTTTCGGGTTTTCTACACGGTAGATAGCAACAGGGAGCCTTGGGGACTAACCCTAAGCTGCACCCGGAAAACTGGGCAGATGCGTGATCTTGCCAACATGGAGGCCTGAGAGCCAACTTGAACATAACCGTGTTATGTGAAATTGTGTGACAAAAATGGGACTCGGGAGAAGTTTGACCTGCGCATATGGCTTAAATTATCATTGCGACGTGAGCACGAGTTAGATGGAACCGTACCCACTTCTATGTCGTTCGGGTTAAAGAGACCTAAAGTTACGTGGCACTTGCCATTGGCATAGATGAGGGTCTTCGGCGGTCTATGGCTTAAATTGTCGTGACCCATGCCGGGAAGACAAATTGCTCATATGTTTGGCCGTCAAAGTGGCGATGGTGGGTCCGGAATGTCTATGGCTTTAACTGATGTGACATCGACCGGTTCACCGAGAATGTGCCCTGAGTGCACAGGGTGTGTGGTCGTGTGAGCCTACGCCTGTGATGAAATGAATATTATTATATTGCTCGCTTATGCTAATAAAATTGTAGGGAAGGAGCATCGCCGCCCCGAGTTGGGGGCGGGATCGTTATAATTTGGTCAGCATTGCTGATCGTTGCCTTTTTGTTTGCCACCGTGCGGTGGTTTGTTGCTTGCAGGTGCTGCTGGACCAAGCGGTCAATAGCGGGCTAAAGCCCAATTTGCGATGCCGGCCCTCGAAGGCCTAATTGGAGTGTTTACTTCTTTATTCATGTATGACCGGCCTGCGTGTCATGGTTTATAAGACATGTAATATCAAGTGAACCATTTTGTAAGGCCTTAAGTCCTGTACTTGTGTATGTACAACATTCCTATTTTGGTATTAGTGGACATTCATGTTTTAGTGCTGGGTTCTTTATTGCAACTTTTATAAACTACTTCCACTAGAATGCTCTGTGTAGGACGTTATGATTGGTTGGATGGTTTCCATCGAGTAACCACCCAGTCTGTCTGTAGTATATGGCGTCGGGTCCCGGCCGGACCTACTGCTATATGTTATGCGACGGATAGGGGGTGTTACACTATTACTGTAGGCAAACTCGATCAAAAAGACCTTGTACTCCCACCACTTCCCGAAATCCAAGGCGCACATGCAAAGAATATCTTCCATTATTTTGTTTACCATCTTAGTCAGAACATCAGTTTTAGTATGAAAGGTCGTGCTAAATTTCAGCTTGGTACCCAAGAGTTGAAGATTAGGCTTCCAATCATTTGACGTGAAACGTCCATTTTGGTCACTAACAATGCTACGGGGCACACTGTGCAATCGTACGATCTATTAAACAAAAAAGTTTGGCTAACTTTTCCACTGAATCGTCCCTTCAATTTGGAATGAAGTGTGCTACTTCTGTCAACCGGTCCACGGTCACCCAAATGGCATCCTTCCCGTGTTACGATATCGGCAAACCATGCACGAAATCCATAGATATAATATAGAACTTCTATTCCGATATTGGTAATGACTTCAGGAAACCACCAGGTTTTTGACTTTCAGCCTTCACTAGGGCGCAAGTTTGGCACTTCACCACATAAAGTGTTAGTCCTTCTTCAACCCTGGATACTAGAATAACATTTCAATGTATTTGAACATTTTTTGTGCTCCCTGTGTGTATCGAGTACTTGGTAAAATGTGCCTCGTACATCAACTCATCCCAATATTTTCCGACATTTGGGACGCACAGATGACCGTCATTCCACAAAAGACTGTCATTCAACTAGAATTAGTATTTCGACCCATCTACTATCTCAAACATATAGCACTTCATGTTCTCATCAAGATCTAATGCACGTCGAATCCTATCCACGAGGTCATATTGTACCTTTGTGCAATTCAGGCATGCATCTGCCATCGTCTTCCCATTAACACAAGAGATGTCCAAAGCCTCCAACTCATGAATCAGACGCTCATCATGCATCTATAACCAATTTACTTGTGTTGGAGCCTTGCAATTCAGCGCATGTGTGACTATATTTCCCTTCTTGGGAGTGTAATGAATCTCAAAGATGTAGTCCCCAAGGAACTCCCTCCACCTCTGTTGTCGTATATTAAGATCCTTTCGATGTAACAAATACTTCAGGCTCGTATGGTCCGTTAAGATGTCAGCCTTCATGTCATATAAATAATGTCGACATAGCTTAAGAGAGAATATCATGGCTTCAAAATCCATGTCATGAACTGGATAATTCCTCTCATGCACTTTCATTTGGTGAGAGTCATAAGCAATCACATGACAAAATTATAGAAGAACGTAGCCTAAGCCACTCACCGAGGCATCACTATACATTTCAAAGCCTCCTGTTCCACATGGTGAGCACAACACAGGTTTCATGGTCAGACGACTCTTTAACTCCTCAAAGGCTCGCGTGCCCTCTGGCATAAAAAAAAACTTTCAATTCTTCCTTGTCATTGTAGTGAGAGGTAAAGCAGTATTCGAAAAGTTCTCTACGAAGTGCCTATAATAGCCATCAAGTCCATGGAAACTCCTAACTTCTGCTATAGAAGCAAGTACATGCGACTATCGTATCATTACTATCTTTATCGGATCCACATCAATACCCTCTCCACTAACTCATGACCAAGAAAAGCCACTAAAGATAGCCAAATCTCACACATAGAGAACTTGGCATATAGTCGATTCCGCCTTAGGGTATGCAGAACCAATCTCAAATAATTCACATGATCCTCTTCTAATTGAGAGTATACTAGTATATCGTAAATAAAGACGATCCCAAACAGGTCCAAATACCCTCTCATGGTCCAGTGCATCAAGTCTATAAACACTGATGGTGCATAAGTAAGCCCAAAGGCATCCCCATAAATTCATAATGCCCATAGCTTATACCAAATGCTATGTTGGGAATATAATTTTACTGAATTCTCAACTGCCAATTGCTGGACTTCAAATCTAACTTTGAAGTGATAGTCGATCCAACCAGGTGATCAAACAAATCATTGATTCACATAATCAGATACTTATTCTTCTCTGCTCGCTTGTTCAGTTCATGATAGTCAATGCATAGATGCAAGCTTCCATCCTTCTTCTTCACAAAGAGAACCGGCGCACTCCAGGGAGATATACTTGGATATATAGCCTTTCTCTAGCAATTCCTGCAGCTGAACCTTCAAGTCTGCCTACTCCTTTGGCGTTACATATTACGTTTAGCGTGACACATGTTTTGCACCTAGAAATAACTCAATCATAAAGTCAATCTCTTGCTAGGGTGGAAGTCCAGGGAGATCCCTAGGGAACACATTTGCAAACTCCGACACAAAAGTAACATCACTCAAAGTGGGTTTCGACTTAACAGCCTCTAATAGCATGAAGAATAATTTCACGCCCTTCCGAACCACCTTGAATACTTGGAGAGCAAACATCAATATCTTGCTCAATCCTTGCATACCCATGAACTTAGTCTTACATTCGGTGTTTTGCCCCAGTATGACTTCCTTTGAGTTGCAATCAATATAAGCACACTGCTCCATGAGCCAGTCCAACCCAAATATCACATCAAACATAGAAATCATCATCACAGTTGATTCCAAGACAAAATCATGATTTCCTATCCGCACCATAACACAAAAGGCTCTATCTGTAACGCCCTCGGTTTTTCTGTGTTTGTTTGAATTTCGTTTGGCGTTACGTTGACGCGTTTCCAGCTTGTGTCGTTGTCCGAGCCTGGTCTTAGCTCTTTAGGTTCCTTGTGTGACTTGTTTTGTAGCCTGTTGGCAAGATCCCCTAGCAAGCCGAGGCGATTTTGGTGACTCGGTAGGGCCTCTCGGGGGATGCTTGTGTTTTGGCTCCGGGTGGTAATAGCCCGAGTTTTGATCGTCGGATGTTGTTTTCGACTTCGCCGTTATTTTCGTAGTTTGGGTGTTTAGCTATGGTGCGAGTTTTGTCGAAATCCGAGATCGTTCGTTTTTTCGCGTCGTTTCGACGTTTGTTTTGTTAGCCAATAGTGGCTACCTTTTTGTGTGCATGATCTTGAGTGGCAGAGCTTGGTAGGGCTGGTGCCCTGTTTTTAGGCTAAGTTTGTTTAGCCAATTATATATATATATATATATATATATATATATATATATATATATATATATATATATATATATATATATATATATATATATATATATATATATATATATATATATATATATATATGTTTCAGTTGAGCTTGGGTGCCAATAGCTATTTAATGGTGGCTGATTTTATGAGCTAATATATATATGTATATCTGTATGAGTTTTGGCTACATATATATAAGTATAACAATATATATATTTTTTCTTATATACAAAAGTAGGGCATAAGGGCGTTTATATTGGCAGCCCGCATATCGATATTGGCAGCCCAATTATAATGACAGCCTAAAATATGGCTATTGGCACCCAGATGGATACTGGCAGCCCAAACAATAAATTTTTAAATACACATTTTTATAAAAAGTGTTCAACATGAAAGTTGTAAACCTCGTCGAGATCTACAACTTTTATGTTGAACACGTTTTCTAAAAATATCATATAGTCGGCCTATTTTCAAAAGGCGTGGAACCCGGGCGGAACTCGCATAGTTCCGCCCGGGTTCCGCGCTTTTTGAAAATAGGCCGATTATATGACATTTTTAGAAACAGTGTTCAACATAACAGTTGTAGATCTCGACGAGATCTACAACTTCCATGTTGAACACTTTTTCTAAAAATGTCATATAGTAGACCTATTTTTAAAAGACGTGTGTTCCGCATTTTGGTCTGCTATTAGCGGTCATATTATATATGTTTTTCCTTATTTTCTGGGCTGCCAATATCGAAAGCTGGGCTACCAATATAAACGCCCTATAATGTTGGCTGAATTCAAGGCTTTAGCTAGTGGCCGATGGTTTCAAAGCTTAGGATTATTTTATTAGATAGTGGCTGGATAAATAACATATCTTATAGCTGGATGGCTCATTCCTCTTCCACATTCTCGAGCTTGCTGGCTTCCAGTGGAAGGAACGGGAGGCGGAGGTGCTGGAACTTTGGCCGGCGTTTGCTAGAGAGTTTGGGCTCGGTTTCCTTTTGTGTTAGTGGATTTGGCTTGCTTTCATCCAGATCTTCCTTTCTAGGTAAGTTATGCTTGCTCGAGGGCTGTTTCTAGGGATTAGGGTTTTCATTTTCTCTTCTTCTTCTCTAAAAGCCCTGTTTTGGACTCATAGGTGGCCGATCTTGCCGCCGAAGCCAGGCTTTCTTGTTGCAGCTGTTGCATCTTGGCGGTGAGGCAAGTGGCTCACATGCCCTTGCCTTCCTTGAACCCTTTTTGACCTTGACAATTTCTGTATTATTGTTGTTTTCTTCTAGAAGCTAGTTCAGTATTTTTTTTCTTTTACCTTCTTCATTTCAGCCATGACCGGCTTCAGGTAGTCCAGGAGTTAGGCTAATTTTTCCCCTTCCTTATCCTTGGTTTGGTGTCCAGTTGGTAGCTGGAGGTAGGGTTTTGGCTTTATTTAATGGTAGACTAAGTTATTAGTTGCTGTGGTCATGTAGACATGGTAGGAGAGAGAGTTGGGATTAATTTCCCAACTCTCTGTTTCCAGGTGTTGAGTGGAGCTCACTCAACGCCGCGTGGAGTGAGCTCAGGCAGGCTTTAGATAACTTTAAAAGTTAAGTCAAAAGCATTGAGTGAGTGGGCCTCACTAAACCCCTAGACTGTTAGGCCTTTGGCATTGAGTGTGGTGCACTCACTCAACGCCATAGTTGGTTTTTGCAACTAAGTCAAAAGCACTGAGTGAGTGGACCTCACTCTATGCCTTGACTGTTACACTTTTGTCGTTGAGTGTTGTGCACTCACTCAACTCCATAGCTCAATTTCTTTGCGGCTAAGTCTTTTGGCGATGAGTGAGTGGACCTCACTCAACGCCGCGTCGTGTTGACATGACGCTTCCCCGGGTTTAAAAGTTTGGCATTGAGTGAGCGGATATCACTCAACGCCGCGACGGGTTTGGCGTTGAGTGAGCCAAGCTCACTCAACGCCGCGTCGAGTGATATCGATGCTTTTGCCTTGGGTTGTGTTTTTCCTTTAGGGCTGTTAGTATGGCTTTTCCCTTAGGGGGGGTGTTGAGTGTTTGTCTAGTTTTTGCATGCCGACTCATGGATTATGGAATGTGGTGTGTGGGCTCTGTGACGGGTGAAATGTGTGTGCTGAGCCATGGCCACCACCACCTAGGCCTATGAACTGGTATGGTTTGTTAAATTTTCTCAGCGTGGTCAGCAAGGTAGCCCAAACGCCAAATTAATATCTTCGGCACTACCCAGTTCTCACGTTGAACCAGCGGAAAACCAAGGAACAAGGCTAATCCCAACAAACAATGGAAGCACATGCAGGTCTTATACTCATTTAACTTCTTTACGAAACGAGGTATACATAGCGTGACATGATTTCGCTAGTAAAAACAGTTGTAAACAGAAAGCACCAAAAACAAGCCGGGCGGATAGCACCGGAGTTCGCTGAGACCGCTGAGGTCGCCGAGTCCGCCGAAGTCGCTCGAACTTAAACTGCAATCCGCCGAATAGCCACGGAGTCCGCCAAAGCTGCGAGGCCGCGCGGACACACTATTATTCGTCTCCTGCTGAAGCTGAACTGAGGAACAAACCCCCTACCCGCCTGAAGCCGGCGGACAGGTTATTGAAGCTGGCAAAGTTGAAACAGAGCTGACAAGCCGCAGAGCGCCCTCCTGCTGAATCCGTAGAGATCGCACAACTTCCAAGTACTTGACCGAAGTCACAGCCAAACTCCTGGCTCCTTGAAGCTACCCGCGCGACCTGCAAACTCCTGACTCTGAATCAATCCGTGTAGACAGAAAAACTGAGACCGCAGCACCTCGCCGAACCCAACTTACTGTTCACTCAGTTACTGTAGATGTGCTAGGGGGGGGGGTCCTATTTATAGACGAGGTGAGGAGTATGGTAACCGCCCTAGAGATAGCGACACCACCGTAGCTCGCGCGATAGCAAAACACCATCCGCTGGGTCCGCAAGGACTTAGCCGGATACCAAGGAAAACCTCCAGGAGCAAGGCAACATTGGCGAACCCACATCAGTTCGGCCTAGCTTATGCGGACAAGGCATCAGCCCGCAAAGCCTCCGACCACTACAGGACAGCAACCCCCTTCAATGGCTGTCCGCACAACCCAAGGCAGTCCGCAAGACTCAAACCTCAATCCGCCACAAGTCCACGACCAAAGGCAGACAGCAACAGTCCGTCCGGTCAACAGCGGACTTGATGGATACGGCGGACACCATGGTCTTGGCACAGAGTGTAACCAACTCCAAAACATCAAAGGACAATGCGAGCATGGCAGACATAAACTCTGTCCGCCAAACATCTAAGCACACAGACCGCCAGCAGTCCGCAAGCTACTCGCACACCTGCCCCAACGCAGCAGCCATCTCCCGGACTCCACACACCAGTCTGCCAAAGACCTCCACAACAAAGCACCTGCTGTAACACCAGAGATCGAGAAGGCCTCAGCCAAGCTCTAAGCCCAGTCCGCAAGCTTCCCGCGAACATGAACCAAACCGCCAATGCACAAGCTTGCACCACGACCACTGAGCAATGCACTAGTCCGCAAGCCACTATCCGCTCAGGCCGCTCCTTGGCTAAAGCAAACCGCCAACGCCTTATCTGCAGATACCAGGGCGCATAGTCCGCGGACTACTTGCATACAACCAGCTTAGAACAGCCGGCTTCCACTAGACTTTCCACCAGGCCGCACACAACAGTCCTCCCAGTCCGCTTAGTCCGCCAACGCTGTCCGCCCAGGCCGCCCGGCATGTCCCATCAACCACTTCCACTTCACAAATTTCAACACTCCCACTTGAAGTGGGAAGTGGTGACCAAGCCCAGCAAGCTGCGCAAGCGATCAAAGGGCCCCTTCGACAGTGGCTTTGTGAAGATGTCAGCAAGATTATCTTAACTCCGTACATGCCCGACCAACAGAGATCCCTCCAACACCTTCTCCTTGATGAAGTGGTGATCAATTTCTATATGCTTGGTCCTGGCGTGACACACTGGATTGTTAACCAGTTTGAGAGAACTCTCATTGTCACCCCGAAGTAAAGTCGGCCCTTGCACTTCTTCATGAACATCCCCTATAAGCCTCCTCAACCAGATGGCTTCCCGAGCAGCCAAGGCCGAAGCCTTATACTCTGCCTCCGTAGTTGAGACGGACACCGAGTCCTACTTCTTGCTACACCACGAGATGCTAGCTAAACCGCAAGTGAACACATAACCTGAAGTAGACCTTCGATCATCCGAATCACCGCCATAGTCAGCATCCGTGTACCCAATCAACGCAAACTCCGAGTCCCTTCTATAGAGGAGTCCCATATCAGAAGTCACCTTGACATACTTCAGAATACCCTTTGCCGCCACTAGATGAGATTACCTTGGTTCAGCCATATACCGACTTACTCTGCCAACAGCATAAGCAATGTTCGGCCTTGTAATCGTCAGGTAAATCAAGCTCCCAACAAGAGCCCTGAACACCAAGGGATCATGAAGAACCCTTCTGTTGGAACACCCTATTACTAATTTGGGTCAGGATCACTATGTCTCTAGGAAACCAGTTTTTGACCTCTTGTATAGATCTAAAGGTCAATTAGAATTGAGTCTAAGGGTTAGAAGCCTAGGTTTGAAAGCTGCCCTCAAGACCAAGAATTTTTCAGTTTGAGACTAAGTCATATCGTCGAGCTCAGCATGACGATTCGTCGAACTCCAATCGACGATCGTCTAGCTCAACTTCGACAGATCGTCGAACTCCATTCGACGATCGCTGAGCTCAACTTCCACAAATCGTCGAACTCCATTTGACGATCTGTGAGCTCAGTTCGACGATCTTGACTCAGTATTGTATCTCTATCTCTGAGCTTAGTTCGACGATCTTTGAGCTCAGATCGATGATTTTTTTGTCGGTGTATAAGTCCATATCGCTGAGCTCAGTTCGACGATAGCAGAGCTCAGTTCGACGTTTTCTGATTAGTTAAAGGATTTTTCAAGATTCAAATTCAGATCAGTTAAGGAGATATTCAACAATTAATTCAGAAGATTTTCTAGCCGTTTTCATTTATTCTGGACCAAGTTTCAAGGGATTATCAAGGAATGTTTCTTTGGACTTTCCTCCAGAAGACATTTACAATTAAGGATGCAATTAATGCAGGCCAACGGCTATTCTTGACAGAGGATGTTTTTCTATTCAGTACTAGAGAATAAAAGACAAGAATTTTTGAATCTCTCAATCACTGAGCACTCAGAACACAAACAAGAAGAAGAAAAACAAAATATTCTCTGTCTCAAAGGATTCTCTCAAGAACACATATCCAAGGAGATCAAACTTTCTGAAATCTTCTGATCGCTCTTGTCTCAAGTGTTCAAGGCCAACATCTTTCAAGACTCCAGACACCTAACATTTCAGCTGTTGCTGAAATCATCATTTGCTGGAGATCAACTTCTGAAGGCCTATCACCCTACAGCAAAGCCTCTTTTCTTGAACATCTCAAGGACTCAGGGGGAGCTTTGACACCATCAAATCCACATAGTCTTCTCAGCTGCTTTGATAAAGAGAAGACTTTCATAAATCTCTCATCCCCATCTCTGTAAAGGGTTTCTCAAACTCCCTTCAAAAGTTTGAGTTTGGTTTTTGAGCACCTTGTCAAAAGCTTATTGGTGGCAAGACACCTGATCAAAAAATTTGATTTGGTTTTTGAGCACCTTATCAAAAGCTCATTGGTGCCCAGGACACCTGATCAACTCATCCTGCAGTGGATTCCTACCTAGGGTGGTAGAAGAGTGGATGTACCCAAGTTTAGGGGAACCATTATAGCTCCTTGTGTCATCTGGATTGCTTGTCTTTATCTTTTGTTTCTGGCTGTGATTGTTTTGTGATTGTTTTGTGATTAGTTTAGATATGTGATTATTTTCTATTGTAGGTTATTCTGTGATTAGAGTTAATAATTGCTTCCCTGTTCACTCAGATTACAACAATTGTTGTAAAATGTTTTCAAGCACCGTATACTCTACTCACCCCCCCCCCCTCTAGAGTATATCAGATCTAGCTGCACTTTCAATTGGTATCAAAGCGAGGTTGGTTAAACATACCACACCTTGGTGGTTGCACAGGCTATCACCTGAACCCAAAGATTCCTAGTTAGATCTGTTTTCTTTTGAGTTTATTATTAGATTTTGTTTTCACAAATCATGGCCCAAAACAAAGATTATGGTAGCACCAGACCTCCAGTGTGCAATCTATCCAAGTTTGCACTTTGGAAAGCAAGGATCAGATTATACATGAATTTTATTGACGAGGATATTTTTAACTCTGTTTTGACAGTTTGTCCAAGACCTCCAGAGAGCTCAAGTACAAATGCTGTTCCACCTCCATCAGGAACAGATGCTGACATCAAGAAATGGAAGGTAGCTGATGCCAAGGCTATGAACATCTTATCCCAGACCATGTCTGATGATATCTTTCAAAAGGTGGCTGAATGCAATTCAGCAAAGGAAATCTGGGATAAACTCTCTGAAATAGTCTCAGGCTCAGCTGATGAGAGAAAGGATAGGAGATCCCACCTCATATCTCAATATGAGAATTTCAAGAAGGGAGAAGCTGAATCAGTTGGATACATGTACAATAGACTTAGTCTAATAGTCAGTGAACTCAGGACCTTGGATAAAGAGATCTCACTAACTGAACTCAATGACAAAATTCTAATGTGCTTCCCTAGCACTTGGGATTCAAGAATCTGGCCATTCAAGGATGCCAGAAGTTTGAATGAGATCACAACAGAAGCTCTATTGGGTAAGCTCAAATCTTATGAGCTACTCATTAAGAATAGAGAAGAAGAACAGAAGGCTGCCTCACCAGCCACAAGAAAAGAGAAGACAATAGCCTTCAAGGCAACTGAAGATCAGCCTGAAGACAAAGTCACAGGCAATGATGAACTGCTCAGTTTGTTGGCCAAAAGATTTTACAAGATGGCCAGAAGGGACTTCAGAAGGAGATCATACAAGGAGCATGATAAGCCAAGGTATAATAAGTCAATTAATAATAAGGAAATTGTCTGCTTTGGTTGCAGGAAACCAGGGCACATTGTTCCTGACTGTCCAGAAAACAAAAACAAGGACAGAAGGGACAAGAAAGAAAGAAGAAAGGAGAAAGACTCCAAGAGGAATGGCAATGGAAAACCCTCCTCAAGCAAAAACAAACACACAAGAAAGGGGTTTGTTGCTGAATCCTGGAGTGAGACTGAAGAGGAGTCAGAAGCCTCATCCAGCTCCAGTGATGATGAAGATGATGCAGAAGAGAAAGAGTTCTGCATGATGGCAATCAATGCCTCTCAACATAATTCAGATGAAGAAGAGTCAGAGTCAGATTCAGAGACTCAACCTGAAGAAGATCAGGTAATTAGTTCTTTTGATTTTAATTCAGAGGACTTTAAATCTGAGTTTATAGCATTATGTTTAGACCTGCTAAAATCTGAGAAAGAGATTATCTCTCTCAGAAATCATTTATCTAAACATAATACCTTAAAGTTAGAAAACCTCAAACTCTCTCAGGAGTTGGAGTGTTGTAGGGAGCAGATAGCTTCACTGAAAGGTGAGCTATGTGAGGCCAAGAAGCTTGAAGAATCCCTTAATGGGAGAAGTATCAAGCTGATGGACATCACAAGCATAGTGAACTCCAGATTTAATAGTATACTGGGCTTGGGTGCTTCATCCAGCCAACCCATAGTTCTAACAACTTCAATCAAGTTCATTTCTGATAAAGAAAAGGGAGTTGTAGAGGTAGTTAGGAAAAATTCTGATCTGCCCAAGAAAACTAAGTCCAGCAGAAATCGTCGAACGGAGATCGACGATCGCCGAACGCAGATCGACGATCTCAGGCAAAATCGTCGAACTCAGGTCGACGATCTCAAGTTCCTTAACTCTGCCATAGTCGACCGTCGAACGGAGCTCGACGATCTGACCCAAGATCGTCGAACGCAGCTCCACGATCGTCGAACAGAGGTCAGAGCTCTGGAAATTCTTTCAAGGGCAAATCAAAATCCAATCCTAAGGGTCCTTCATCCCAAATCTTTAACCCTTATACTGAATGGATTATACCTCCAAGGAGATATCATCCTGAAGGTTATAAGAGTCAACCTGGGATGTCTTTTATTTCAGAGTTTAAAGGTTATCAACCTAGGCCCAAGGTAAACTGGGTCAAAAATAAATGAATTATCTTATGTGCAGGTGAAGACCTATCCAACATCTAACCAGCAATGGTACTTGGATAGTGGGTGCTCTAAGCACATGACAGGAAACAAGGACAACCTCACATCCTTTAGAGCCAAGCTTGGACCCAAAGTTATCTTTGGTGATTCAAACTTTAGAAAACTAAAGGATATGGTGCAGTCCAGATTGGATCAGTAACATTCAAGAAGGTAGCATATGTGGAAGGACTGAAGCACAACTTAATAAGCATCAGTCAGCTGTGTGATGAAGGCTACCAGGTAACCTTCAGCAAAGCATTATGCAAAATCAAGTCAGAGGACAACACAACTGTGTTGACAGGTAAAAGGAAAGGTAACATCTATCTAGTAGATTTTCTTTCAACAGATGTAGATATTTGCCTGTTCAATTCTGTTTGTAGACCAAATATTTTATGGCATAAGAGACTAGGACACCTAAACCTTAGAACTATTGGTAGGCTATCCAAGGACAACCTTGTTAGAGGACTACCGTTTGGCCCCTATAAGAAGGAAGGACTCTGCAGGGCTTGTCAATTAGGCAAGCAAACTAAAAATAGTTTTAAGTCACTTAATAAGAGTGATTCACCTAGGATATTGTATCTGTTACACATGGATCTTTTTGGACCCATCACAGTACAAAGCCTAGGAGGGAAATCTTACACTTTAGTAGTTGTAGATGACTTCTCTAGATTCACTTGGGTGTTCTTTCTAAGGAAGAAGTCTGATAACTTTAAGTGTCTGATAGAGTTTCTCAAATGTATACAGATTGAGTTCAATACTCATATTGCTCTGATCAGAAGTGATCATGGGACAGAGTTTGATTCTCTTCTTATGCAAGAGTTCTGTCAGAGTGAAGGGATCAGGCATACTTTCTCAGCTCCTAGAACTCCTCAATAAAATGGGGTAGCTGAAAGGAAAAATAGAACCCTTATTGAATATGCCACTACATTGTTGTCAGATGCTCACCTTCCTCTATCCTTTTGGGCAGAGGCAGTGAACACCTCCAACTATGTGCTGAATAGAAGTTTGATACATAAACTAAAGGGAAAGACTCCCTATGAATTACTCAAATGGAAGAAACCTAAATTTGATTATTTTAGAGTTTTTGGTTGTATTTGCTACATACATAATAATGACAAGAAATATTTAGCAAAATTTCAAGCTAAAGCTGATGAAGGAGTGTTTCTGGGATACTCCATGATCAGCAAGGCTTATAGGGTTTATAATAAATCATCTCTAAAAATTGAGGAATCTGTTCATATATCATTTAATGAACCTAACACGTCTTTCAAGGAGAAGATCTCTTGTACCATAGAACCTTTGCAGGAACATTCTCTTGTTGAAGACTTGAACAAGTTACAGGTTACTCAAAAGGATGAAAGCAGTGAAGATGAAGAAAGTATTCAACATATTGAAGAACAACCTGAAGAGCCAGTTGTTGTACCACAAGAGGAAACAACAGCACAGGTTGGTGAACAATCAACACCCCCTGTTGATTTATTAACATCAAGAGATCATCCAATTTCCCAAATAATTGGAGACATCTCAGCTGGTGTGCAAACCAGAAATCAGGTCAACCAAAACTTGTTGCACACCTGCTTCCTATCTCAAATTGAACCTCAGTCCATTCAAGATGCAGAGAAAGATCCACACTGGATCATTGCAATGCAAGAAGAGTTGCATCAATTTGAAAGGAACAAAGTGTGGGAACTAGTGCCAAAGCCTAAGGATCACTCCATTGTTGGAACAAAGTGAGTGTTCAGAAACAAACTGGATGATCAAGGAGTAATTATAAGGAACAAGGCAAGGCTAGTTGCTCAAGGATATTCTCAAGAAGAAGGAATAGACTATGACCAGACTTTTGCACCAGTTGCAAGATTGGAAGCCATCAGAATCTTTTTAGCTTATGCAACACATAAAGGATTCAAGGTATATCAGATGGATGTCAAAAGTGCATTTCTAAATGGAGACATCAAAGAAGAAGTATATGTCAGACAACCTCTAGGTTTTATCTCTCCAAATTATCCTGATTATGTTTTTAAATTGAACAAAGCATTATATGGTCTCAAGCAAGCTCCTAGAGCATGGTATGAGACCCTAGTATGCTTCCTTTTGGAAAATGGATTCATAAGGGGTAGAGTATACCAAACTCTTTTCATTAGAACCCATAAGTCCCATACCCTACTAGTACAGATCTATGTAGATGGTATTATTTTTGGTTCTACTGACTCAAAATTGTGCAGAAGGTTTTCCAACCTAATGCATTCTAAATTTGAAATGAGTAGCATGGGTGAGCTATCCTTCTTCCTAGGATTGCAAGTCAAACAGCATGCTGAAGGTATCTTTATTTCTCAAACCAAGTATGCAAATGAATTGGTTAAGAAATTTGGCATGTCCGAAGCATCTTGTATGAAAACACCTATGCCTACTAATGTTGTATTGGATTTTGATGAACATGGGAAACCTGTTGATCAGACAACATATAGATCAATGATTGGCTCTTTACTGTACCTTATAGCTAGTAGACCAGATATAATGTTTACTACCTGTATATGTGCTAGGTTCCAAGTAAGCCCTAGAGAGTAACACCTAACATTAGTAAAGAGGATTCTCAGGTATGTTAAGAGTTGTCCAAATCTAGGTCTCTGGTATCCAAAAGATTCAGCATTTGATTTAATTGGATTTTCTGATGCTGATTATGCTGGATGCAGAATTGACAGGAAAAGCACCAGTGGAACTCGTCAGTTCCTTGGTGACAGACTTATCTCTTGGTTTTGTAAGAAACAAACTTCTGTGTCAACTTCAATTGCTGAAGCTAAATATATGGCTGTAGGCAGTTGTTGTTCACAAATCTTATGGATTCAAAACCAACTCCTAGACTATGCCTACAACTTAGAGAAGTCTAAAATCTTTTGTGATAACACCAGTGCTATTTCTATAGCTCAAAATCCAGTCTTCCATAGTAGGACAAAACACATAGAGATTAGGCATCACTTCTAAAGGGATAATGTTGAAAAGAATAAAATTGAACTGCAATATATCCCAACTGACTTACAATGGGGAGATATTTTCACCAAGCCCTTGGATGAAAAGAAACACACCTTCTTCCTAAATCAGTTAGGAATTTTAGATGGAGGAAGTCTAAAATAATATTCAAGACTATAAAAGTTTAAAAATTGACCAAGACTAGGCAAACATCTTGATTTTTTTCTTAGTGTCTAGGGCTTTTCTGGTCTCTGAACTGCGCTCGACGATTTTCCCCCAGATCATCGAAAGGAGATCGACGATTTCTGAAATCGTCGACCTGAGTTCAGCGTTTCTCAGATAGTATGAACTATCTCTTCCAGTCAGCGATCGTCGAACGGCGCTCGATGATTTTGTTCTCTGAACGATCGTCGAATAGAGCTCGACGCCCTCCAATATCGTCGAACGGAGATCGACGATATTGCAGACTCTTCAGATTCCTTTAGAACCCCGATCGTCGAACTGAGTTCAACGATCTTTCCATTTCTGCGTCGAACCCTAATATAAAATTCATTTTTCGCCGTCGTTCTCCTTTTGCGCTTTCGATTTATCTGCAAACACTTTCTTTCCCTCCAAACATTTCTGCACTTGGTCGTTTTGTTTGTTGATTCTTTGCAGGTAACCATGGATTTTTCAGTTGCTGTTCTTGCCGCCATGAAATTTGATGCCGGTTTGACATTGACATGGAGTCCTTCAGCACAACAGATCAGGTTTTCCAGGACATCTTGGAGTTATTCAAAGAGCAGAAACTTGCTACAATCATGACCACTAGAATTAAACATGCTGCTGATGAGATTAAAGAGTGGGTCTACACAGCCCACAATCAGGATCAACACACAATCATTGGATCAATTTCTGGCACACAGGTACCCTTGACCCCAGCAATTCTGACAGAAGTTTTTGAGTTAAGTACTGGTGGAGACTCTGCTGATTTATCTGGAGAAGAATATGCTGACTTGCTTGCAAGAATGGGTCATTCTGAGGCTAACCCTAGCAAGATGCTGAAGAAGAATCTGTCTATGAAATATAGATTCCTGGCTGATGTAGTTGGGAAGGTCCTATTGGCTAAGCACTCTGCCCATGATACCATTTCTAGGTATCAGCTCTGCTTAATGGGAGCCATAGTGGACAGGAAGAATTTGAACTGGGGAGAGGTCTTCTTTTACCTAATTAAAAAGAAAATTAACAAGAGTTTTGTGAATTTTGGGAGAATTTTAGGCCTTTTTCTGCAGAACAGATGCCCTGCATTGCTAGTATCTTCTGGGATACACATAAATGCTTCCAAGAGACTGTCCTGTGCCCTATTTAGTAAATGGGACAAGCAGATCATCAAGCCCAGTAGGCCCTCTTCCAGCACACCTTCAGGAACCAGGACTTCCATAGTCACTTCCCCTCAGGTCTCTGCCCCTGCAGATGACTTGCATGCTGCTGCCTCTCCTCCTCCTCCAATTCCATCTCTTCCAATTCCATCCACCATTCAAACTCCATCCACTATCATCATCTCCAGCCCTTCTCCAACATCTATACCATCTCCAATTCCAACCACAAAAGAACCATTCCATCCATTATACTCCTACTCTCAACCAGACTCTGCCACATCACCCACCATTCCCTCATTCAATCTCATTGATGATTCCTTCATGGATGACTCACCCTCCTCACCTCCTGAGCTACCCTCATAATCAACCTCTTACCAAGACCTTCTGCAAGAGATCATTGATCAACCCACCTTCACACCATCTATCTCCATCCCACTGTCCTCCCTCACCACTTTACCCATACCTCAACCATCTCTTCCCCAATACACTAGCTCTCCTCTACCATCACCAATAGATCCACCTCCATCCTCTACCTCTGCTCCAGTCACTGCTGAGTAAGTAGATCTTCCAGCCCTTGCTGACAGGATATATGAATTGCTAGCCCCCAGGCTATCTCTTCTTTTGGAGACCTCCTTGGCTCCATTACTCCAGTCAGTGGCAGCTTTTTCTGCCAGGCTCTCCTCCTTGTTCCCTTGGGCAGCCCCTTCATCAGTGTCCCTTGATCCAGCTTTGTCTGAATCTAGGCAGGGGGAGATGCCCTATGAAGTGAGCTTGTCTGCTGTGTCTGCTGTTTCTTCAGCTTTTGTTGCTGCTGCTGCTGCTGTTCTTCCTCAAGATCCAGTTCCACCTCCTGTTGCAGTCCTCTCAATAAACCTCAAGTCTCTGCTCTCAGTATTTGATTCACTGTATTTCAGTTGTCTGCCAGAGAAAGCTTGCTTTCTAGAGAGAGTTGCTGTCCAGCCTCCAGAGGATCTCTCCAAGGCCCTTGTGCCCTTCTCTTGTTGTGATACCAACATTATAACTTCCTTTATTAAATCAGTATATGCTGCTGCTACTCCTGCTGAAAGCATGGTTGCTGTTTCTGATGCTGCTGCCCCTCCTGCTGAAGATAGTGTTGATGTATCTGTTGCTATTAGTGTTGTCAGTGCTGCTGCTACTGGTGTTCCAGTTTCTGCTGATATCCTTATGATAGAGGCACATGATTTTGAGTCTTCTGTGTTTTCTGATGATATTCCTGCTGCTGATATTGTTGTTTCTGAAAGTGAAACTATTGCTGCACCAACTGCTGTTATTACTACTGCCACAACTTCAGTATCTGCTGCTGTTACTGCTGCTTCAACCTTTGCTTCTGCTTCAACTATAATTGCTACAAGTGTTGTATCTGCTGCTGCTCCAACCTCTGCTGCCTCATCTGCTTCAATCCAGGTCAAGAAAGATTTGATGAAAAGGATTGATGCTCTTTATGATGATCAAAGTTCTGAAAGTGATGAGTTCAAGACAGATTATGATGATTCTTCTGCTACCATTGCCAGAAAGAGAAAGGCAAGGAGCAAAGCCATGAAGAGAGTACCTCCAGCCAAGGTCAAGGACAATAATGACATTCCATATTATATTCTTCATGACTGCCCCATAACTGAGCACTGGATGCCGTACTCAAAGAATCAACTTAAAGCTATGAAGAAAAAGAGGAAATATGAAAAAGGATCTTCTCAATTTCAACATCCTCATCCTCCTCCACCACCTCCTCCTGATGTAGGTGCAGGTGGAAGTTCAGCTGCTCAACCTCATGCCAAAAGCCAAACCACCTATCAGCCATATGCCAGATCCTATCATAGGGGAAGCCAGTCTAGAGGCTCTCAATCCAGAAGAGGAAACTACAGAGGAGATCAAAGAGAAGTCCAGGTTTATTCTAAAGGATATTCAAGGCAACATCCCTACTCCAGGGAAGGACAAATTTCATCTGACACAACCTCTGGTCCTTTTCCCTATAAACTAAAGGAAGTGGTTTCATCCAGGCCTCCTCAGGACAATCCATCAAATAGATATGAGCCACCAGTGCCATTTGAAGATCTTGAAAACAATCCAACTGCTTGGACTGCAAGGATGAAAGATCTTGCTGCACTGGACCAGATTAAGAAAGCTAGAGAGCAAGGCAAAGACTCCTCCAACATCACTACATTGTCTGAACAGAGAAAGAAAGAGTTGGAAAGATATGGTTCAAGAAAATTCTTTGATTCTGATAGATACATGGAGCTGCATCCTGAAGCTGTAGTTCCCAGGCCCAAACAACAAACCTCTTTAGGTGCAGCAGATGATACAACATCAAAGAAGGAAGCTCTCAACCCTAATAAAGAAATCAAACTCATTAAGAGCAAGGAGAAGAAATGACTATGAAAGGTGACAATCATCTTGACTTCTGATTATTATCTGCGATGATATATATCTGTGGTTCTGCAATGTCCAGCTTATTGCTTTTCTGTTTTGTTGTTGTGTTTGTTGTTATTTAATTTTTCCAAATTCTGTAAATAGTAATCTTAACCCAAATAGGGGGAGATTGTTGGAACACCCTATTACTAATTTGGGTCAGGATCACTATGTCTCTAGGAAACTAGTTTTTGACCTCCTGTATAGATCTAAAGGTCAATTAGAATTGAGTCTAAGGGTTAGAAGCCTAGGTTTGAAAGCTGCCCTCAAGACCAAGAATTTTTCAGTTTGAGACTAAGTCATATCGTCAAGCTCAGCACGACGATTCGTCGAACTCCAATCGACGATCGTCTAGCTCAACTTTGACAGATCGTCGAACTCCATTCGACGATCGCTGAGCTCAACTTCCATAAATCGTCGAACTCCATTCGACGATCTGCGAGCTCAGTTCGACGATCTTGACTCAGTATTGGATCTCTATCTCTGAGCTCAGTTCGACGATCTTTGAGCTCAGATCGACGATTTTTTTGTTGCTGTATAAGTCCATATCGTTGAGCTCAGTTCGACGATAGCAGAGCTCAGTTCGACGTTTTCTGATGAGTTAAAGGATTTTTCAAGATTCAAATTCAGATCAGTTAAGGAGTTATTCAGCAATTAATTCAGAAGATTTTCTAGCCGTTTTCATTTATTCTGGACCAAGTTTCAAGGGATTATCAAGGAATGTTTCTTTGGACTTTCCTCCAGAAGACATTTTTAATTAAGGATGCAATTAATGCAGGCCAACGACTATTCTTGACAGAGGATGTTTTTGAAAGATATAGTACCTAAACACCTAGAGGGGGGGTGGGTGAATAGGTGACGTAATTCTTTTTCAAACTTTAATGGCAGCAATCAGTTATAACACAGAATCTACTTTACTTTTGCAATCACACAACATACACAGCAAAGCACAGCACAGCAGACACAGAGTTTTATAGTGGTTCCCCAAGCTTTGGGTACATCCACTTTCCCCCTTTGCCTATCTAGCAGTGTACTAGATTCGGCCAAACTTCACCACTGTCTCAGAACCCAAACTGGTTCCTACACCTCAGGCCTAAGGCCCTACAACTCAGCTTTTCCACAAAGCCTACACTCAGCCACAAAGGCCTACACTCAGCCAACAAGGCCTACACTCAGCCACCAAGGCCTACACTCAGAGATTTCAATCTCCTACACTCAGGCTCTCAAGCCCTACCCTCAGCCTTTATAAATACAGGCTTACAATCACTCAGATACAAAGAATCCTACAAGATAAAAATGAATTTACAATTGTTAACTCAACAACCCAAAGACAAGAGAGGGAGGTTGTGAGTTTCTTGATGAGTTTTTGGAAGAACTCAGCTGGATTCAATCTGACTTAGCTTTCTTCAAAGCTTCTTGAAAGTAGAACTCAATTAGATTGACTCCTTCTGCAGTTGATCCTTGACCTCTGCTTCTTAAGACCCAGAATGAATCTGAATCCTTCTTCTCAGCCTAGTTCCAACGGCTGATTTCTTAGATGGAGCCCTCTCTCTCCAACTTCTTAGATCTGCACTTGGATAGCTAGATCTTCTTGATTTGATACTTGATCAAATAACTTGAACAACTCTGTGAACCACTTTTTGAATTGCTTCAGCAACTTCTTCAACAACAACAGTTCCTGTAGACTGTATGAGCCTATTTATAGGCCTTCTTCATGGTAACCGGCTGGTCCGGTTCTTAACTGTCTTCTGACATCTCTGACAGGTGCTGTAGACCGGCTGGAACGATAGCTGTCAAGTCATCCAGTCAGTTCTTGAAAGTTCTCTAACTGTCTGAAAGTGTCGAGACTTTCTGTCTTTAAGTGTCGACACTTATAGACTAAGTGTCGACACAAGTTGTGTAAGTGTCGACACAAGTCTACAAGGTGTCGACACAACTCCTTGTGTTGTAGATTCTATGTCACGACACAGTTTCTTCTGCATGTGTCGACACTGAAATAGAGTGTCGACACAAGTACTTGATCTTCTATCTTTTTCTGAATTCTTCTAAGTGTCGACACATCTCCTTTGTGTCGACACATCTTCATGTGTTGAATCTGTCAAGTGTCGACACTGCTTCTTGGTGTCGACACATAGTCTTCTATGTTGATACTTGGTGAGTGTTGACACAGCTCCTTGTGTCGACACACTCTTCTTCTTGTTGAGACTTCAGCTGAGTGTCGACACATTCCCATAGTGTCGACACTTGTACTTAGAATATTTTGTTGATCTTTCTGTTCTTTGCTAAGTGTCGACACAGCTCCATGTGTCGACACTTTCTTCAAGTGTTGAGTCTTCAGCTGAGTGTCGACACATTGTTCTGGGTGTCGACACTTACTTCAAGTGCCGACTCTTCTGTTGAGTGTCGACACATTGTTCTGAGTGTCGACACTTATACTTAGTCTCTGCTGACTTTTGCTGAGTGTCGACACAGCTCCAAGTGTCGACACTTTCTGGTGTAGACACAGCTTCACTAGGTGTTGACACTGCTGTTAAGTGTCGACACTGCTTTACTGTACTTTCTTCATTGAGTGTCGACACAGCTCCTTGTGTCGACACTTTCTGTCTGGTGTCGACTCTGCATCCCAGGTGTCGACACAATGACTCCAAGTGTCGACACTGCTTGTCTGAGTGTCGACACAAGTCTTCTTAAGTGTCGACACTTTCCCTCTGGGTGTCGACACATGGACTTAGTAATTTTTGCTTCAGTCCTGCAAATACTTAACCTGCACAAGTAAATCAAAAACACATCAAATACATTTTGATGTATATCATTGAGTTGGGTGAGGCTTCTTCAAATCAGGTACATTTAAACCAATGTACCCAACAATCTCCCCCTATTTGGAGAAGTCATAACCCTTAGTCAATGATATACACCATTCATAATTAAGATTACAAAATGATGTAAAGCAGGATAATGTACAGCAGGGTAAACATAAACATGTATTAATTTCACATGTATACAAATTCATTATCTCAGAACAAATAAGAAATAGACATAGACATTATCACAGAACAAACATGAAATAGATTAATCATATAACATATTGTTCTAATATCTATCTTATACATTTTCAGAAGTTCACAAAATGTTTTACATCCAAAAGATTACAAAATAAACTTCAAGAAAATTCTAAATCTATTTTTGTTCAGGCTCTTTAATAACTATCCCTTAGCCAGCTTGAACTTTAGCTTGGACAGGAGCATCAGCAGTTTCAGCATCAACAGTCTTCTTGCCTTTCAGATCTTTCTTCTTAAGCTCTTCAGCTTTGATCTTCTGTCTTTCAAAATAATGGTATGGCTTAGGAAAGTACTTGCTAGGCTCCTGGGCAGTAGGAGGTAGCTTTCCAATCTTTGCCTTCCTTCTGTATTGAACAATTGCTTCCTGTCTAGATTCATGTTTTCTCCATTCAGCTTCAGAGAACCATTTGTTCCTGTCATGAATGTTATCCTTGGCAGCTTTCCAGGCAGTTAAAATAATGTTTCTAGAGGTAGGGCTCCATTGCTCAAAATCTGGTCTCTGTTCAGCTTGTTCCCTAAACCTTTTCTTAGACAATCTTGTCTCTTCTTCTTTTTGCAATGCCTCTTGCATGGCTTCAGATATAGGCTGAACAACCTTTTCAATAATCACATTGTCCTTGCCCCCAGGTGGGCTGTACATGGTCTGTACATCAACATGCACCATTTCAAAATCTGGAGGAGGATATATGACTTGAGCTACTTCTGGTTGCTCACCTCCTAGATATGCAGGGTTAATTCCAGATTCAGCAACATCATTGTCATCACACAGAGGAGGATATCCAAGTGTAGCTCTGATAGAATTTGATATCCACTTAGCATGGTCAGAGCTTGCCTTGACTAACACCCTCTCCCCCTTTATGACTTCTCTAGCCATGTGATCTCTGACATCATCCTTCTGAAATCTTATTTGATTATCCAAGTATCTGACTCCATCTTTAAAGAAAGGTTTGAGCTTTTTAAGTTCTTCAGATATGGCCTTCTGGGAGTCTTCAATGACAGTCTTAACAGCATTGATTTCTTCTTGAAATACTTTATCAAAGTCAGCTTTAACAGCAGCAGTAGAGGTAGAAGGTGCAGCAGCCTGGTTCTTTAATTCTGTGACAATAGCATTATGGGAAGCAGTAAGATTGTCATTCATCCTTAGCTGATTTTCAAGAACATACCCTTGCTTCAATGCTATGTCATCTACTTGTGCTTTGATCTTTTCCTGGTGTGTTGCCAAGTACACCACTGCATTTCCACCCTTGTGGAAACAATCTGTCATCTCTTTCTTGTTAAGGTTCATTTCAAACCTTATAGACTTGATATCTTGGGCCAGATCAAATTGCAAAGATTTCTGCCCTTCATCTACATACTTCTCAATTGCTTTTCTATGTTCATCCAGTTTAATCTGCATTGCCACCATTAAAGCACTATAATCAACTGATGGGGCTTGCTGAACTATAGGCTGTGGTGCAATAGATTGTAGAGCCTTCTTATAACTCTGGCTTCTTCTCTTGAATACATAAAGTTTCTTTTGCTTAGCCCTTGTAGCCTCCTCATTTTCAGATTCTGAGGAGCTGGCTATTTCCACCCTCTCCTTAGGGCTTGAAGGCCTCTCAGTTTGCACATCTGGTGCCTTCTCAGTTTCTTGCCTCACAGGCTCTTCATGAACTTGCACTTGCTCCCCCTCAGCAGCAGCATTATCTCTTTCAGCAGCAGCCTTGTCCATGTCAAAATCTGCTTGATCCAGATTTAAAAATAAATCTTCCATGGTGAATTCCTGTGGTGAAGGAGCTGGAGTAATTCTAGGTTCTTCAACCACTGGATCAGGAACCACTTGAACAACAGCAGATGTGTCTTCTATAACAGCATCTGGAACTTGACTATCCAGCTGGATTTGCTGATGATCATCAGACAAATCAGTATCTTCCATAGGAAAATTCAAAGTGTTTAGTTCAGTGATTACCTCTAGTATGATTGTGGTGGCTTGTTCACTTTCCAGTGTAGTGGGTTCTTCTACAACTGGAAGCTCCCCCTGGCTTTGATCCTTGTGGATGGGGCTTGCTTGAGGTAGCTCCCCCTGGATCTCAGCATCAGCTGGAGGAGCAGGAGTCTTCACTCCAGGCTCTTCCTCATGCTCATCTGGAGTGAAGACAACCTGTTCTTCACTATCAGAGCTGCTAGTGGACACTTGTTCCACTGGAGCAGTCTTCCTTTTCTTCTTTGGAGGAATCTCTTTCTCAGAAACAATCTTTTCAGGGGTTGGCAGCTCCTTAGTCAACACCCTGTCCCATCTTGAGAACAACCTCATATCCATCTTTCTCATATGGTTTATTTTGCTTCCAGCAGCAGTACTCATTACTTCAGGTATTACACCAGTAAGATAAAGACTTAAAATCCTGCCCAGGTTGGGCTTCTTCAAGATTTCTTTAATCTTCTCAAATACTATAACAGACCAATCAGTTTTTAGTGTGAAGATTATCCTTGTCATTATTCCAAAAATATAGGCAGACACTCTGTCATGCCCTCTTGGCTTGCTGAGGATGACCTTTCCAACAATTTCAGACATGAATTTGCCTTGATTGTTCATCCCTTTTCTATTGAAAACAGAACCAATCTTCATTGTAGAATCAAGTCCACACCAGGTTAGAGCTTCCCAGGTCTTTGTAGCTGTAACTTCATCTTCCTCTTGAGTTCTTGGAAGCTGTAGAATCTTCCTCAGACTTTTTGGTGATACCTTGATCTTCTCACCATGAACTCTGAATTTGATTTTGTATCCAGATTCGTCCACTTTGGCTCCATTGAGGAATTCAAGTACCTCTTTCTTCCATATCTTAGTAGGTTCTGAAACGAGATATTCTAACCCTGAATCGGCTACTAGGATTATGACCGCCTGGATTTCTTGATCAGCATCCTCAAAGGCGCAGCACACCAGCTCGTATCCCTCGTTGACATTCTCCTCTAGCTTAGGTGCCATTAGGGTTTGTAGAATTTGTCTTGAGAGAAGAGAGGTGTCGACACAGAAGTTTGGTCTCGAAACTTTGAAAGCGTGTCGACAAACAAAGACAAAACCCTATTTATACCTTTCTGATTTTGAAGATGAACAGGTGGGACATCTAACTTAAAATGTGTCGACACTGGCAATAAGTGTCGACACTGACTTATAATGTCTCGACCCATATGTGTCGACACAAGTTTAGTCAACAGATTTTATGTGTCGACACTTGGTTATGTGTCGACACAACATAACTCGACACATTGTCGAGACTTTACTTAGAAAATTCTGAGTAAATACTAAGTGTCGACACCACTTTGGATGTGTCGACACCTACTTGGCATGTGTCGACACTAATATTCTAAAGTGTCGACACCAACTTCCTAGATGTGTCGACACCGATTTCATAAAGTGTCGACACCACTATTCTGTGTCGACATAGACTTGTCTATGTGTCGACACCTTTTTACTTAGCCAATTTCAATTCTGTAAACTTACTCTAAGTTTATCATTCCTAGTTCAATTTTAAATCTATTGAACTTAGCTTCTTCTAGGGGCTTAGTATACATATCAGCTAATTGTTCATCTGTTTTAACATATTCAAGTAAAATATCTTCTCTTTCTACATGCTCCCTAAGAAAATGATATTTAATTTCAATATGTTTTGTTCTACTATGGGACACAGGGTTATTAGCTATTGAAATAACACTTGTAGAATCACAAAAGAGTGGAGTTCTACTTACCTGAAATCCATATTCCTCTAGCTGATGTTGTATCCACAGAAGTTGAGCACAGCAACTTCCTACAGCCACATACTCTGACTCTGCTGTGGAGATAGCCACACTGGTTTGCTTTTTGCTACTCCATGAAATTAGTCTCCCACCTAGGAATTGACATGTTCCTGTAGTGCTTTTTCTATCTTCTTTGCATCCTGCAAAGTCTGCATCTGAATAACCTGTTAGATCAAAATCCCCATTCCTAGGGTACCAGAGGCCTAGATAGGGAGTGCCCTTTAGATATCTCAATATCCTTTTGATTGCTGTCAAATGAGACTCTTTAGGGCAGGCTTGATACCTTGCACAGACACATGTAGCATACATGATATCTGGTCTACTTGCAGTCAAGTATAATAGGGAGCCAACTATCCCTCTATACAAGGTTTCATCTACAGGTTTCCCTGCATCATCCTTACTAAGAGACATACTTGACCCCATAGGAGTCTTCATGGTACTGGATGAATCCATACCATACTTGCTTATGAGTTCTAGGGTGAACTTGGACTGACATATGGATAAACCACTTTCAGTCTATTTAACTTGGAGACCCAAGAAAAACTTCAGCTCTCCCATACTACTTATCTTAAATTGACCTTGCATCAGTTTTGCAAACTTTTTGCAAAGGCTGCTTTCAGTAGACCCAAATATAATGTCATCTACATATATTTGGACTAGTATAACTTTGCCTCTAGATTCCCTAAGGAATGGAGTCTTATCTATTTTCCCCCTTGAGAACTTGTTCTCAATGAGGAAACTAGATAGGGTTTCATACCAAGCCCTAGGGGCTTGCTTTAACCCATATAAAGCTTTCCTAAGTCTATAGACATGATGAGGTAAAGTTGGATCAACAAAACCTGAAGGCTGTTCCACATAGACTTCCTCTTTAAGATTACCATTCAGGAATGCTGACTTGACATCCATTTGGTAAACCTTGAATCCTTGATAGGTTGCATAGGCCAAGAACATCCTTATGGCTTCCAGTCTGGCTACTGGAGCAAAGGTTTGATCAAAGTCAATACCTTCTTCTTGCCTATATCCTTTAGCAACCAATCACGCTTTATTCTTAATGATGACCCCTTGTTCATCCATCTTATTCCTGTAGATCCACTTGGTTCCTATTATATTGTGGTCTTTAGGTTTAGGAACAAGTTCCCAGACCTTGCACCTCTTGAACTGATTAAGCTCTTCTTGCATTGCTTTAGTCCATTGTGGATCTAGTATGGCTTCTTCAAACTTCTTAGGTTTAACTTGAGATAGAAAACTGGAGTAGATTGCTGCATTCATGTATCTGCTCCTGGTTTGTACTCCTTGTCTTGGATCTCCAATAATCTGCTCTACTGGATGATCTCTAAGATGCCTGTTGGCTAGAGGCATCCTAACTTCTGGTTGAACCTCTTCAGCATCTCCATCATGCTGTACTCCTTGTACTTCTTCTGCAATTGGCACATGTAGTTCTCCCCCTGGACAACAGCTACTGTCCTCTACTTGCTGTCTTGCAGCAGGTACTTCTTCTATAGTAAGCTTGTCCATTTTCTTTGTTAAAGCTGTGGGGCTGCATACAGTACTAGATAACTCATTGTTAATAAGTTTAGTCTCATCAAAAACTACATGCACAGATTCTTCTACAACTTGTGTAGTCTAGTTGTAGACTCTATAAGCCTTACTGTTATTGTTGTACCCAAAAAAAATTCCCTCTTGTGACTTGGCAGCAAACTTAGTCAAGTAAGACTTCCCATTGTTAAGTATGAAGCATTTGCAACCAAAGATCCTGAAATAGGATAGGTTTGGTTTCCTGCCTTTCACAACTTCATAGGGGGTCTTGTTGAGCCCTTTAGTGATGGTAGCCCTATTTATAACATGGCATGCAGTATTAACTGCTTCAGCCCAGAAATACTCTGGCAGTGATGTATCACTTAATAGGGTCCTACCAGCCTCTATCAAGGTCCTATTCTTCCTCTCAGCAATGCCATTTTGCTGAGGTGTTCTAGGTGAAGAGAATTCTTGAAATATCCCAAATTCTTCACATAGTTTTGTCATGCTATCAGACTGAAATTCAGTACCATGGTCACTTCTAATCTTGACCACTGTACTGTCTAGTTCATTCTGAATTTGCTTGACAAAGTTATGGAAGACACTAGGTGTTTCAGATTTCTGTCTTAAGAAGAACACCCAGGAAAACCTTGAGTAGTCATCTACAACTACAAAGGTATAGACCTTCCTACCTAAGCTGTGAACTGGCATTGGACCAAAGAGATCCAAGTGCAAGAGGTATAAACACCTCACAGCATCTTTGTTTTCTATGCTTCTAAAGGTGGATTTAGTCTCCTTGCCCTTTTGACAAGCTGAGCAAATACCATCTTTAACATACTTAACTTGAGGACCATTCCTCACTAACTCTTTGCTAAAGAGTTTGCCAATAGTCTTGTAGTTAAGATGGGCAAGCCTCTTGTGCCATTTGACACAATGAGAGACTGTCTCATCAGCTACAAGACACACTGGAGAACCATTGTTCTCAATCATAATGTCTAAGCAGTAGACATTCCTCTTCCTATAACCAGTCAAAATGATCTCTTGATCAGTTGACCTCCTGATATGACAACCATTTTTAACAAATGAGATGTCATACCCTACATCACTTAATTGACTTATACTTATTAGGTTGTGTTTCAACCCTTTAACATAAGCCACTTGAGTAATGGTAACCAAGTTGCTAGAAATGTTACCAAATCCTTTGATGATTCCTTTTTCAGAACCACCAAAGGTTACTTTTGGACCATCTTTTATTGGAATGTAGTCCTTTAGTAATCCTCTAGTTCCAGTCATATGTCTGGAACATCCATTGTCCAAGTACCAGGTTTGAGGTATGGCCACTTGGACTCACCTGCAAAACAGATTAATGAACCTTAGAACCCAAAGAATTCTTGGGTTCTTGGTACTTGTTAGTTTGCAACTTGACAAAACTACCTACTGGCTTTCTAACAGGTAATTTGCAACTCACTTTGGCACTAACATTGTGCCAACAGTCCATTGCAAAATGGCCAACTTTGCCACCGCACCAACATTCAAACTTATTGTACCTTTGCTTAGGTACTGTCTTTGCTGTCTTATCTACAGCTGATTTGTTGAATGTTGGGGCTTTGCCCTTTGACTTGGACTTGGACTGCTCAGTCCTTGCAGGTTTAATAAAGCCCAGTCCAGCCTTACCCTTGTGATGAACAAATTCATCAATTATGGGTAACACTGACTTAGGTTTAGAAAACCTAGCAACAAGCTCTCTCTCCTTCTGAATATTTATCTCCAGACTCTTGATTTGATCATTCTTAAAGGTGATAGTCCCCATCTGAATCACTATTATGTGTTTCAGCCTGGCTATCTCATTAAGCTTTTGATCAAATAGCTTCTCAGAATCTGTTGCAGCAGCTTTAAGATCAGCAATTTCCTTTGCTTGACTTTTGGCTAGGGACTTGCTTTTCTTGTAAGCTTGCAACAGTACTTTATATTCATCTATAAGCTGATGAATATCTTCCTCAGACTCAGATACACTCTCATCACTAGATGATGAAGAATCTGATTCTGTACTAGAACAAGAAACTGAACTTAAAGTTGAACTTTGTACCTTACTGGGTCCTGGCTGCTCCAGGATTTTGCCATGCCCTGTCAAAGCCATTAGCCCTTGGCATTGACTGTCTTCTTGTTCATAAATAGACTCCATTATCTGCATGAATTCTTCTTCTTCTTCTTCAGCAAACAGCCCAATGTATGCCTCAGCATCAGACTCAGTTTCTGAAGAAGAGATATCTGATAGAGTCTTCTCTTTCTTGGCAACAAAAGACTTCTCTTTCTTGCCTTTGAAATGAGTCTTCTTCTTGTCAGTAGACTCCTTTCTCTTTTCAGGACAATCTGCAACAACATGGCCTTGTCTATTGCAGCAATAGCACACTATTTTAGAAACAGTTGCCTTGTTGATTTAGTCCTCTTCCTGTCCTTCTTTGAGGCCTTTTTATCCGGATAAAAATCTTCTTTTCCTTTTGAAGTAGAAGGCCTTGAACTCCACTGTTTCTTCTTCAAGAATTTCTGAAAATGTCTAGTGAAGGCAGCAAAGTCTTCATCACTTTCACTGCTTTCAGATTTTGTGCTGACTGACTCATCTGACTCTGATTCAACTACCTTTGGAGGTGGAGTTGATGACTTATTCCTGCACTTTCTGGAGGCTTCTATCTTGAAAGCTACTGTTCTTTCCTTGTGTTCAGTTCTTGTTGATTTCTCCTCCTCTTTCCTCACTGTCAACTGCATTTCATAAGACAATAACTTGCCAAACAGTGTAGGTGGAGGAATTTCTCCCAACTTAGCCATTTCTCTAATGGCACAAATCTTTGTGTCCCAATCTTTAGTTAGGGACCTTAGGAACTTGTCATTTAGTTCATAATTGCTCAACTCTCTTCCATAAGACATGAGTTCATTCACTATTCTGTAGAACTTCTTATAGCACTCAGTTATGCTATCACCCTTTTCTTGTCTAAAACTTACATACTCCTGATTTAGCAAAGATTTTCGATCTTGTCTAACTTCTTCAGAACCCTCCATATACACAATAAGAGTGTCCCACATCTCTTTGGCTGTCTTACAGTGTATAAGATTCTGAAATGTTGCAACATCTATGACACTCACTATAATGTTTTGTGCCCTTTTGTCCATGGTGGCTAGGACAATCTCATCCTTAGTCATTTCAGAGAAATCCTTTGGGGTTCTCTGATTTGCATCTAGAACTGATATCTTCATGGGCACATAAGGCCCTTCCTTTACTGTGATGTATATCCTAGGGTCTGAGGCTTCCATAAACAGCCTTACCCTTTCCTTCCAGATCCCAAATATCTCTTTCCTGCATAGAGGTAATTTCATGGAACCCAATTCCTTGTGATTCTCAGAGGAACCCATGGTTCTTGATTTTCTTGAATCTGTAATTTGTCTTAGACTGAATCTGCCAATCAGGATCTCCTTAGACTGTTAGTCCTTTTTAAGGAACCTCCCTCTGATACCACTTGAAAGATATAGTACCTAAACACCTAGAGGGGGGGGGGGGGTGAATAGGTGACCTAATTCTTTTTCAAACTTTAATGGCAGCACTCAGTTATAACACAGAATCTACTTTACTTTTGCAATAACACAGCATACACAGCAAAGCACAGCACAGCAGACACAGAGTTTTATAGTGGTTCCCCAAGCTTTGGGTACATCCACTTTCCCCCTTCGCATATCTAGGAGTGTACTAGATTCGGCCAAACTTCACCACTGTCTCAGAACCCAAACTGGTTCCTACACCTCAGGCCCAAGGCCCTACAACTCAGCTTTTCCACAAAGCCTACACTCAGCCACAAAGGCCTACACTCAGCCAACAAGGCCTACACTCAGCCACCAAGGCCTACACTCAGAGATTTCAATCTCCTACACTCAGGCTCTCATGCCCTACCTTCAGCCTTTATAAATACAGGCTTACAATCACTCAGATCCAAAGGATCCTACAAGATAAAAATGAATTTACAATTGTTAACTCAACAACCCAAAGACAAGAGAGGGAGGTTGTGAGTTTCTGGATGAGTTCTTGGAAGAACTCAGCTGGATTCAATCTAACTTAGCTTTCTTCAAAGCTTCTTGAAAGTAGAACTCAATTAGATTGACTACTTCTGCAGTTGATCCTTGACCTCTGCTTCTTAAGACCCAGAATGAATCTGAATCCTTCTTCTCAGCCTAGTTCCAACGGCTGATTTCTTGGATGGAGCCCTCTCTCTCCAACTTCTTAGATCTGCACTTGGACAGCTAGATCTTCTTGATTTGATACTTGATCAAATAACTTGAACAACTCTGTGAACCACTTTTTGAATTGCTTCAGCAACTTCTTCAACAACAACAGTTCCTGTAGACTGTATGAGCTTATTTATAGGCCTTCTTCATGGTAACCGGCTGGTCCGGTTCATAACTGTCTTCTGACATCTCTGACAGGTGCTGTAGACCGGCTGGAACGGCAGCTGTCAAGTCATCCAGTCAGTTCTTGAAAGTTCTCTAACTGTCTGAAAGTGTCGAGACTTTCTGTCTTTAAGTGTCGACACTTATAGACTAAGTGTCGACACAAGTTGTGTAAGTGTCGACACAAGTCTACAAGGTGTCGACACAACTCCTTGTGTTGTAGATTCTATGTCTCGACACAGATTCTTCTGCATGTGTCGACACTGAAATTGAGTGTCGACACAAGTACTTGATCTTCTATCTTTTGCTGAATTCTTCTAAGTGTCGACACATCTCCTTTGTGTCGACACATCTTCATGTGTTGAATCTGTCAAGTGTCGACACTGCTTCTTGGTGTCGACACATAGTCTTCTATGTTGATACTTACTGAGTTTCGACACAACTCCTTGTGTCGACACACTATTCTTCTTGTTGAGACTTCAGCTGAGTGTCGACACATTCCCATAGTGTCGACACTTGTACTTAGAATATTTTGTTGATCTTTCTGTTCTTTGCTAAGTGTCGACACAGCTTCATGTGTCGACACTTTCTTCAAGTGTTGAGTCTTCAGCTGAGTGTCGACACATTGTTCTGGGTGTCGACACTTACTTCAAGTGCTGACTCTTCTGTTGAGTGTCGACACATTGTTCTGAGTGTCGACACTTATACTTAGTCTCTGCTGACTTTTGCTGAGTGTCGACACAGCTCCAAGTGTCGACACTTTCTGGTGTAGACACAGCTTCACTGGGTGTCGACACTGCTGTTAAGTGTCGACACTACTTTACTGTACTTTCTTCATTGAGTGTCGACACAGCTCCTTGTGTCGACACTTTCTGTCTGGTGTCGACTCTGCGTCCCAGGTGTCGACACACTGACTCCAAGTGTCGACACTGCTTGTCTGGGTGTCGACACAAGTCTTCTTAAGTGTCGACACTTTCCCTCTGGGTGTCGATACATGGACTTAGTAATTTTTGCTTCAGTCCTGCAAATACTTAACCTGCACAAGTAACTCAAAAACACATCAAATACATTTTGATGTATATCATTCAGTTGGGTGAGGCTTCTTCAAATCAGGTACATTTAAACCAATGTACCCAACAGTTTTTTTATTCAGTACTAGAGAATAAAAGACAAGAAATTTTGAATCTCTCAATCACTGAGCACTCAGAACACAGACAAGAAGAAGAAAAACAAAATATTCTCTGTCTCAAAGGATTCTCTCAAGAACACACATCCAAGGAGATCAAACTTTCTGAAATCTTCTGATCTCTCTTGTCTCAAGTGTTTAAGGCCAACATCTTTCAAGACTCAGACACCTAACATTTCAGCTGTTGCTGAAATCATCATTTGCTGGAGATCAACTTCTGAAGGCCTATCACCCTACAACAAAACCTCTTTTCCTGAACATCTCAAGGACTCAGGGGGAGCTTTGACACCATCAAATCCACATAGTCTTCTCAGCTGCTTTGAGAAAGAGAAGACTTCCATAAATCTCTCATCCCCATCTCTGTAAAGGGTTTCTCAAACTCCCTTCAAAAGTTTGATTTTGGTTTTTGAGCACCTTGTCAAAAGCTCATTGGTGGCAAGACACCTGATCAAAAAATCTGATTTGGTTTTTGAGCACCTTATCAAAAGCTCATTGGTGCCCAGGACACCTGATCAACTCATCCTGCAGTGGATTCCTACCTAGGGTGGTAGAAGAGTGGATGTACCCAAGTTTAGGGGAACCACTATAGCTCCTTGTGTCATCTGGATTGCTTGTCTTTATCTTTTGTTTCTGGCTGTGATTGTTCTGTGATTGTTTTGTGGTTAGTTTAGATCTGTGATTAATTTTTGTTGTAGGTTATTCTGTGATTAGAGTTAATAATTGCTTCCCTGTTCACTCAGATTACAATAATTATTGTAAAAAGTTTTCAAGCACCATATACTCTATTCACCCCCCCCCCCTCTAGAGTATATCAGATCTAGCTACACTTTCACCTTCCCTCATCTCGTTGAAGCTTCTGCCTAGATTCCAGTGGAGTAGAGAACTTCTTCCCTTCGCCCATGCCGAACCGCTTCACAATGCGATCAGCATACCCTTTTTGGCTAATGAGAATCCCGCACTCCTTCCTCTCCACCTCAAGACCGAGAAAGTGATGCAGCTCTCCCAAGTCTTTTATCTCGAAGCGTATAGAAAGCTCAGCTCTGAGCCTCGCTACTTCCCCCTCCGAATTCCCTGTGATGATCATGTCATCCACATACAGCAGGACCAAGACTTGTAGCTCCCCCTTCTTCTTGACGAACAAGCTTGAATTCGAGTTAGAAGCAAGGTATCGATAGAATTGCAAGTACTCTGCAATCTTCCCATACGCTCTAGGAGCTTGCTTCAACCCATAGAGAGCCTTCCTGAGTTTGCAGACATAGTCCGGATGCTTTTCAGAGACAAAACCAAGCGGCTGATCCATGAAGATGTCCTTGTCAATCTCTCCGTAAAGAAACCCATTCTTCACATCAAGTTGCCACAACCTCCATCCCTTGCTAGCAGCCAAGGCGATCACCACTCTAACTTAAGTCATCTTCGCAACCGGACTAAACGTCTCCTCATAATCTTCTCCATACTGCTGTGAGAATCCTCTAGTGACCAGACGAGCTTTGAACCTATCAATGCTCCCATCAGCCTTCTTCTTCAACTTATACACCCACTTGTAAGTAACCAGAGTAATTCCATCAACCTTGGGCATAAGGTCCCAGGTTTCATTCTTCTTCAGAGCATCAATATCTTCTTTCATGGCACCTTCCCACTCCTTCACTCCAGTGGCCTCGTTGAAGGTTGCAGGCTCTCGCTCATCCAGAGGACCTGCAAAGAAACAGGAGACAAAGCTCACTGCATTCCCATCACAGTACCGAACCGGTGGCTTAACAACCCTCTTCGATCTCCGAAGGGTCGGCTCCTTGCTCACTGCTTCCGTTGCTTCTTCGGGCTTAACTCCTACCTGGGGCAAGCATTGAGCAGTGCTCCCCCTGCTTCCTGAGCCAGAAGGCTCAGCCTCGGAGTTAGAAGCAACAGAAGCTGCTGGTGAAACAGCAAGCTCCTCTTCCAAGGCTTCAGCAGCCACCACCGGTGCTTCATCAACCTTGCTACTTCCGGTTAGCTCAACCGAGCCACCTCCATACGACGTCAGCTCGTTAAAGACAACGTCTCTTGACACCATAAACTTCTTCGTCGCAGGGTCCATGCATTTCCATCCCTTCTTCCGCTCATCGTAACTAACAAAGACAAGCTTCCTTGCCTTCGCATCCAGCTTAGTCCGTGAAGCATCCGGGACATGCACGTAGCAAGTTGAACCGAACACCCGAAGGTGTCCAACACTCGGCTTCTCCTTCAGCAACAGCTCAAAAGGAGTCTTCATGTTGATAGGGCTGAGTAGCATCCTGTTGATGACGTAAGCAGCACAAGACATCCCCTCCGCCCAAAAGGACCTTGGGATATCTTTCGCATGAAGCCAGCATTTGCGGGTCTCCGTCAGATGACGGATCTTCCGCTCTGCTACCCCATTTTGTTGTGGAGTGTGAGCACAAGTAAGCTCTCGTTGGATCCCGTGCTTCCTGCAGAAGTTAGAAAACTCGGAGGAAACAAACTCACCCATGTTATCAGTTCTAAGTTTCTTAATCCGCAAGCCAAGCCGGCCTTCTACCAACTCCTTAAACTACACAAACAAATGGAAGGCTTCTGACTTCTTCTTTAAGAAGTACACCCAAGTATACCTTGAGTAGTCATCAACCAAGACAAGCATGTATCTGCTTCCACCAAGGCTGGCAGTAACCGTCGGTCCCATCAGGTCGCCATGAATGCACTCCAATGGTTTCTTGCTCTTTGTTTGTGACTTATCAAACGGAAGGCGATGTGCCTTACCATATTGACATCCCGCGCAAACATGCCCGTCACCAAAGGAGGACAACTTAGGCAACCCTTTCACCAAACTTCTACTAGCCATTGCCTTCAGCTTGTCCATGCCAACATGCCCCAGCCTCTCATGCCAGATAGCAGCGCTATCATTTGCCCTCATACGATAAACATAAGAATTGGTGGCAAGAACAAACAAGTTCTTCACCCTCCTTCCAACATGAGCAACATCAGCCTTTTCTGCTGATACGTTGCAATGGAACCTCACGTCTGTTGGCCCAAACAGAACGTGATACCCAGCGTCCACCGCATTGGTCACCGAGAAGAGGTTCTTCTTCATGCCCGGCACGTGATACACACTCCTTAACGTGAGTGGCCCCTGATCACTACCCAAAGACACGACCCCCTCTTTCTCTACTGCATAAACAGTATTATCAGCAGTGATAATAGCTTCATTACCTGAGTATGCCTGCATGGAGGTGAACTTCGACTTGTCTCCGGTGAGGTGATGACCACATCCCGAGTCCACGATCCACTCGTCATTGAAGTCCTCAGCAGACAAGGCCCGGACACAAGTGCCCGTCATAAAAGCTCCGCCCCATTCTGCTTCTTCACTTCTCGAGCAAGCTTCCTCCTTTCCCGCAGCATGCCCAGGCTGTAGTTTGACCTTGCAGTCCCGCTTGAAGTGCCCTCGCTGATGACACTGGTAGCACTTCAAATTCTTCTTCCAGTCCTTAGGAGCATTACTCCTCTCCGGCTGATATGAAGTTCAAGTCTCCTTCTCACCAGCGACCTGCACCTTCTTCTTCGTCTTCTTCCCTTCTCATCCTTTCTTCTTGCCTGAGAAGAGAGCTTCACTGCCTTCCTGATTAAGATTAACTCCAGCCATCTGCCTTGCCAACCTCTTCTGCGATGCAATCAAATTCTCCAGCTCCAGAAAAGACGGCTGAGTAGGCAACCCTTGAACATATATCACAAAGGCCACATACTCCTTCCGCAAGCCGCGGATAATGTGCCTTTTCATCTTCGCCTCAGAGATAGGCTCATCAGAATCCAGTGCCGACAGCTCAGCACACAAGCTTTTCATCTTTAATAAGTACTTCGAGATGGAAAGGTCTCCCTGAGTTGCCCTGGCCAACTCATTCTCCAGAAACTGAAGCCGCGCTACATTCTTCCTATTGAACAACTCATCAATGGTTGTCCAAATATCAGCAGCTGACTCACATCTAACGATGTGATCAAACAGTTCCGGAGACACGGCCCTCTTGAGGATAAACTCCGCCTTAGTATTTATTTTCCTCCAGAGCTTAACCCGCTCAGCAGTACCGAACGCAGCAGTCACTTCCTGTCTGTTGTCACCACCGATGACTTCCCACAGCTCCTCGCCAAGAAGATAACTCTTCATGCACGACTTCCACTTCTTGAAGTTAGTTGGCGTTAAGAGTTCAATCCCAAGACCCCTTGCAAAGCTCCCTTCCATTGCAACACCTGTTGGCAACCTTTCAGAAGCTCCGAGCAACAACACAGGTTGATCACCACTCAAGCCCTGAGTAACAACACTGGTTGAAGACTGCTCAAGCAACTGAACCTCGCTCTGATACCATGTTTAATTTTCTCAGCGTGGTCAGCAAGGTAGCCCAAACGCCAAATTAATATCTTCGGCACTACCCAGTTCTCACGTTGAACCAGCGGAAAACCAAGGAACAAGGCTAATCCCAACAAACAATGGAAGCACAGGCAGGTCTTATATTCATTTAACTTCTTTACGAAATGAGGTATACATAGCGAGACATGATTTCGCTAGTAAAAACAGCTGTAAACAGAAAGCACCAAAAACAAGCCGGGCGGACAGCACCGGAGTTCGCCGAGACCGCTGAGGTCGCCGAGTCCGCCGAAGTCGCCCGAACTTAAGCTGCAATCCGTCGAATAGCCACGGAGTCCGCCGAAGCCGTGAGGCCGCGCGGAAACACCGTTATTCGTCTCCTGCTGAAGCTGAACTGAGGAACAAACCCCCTACCCGCCTGAAGCCGGCGGACAGGTTATTGAAGCTGGCAAAGTTGAAACAAAGCTGACAAGCCGCAGAGCGACCTCCTGCTGAATCCATAGAGACCGCACAACTTCCAAGTACTTGACCGAAGTCACAGCCAAACTCCTGGCTCCTTGAAGCTACCCGCGCGACCTACACAGAGCACACAGTTAACTCTGAATCAATCCGTGCAGACAGAAAAACTGAGACCGCAGCACCTCACCGAACCCAACTTACTGTTCACTCAGTTACTGTAGATGTGCCAGGGGGGTCCTATTTATAGACGAGGTGAGGAGTGTGGTCACCGCCCTAGAGATAGCGACACCGCCCTAGATCGTGCGATAGCAAAACACCGTCCGCCGGGTCCGCAAGGAATTAACCGGATACCAAGGAAAACCGCTAGGAGCAAGGCAACATTGGCGAACCCACATCAGTCCGCCCAAGCTTATGCGGACAAGGCATCAGCCCGCAAAGCCTCCGACCACTGCAGGATAGCAACCCCATTCAATGGCTGTCCGCACAACCCGAGGCAGTCCGCAAGACTCAAACCTCAATCCGCCATAAGTCCACGACCAAAGGCAGACAGCAACAGTCCGCCCGGTCAACAACGGACTTGACTGATACGACGGACACCATGGTCTTGGCACAGAGTGTAACCAAATCCAAAACATCAAAGGCCAATGCGAGCATGGCGGACATAAACTCCGTCTGCCAATCATCTAAGCACACAGACCGCCAACAGTCCGCAAGCTACTCGCACACCTGCCCCAACGCAGCAGCCATCTCCCGGACTCCACACACCAGTCCGCCAACGACCTCCACGGTAAAGCACCTGCTGTAACACCAGAGCTCGATACGGCCTTAGCCAAGCTCTAAGCCCAGTCCGCAACAGCCCATACCACGTACACGCCAGTCCGCAAGCTTCGCCCGAACATGAGCCAAACTGCTAATGCACAAGCTTGCACCATGGCCACTGAGCAATGCACCAGTCCGCAAGCCACTATCTGCTCCGGCCCCTCCTTGGCTAAACCAAACAGCCAACGCCTTATCCGCAGATACCAGGCCGCATAGTCCGCGGACTACTTGCATACAACCCGCTCAGAACAGCCGGCTTCCACTAGACTTTCCATCAGGCTGCACACAACAGTCCGCCCAGTCCGCCTAGTCCGCCAACGCTGTCCGCCCAGGCCGCCCGGCCTATCCCGTCAACCACTTCCACTTCACAAATTTCAACATGGTTAGGTGTGTGGACCCTATAGCTGCCACCAGTTGATTTCACCCTTGAGTATTTTTGGGTCTGGTTGTTTGTCAGGGCACTGCAGCCCACTCCGACCCAAGGTTTTTCACCACAGGCAATAATTCACAAAGTTAGGATTGTTAGTTCCATTCCATTTGTACGGCTATTTCTTTTGGCATATATGTATATGTCTTGTTGCTGCTGCAGGTTCTTTTTGAAGAGCATGTTGCTATGATACTCACACTTGGTGTGCTTTTACTTTTACTGTTCTTTAGACAGTGTTCTTTCTTACTGTCATGTTTTTCTTCTTCTGATATCACCTTATTGCCGGGTTGGTAAACCCTTATTTATTTATTATCTAATGCTCAATTTCTTTTGATTATGTATTTGCTGAGGTGTTCTTTTCTTGGAATGCCTCAGGTTCAGGTGGTAGCCGGTTGAGCGGCGAGTTTCCTTGGTGGAGCTTGGTTGTGCCTCCTGGGTAGCCGAGGTTGCTATTTGTCACCCTTGTGAGGTAGTATTCTTCCCTTCTATATGGACATGCACAATCCCCAGTGGGTTCGTGTCAGGTTGTTGATGCCCACTAGTGGCACTTATGATGCTGGGTATGTTCTGAAACTGCTACTTTTGCCTATTTGTGGTTGTTCGCTTGCTTTCTGGGAAGGTTTTATGCTAGGATGCATGTTAGGTATTTGAAACCCTAAAAGCATTACTATATATATCTCTTACACGTCATATTTATAAAGCTAAGACACTACTTTTCCTGGTAACGTAAAGACTATCTTTTTATATATACTATATTAACCTTAGAGTCGTGCATACCATGAGTCATCCCTCGGGGACACTTATGCTCATTAGGAGGTCAAAGCAACTTAATCAAAGTATTTTCCGCTGCGTATAAATATATCTTTAATTGTGGACTAGCTGATCCACTGAGCCGAGGGATACAGCCTTTAAATATAACTGGTTTCCTATTCATTTTAACTTATGAATTTTCATGATTTTAAGTAGTTGGTGTTTTGCCTGAGCGTCGGCAGTTATCCCCTGATCGACGTGGCATCACAGTGCGTGTTTTCCCATACTCTGATACTCCTTAATTTCGAAGAAAATGCGGGTTGTGACAGTTGGTATCAGAGGGAGGTTGCTTGACAATTAGTCGGGCAACCTTTCCCTTGATTGTATTAGTAGTTTAGCGTTATACCATACACACACTGATAAGTCATCTATACGTCTTGGCTGAAGCATGAACACTACACTCATAAGCATGAATAGAACTATACGGGGCATATTATGTAGTATGAGATGCATAATATGTGTTTGTATATGGATCCACCATAGGAGGCAACATGTGAGGGTTATGTAGTATGGGATGCGTAACCTCACCACATGGATGCGACTAGCACATTTTCTTTCTTCGTTGCATGCAATGTTATGTAGTATGGGATGCATAGCATTGCAATGTGTATGATCGCTCATGGCATGCATTAAGGCCTTTTTAAAATGCATAGCACAACATGCATAGCATAACATTTCATAAGCATAACGTGCCAAGCTAAAGATTTGCATGATGATATATGTACACACATGGTTTTGAGTCAAAAAGAATACAAATACATGCATTCATGGTCTAAGCACATGAGTTAATGTGATAGTGGTGAACCATCCTAGGATAAGCATAACATCATCATGGTAAAAAATAAATCCCAGAGCAAGTATAGTAGTTGAAGTTAATATTTAAGTATGTTTGTAAGTACCGGGTAGTTTTGTTCTAACGTTTGGGCTAGGTTTTGATTCGTATTCATACGTTTTTAGAATGTCGAAGCGTCGTGCGATGAGATCGACTCCCCAATCGGCGGGCGAGTCATGGGAGCGTAGATCGAGGCGTTGATAGAAAGCCTGCGACAGATCCATGAGGACTTATCGAGGCAGTTAGTCGATATGCAGGCTCAGATTCATTCTCTTGTAGCAGTAGTGACAGGACAGACTCCGAGAGTTCAGGACCCCGCCGTGGGTGTAGTTGTTCCTGCCCCTCCGGCTCCTCTCGTGCCTCGGGTTGTGGTGCCCCCGGAGATGGCGTTCATATCTCAGTTTCAGCAGCTTAGGCACCCTACCTGTGATGGACAAGCAGATTTAATGGTTTTGGATGACTGGTTGATTTATATTAAAGAGATGTTTTCATACTCTAGGATTACAGACGATTAGAGAGTGATGCTCGCTGCCTACTAGCTTAAGAGCTTAGCAAAAAGTTGGTGGCTGAGAGAGAAGGAGAGCTTGGTTGCAGGATGCTCTTGGGAGTCATTTAAGAAGATGATCCTAAGTAAGTTTCTGCCCTCGGTTGAGCAGGATCGCTTAATGAATGAATTTCTTCATTTGAAGCAGAGGAAACTCACGGTTAGTCAGTATGAAATTGAGTTTAGCAAATTGAGTCGGTTTGCTCCTGGCCTGGTGAGTGTTGAAGCAGATCGAGTTAAACGGTTTTTGGGTGGACTAAGAAGTGATATCCAACAATTAGCGAATGCCTATGGATCGGTAGGCTATGCTAGTGTGGTTGAAGCTGCCTTGAGGGTTGAGGCCATTGAGAATGCCAAGAATAGAGGCTAGAAAATGAGGAAGGACAAGCAGAAGTTCGGTGGAGGGAAGAGCCCTCAGGAGCCCGACGTTGTCTCAAGAAAGATGAACAAAGATGTTTGTAGCTTCTATGGCCGGCCGGGCCACCCCCTTGAAAAGTGTTTCAAAAGGTTGGGAGCGCAGAAGAAGGAGCAGGTGCATGCGATTCAAGGTGCTCCCAGGAAAGATTTATTCTGTTCATCGTGCAAGCGGCCCGGGCATGATGCTGCCCAGTGCTGGGGAAAGAACAAGTCTAGAAGCTGATTCCTATGCGGGCAAGAAGGGCACATCAAGGCCCAGTGCCCACAGCTTCAGCCTGTGTTACAGCCAGTTCCCCTCTAGGCTTTCCCAGCGCCTCAGCGATTGGATAAAGGAAAGGGGAATTTGAATGTGCTTTCGGCAGACGAAGCGCAGGCTTCAACCAAGGTTATTTCAGGTTAGACTTCTCCCTAGCCGTATTGTCATGTTTCTTTTTTTGGTTAAAGTTTTTGTTTTAGCGTTTGTTTCCTTAGTGCGTGCGCAATCTTATAGGATGATTTAAGGTAAGGAACCGTTGGACGCGCGTCCTTTTCGATTCCGGTGCTACCCACTCGTTTGTGGCTAGATCCTTCGTGGAGCGGTTCTATTTGGGCCTAGATCGTGTTCGTGATGCCTTTTGTGTCAAGTTTCCTTCCGGTGATTCTGTGGTATCAGATCTGGGCATTCTGGATTGTCCGTGAAAGTGATAGTTAGATTTGAAATACTCTAGAGGGGGGGGGGTGAATAGAGTATCTCTAAAAATTTCTTAACTGCGATTACAACTTTTGCTGTAAATTAAAAATGCAGAAATTAATATAACTAGCACACAATAAACCTAAACCACAAGCACAGCAAGAACAAAAGACAAAGGTGCAATCAGACGACACAAGAATTTTATAGTGGTTCCCCAACCTAGGTACATCCACACTTCTACCACGCTTGGTATGAATCCACTCAGATTTTTGATCAGGTGCCTGACACCAATGAGCTTTTGATCAGGTGCTCAAAAACCAACTCAAGTCTTTTGATTAGGAGACTTGCAACCAAGGAATCACTTTTGAAGGGAGATGACAACCCTTTACAGAGGTTGGGGTGAGAGATGATTTTGTCTTCTCTTTCTCAATATACAATTGAGAAGACTGTGGATTTGATTATAGCTTATGGCTCCCCCTAAAATGTAGAATGAATCAGGGAAGAACAGGAGCTAAGCTTCAGGGTGATAGATCTTCAAACTGAATTCTTGACTAACAATAATCTTCAAGAACTTCTTTGACAGATGATAATGATGTTGTCCTTTTGAAGTGTCTTGGAGTACGTGAAGAAAGAAGACTCCTGATATAGGTATTGCTGTTCTTCTTCTTCAGGTGCTGATGACTTCTGGTCAAGAGCTTCTGTGTATCAGAGAATGCTTCTTGTTGACAGAGAAGATTGTTCAAGACTGAATGTTTTTATCTGTGTCTTAGTAAACTCTGTATGCTTCTCAGTAAGCTGTGCTCTGTGTAAAGCTTTCTCAATAATGCTTAATTCTTTTTATCTGTCTGTCTCTGTGTGTGTTCATTATACTCTTCTTCTCTGTACTTCAAAAATTTGAATTCATCTGTAATTAATGCTGACAGCCTTGAGAATAATCGGCATTGATTTATTTCCCCAACTGTCCCGTGGAAAAACGGTAATCAATAATCCTAGAGAAGACCATAATTAATGCTACTTCTAACGGTTATAATCAGAGAATGTTAAAGCATTAATTACTCGAGAATTATCGCATTAGAGTGGGGACAGAAGGCCGGAAATAACTAAGTCTAGAATCGTCGAACAGATAGCAGAATTCGTCGAGCTGAGTCTGCAGTTCATCGACCTGATGACTTCTGCTCGTCGAGCTGAGTTCCATGACCGTCGTGCTGGAAACTGAACTGCTGTCTCTTTTGAACTTTGCCTATTCTGTGTCTAAAGTTTGTCGAGCTGGTAAATGTGTTCGTCGACTGGGACAGTTGGTTTCGGATAGCCCAGGAGAGAGCTGAGAAAAACGCCAACCGGCGTAAATCTGATCTGGAATTTGCTGTAGGGGACCTGGTATTCCTTAAGGTTTCCCCGATTATTGGATTTAAGAGGTTTGTAAAGAACAGTAAGTTGGACCCGAGGTATGTAGGGTCGTTTAATATTGTTAAAAGAATTGGCGTGGAAGCTTACAGGTTGGGTTTGCCTGCAAATTTCCCCGGCGTGCACGATGTTTTTCACGTTAGCCAGCTGCGGAAATGTTTGTAGACTGGCAGGCAGGTTTTGGATTTTGTGCCTCAGTTGGAGCCAAATCTTTCTTACGTGGAGATGCCTGTCCGCATTTTGGATGCTCATGATCATGTGTTGCAGAGGAAAACAATTTCTATGGTTAAGGTTTTGTGGAGAAATCAGGATGTGTAAAACACGACTTGGGAGTTGGAGTCGGCTATAAGAGAGGCTCACCCTCATCCTTTTTCTTGATTGTGTCTGGTATGTTTTGTTTCCTCCTTTATAGCTTTTGGTTGGCTATTTCTTTTCCTTCTTTGATAAGAAGTGTTGTGTGTAAAGTTTCGAGCCGTAACTTTCTTTTAGGGGGATTGGCTGTAATGCCCCCTGTTTTTCTGTGTTTGTTTGAATTTTGTTTGGCGTTACGTTGACGCGTTTCCGACTTGTGCCGTTGTCAGAGCCTGGTCTTAGCTATTTAGGTTCCTTGTGTGGCTTGTTTTTTAGCCTATTGGCAAGATCCCCGAGCAAGCCGGGTCGATTATGGTGACTCGGTAGGGCCTCTCGAGAGATGCTTGTGTTTTGGCTCCGGGTGGAAATATCTCGAGTTTTTATCGTCAGATGTTGTTTTCGACTTTGCCGTTGTTTTCGTAGATTGGGTATTTAACTACGGTGCGAGTTTTGTCGAAATCCGAGATCGTTCGTTTTTTCGCATCGTTTCGACGTTTGTTTTGTTAGCCAATAGTGGCTACCTTTTTGTGTGCATGGCCTTGAGTGGTTGAGCTTGGTAGGGCTGGTGCCCTGTTTTTAGGCTAAGTTTTTTTAGCCAATTATACATGTTTGTGTTGAGCTTGGGTTCCAATAGCTATTTTATGGTGGCAGATTTTATGAGCTAATATATATATATATATGTATATCTGTATGAGTTTTGGCTGCATATATATATATATATATATATATATATATATATATATATATATATATATATATATATATATATATATATATATATATATATATATATATATATATATATATATATATATCTTTATACTATAAGCAAACTCCCAAAGAGTCATGCTGTAACATTTGTTTTTCCAAAATACCCCTCAGTTATGGTGTAACTCTTTAATGTCATAATACCCCTCATTTTTCTTATTCCTCTACTCATTTGTATGGTTTTTTTTTGTCATTTGATCATAAATTTTCTTATTCTTCTACTCATTTGTATAGTTTTTTTTTATTCCCCTACTCGCCTCCCCGCCAATGTCGCCGCCCCTGCCCCCGCCCAATGTCGCCGCCCCCGCCCCCGCCCAATGTCGCCGCCCCCGCCCAATGTCGCCGCCCCTGACCATTGTCGCCGCTCCCGACCATTATCGTCGCTCCCGTCCAATGTCGCCGCCCCCGACCAATGTCGCCGCCCCCGACCAATGTCGCCGCGCCCGACAAATGTCGCAGCCCCCGACAAATGTCTCCGCCCCAGACCTATGTCGCCGCCCCGCACGGGGTCTCCCGTGCACGACTGCTTGTATATATATATTTATATATTCGTATATAAAAAAAAGTATAATGTAGGCTGAATTCAAGGCTTTAGCTAGTGGCCGATGGTTTCAAAGCTTAGGATTATTTTATTAGATAGTGGCTGGATAAATAACATATCTTATAGCTGGATGGCTCATTCCTCTTCCCCATTCCCGAGCTTGCCGACTTCCAGCGGAAGGAACGGGAGGCGGAGGTGCTGGAACTTTGGTCGGCATTTGCTAGAGTGTTAGGGCTCGGTTTCCTTGTGTGTTAGCGAATTTGGCTTGCTCTCGTCTAGATCTTCCTTTCTAGGTAAGTTATGCTTGCTCTAGGGCTGTTTCTAGGGATTAGGGTTTTCATTTTCTCTTCTTCTTCTCTAAAAGCTCTGTTTTGGACTCGTAGGTGGCCGATCTTGCCGCCGAAGCCAGGATTTCTTGCTGCAACTGCTGCATCATGGCGGTGAGGCAAGTGGCTCCCATGCCCTTGCCTTCCTTGAACCCTTTTTACCTTGACAATTTCTGTATTATTGTTGTTTTCTTCTAGAAGCTAGTTCAGTATTTTTTTTCTTTTACCTTCTTCATTTCATCCATGACCGGCTTCAGGTAGTCCAGGAGTTAGGCTAATTTTTCTCCTTGCTTATCCTTGGTTTGGGGTCCAGTTGTTAGCTGGAGGTAGGGTTTTGGCTTTATTTAACGGTAAACTAAGTTATTAGCTGCTGTGGCCGGGTAGACATGGTAGGAGAGAGTGTTGGGATTAATTTCCCAACTCTCTGTTTCAAGGTGTTGAGTGGAGCTCACTCAACGCCGCGTGGAGTGAGTTCAGACAGGCTTTAGATAATTTTAAAAGCTAAGTCAAAAGCGTTGAGTGAGTGGGTCTCACTCAATGCCTAGACTGTTAGGCCTTTGGCATTGAGTGTAGTGCACTCACTCAATGCCATAGTTGGTTTCTACAGTTAAGTCAAAAGCGTTGAGTGAGTGGACCTCGCTCAACGCCTTGACTGTTAGGCTTTTGGCGTTGAGTGTGGTGCACTCACTCAAATCCATAGCTCGATTGCTTTGCGGGTAAGTCTTTTCGCGATGAGTGAGTGAACCTCACTCAACGCCGCGTCGTGTTGACACGACTCTTTCCCGGGTTTAAAAGTTTGGCGTTGAGTGAGCGGACCTCACTCAACATCGCAGCGGGTTTGGCGTTGAGTGAGCCAAGCTCACTCAACGCCGCGTCGAGTGAGCCAAGCTCACTCAATGCCGCGTCGAGTGAACTCGACGCTTTTGCCTTGGGTTCTATTTTTTCCTTTAGGGGTGTTAGTATGGCTTTTCCCTTAAGGGGGGGGGGGGGGTGTTGAGTGTTCGGCTAGTTTTTGCATGCCGACTAGTGGGTTATGGCATGTGGTGTGTGGGCTCTGTGAGGGGTGAAATGTGTGTGCTGAGCCATGGCCACCACCACCTAGGCCTGTGACTTGGTATGGTTAGGTGTGTGGACCCTATAGCTGCCACCGGTTGATTTCACCCCGGAGTATTTTTGGGTCTGGTTGTTGGTGAGGGCACTGCCGCCCACTCCGACCCAAGGTTTTTAACCACGACCAATAATTCACAAAGTTAGGATTGTTAGTTCCATTACTTTTGTACGACTATTTCTTTTGGCATATATGTATATGTCTTGTTGCTGCTACACGTTCTTTTTGCAGAGCAAGCTGCTATGATACTCGCACTTGGTGTGCTTTTACTGTTCTTTAGACAGTGTTCTTTTCTTACTGTCATGCATTTCTTCTTCTGATAGCACATTGTTGTCGGGTTGGTAAACCCTTATTTATTTATTATCTAATGCTCCATTTCTTTTGATTATGTATTTGCTGAGGTGTTCTCTTCTTGGAATGCCTCAGGTTCAGGTGGTAGCCGGTTGAGCGGCTAGTTTCCTTGGTGGAGCTTGCTTGTGCCTCCTGGGTAGCTGAGGTTGCTGTTTGTCACCCTTGTGAGGTAGTTTTCTTCCCTTCTGTATGGACATGCACACTCCCCAGTGTATTTGTGTCAGGTTGTTGACGCCCACTGGTGGCACTTATGATGCTGAGTATGTTCTGAAACTGCTACTTTTGCCTATTTGTGGTTGTTCGCTTGCTTTCTGGGAAGGTTTTATGCTAGGATGCATGTTAGGTATTTTAAACCATAAAAGCATTACTATATGTATCTCTTACACGCCATATTTATAAAGCTAAGACACTACTTATTGAAATTTGTGAAGTGGAAGTGGTTGACGGGACAGGTCGGGCGGCCTTGGGCGGACAGAATTGGCGGACTAGGTGGACTGGGCGGACTGTGATGTGCGGCCTGGTGGAAAGTCTAGTGGAAGCCGGCTGTCTTCTGAGCGGGTTGTTGCATGGAGTCCGCGGACTATGCGGCCTGGTTTCTGCGGATAAGGTGTTGCTGATTGGCTTTGCCAAGGAGCGGCCTGAGCGGATGGAGGCTTGCGGACTGGTGCATTGCTCAGTGGCCGCAGGTGCAAGCTTGTGCTGATAGGCGGTTTGGCTCATGTCCGCGGGAAGCTTGCGGACTGCTGTGTCCGCGGTGTGGGCTGTTGCGGACTGAGCTTAGAGCTTGGCTGAGGCCTTATCGAGCTCTGGTGGCACAGCAGGCGATTTGCTGTGGAGATCGATTGGCGGACTGGGTTTGGAGTCCGGGGATGGTTGCTGCGTTGGACAGAAGTGCGAGGAGCTCGCGGACTGATGGCGGTCTGTGCTAGGGTGTTTGCCGGATGGGAGTTTGCGTCCGCCATGCTCGCATTGGCCCTTGATGGTTTTGGACTTGGTCACACTTTGTGCCAAGGCCATGGTGTCCGCGGTATCCGCCAAGTCCGCTGTGACCGGGTGGACGGTTTCTATCTGCCTTTGGTCGTGGACTTGTGGCGGATTGAGGTGTAAGTCTTGCGGACTACCTCAGGTTGGTGCAGACAGCCATTGAAGGGGGATTGCTGTCCTGCAGTGGTCGGAAGCTTGCGGGCTGATGCCTTGTCCGCATAGCTTGGGCGGACCGGAGAGGGTTCGTCAATGGTTGCCTTGCTCCTGGCAGTTTTCCTTGGTATCCGGCTAAGTCCTTGCGGACTCGGCGGACGGAGTTTTGCTATCGCGCGGGCTGGGGCGGTGTCGCTATCTCTTTGGCGGTGACCACACTCCTCACCCTGCCTATAAATAAGACCCCCCTGGCACATCTACAGTAACCTGAGTAACTTGAGTGAACAGTAAGTTGGGTTGGGCAAGGAGCTGCGGTCTGCGTTTGTCTGTCCGCGCGGATTATTTCAGTGCTGACGTTTGCTGTGTGCAGGTCGCGCGGGTTGCTTCAAGGAGCCAGGAGTTTGGCTGTGACTTCGGTCAAGTACTTGGAAGCGTGCGGTCTCTGCGGACTCAGCAGGAGGTCGCTCTGCGGCTTGTCAGTTCTGTTTCATCTTTGCCAGCTTCAATAACCTGTTCGCCGGCTTCAGGCGGGTAGGGGGTGTTCCTCAGTTCAGCTTCAGCAGGAGACAAATAATGGTGTGTCCGCGCGGCCTCGCGGCTTCGGCGGACTCCGTGCTATTCGGCGGATTGCAGCTAAGTTCGGGCGATCTCAGCGGACTCGGCGACCTAGACGGTCTCGGCGGACTCTGGTGCTGTCCGCCCGGCTTGGTTTTTGGTGCTTTTTGTTTACAGCTGTTATACTACCGAAATCATGTCTCGCTATGTATGCCTCGTGTTGTAAATAAGTGAATGTATAAAGACCTGCTTGTGCTTCCATTGTTGGTTGTGATTAACCTTTCGTCCTTGGTTTCCGCTGCTTCAACGTGAGAACTGGGTAGTTCCGAAGATATTAATTTGCCGTTTGGGCTATCTTGTTGACCACGTTGAGAAAATTTAACATGGTGTCAGAGCCAGGTTGCTGAGGTTCAGTTGCGTGAGCGGAAGTCAGCCAGTGTTGTTACTCAGTGATTGAGTGGTGATCAACCTGTGTTGTTGCTCGGTGCTTCTGAAAGGTTGCCAACATGTGTTGCAATGGAAGGGAGCTTTGCAAGAGGTCTGGGCATTGAACTCTTAATGCCGACTAACTTCAAGAAGTGGAAGTCATGCATGAAGAGTTATCTTCTTGGCGAGGAGCTGTGGAAAGTCGTCGGTGGTGACGACATGCAGGAAGTCACTGCTGCTTTCGGTACTGCTGAGCAGGTTAGGCTCTGGAGAAGAACAAATGCTAAGGCGGAGTTCATTCTGAAGAGAGCTGTGTCTCCGGAACTGTTTGATCACATCGTTGGATGTGAGTCGGCTGCTGATATTTGGACAATCATTGATGAGTTGTTCAATAGGAAGAATGTGGCGCGGCTTCAGTTCCTGGAGAATGAGTTGGCCAGGGCAACTCAGGGAGACCTTTCCATCTCCAAGTACTTCTTAAAGATGAAGAGCTTATGTGCTGAGCTGTCGGCACTGGATCCTGATGAGCCTATCTCTGAGGCTAAGATGAAAAGGCACATTATCCGCTGCTTGCGGAAGGAGTATGTGGCCTTTGTCACATCTGTTCAAGGGTGGGCTACTCAGCCGTCGTTGCTTGAGCTGGAGAATCTGCTTGCCTCGCAGGAGAGCTTAGCAAGGCAGATGGCTGGAGTGAACCTGAATCAGGAAGGCAGCGAAGCTCTCTTCTCAGGCAAGAAGAAAGGATGGGAAGGGAAGAAGAAGAAGAAGGTGCAGGCCGCTGGTGAGAAGGAGACTTCAACTTCATATCCACCGGAGAGGAGCAATGCTCCTAAGGACTGGAAGAAGAACTTGAAGTGCTACCGGTGTCATCAGCGAGGGCACTTCAAGCGGGACTGCAAGGTCAAACTGCAGCCTGGGCATGCTGCGGGAAAGGAGGAAGCTTGCTCGAGAAGTGAAGAAGCAGAATGTGGTGGAGCTTTTATGACGGGCACTTGTGTCCGGGCCTTGTATGCTGAGGACTTAAACAGCGAGTGGATCGTGGACTCCGGGTTTGGGCCAACAAACGTGAGGTTCCTTCGCAACGTATCAGCGGTAAAGGCTGATGTTGCTCATGTTGGGAGGAGGGTGAAGAACTTGTTTGTTCTTTCCACCAATGCTTATGTTGATAGAATGAGAGCCAATGATAGCGCTGCTATTTGACATGAGAGGCTGGGGCATGTTGGCATGGACAAGCTGAAGGCGATGGCTAGTAGAAGTTTGGTGAGGGGGTTGCCGAAGCTGTCCTCCTTTGGTGATGGGCATGCTTGTGCGGGCTGTCAATACGATAAGGCACATCGCCTTCCGTTTGATAAATCACAAACAAGGAGCAAGAAACCACTGAAGTGTATTCATGGCGACCTGATGGGACCGACGGTTACTGCCAGCCTTGGTGGAAGCAGATACATGCTTGTCTTGGTTGATGACTACTCAAGGTATACTTGTGTGTACTTCTTAAAGGAGAAGTGGGAAGTCTTCCGTTTGTTTGTGGAGTTCAAGGAGTTGGTAGAAGGCCGGCTTGGCTTGCGGATTAAGAAGCTTAGAACTGATACAGGGGTGAGTTTGTCTCCTCCGAGTTTTCTAACTTCTGCAGGAAGCACGAGATCCAACGGGAGCTTACTTGTGCTCACACTCCACAACAAAATGGGGTAGCGGAGCGGAAGATCCGTCATCTGACCGAGACCTGCAAATGCTGGCTTCTTGCGAAAGATATCCCAAGGTCCTTTTGGGCGGAGGGGATGTCTTGTGCTGCTTATGTCATCAACCGGATGCCACTCAGCCCTATCAACATGAAGACTCCTATTGAGTTGTTGTTGAAGGAGAAGCCGAGTGTGGGACACCTTTGGGTGTTCGGTTCAACTTGCTACGTGCATGTCCCGGATGCTTCACGGGCAAAGCTGGATGCGAATGCAAGGAAGCTTGTCTTTGTTGGCTACGATGAGCGGAAGAAGGGATGGAAATGCATGGACCCTGTGACGAATAAGTTCGTGGTATCAAGAGACGTTGTCTTTGACGAGCTGACGTCATATGGAGGTGGCTCGGTGGAGCTAACCGGAAGTAGCAAGGTTGATGAAGCACCGGTGGTGGCTGCTGAAGGCTTGGAAGAGGAGCTTGTTGTTTCACCAACAGCTCCTGTTGCTTCTAACTCCGAGGCTGAGCCTTCTGGCTCAGGAAGCAGGGGGAGCACTGCTCAATGCTTGCCCCAGGTAGGAGTGGAGCCCGAAGAAGCAACGGAAGCAGTGAGCAAGGAGCCGAGTCTTCGGAGATCAAAGAGGGTGGTTAAGACACCGGCTCGGTACTGTGATGGGAATGCAGTGAGCTTTGTCTCCTGCTTATTTGCAGGTCCTCTGGATGAGCGAGAGCCTGCAAACTTCAACGAGGCCACTGGAGTAAAGGAGTGGGAAGATGCCATGAAGGAAGAGATTGATGCTCTGAAGAAGAATGAAACCTGAGATCTTGTGCCCAAGGTTGATGTCATTACTCCGGTTACTTGCAAGTGGGTGTATAAGTTGAAGAAGAAGGCTGATGGGAGCATTGATCGGTTCAAAGCTCGCCTGGTCGCTAGAGGATTCTCACAGAAGTATGGAGAAGACTATGATGAGACATTCAGTCCTGTTGCGAAGATGACTTCAGTAAGAGTGGTGATCGCCTTGGCTGCTAGCAAGGGATGGAGGTTGTGGCAACTCGATGTGAAGAATGCCTTTCTTTACGGAGAGATTGACAAGGACATCTTCATGGATCAGCCGCTTGGTTTTGTCTCTGAAAAGCATCCGAACTATGTCTGTAAACTCAGGAAGGCTCTCTATGGGTTGAAGCAAGCTCCTAGAGCTTGGTATGGGAAGATTGCAGAGTACTTGCAATTCTGTGGATACCTTGCTTCTAACTCGGATTCAAGATTGTTCGTCAAGAAGAAGGGGGAGCTACAAGTCTTGGTCCTGCTGTATGTGGATGACATGATCATCACAGGAAATTCGGAGGGGGAAGTAGCAAGGCTCAGGGATGAGCTTGCTATACGCTTCGAGATGAAAGACTTGGGAGAGTTGCATCACTTTCTCGGTCTTGAAGTGGAGAGGAAGGAGTGCGGGGTTCTCATTTGCCAGAAAGGGTATGCTGATCGCATTGTGAAGCCGTTCGGCATGGGCGAAAAGAAGAAGTGCTCTACTCCACTGAAATCTGGGCTGAAGCTTCGACGGGATGAAGGAAGGGTTCTTCATGATCCCTTGGTTGTTGGAAGGATCTCTGCTGGTCAAGCATGTTCGGAGTGAAGATAATCTTGCTGACATCTTCACGAAGCCACTGTCGAAGGGGCCCTTTGAACGCTTGCGCAGCTTGCTGGGCTTGGTCACCACTTCCCACTTCAAGGGGGAGTGTTGAAATTTGTGAAGTCGAAGTGGTTGACGGGACAGGCCGGGCGGCCTGGGGCGGACAGAATTGGCGGACTAGGCGGACTGGGCGGACTGTGATGTGCGGCCTGGTGGAAAGTCTAGTGGAATCCGACTGTCTTCTGAGCGGGTTGTTGCATGGAGTCCGCGGACTATGCGGCCTGGTATCTGCGGATAGGGTGTTGCTGATTGGCTTTGCCAAGGAGCGGCCTGAGCGGATGGAGGCTTGCGGACTGGTGCATTGCTCAGTGGCCGCGGGTGCAAGCTTGTGCTGATAGTCGGTTTGGCTCATGTCCGCGGGAAGCTTGAGGACTGCTGTGTCCGCGGTGTGGGCTGTTGCGGACTGAGCTTAGAGCTTGGCTGAGGCCTTGTCGAGCTCTGGTGGCACAGCAGGCGATTTGCTGTGGAGATCGATTGGCGGACTGGGTTTGAAGTCAGGGGATGGTTGCTGCGTTGGACAGAAGTGCGAGTAGCTCGCAGACTGATGGCGGTCTGTGCTAGAGTGTTTGGCGGACGGGAGTTTGCGTCCGCCATGCTCGCATTGGCCCTTGATGGTTTTGGACTTGGTCACACTTTGTGCCAAGGCCATGGTGTCCGCGGTATCCGCCAAGTCCGCTGTGACCGGGCGGACTGTTGCTATCTGCCTTTGGTCGTGGACTTGTGGCGGATTGAGGTGTAAGTCTTGCAGACTGCCTCGGGTTGGTGCGGACAGCCATTGAAGGGGGATTGCTGTCCTGCAGTGGTCGGAAGCTTGCGGGCTGATGCCTTGTCCGCATAGCTTCGGCGGACTGGAGAGGGTTCGTCAATGGTTGCCTTACTCCTGGAGGTTTTCCTTGGTATCCGGCTAAGTCCTTGCGGACTCGGCGGACGGAGTATTGCTATCGCGCGGGCTGGGGCGGTGTCGCTATCTCTTGGGCGGTGACCACACTTGACGCAGGGATTCGTCAGATTAAAATAGCCTACGGATTTTCTTACAACTCAAGCCCACGTAACACGTTCTAACGCGTCCTAACACAAACATTCTAGCTGCACGATTCACCGTCATCCCGCACAAACACGCGGAGGGGAGTGGATTAAAAGCGACGATCTAATTAAAGTCCAATCCTTTCCCACCGAAGATCGAAAGCAAAGGTCGCCACACCTTTTTGAGAGGAAGATCAATAACTATATGCCAAGATCTTCCTCAAGCAAAAGGATCCACCCGATCCGGCTTCTTGCAAGGTTTCGAAAATAAACGCAAGAAGGTTTTCGATTAAATCCAAAAGATCGTATTCAAGATCGCAGATAAAAAGCCATTGCATCCATTCCAAATCTCACAAGAAATCACAAAGGAAAGATGTAGATATTACCCTCCCCAAGATGGGGTGAAGATCACACAAGGAAAGTGGAAGAGTCACACGTCCACGCACCACCGGCGTCACACCGAGCGGCAACCTCCTTCTTCGCCGTAGTCACACCGAGAAGCATCCGCCTCCGCGTTTCACAAGCCTTGGATCACCCAAGCGATTGGCTAACAAAGGAGGAGAAGGACGATGAGAGGGGGGGGGGGGGGGCGGCAATCCCAAAGGGAGGTGGCCGAAATTCTCAAGAGAGGATTAATTTAGGTTTTCAAGTAGCATCCTTCATTTCTCATCAATTAAGCCTATATATAGGCAAGTCCCAAAACAAGCAAAATAAATCTAGCCATCCAATTTATCATCTATTGGATGGCTATGAGCACACCAAAAATTAAACATGTCCAAAATAAAAGACAACATGAAATAATGATAACATTAATCTAGGAAAATAAAGGTGCAAATAAGGAAAGGGCTTAAGCCCGCCGCGAATGAAGATTGTAGCCACCAAGGTTACGAGTCGCGGTAGAAGGTCGTCGAGCATCTTTATGTTGCGCCGCATCAACTTGGTCACGAGCAACTTGATCATCATCCACAGCAACTTGATCACGAGCACTCTTAGCATCAACGACCAAGGGGATGGGAGACGAGCCGGCATCAATCCTCCCCCCCTTAAAGTCACTCAACACCGATGAGTGGGCTGCAAGGTAGCGGCGGAGGAGGTCCTCATCCAAGCGAAAGAGATCCGACTCAATAACCCAGGAGTCGTCGGAGGGCAGACGATCACGCCAACGAACGAGGAAGCGGCGATGGCCGCCATCAGCTGGAGAAGTGTAGCCATCTGCAAGTACCTGAGCTGGGACAAGAAATGTACGGGGAAATCTAGGAAACATATCAGCATGTGGAAGCAAAGTAGAAGACTTACCACCCGACGCTAGGCCTGTAGGTGCAATGGAAGAATGACTCACGGAACTACCACTCACCAACCCAGAAGAGAAATTTGTGGAGGAAGAAATATTGGGGGAAAAAGAAGGCGTAGAAGTCAACTCAGTTGGAATGGAAACATACGGCGTTAAATCCGAAACATTGAAAATGGGTGAAATACCCCAATCTGTCGGCAAATCCAAAACAAACGCGTTATCTCCTAGCCTCTTAATAATTCGAAACGGGCCGGCTCGCTTTGGTGCCAACTTCTTAACGGTGCCAGAAGGCAGCCGCGTGGGAATAAGGCGCACTAAAACAAGATCGCCAACTTGGAAGTTAGACTCCCTCCGATGTAAATTCGCTTGGGATCGATACGACTCATACGTGGTAGCTAAAGTTGTTCGTATTTGGGCGTGTAAGTCATGTATATGCTCGGCAAAAGATTGTGCAAATTGACTTGTATGATAAGATGGAGGTAACGGAATCAAGTCAATGGGCACATTCGCAAGGTACCCGTGCACTACTTCATTTGGTGACATACCCGTAGACCGATTGGTAGAGTTATTGTAGGCTAATTGGGCTTGGGGGAGGAGCAAATCCCAAGTGCCTTTGTGGTCACCCACAAGACAACGCAACAAGTTTCCCAAACTCCTATTTACCACTTCCGTCTGCCCATCAATTTGTGGGTGATAGGCGGCGGAAAACAACAACTTCGTTCCCATTAATGTCCAAAGCGTCTTCCAAAAATAACTTGTGAATTTAACGTCGTGATCCGAGACAATGGTCTTAGGAACGCCGCGGTGACTCACCACCTCTTTAAAATATAATTTTGCAATGTGAGACGCGTCATTAGTCTTACTACAGGGTATGAAATAAGCCATCTTAGAGAACCTATCAACCACCACAAAAATGGAATCGTGTCGTCGCTGGGTTGGAGGAAGCCCCAAAATAAAGTCCATACTCACGTCCTCCCAAGGTCTAGATGGAATAGGCAACGGAGTGTATTGTCCCACATTAGTCTTTCCCCCTTTAGACACTTGACAAACCCGACAGCTACTTACGATTTTCCCAACTAAAACGCGAAGTTTAGGCCAATAGAATTTCTTCTCGACTAAGGCTATCGTTTTATCCCGCCCAAAATGGCCGCTCAACCCGCCACTATGTAGTTCCCATACTATGTGATGGCGTAGTGAGGTACGGGGAATACATAGCTTAGCGTGCCGAAATAAATAACCGTCTCTCAATACATATGCTGACACTATCATTGGTGAGTCATCGTGTGCCGCTAGATACGCTTCTCCAAAATCAGGACACATGGCATATTCATCCTTTATTCTCTCAAATCTGACAACCTTTACTTCCATGATCGACAATAAAAGTGTCACTCTACTAAGCGCGTCGACCACACGATTTTCAGTGACCTTAAGGTGTTTTATGGTGAACGAAAACTCTTGCAGATAAGATACCCATTTTGCATGACGGGGGCTGATTTTAGATTGCCTATTAATGTGCCTAAGTGCATCATGGTCAGAGAGAATCACGAACTCCTTGGAAAGGAGGTAGTGTCTCCACTTGTGTAGGCATCTAATGATGGCATAGAACTCTCTATCATAATTGGAATAATTAAGTTTTGCACCCGCCAATTTCTCGCTAAAATAACTTATTGGGTGTCCCTCTTGGCTTAAGACACCTCCTACTCCTACTCCGCATGTGTCACATGTCAATTCAAATAATTTATTAAAATCTGGTAAGTGCAAAATAGGAGCCTCAGTCATCATCTTCTTAATGTGTTGGAATGCCTGGGTAGCTGCTGGCGTCCATTTAAAGTCACCCCTTTTCATGCACTCTGTCACGGGAGCCATAATAGTTCTAAAATCCCGAATAAATCGTCTATAAAATGAGGCTAACCCGTGGAAACTCCTAACGTCTCTCAAGCTTGTGGGTTCGGGCCACTCCAGAATTGCTTTCACCTTACTGGGGTCTACCTTTATTCCCTCAGATCCAACCAGGTAGCCCAAAAATTCCACTTCCTTTACATAAAATATACACTTCTTTAAATTTAAATATAATTTTTCGTCCCGAAGTGTAGATAGAATTATCCGTAGGTGAGACACATGTGAGTCAAAAGTGGTGCTATAAATCAATATGTCATCAAAGTGTACCACCACAAATCGTCCCATGTATGGTTGGAATACGTGGGTCATCATGCATGAGAAGGTGCATGGAGCATTTGACAACCCAAATGGCATGACCAACCACTCGTAGAGCCTGTCCTTAGATTTAAATGCAGTTTTCCATTCATCCCCATCACGTATCCGAATCTGATGGTAACCACTCCGCAAATCCAATTTCGTGAAGATCGAGGCACCAGACAACATATCCAAAAGATCGTCCAATCTAGGGATGGGAAACCTATGTTGAAATTTGTGAAGTGGAAGTGGGTGACGGGACAGGCCGCGCGGCCTGTGCGGACAGCTTTGGCGGACTGGGCGGACTGGGCGGACTGAGGTTGCGGCCTGGTGAAAAGTCTGGTGGAAGCCGGCTGTGTTCTGAGCGGGTTGTTGCATGGTGTCCGCGGTTTGGTGCGGCCTGGTATCTGCGGATAGAGAGGCTTGCGGACTGGTGCATTGCTCAGTGGTCGCGGGTGCAAGTTTGTGCTGTTGGCGGTTTGGTTCGAGTTCGTGGGAAGCCTTGCGGACTGGTGTGTCCGCGGTTGGGGCTGTTGCGGACTGGACCTTGAGCTTGGCTGAGGCCTTGCCGAGCTCAGGTGTTACAGCAGGTCTTGCTGTGGAGACCGGTTGGCGGACTGTTGTTTGGAGTCCGGCTTGGTGCTACTGCATTGGACAAGTGCGAGGAGCTCGCGGACTGGTTGCGGTCTGTGCTAGGGTGTTTGGCGGACGGGACTTTGTGTCCGCCATGCTCGCACTGGCCCTTGATGGTTTTGGACTTGGTCACACTTGGTGTCAAGTTCATGGTGTCCGCCGTATCCGCCAAGTCCGCTGTGACCGGGCGGACTGTTGCTGTTTGCCTTTGGTCGTGGACTTGTGGCGGATTGAGGTGTGAGTCTTGCGGACTGCCTCGGGTTGGTGCGGACTGCCATTGAAGAGGGTGCTGTCCTGAAGCAGTTGGAGCTTTGCGGGCTGGTGCCTTGTCCGCTTAGCTTGGGCGGACTGGAGAGGGTTCGTCATTGGTTGCCTTGCTCCTGGCGGTTTCCCTTGGTGACTGGCTAAGTCCTCGCGGACTGAGCGGACAGTCGTTTTGTGTTCGCGCGGGCTGGGGCGGTGTCGCTATCTCATGGGCGGTGACCACACTCCTCACCTGGCCTATAAATAGGACCCCCTGGCACATCTACAGTAACCTAAGTAACGTGAGTGAACAGTAATTTGGGTTGGGCGAGTGCTGCGGTCTGTGTTTTTCAGTCCGCGCGGATTGTTTCAGGCTGACGGTTTGCTGTGTGCAGGTCGCGCGGATAACTTCAAGGAGCCAGGAGTTTGGCTGTGACTTCGGTCAGTGCTTGGAAGTGTGCGGTCTCTGCAGACTCAGCAGGAGGTCGCTCTGCGGCTTGTCAGTTCTGTTTCAACTTTCCCAGCTTCAATAACCTGTCCGCCGGCTTCAGGCGGGTAGGGGAGTTCCTCAGTTCGGGTTCAGCAGGAGGCGAATAACGGTCTGTCCGCGCGGCCTCGCGGTCTCGGCGGACTCCGTGGTATTCGGCGGTTTGCAGCATAGCTTGGGCGAGCTCAGCGGTCTCGGCGGTCTCGGCGACCTCGCGGTCTCGGCGGACTGGAGTGCTGTCCGCCCGGCTTGTGTTTTGTTCCTTTCTGTTTACAGCTGTAATACTAGCGAAATCATGTCTCGCTATGTATGCCTCGGATTGTAATGAAGTGAATGCATAATAAGATCTTCTTGTGCTTCCATTGTTTTGTTGGGTGCAACCTCTAGTCCTTGGGTTTCCGCAGGTTCAGCGTGCAAACTGGGTAGTTCCGAAGATATTAATTTGGTGTTTGGGCTATCTTGCTGACCACGTTGAGAAAATTTAACATGGTATCAGAGGGAGGTTTCTGAGGTTGCGGAGGTTCAGTTGCGTGAGCGGAGGTCAGCCAGTGTTGTTACTCAGTGATTGAGTGGTGATCAACCTGTGTTGTTGCTCGGAGCTGCTGAAGGGTACCAACAGGTGATTGCAATGGAAGGAAGCTTAGCAAGAGGTCTGGGCATTGAACTCTTAACGCCGACTAACTATAAAAAGTGGAAGTCGTGCATGAAGAGTTATCTTCTGGGCGAGGAGCTGTGGGAAGTTGTCGGTGGAGACGACAGACAGGAAGTTACTGCTGCTTTCGGTACTGCTGAACAGGTGAGGCTCTGGAGAAGAACTAATGCTAAGGCAGAGTTCGTTCTGAAAAGAGCTGTCTCTCCGGAACTGTTTGATCACATCATTGGATGTGAGTCGGCTGCTGATATTTGGACGACCATTGATGAGTTGTTCAATAGGAAGAATGTGGCGCGGCTTCAGTTCCTGGAGAATGAGTTGGCCAGGGCAACTCAGGGAGACCTTTCCATCTCCAGGTACTTCTTAAAGATGAAGAGCTTGTGTGCTGAGCTGTCGGCGCTGGATCCTGATGAGCCTATCTCTGAGGCAAAGATGAAGAGGCACATTTTTCGCGGCTTGCGGAAGGAGTATGTGGCCTTTGTTACGTCTGTTCAAGGGTGGGCTACTCAGCCGTCTCTGCTGGAGCTGGAGAATCTGCTTGCCTCGCAGGAGAGCTTAGCAAGGCAGATGGCTGGAGTGAATCTGAATCAGGAAGGCAGCGAGGCTCTCTTCTCAGGCAAGAAGAAGGGATGGGAAGGGAAGAAGAAGAAGAAGGTGCAGGCCGCTGTTGAGAAGGAGACTTCAACTTCATATCCGCCGGAGAGGAGCAATGCTCCTAAGGACTGGAAGAAGAATCTGAAGTGCTACCGGTGTCATCAGCGAGGGCACTTCAAGCGGGACTGCAAGGTCAAACTGCAGCCTGGGCATGCTGCGGGAAAGGAGGAAGCTTGCTCACGAAGTGAAGAAGCAGAATGGGGAGGAGCTTTCTTGACGGGCACTTGTGTCCGGGCCTTATCTGCTGAGGACTTCAACAGCGAGTGGATCGTCGACTCCGGGTGTGGTCATCACCTCACCGGAGACAAGTCGAAGTTCACCTCCATGCAGGCTTACTCAGGTAATGAAGCTATTATCACTGCTGATAATACTGTTTATGCAGTAGAGAAGGAGGGGGTCGTGTCTTTGGGTAGTGATCAGGGGCCACTCACGTTAAAGAGTGTGTATCACGTGCCGGGCATGAAGAAGAACCTCTTCTCGGTGACCAACGCGGTGGACGCTGGGTATCACGTTCTGTTTGGGCCAACAGACGTGAGGTTCCTTCGCAACGTATCAGCGGTAAAGGCTGATGTTGCTCATGTTGGGAGGAGGGTGAAGAACTTGTTTGTTCTTTCCACCAGTGCCTATGTTGATAAGATGAGAGCCAATGATAGTGCGGCTATCTGGCATGAGAGGCTGGGGCATGTTGGCATGGACAAGCTAAAGGCAATGGCGAGTAGAAGTCTGGTGAGGGGGTTGCCGATGTTGTCTTCCTTTGGTGATGGGCATGTTTGTGCGGGCTGTCAATACGGTAAGGCACATCGCCTTCCGTTTGATAAATCTCAAACAAGAAGCAAGAAACCATTGGAGTGTATTCATGGCGACCTGATGGGACCGACTGTTACTGCCAGCCTTGGTGGAAGCAAATACATGCTTGTCTTGGTTGATGACTACTCAAGGTATACTTGGGTGTACTTCTTAAAGGAGAAGTCGGATGCCTTCCGTTTGTTCGTGGAGTTCAAGGAGTTGGTAGAAGGCCGGCTTGGCTTGCGGATTAAGAAGTTTCGAACTGATAACGGGGGAGAGTTTGTCTCTTCCGAGTTTTCTAACTTCTGCAGGAAGCACGGGATCCAACGGGAGCTTACATGTGCTCACACTCCACAACAAAATGGGGTAGCGGAGCGGAAGATCCGTCATTTGACGGAAACCTGCAAATGCTGGTTGCATGCGAAAGATATCCCGAGGTCCTTTTGGGCGGAGGGAATGTCTTGTGCTGCATATGTTATCAACCGGATGCCACTCAGCCCTATCAACATGAAGACGCCCATTGAGCTGTTGCTGAAGGAGAAGCCGAGTGTTGGACACCTTCGGGTGTTCGGATCAACTTGCTACGTGCATGTCCCGGATGCTTCACGGACAAAGCTGGATGCGAAGGCAAAGAAACTTGTCTTTGTTGGCTATGATGAGCGGAAGAAGGGATGGAAGTGCATGGACCCTGTGACGAAGAAGTTCGTGGTGTTAAGAGACGTTGTCTTTGACGAGCTGACGTCATATGGAGGTGGCTCGGTGGAGCCTACCAGAAGTAGCAAGGTTGAGGAAGCACCGGTGGAGGCTGCTGAAGGCTTGGAAGAGGAGCTTGTTGTTTCACCAGCAGCTCCTGTTGCTTCGAACTCCGAGGCTGAGCCTTCTGGCTCAGGAAGCAGGGGGAGCACTGCTCAATGCTTGCCCCAGGTAGGAGTGGAGCCTGAAGAAGCAACGGAAGCCGTGAGCAAGGAGCCGTGTCTTCGGAGATCGAAGAGGGTGGTTAAGCCACCGGCTCGGTACTGTGATGGGAATGCAGTGAGCTTTGTCTCCTGTTTCTTTGCTGGTCCTCTGGATGAGCGAGAGCCTGCAAACTTCAACGAGGCCACTGGAGTGAAGGAGTGGGAAGGTGCCATGAAGGAAGAGATTGATGCTCTGAAGAAGAATGAAACCTGGGACCTTGTGCCCAAGGTTGATGGCATTACTCCGGTTACTTGCAAGTGGGTGTATAAGTTGAAGAAGAAGGCTGATGGGAGCATTGATCGGTTCAAGGCTCGCCTGGTCGCTAGAGGATTCTCACAGCAGTATGGAGAAGACTATGAGGAGACATTCAGTCCAGTTGCGAAGATGACGTCTGTAAGAGTGGTGATCGCCTTGGCTGCTTGCAAGGGATGGAGGTTGTGGCAACTCGATGTGAAGAATGCCTTTCTTTACGGAGAGATTGACAAGGACATCTTCATGGATCAGCCGCTTGGTTTCGTCTCTGAGAAGCATCCGGACTATGTCTGCAAACTCAGGAAGGCTCTCTATGGGTTGAAGCAAGCTCCTCGAGCGTGGTATGGGAAGATTGCAGAGTACCTGCAGTTCTGTGGATACCTGGCTTCTAACTCGGATTCTAGCTTGTTCGTCAAGAAGAAGGGAGAGCTAAGAGTCTTGGTCCTGCTGTATGTGGATGATATGATCATCACAGGGAACTCGGAGGAGGAAGTAGCAAGGCTCAGGGGAGAGCTTGCTATACGCTTCGAGATGAAAGACTTGGGAGAGTTGCATCACTTTCTTGGTCTGGAAGTGGAGAGGAAGGAGTGCGGGATTCTCATTAGCCAGAAAGGGTATGCTGATCGCATTGTGAAGCGGTTTGGCATGGGCGAAGGGAAGAAGTGCTCTACTCCACTGGAACCTGGGCTAAAGCTTCGACGAGATGAGGGAAGGGTGCTTAATGATCCCTTGGTGTTCAGGGCTCTTGTTGGGAGCTTGATTTATCTGACGATTACAAGGCCGGATATAGCTTATGCTGTTGGCCGAGTAAGTCGGTATATGGCTGAACCAAGGCAATCTCATCTAGTGGCGGCGAAGGGAATTCTGAAGTATGTCAAGGTGACTTCTGAGATGGGACTCCTCTATGGAAGGGATGCGGAGTTTGCATTGCTCGGGTACACGGATGCTGACTATGGCGGTGATTCGGATGATCGAAGGTCTACTTCAGGTTATGTGTTCACTTGCGGTTCAGCTAGCATCTCGTGGTGTAGCAAGAAGCAGGACTCGGTGTCGGTTTCAACCACGGAGGCGGAGTATAAGGCTTCGGCCTTGGCTGCTCGGGAAGCCGTTTGGTTGAGGAGGCTCATAGAGGATGTTCATGAAGAAGTGCAAGGGCCTACTTTACTCCGGGGTGACAATGAGAGTGCTCTCAAACTGGTAAACAATCCAGTGTGTCACGCCAGGACCAAGCATATAGAGATTGATCACCACTTCATCCGGGAGAAGGTGTTGGAGGGGTCTCTGCTGGTCGGGCATGTTCGGAGTGAAGATAATCTTGCTGACATCTTCACGAAGCCGCTGTCGAAGGGGCCCTTTGAACGCTTGCGCAGCTTGCTGGGCTTGGTCACCACTTCTCACTTCAAGGGGGAGTGTTGAAATTTGTGAAGTGGAAGTGGGTGACGGGACAGGCCGCGCGGCCTGTGCGGACAGCTTTGGCGGACTGGGCGGACTGGGCGGACTGAGGTTGCGGCCTGGTGAAAAGTCTGGTGGAAGCCGGCTGTGTTCTGAGCGGGTTGTTGCATGGTGTCCGCGGTTTGGTGCGGCCTGGTATCTGCGGATAGAGAGGCTTGCGGACTGGTGCATTGCTCAGTGGTCGCGGGTGCAAGTTTGTGCTGTTGGCGGTTTGGTTCGAGTTCGTGGGAAGCCTTGCGGACTGGTGTGTCCGCGGTTGGGGCTGTTGCGGACTGGACCTTGAGCTTGGCTGAGGCCTTGCCGAGCTCAGGTGTTACAGCAGGTCTTGCTGTGGAGACCGGTTGGCGGACTGTTGTTTGGAGTCCGGCTTGGTGCTACTGCATTGGACAAGTGCGAGGAGCTCGCGGACTGGTTGCGGTCTGTGCTAGGGTGTTTGGCGGACGGGACTTTGTGTCCGCCATGCTCGCACTGGCCCTTGATGGTTTTGGACTTGGTCACACTTGGTGTCAAGTTCATGGTGTCCGCCGTATCCGCCAAGTCCGCTGTGACCGGGCGGACTGTTGCTGTTTGCCTTTGGTCGTGGACTTGTGGCGGATTGAGGTGTGAGTCTTGCGGACTGCCTCGGGTTGGTGCGGACTGCCATTGAAGAGGGTGCTGTCCTGAAGCAGTTGGAGCTTTGCGGGCTTGTGCCTTGTCCGCTTAGCTTGGGCGGACTGGAGAGGGTTCGTCATTGGTTGCCTTGCTCCTGGCGGTTTCCCTTGGTGACTGGCTAAGTCCTCGCGGACTGAGCGGACAGTCGTTTTGTGTTCGCGCGGGCTGGGGCGGTGTCGCTATCTCATGGGCGGTGACCACACTCCTCACCTGGCCTATAAATAGGACCCCCCTGGCACATCTACAGTAACCTAAGTAACGTGAGTGAACAGTAATTTGGGTTGGGCGAGTGCTGCGGTCTGTGTTTTTCAGTCCGCGCGGATTGTTTCAGGCTGACGGTTTGCTGTGTGCAGGTCGCGCGGATAACTTCAAGGAGCCAGGAGTTTGGCTGTGACTTCGGTCAGTGCTTGGAAGTGTGCGGTCTCTGCGGACTCAGCAGGAGGTCGCTCTGCGGCTTGTCAGTTCTGTTTCACCTTTCCCAGCTTCAATAACCTGTCCGCCGGCTTCAGGCGGGTAGGGGAGTTCCTCAGTTCGGGTTCAGCAGGAGGCGAATAACGGTCTGTCCGCGCGGCCTCGCGGTCTCGGCGGACTCCGTGGTATTCGGCGGTTTGCAGCATAGCTTGGGCGAGCTCAGCGGTCTCGGCGGTCTCGGCGACCTCGCGGTCTCGGCGGACTGGAGTGCTGTCCGCCCGGCTTGTGTTTTGTTCCTTTCTGTTTACAGCTGTAATACTAGCGAAATCATGTCTCGCTATGTATGCCTCGGATTGTAATGAAGTGAATGCATAATAAGATCTTCTTGTGCTTCCATTGTTTTGTTGGGTGCAACCTCTAGTCCTTGGGTTTCCGCAGGTTCAGCGTGCAAACTGGGTAGTTCCGAAGATATTAATTTGGTGTTTGGGCTATCTTGCTGACCACGTTGAGAAAATTTAACAACCTATACTTGATAGTGATCTTATTTATGGCTCTACTGTCTACACACATACGCCACGTACCATCCTTTTTTGGAGCCAACAAAGCCGGTACCGCACACGGACTCTTGCTGTTCCTAATGAACCCCTTCGCCAATAAATCCGAAATTTGGGCTTGGAGCTCCTCATGGGCTGCGGGGTGTAACCCATAATGGGGCTGATTAGGCAATGAGGCGCCCGACATAAAGTCAATGGCATGTTGGATATCACGTAGAGGGGGCAATGTAGGGGGCAACTCATCCGGGTAGACATCCTTATACTCTTCCAGCAGTTTTTTTAATTCTTTGGGTAAATCTTCTAAAACCCCATTTTCTTTATTATTATTCAAAAGAACCAATGCATAAATAATCCCATCCACAAAGGGGTCCCTCTCAAATTTTCTCCTACCCATTAGGCTTACCAATTTCTTCTCGACTGGGATTGTGGTATCCGTACTCGGGCTATTGGGTTCCTTTGGGGCCGTGGGTTTTAACGTGACTACCTTCCCATTATATTTGAACTCATAAGTGTTTGCCCTCCCGTAGTGGGTCACATCACGGTCATAGAGCCAAGGGCGGCCTAACAACACATGACAAGCATCCATAGGGATGATATCACACCACACCTCATCCGTATATGACTTGATCGTAAGTGGAACTAGACAACGCTTGGTGACCGGGATGGTTACCTTGTTGACCCAAGCCACTTGGTAAGGGGTAGGATGAGGCTCGGTAGCCAAATGCATCCGCATAACGGCATTCTCGGAAACAACGTTCATGCAGCTGCCGCTATCAATGATGAGCTTATAATATTTTTCCCCACTCTTAAAGATGAGGGAGAAAATAGTGGACCTCTTCCAATCGTCAAACGGGCGAGGGGTCGTCAGAATACAACGCATAATGCTAAGTAGGTGCCCATCCTCCATATCACTAGGCACACCATCCGTCCCATAACCCTCATCTGCCTCAATCACTAAATCTGCAAAGTCACTAGTGGACTCGTCTAGAAGAGCTAAAGTAGCCTTGGCCTTGGTGGGGCACTCATAGGCATAGTGGCCTTGAATACCGCAAGAGTAACACGTGGTGTTAGCCTTGCTCACCTTGCCAATATGTATTCTCTCACTATTAGGCTGCCTAGGGTTTCTCGCAGTCACGACAATTGGTTTGGACTCCCCAACCTTCGCCTTACCCTTATCATAATAAGTGGAGGAAAGGGCGCCTATGGGGGCCTTTCCCTTTTGTTGGGAGTAACAGGGTTGGGTTTTCATGGCCAGATGTTTTTCAATGTCCAAGACGGAATTGAAAGTAGTATTAATATCAGTGTGGCCATATCGAAGAAGCTTCTTCTGAATGTCCGGATTAAGTCCCTTACGGAACCTAGAAAGCGTAACCTCTGGCATCTCTTGGATCTCACACAGCACCATCTTATCCTTTAACTCACCCATGTAACCAGCCACTGATTTTGGACCTTGCCGAAGGGTGGCAAGATCGTCGAACATTTGAGTTCGGTGGTAAGCGGGCACGTATTGGTCGGTGAGCAAATTTTTCATAACCGTCCAACCAACTAGGGGTACACCATGACCGGTCCCTAAACGTCGCTCCTCATTTAACCAAAAGGTCTTGGCCCTCCCGTTTAATTTCATACGAGCTACTTGAACCTTTTGCTCATCGGTAAGGTGATACCAATCAAAATAGCATTCTATGTCAACCACCCATGTAAGGAAGACTTGGGGGTCTCCCATACCATCGTAAGAGGGGGCTTCCATACGAATCGCTTCTGTTATATCGAACTCTCTTTCCAGATTGGGAACTTGACGGGCTGCTCCGGGGAAGTACCCATCATGTTCCGCAACATGCACCGGGGGTGGTCGGGGGGCTTGTCCGTGGTTAGGTGGTGGTGGTGTTTGAGCAGCTTGGTTCGCCAAAAGTTGTGTCAGCAAACCCCTCAACTCTCCTAATTCTTGCCTAAGCTCAGTGATATCCGTAGGATTAGTTTCCTCATCAGGGTGTTCAGCCATAGTGGAGGTAGACGGGTTCGTGTACTCCGTACCGTGCCGAGTTCGCATTAACACCCTAAAAACCAAAGGCTAGAGCGGAGTTTTCTCTTTGTTTTTTTTTGAATTTTGAAATTTGAAATTTTGAATTTTGAAATTTTGAAATTTGAAATTTGAAATTTTGAAATTTGAAATTTGAAATTTTGAAATTTGAAATTTGAAATTCGAAATTTGAAATTTGAAATTCGAAATTTGAATATTGAATTTTTTTGAAATTTGAAATTTAAAATTTGAAATTTTGAAATTTGAAAATTGAAATTTTGAAATTTGAATTCTGAAATTTGAAATTTGAATTTTGAATTTTGAAATTTAGAATTTGAAATTTGAAATTTTGAAATTTGAAATTTGAAATTTTGAAATTTGAAATTTTGAATTTTGAAATTTGAAATTTGAAATTCGAAATTTGAGTTTTGAATTTTTGAAATTTGAAATTTAAAATTTGAAATTTGAAATTCGAAATTCGAAATTTGAATTCTGAAATTTGAAATTTGAATTTTGAGCGGGGGAGGAGTGCCAATTAGGAAACTGACGAGAACCTCCCTCTGATACCAAATTGACGCAGGGATTCGTCGGATTAAAATTGCGTACGGATTTTCTTACAACTCAAGCCCACGTAACACGTTCTAACGCGTCCTAACACAAACATTCTAGCCGCACGATTCACCGTCATCCCGCACAAAAACGCGGAGGGGAGTGGACTAAAAGCGATGATCTAATTAAAGTCCAATCCTTTCCCACCGAAGATCGAAAGCAAAGGTCGCCACACCTTTTTGAGAGGAAGATCAATAACTATATGCCAAGATCTTCCTCAAGCAAAAGGATCCACCCGATCCGGCTTCTTGCAAGGTTTCGAAAATAAACGCAACAAGGTTTTCGATTAAATCCAAAAGATCGTATTCAAGATCGCGGATAAAAAGCCATTGCATCCATTCCAAATCTCACAAGAAATCACAAAGGAAAGATGTAGATATTACCCTCCCCAAGATGGGGTGAAGATCACACAAGGAAAGTGGAAGAGTCACACGTCCACGCACCACCGACGTCACACCGAGCGACAACCTTCTTCGTCGCCGGAGTCACACCGAGAAGCATCCGCCTCCGCGTTTCACAAGCCTTGGATCACCCAAGCGATTGGCTAACAAAGGAGGAGGAGGAGGATGAGAGGGGGGGGGGGGGCAGCAATCCCAAAGGGAGGTGGCCGAAATTCTCAAGAGAGGATTAATTTAGGTTTCCAAGTAGCATCCTTCATTTCTCATCAATTAAGCCTATATATAGGCAAGTCCCAAAACAAGCAAAATAAATCTAGCCATCCAATTTATCATCTATTGGATGGCTATGAGCACACCAAAAATTAAACATGTCCAAAATAAAAGACAACATGAAATAATGATAACATTAAACTAGGAAAATAAAGGTGCAAATAAGGAAAGGGCTGAAGCCCGCCGCGAACGAAGATTGTAGCCACCAAGGTCACGAGTCGCGGTAGAAGGTCGTCGAGCATCTTTATGTTGCGCCGCATCAACTTGGTCATGAGCAACTTGATCATCATCCACAGCAACTTGATCACGAGCACTCTTAGCATCAACGGGCAAGGGGATGGGAGACGAGCCGGCATCAACACTCCTCACCCTGCCTATAAATAGGACCCCCCTGGCACATCTACAGTAACCTGAGTAACTTGAGTGAACAGTAAGTTGGGTTGGGCAAGGAGCTGTGGTCTGTGTTTGTCTGTCCGCGCGGATTGTTTCAGTGCTGACGTTTGCTGTGTGCAGGTCGCGCGAGTTGCTTTAAGGAGCCAGGAGTTTGGCTGTGACTTCGGTCAAGTACTTGGAAGCGTGCGGTCTCTGCGGACGCAGTAGGAGGTCGCTCTGCGGCTTGTCAGTTCTGTTTCATCTTTGCCAGCTTCAATAACCTGTCCGCCGGCTTCAGGCGGGTAGGGGGTGTTCCTCAGTTCAGCTTCAACAGGAGACGAATAACGGTGTGTCCGCACGGCCTCGCGGCTTCGGCGGACTCCGTGCTATTCGGCGGATTGCAGCTAAGTTCGGGCGATCTCATCGGACTCGGCGACCTCGACGGTCTCGGCGGACTCCCGTGCTGTCCGCCCGGCTTGGTTTTTGGTGTTTTCTGTTTACAGCTGTTATACTAGCGAAATCATGTCTCGCTACGTATGCCTCGTGTTGTAAAGAAGTGAATGTATAAAGACCTGCTTGTGCTTCCATTGTTTGTTGGGATTAACTTTTGGTCCTTGGTTTCCGCTGGTTCAACGTGAGAACTGGGTAGTTCCGAAGATATTAATTTGGCGTTTGGGCTATCTTGCTGACCACGTTGAGAAAATTTAACACTACTTTTCATGGTAACGTAAAGACTATCTTTTTATATATACTATATTAACCTTAAAGTCGTGCATACCATGAGTCGTCCATCGGGGACACTTATGCTCTTTAGGAGGTCAAAGCAACTTAACCAAAGTATTTTCCGCTGCGTATAAATTTATCTTTAATTGTGCACTAGCTGATCCACTGAGTCGAGGTAAACGACCGTTAAATATAACTGGTTTCCTATTCATTTTAACTTGTGAATTTTCCTGATTTTAAGTAGTTGGTGTTTTGTCTGAGCGTCGGCAGTTATCCCCTGCTCGACGTGGCATCACAGCGCGTGTTTTCTCATACTCTAATACTCCTTAATTTAAGAGAAAATGCGGGTTGTGACACTATCCGTGCGCATCAAGCACACGTAAGGCAGCAACACATTCATTCTATCTTTCGATACAAAAGAAGGCACTCTGATATGCAACATGAAGGCCTCAAATAGAAAGGAGTGAGAAGACCCTTTATCAAATAGTGCTCTCGCCGGATAGTACAAAGTTAGGACAAATCCTAATATAAACAAGTTATATAAAAGCAATACACAAGTTAACAAGTTTAGAAAGCAATAAAATCTATGTACTAAACTATAGCTGTGACCACATCACTTTGCTTTATGGCCTCCTATTGGCCAAGATTGTACACTCTGGGAAGCGTTAGAGTATAATAGGACACAATCGACTCCCCTACCTTCTATTCTCCGCATAAGGTGCACATGCCTTTTTCTCTGTCCTTGGAGGACCACTATGACACTCTCGGGCTATGTGACCCGACTTGTCATAAATATAACAAATAATTGGGTTTCGCCTAAAAGTCGCTCTAGACATAATAGAAGAAGGAACTGGTCCAAAAGATCTATACTATTTATTCCACATTCAATTGCCAGTCTTTGAAGATTTCTGTACTTTGAACTATGGTTTCTTTACCACCAAGTCATTCGTATGCTACACGCGGCTCATATCTTGCTCCAAGGATCGGGCTGTATTGACCAATGTAATGCCCCTGATTTTCAATATTTATTTTAATTCCTGTAGTGTCGTATTTTTGATGCCAGGGAATTACGTTGACGCATAGTTAGCTGGTGTCGTTTGTTGGAGCATGAGTTTGCTCTGTGGGTATTCCTGTGTGATTGGTTTTTGGTTTGGTTGTGCACCATCCCTCGCGAGCTGTTAGAAAGTAGCGAAAAGAAGCGAAAAGTAGAGAACAAGAGAATAAACGTTTGAATAATTGAAATTTTATTATCCAAAAAAGATATAATTTACAAAGGTATGACCTCCCTTATATAGAATGGAGGAGATAAGAAAGAGAGTATACAAACAATGTGGGACTAAACATTTACAGTACTGAGCGGCTAGAATAATGGAGACCGCACAGGCCGCGCGGTTAGACAGATGGGTTAACCGCTCGGCAACTCCAGCAGGATAGAACAGGCCGTAGAGGTAGACCGATAGACCGCCCGGTCCACAAACCGCTGGATCAGACCGCTAAGCCGCCCGGTCTAATACTTCAACACTCCCACTCAAGCTGGAGCATAGATATCAATCATGCCCAGCTTGTCACAAATGCTGAAGAAGGAAGTAGAAACCGGCTTGGTGAAGATATCTGCCAACTCCTTGTCAGAGGTGACAAAAGGAGTACAAATCTGTTTCTTCAAAATCTCTTCCCGAATGAAGTGACAGTCAACCTCTATATGCTTTGTTCTCTCATGGAAGACCGGATTTCTGGATATGTGTATAGCGGCCTTGTTGTCACAGAACATAGGGAGAGGACAGTCATATACCTCGCCCAGGTCAAGCATGAGAGCCCGCAACCACTTTAACTCACACGTGGTTGACGCCATACTCCGGTATTCTGCTTCGGCACTGGATTTGGAAACAACAGACTGTTTCTTGCTCTTCCAACTCACGAGATTACCTCCAACAAAGGTACAAAAACCTGACGTGGATTTACGATCGCCTTTGTCATCCGCGTAACTTGAATCTGAGTAGGCCTCAACCCTCAGATGGCCATTCTTCTGAAAGAGTAACCCTCTGCCCGGTGCTGCTTTGATATACTCTAAAATCTTCAGGACGGACTGAAGATGGCACTCCCTAGGAGCTTGCATAAACTGACTGACCTTGCCTACAGTGTAGGCGATGTCGGGTCTAGTCACCGTGAGATAGATGAGTTTACCTACCAAACGTCTGTACCGTGTGACATCAGATAGAAGAGGCGAATCATCCGTCCACGTTTTGTCTTCTCCAACAGCCATGGGAAAACGAGCTGGTTTGGCACCTGTCAATCCTGCTTCTCGTAGAAGATCAAGTGCATACTTCCGTTGAGAGAGAACCAAGGAGTCAAGTTTCCGAGAGATTTCTATCCCCAAAAAGTATTTTGGGGAGCCCATATCCTTCGTGACCAAGTGCTGACGGAGGTGCTTCTTCGTCAAGTCCACCCCATCTCGGTCATCGCCAGTAAGGAGAATATCATCCACATATACGGCCAAAACCACCAGCCCCGAGGCCGTTTTGCGAATGAATAAGGAGTGATCGGCCGAACTCCTTTGAAAGCCGATGGTAGCCACAATACCACTGAATTTGTCGAACCATGCCCGAGGGCTCTGCTTTAGGCCATAAATGGCCTTCTTCAAATGACAGACACGTGTCTCCCCCTGAGCAACATACCCAGGAGGTTGCTCCATATAGACGTCCTCCTGAAGATCGCCATAGAGAAAGGCATTCTTCACATCAAGCTGGGAAATAGCCCAAGCCCGGTTAACAGCCACAGAAAAGAGAACCCGGATGGTGCTGAGGCGAGCAACCGGAGAGAAGGTATCAAAGTAATCAACGCCATAAGTCTGAGTAAAGCCCTTGGCCACCAGCCGGGCTTTGTAGCGATCCACAGTGCCGCCGGGGCGAAACTTCACAACGAAGACCCAGCGACAGCCAACCACATCAGTGCCCACGGGAGGAGGAACCAGGGTCCAGGTACCCCGTTCAGTAAGAGTAGTGTAACGCCCCAGCTTTTTTATTACGTACGCATGATGGGCGTTACGTTGGCTTTGATTGTAGTTGAGCATGGTTTTTCCCGCGGGCATGCGAGTGGCTGTTTTGGTTGCCGAGTTGCACGATTCCCCAGCAAACCGTAGTCCAAATAAGGGACTCGGTGAGGCCTCTTAGGGAATGCCTGCACGTTTTCGCGCCCGGGGAATGTTGCTCAAAAATCAGTTGTTGGTTCAGGAAACAAAAAAGGGTAAAAAGTACTTAAGGCAAAAATGGTCTATGAAGTCCCAGGAACATTTTTCACAAAAGGGGAAAATGGTTGTTTTTGTGCTAGACACGCCCCCTGTCACGGGCGTGACCCAGGCCGTGACCTGGGCGTGACCTCCTTGACTCGACGATTTTTCTTGCGTCGAGTTAAGCTCGACGAATGGGGTACACGCCCCCTGACACGGGCGTGTCACGGACCGTGTCCCGCTTCGTCGAGTGTCGAGTGTCGATCGTCGAGTATCGAGCGTCGAGATCGAGTGTCGAGTCGTCGAGAGAGGGGACACGGCCTGTGACACGGGCGTGTCACAGGGCGTGTCAGGCTGGGTCGAGTGTCGACACTTTTCTGTCGACGAGGTGTCGAGACACGGGTTACACGCCCTAGGTCACGGGCGTGACCGACCATTCACGGGCGTGACCGACCCGTCACGGGCGTGTACCCCGGCCGTGTACCGTCTGGATAAACATGGAATTGCCGCCTTTCGGCGCCGCTTATGGTACACGCCCTGTGTCACGGGCGTGACACAGGGCGTGACCGACCCGAAAATCGACTTTTTCCAGTTTTTTTGTGCCGTTCATTTCCTTGATCCTGCATCGAACGGTTCAGCTCTGTTCTGGGTAACATAAGTCCGAAACAGAGATTGTCTTTCCCCATTTGCATCTTCTTCTTCTTCATCTTCTTCTTCTTCATTCTCCAAGAGAAAGCAAGGGAGCAAGGGAGCAAGCAAGGCAAGGGAAGAAAAAGCAGCCGTCGCGGCATCGCCTCGATTCAGGCAAGCGGTGTCCTCCACCCTTGCCAATCGTCGTACATGATTCAATTCTCTATTTTTTTTTCTAGCTCTTCCTTATTAACCTAGTGTTGCTCTTTCAATTCGATTGCTAACCTTTAATTGTTCTTCTTGAATTTCTCTTTCATTTCCCTATTATGCAAGTCCCTAGTGTGTTCTTCTTGACTCATAGAGCAAATTCCTTATGCTAAATGCTAAAAAATTCCCATGTTTAGATTTGTGCTACATGGAGTTAACAACTTTCACTATGCTAAAGTCAAATTAGCTATTTCCTTATGTTAATTCCCTATGGCATTAGTTCAGTCCCTATGTTAAATTCCCTATGCTAAATTTAAATTAGCTCATTCCCTATGCTAATTCCCTATGCTAAATTCCCTATGTTAACTTCCCGATGTATCAATTTGCCTATGCTAATTTACTTCATGTAGTTAATTTGTTCTATTCATGTATCCATCTTGAGGTGATTTTTCCAAATATATGGTCTATGTACTCATGTTAGTCAATCCTATCATGTGATTCTATGTTGATACAAAGCATGTGATTATGTATTTCTCACACTCTACGTTGGCAATTGGGAGTCATGTGTGAGGACGATGAAAGGAAACGTGTTACCTTGGGTTATGGGGTGTTTTGCGAGGCGAATTCGTGAAGCATGGCGGGAGCGTTTGTGTGAGGATTTTGCAAGGGGTGGTGTGGTTTCAGCCTGTGGCCACCGGGTTTTGTTTTTGTGGTTAGAGAGACCACTTTGGCCCCGGTTTGGGCTGGTTTTGTTTGGTGCGTTCCACGTTAGGGCCGCCACCGATAAGACCCTTGTGAAACTGAACTTAACCGCCGCTTATGCTTCACTTGTCTAGTAGGTTCTTGTTCTATGAATGATGGAATAGGCATGTGTTTTGCCCTTTGGTTTCTGCGGTTTGAGCAGGACTTGAAGAACTAGCACGCACTTGGTGCGGTTGATCCTTTGGCATGACATTGTTTTTCTACATGTACGCACTTGTTTTGTGCACTCTTTTGACTTAAGCATTGCTATGGGGTCGGTAAGCCCCTTCTTGATCCATTATGAAATTTGTACTCTCTTTTGTATAGTTTGGTTGATTGCTGAGGTATTCTTTCTTGAATGCCTCAGGTGCAGGTTGTAGCCGGTTGAGCGGCTAGGTTGGTTGGAGGCGTTTCTTGGAAGCTAACCGAGCATTCAAAGCGAGGTAGTTCTTCTTTTGTTGTACAGACATATATATGCCCCAATGGGTTCGTGTCAGCTTGTTGGCGCCCATTTGGTGGATTTTCTTTATGTAAATATGAACTACTGCTAATGTAACTCCTTTGGATAGAATGTACTTGCTTTTGGGATGGTTTTCTGGTAGGTTGCATTAGGTATTTTGAAGTTACCAAAACTATTATCGTAGCTCATGCATACATGTTTTCATCAATTAAAACGTATTTTCAAATAACGTCGACAAAGAGAATTTCTTATAAGAATATCACTATAGGCTGCATATAGGAGCTCGTTATAACTAAACAAAGTATTTCCGCCGCGCACAACTACAGTTTTACTATGTAAGGCCGAGGGATACGGCCATTGAATCCAAACATTTTCCTGCATATAACTGTTGAATTTCAACTTGTAGAGTAAGCGTCAAGAGTTGCCTGAACGTGTGCAGTTATCCCCTGCACGACGTGGCATCATAACCCGTAGTTCCTCTTGCTCTGATACGATATGCTCGTTGAGGAAATGCGGGTTGTGACAAGTAGCCATCTCCTCATCCATGGCAGACTTCCAATGAGGGAGAGCGAGAGCCTCCTGGTAGGTACGGGGAGTAGAAGTAGCAGAGATAGCCAAGGCAAAACACCTGCGAGAAGGAGAAAGCTGATCATAGGAAACAACAGCCGTGAGCGGGTGTTGAGTACACGCCCGCACCCCTTTGCGAAGGGCAATGGGAACATCCAGGTCAACGGGAGCGTCGGCGACGGGAGCGTCAGCGACCGGAGCGTCCGTGGCAGAGAAGGCTGGCCCGGGACTAGAGAGAGACGGCAGCGGAGAGGAGGGTGGAGGGGTGGGTGGGGAGACGGACTGGGAAGGAGTGGGTGGAGGAGGAGACGAAGGTGGGAAAACGTGGAGAGGTGTGGAAGGAACGGAGATATCAGAAGGAAGAGAAGGAGGAGAAGAGGAAGGAGAGAAATAGGAAGCATTTTCGAAAAAAGTCACATCTGCGGAGACAAACTGCTTGCGGAGAAGGGGGTCAAAGCAGCAATAGCCTTTTTGAGTGGTAGAGTACCCCAAAAAGACACACTTGGTGGAACGGGGGGAAAGCTTGTCGCGGGTAGCGGAGGGAGCGTGAACAAAGGCCGTACAGCCAAAGACACGGAGAGGAAGAGGAAAAGGTTCCTGGTGGGGGTAGAGAAGGGAGAAGGGAGTCTGGCCGTGGAGAACCGTGGAGGGAAGGCGATTGATGAGATAGCAGGCGAGGAGCACAGCGTAGCCCCAGTAGGAGCGAGGGACGTGCATCTGCGTCATGAGAGTACGCGCAACATCAAGCAGGTGACGGTTTTTACGCTCCGCCACCCCATTCTGCTGGGAGGTGTAAACACAGGTCGTTTGATGAAGGAGGCCATGTGTGTGAAAGAACGCGGAGAACTCATGAGTCAGATACTCCTTGGCATTATCAGAACGTAAGACTTTAATAGAAATAGCAAATTGAGTCTTAATCATAAAGTAAAATGATTGCCAAACAGAAAATAGTTCAGAGCGATCTTTTAATCGATACACCCAGGTACATCGAGTAAAATCATCGATAAAAGTGACAAAATAGGAACTGCCCCGACCAACTGTAAGGGTGGGAGCAGGACCCCATACATCAGAATGAATAAGATCAAAAGGGCGAGAGGATCCACGGCCTTGCTTCGGTGGGAAGGAGGAGCGATGATGTTTGCCAAGCTGACACGCATCACAGTTGAGCGGAGAACTGGTAGGAGGTAAGTGGGGCAGATGCTGACGAATAAGCCGAGGAGGAGGATGTCCAAGACGAAGATGCCACTGAAGGAGATCGGTGGAGGAGGAGTAGGCAGAGAGAGCAGAAACATCGTCGAGGAAGTAGAGGCCGCCACTCTCAGTCCCAGTAGCAATCGTCCGCTGGGTCCTCGGGTCCTGAAAAGAACAAGTAGTGGGAGTGAATAAGACAGAGCACTGAAGTTGCCGGCATAAAGTAGTAACTGATAACAAATTGCACGGGAACTTCGGGACATAGAGGGTATCCTCCAAGCAAAGCGATGGAGTGAGTTGAACCATGCCCGTCCCATGAACCGGGGACGGGGAACCATCCGCCACACGAACTGGGGTTAAGCGGTCATGGGTCTCAAGGCGGGAGAAGCAATGAGGGTTGCCCGTCATGTGATTGGTGGCACCGGAGTCAATCAGCCATTTACCTTGGGTAACGACGTGGGCACTACCTGACGTCGTGGCCACAGAGGCAGACGGCCTAGAAGAGGCGGAGGCCGAAGAAGGAGCATCACCGGAAGGGCGAAGATGAGGATGTTTCTGCCAGCAGCGGTCAACAGTATAACCAGTACGACCACAGTGAGAGCAGAGGAACCGGGAGGAACCCCGTCCGCCAGAGGAGCCATGGCCACTAGGGCCCCCCCCCCCCCCCCCCCCCCCCCCCGCTGAGCTTGGTGAGCAAAGGAGTCCTGGGAAGGGGGGAGGCCAACAGAGGCCGCTGGAGGAGCGAAGTAACAACGGCAATGCGAGCCGCAGTGGCATCCAAAGTAGGAGATTCCGCCTCACCCAAGATCTGCTGGCGGATCATATCATAAGAGTCGGGAAGACGAAGAAGATAACAAACAACCAGGAGTTCCTGGAAGTGTTTGTGCTGGTCGGCCAAGTCCGCGGAGAAGGGGCGATTCTGGAGGATTTCAGCTCCAAGAGCCTGAACCTACTGATAGGCCGCAGCCGGTGACATGGAAGGGCGGGCAAAGAGGTCCGCATAGAGAGTATAAATGCGGGACGTCTGGCCCCCCTTATAATAGAGAGCAGCGAGGTGAAGCCAGGCGGCCTTGACCGTCTCATCATGGCGAATGACGGGAAGGCACTCATCAGAAAGGCTGTTGGCCAGCCAGGTGCGAACAAGAGCATCACTCGCATCCCAGTCATCAAACTCAGGAGAGGTGCGAGGAGGAGGGTCATCGGTGAGGTGATGACGCTTGCGTTGAGAATGAAGGAGAAAGGTGAAAGAAACGCTCCAATCGGGATAGTTGGAGCCAACAAGTTTGGAAAGGGTGCCAAGGTTGCCCGAAGGAGGAGGAGGAGAAGGAGCTGCAGGAGTAGTGGTGAGACCGGAGGTAGTCATAGAACCCGACAAGCAGAAGAAGCCGCGCGAATAGTAGCGGTTAGAAAACAGAAGAAGCCGCGCGAAGAGAAGAGAGGAGAAGAGCAGGTGACCGCGACCAAGATGCGGGTAAGAAAGGTATAACCCGCACGGTCAGGCAGATCACAGCAGCTGCGAGAAAGCGGTCAAAGGCACAGCGGGGAAGAGGTCGCGCGGACTGAAAAGGCCGAGCGATCAGAAGAGAGGAGAAGAGCAGGTGACCGCGACCAAGATGCGGGTGAGAAAGGAACAACCCGCACGGTCAGGCAGATCACAGCAGCAAACCGCGAGTAGAGAGACAAAACACGCGGACAGAGACAGACCGCAACGACTAGGAAGTCGGAGCGGCAGGAAAGAACAAGGAGCACGGCGACAAGGAAACAGGTCGCTGCGACAAAGAGCAGTAGGAGAAGAGAACCAAGAAGAAGCAAGCCGCAAGAACAGGGCAGCGGTCAGAAACAAGCCGCGCGGATAGAAACAAGCCGCGCGGACAGAAGAGAAGGCAAGCCGCGAACAACAGAGAGCGCACAGAATCAGGAGGAAAGAACCTGGCTCTGATACCATATTAGAAAGTAGCGATAAGAAGCGAAAAGTAGAGAACAAGAGAATAAACTTTTGAATAATTGAAATTTTATTATCCAAAAAAGATATCATTTACAAAGGTATGACCTCCCTTATATAGAATGGAGGAGATAAGAAAGAGAGTATACAAACAATGTGGGACTAAACATTTACAGTACTGAGCGGCTAGAATAATGGAGACCGCACAGGCCGCGCGGTTAGACAGATGGGTTAACCGCTCGGCAACTCTAGCAGGATAGAACAGGCCGCAGAGGTAGACCGATAGACCGCCCGGTCCACAAACCGCTGGATCAGACCGCTAAGCCGCCCGGTCTAATACTTCAACACGAGCCAGGTCTGTTTTGGTGACTCGGTGGAGCATTTTATAGGGATGTTGTGGCATTTTATCTTCGGGTAGTGTTTTACCGGAGTTTGGTTTGTGGGATTTGGATTCCGACTTCGCTATTAAATTCGTAGCGTCAGTATTTAGCTACAGTGTGATTTTGTAAGATTTCGAGTTAGTTTGGATTTCGGGTCTTGTTTGGACTAATGATTATTAAATTATTTTATATTTTTATAATTAATTATGTGTGTATATATATAAAGTAGGAATTAGGTAGCATCAAAATAATCATGTTCATCTTCTTCCCGAACAGAGTGGCAGTCATTTTCACGAGAGAAGAAGTGCGGACTTTGAGTGCCTATCGGCCAGCGGTAGGGAGAGATTCGGTGGCCGTTTTCATCGCCGGAGTAGAGATTTGGAGAGCGCTCGCTGAGATCTACCCGATCGTGGTAAGCTTTCCGCAATTCCTCGAATCTTAGTTGTTAGGTTTAGTGATTTTGACTTCTTTCTACTCCAAATGTTTCAGGAAGCATTGCTAGGGCCTTTTCACGACCGATCCTTGTCATGGAGCGAGCGGGAGGTTTTTTTCCGAAAGTTTTATGGCAAGTGTATTTCCTCCCTAGCATGTCAATTTCAATCCATAGTTTTCCATCTTTTCTTTCCTCTTCCTCCTCCCTTAGAGAGTAGTAGTAGTGCAGGATAAGTTTTGGAAGAATCCCCTTAGGGTATTGTAGGTTTTCGCCCAAACCATGGAATTTAGGTGAAAGGGTTTAAGTAAAATTCGGCTTATATCGTATAGTAGATTTGTTGAGTATCGATGGTAGGATTCGGCGAGCATCGAGGGTGGAATCGTCGAATATCATAGTTCAGCTTAAGGAAAATTCAGCGTATATATGCTGGGTATATTTTGTCGAGTATGAATAAGGTGTAGGAATTAGTTAAGGCAGATTCGTCGAATATATGGAATTAGACTTAGTGAGATTCGTCGAGTATGGATTTAGTATACTAAGTCCGATTCGTTGAGTAAGTGAGAGTTCGCCGAGTCATTTTCGTCGAGTATTGGCTGTGTGGTGTCGAGAGGAGCCCTGATGATGATTTTAGTAGTTTTTAAAATAATCCAAACTATAATCCAAAATAGGCAAGTGTACCTATCAAGATATATTATAAAAATGTCGTATTTAGACTCGGCGACCGTTGAGTACTCGTACTCACAATGAAGAGCTATTATCTTATCGGACAAAAGTTGGTTAACCGATTTCGGAAAAAAAATGTTAAACTACTAAGGGAAAATTCAATGATGGGAATGCTAGCAATTGATCTAAAATACCCTTGGATTAAAATTTACCTTCATGAAAATAAAGTGTGCAAGACTCTTAAATTACTCGCTCGACCGTGGAGGTTCCTAAAGTACAAAAGAGTGTCTCTCGAGCTCATGCTTTTTAATAACCTTAGGTTGATTGATTAAAACCTCTCGGTCAGTCGAAACCCCTAAGCTTGCTTTAGGCGGTGAACCCCTCTATTGTATTTGACTCCAATCCGGAAGATTTATGTCGTCCTCTCTCGAGGAGTGCAATCAACTCGTTTTATCTTTGAGTTATCTCCTCGTATCCGCAACCTTTCGGTCATTTAGGATACGAATCGTAGATCGAAGAACATATCCGCGAAATATGAATTCGACACGTTAAAAATCGAAGATAAATCATTATTGAGTAAAGTAAAGACCTTGACATTTTTGATAAAGTTGAAAAGCTTATTTTATTCCAAGGTTCGTCATGATCAAGTGCTAAAATAAGTTTAGCTACTCATCATGATGGGAGAATTACACAATAGGGAAGAGAGAGACATGATTAAATGAAAAACTACTTAAGTTAAAGCTTAAAAGGTAAAAGATCTTGACTAGGAAATGGAAAAAAATGCAAGAAATAAAGCATAAAATACAAAAGTCTAAGTCCCCAAAAAATCTCTTGGCGCTTCTGAAATTGTCCGGAATTTATAGGAAATTTTATTAGAGGGTCACGCCCCTTGGTTACGCCCATGACCTAGGGCGTGTAATGTTCAGAACCGTCGTCTTCAAGTCTAAGGAACATTTGAGAGAAACCGCCAAAAATCGTTAAGTTGCGGGTCACGCCACTAGGTCATGCACGTGACCTAGGGAGTGTGTTGTCGGTTGCTGGAAACGGCGGGAAGCAGAAATGACGGGAGTAACTCTAGCCGTTATTGGAAGGGTCACGCCCCTGGTGACGCCCGTGACCAGGGTGTGAATGTTGGAACGTACTGAAATTATAACTGGCCTCTTAATACAGTTGGCTTGTATAAGAGTCATGCCTTATTGACATGCCCATGACCTTACGATCACGCCCGTGTCATAAGCATGTACTTTTTGTCCGACGTGGAGTTGAGGCTTGGAACTCCATCAGTAGGTCACACTTGTCTGTCACGCTCGTGGCTGAATAGTCACGCCCGTGACAAGTAGGCATGTAATTTTAATTGAAGTGGCAATGTACTCTGGAGCCCATGGAGAGGTCATGCCTGCCTGTCACGCTCGTGACCTGACTGTGACGCTCGTGACCTGACTGTGACACTCGTGACCCTGGCGTGTAGTTTGCAATTTTCCAGTTTTGTTCTGTAACACCCCCTATCCATTACATAGCATATAGCAGTAGGTCCGACCGGGGCCCGACGCCATATACCACAAACAGACCGGACGGTTACTCAATTGAAACCATACAATTAATATCAACGTCCTACACAGAGCATTCTAGCGGAAGCAATTATAATAGTTGCATTAATAAAGAACCCAACACTAGCATGAGTGTCCACTAACAAGCCACGGAATGCACGTACAAATACACAAGTACAATGGCCTTAAGGCCTTACAATTGTTTACTCAAATAGAAGAGTTTTCCAAACCTCGGCACGCAGGCCGGCCATACATGAATAAAAGAAAACACTAAGCATTAGGCCTTCGAGGGCCAGCACAACAACTTGGGCTTTAGCCCGCTATTTATCGCTCGGCTCCGCAGTACCTGCAAGCACAATCCACTGCAAGGGTGGCAAACCAAAGCAACGGTCAGCAATGCTAACCAAATTATAACGATCCCGCCCCAAACTTGCGGCGGCGATGCTCCTTCCCTGCACTTTATTAGCATAACCAAGCAGTATATATATACATTTCATCACAGGCATTAGCACGCACGACCACACGCCCCGTGCACTCAGGGCACATTCTTGGTGAATCGGTCAATGTCACGTCAATTAAAGCCATAGACATTTTGGTCCCACCACAGCCACTTTGACGACCAAACTATGAGCATTTGTCTTTCAGGCATTAGTCACGTCATTTTAAGCCATAGACCGCCTAATACCCTCATCTATGCCAACGGCTCCAACCAAACGACATAGAACGGGTACGGTTCCGCCTAACCCGTGCTCACATCGCAACGACAATTTAAGCCATATGTGCGTGTCAAACTTCTCCGAGTACCGCTTCCGTTACACACTTCACATAACCCGGTTATGTTCAAGTTGGCTCCCAGGCCACCATGTTGGCAGAATCACGCATCTGCACAGTTTTTCGGGTGCACCTAGGAGTTAATCCCCAAGGCTACTTGTTGCAATCTACCACGTAGAAATCCCGAAAAACAACCATTCGCACGGAGTCTTCTCCGGTCATTTATGCAATGCAACATCACCAATCCAGAACAACTTGTCTGGGCAGGCTTCACATATCATGCATATATCCGTTCTCGATTACGGACTCTATATGTACATAATGGGGACTATTCATGTCTACCCGAAGAAATGCCTCAACTCACCGCAAACTCGCGAGAGCGGGCTTCCTATGCAAAGGAAAAGAGAGCTTCACATGCTCAAGTAGAGAATCGTTACCCTAGCATTCTTCCTTTCCCTCATGGAAAAGTATGCAGATGAAACGCACCGCACCCTCCTTGGCTCCATAGATCCGAAGTCATCTCTGATTTGGAGCTCCGAAACTCCACCGGTGACTGGATATAGCCTTCTTCTTCCTCATTGCTCTCCCCTCTCTCTAGATCTTAGACCGAGAACCAGCGAACAGAAAAAATGAGGGATTTGAAACCATAATCCCGGGTATATCCCAGTAGGAATAACCCCCAGCCGTCGGATCCCAAAATAAAGAAACGAACAACTATGATCCGGGACTGAAGTGGAAAAACTGGGCCAAACACCGCAAGGTTCACGATTCATCCGCGTCAAACTCGAACAGAGCTTGTGTCGAGACATTTTGTTGAGACTCTACTGAGACCCTGTGTCGACACCCTGTGTGGAGACCCTGTATCGAGAACCTGTGTCGACACCCTGTGTCGAGACCCTGTGTCGACACCCTGTGTCGAGACCCTGTGTCGACACCCTGTGTCGACACCCTGGCGCTGTGTCGACACCCTGTGTCGACACCCTGGCATTGTGTCGACACCCTGGCGTTGGGTCGACACCCTAGCGTTGTGTCGACACCACAGCCTTTGTGTTGACACCAGATGGGGCTCCGAACGCTGGCTGTCACACTTTCAAATTTTGGGGCATTACAACTCTCCCCCTCTTAAAATAATTTCATCCTCGAAATTACATAAAGGAAAGAAACATAAAACTTAAACAGTAAATGAAAGTAATAACTCTGGGTACTCCTCCAATATGGTTTGTTCTCGCTCCCAAGAGAGCTCCTCGTGACCGCAATTGTCCCAATGGATCTTGACCATCCTTATCTCTTTATTGCGTAGCCGCTTGACCTCCGAGTCTTCAATACGTACAGGCTTGACCTTCGTCGTCAACCCACTATCGACCGGCACTTGATCGACCACGATCCCTTGCGTAGACTCTTCCACTGCCTTCCGTAGCACCGATATATGGAATACATCATGTAGACCACTAAACTCCACTGATACCTTCAACTGATAAGCTGCTCCACCAATCCGCTCCAGAACCTCAAACGGTCCAAGATACCTCAGGCTTAGCTTCTTTAAGCATCGCACCCGCGAGACACCCTTGAACGGCTTGATTTTTAAGTACACCAAATCGCTGACAGCGAACTCTACGTTCCTGTGCTTGGCATTATAGTACTTTGCCTGTCGGTCCTGAGCGATAAGCAACCTCTACTGAATCGTTCGAACCAAAGACGTAGCATCATCCACCTATTGACGCTAGTACAACTTTGACCAAGACAACGGCGTGCGACATCTTCTACCATAAAGGGCCTCAAAGGGCGCCATTTGTATGCTCGCCTGGTAGTTATTGTTGTACGTGAACTCCACCAAGTATAGATGATCTTCCCACAGCTTTCCAAAGTCTAGGACACACATGCGAAACATGTCTTCCATTATCCTATTGACCCTCTCGGTCTGCCCATCCGTCTGCGGATGGAAGGCTCTGCTAAAATTCAGCTTTGTTCCAAACATCTGCTACACCAACCTCCAATCGTTGGACGTGAACCGCCCATCCCGGTCACTCACGATGCTGCGGAGCACACCTTGAAGCCGTACTATGTTATCCACATACAACTTTGCCAATTTCTCAACCGGATCATCCTTCTTATGCGGAATGAAGTGCAACACCGTCGTTAGACGATCTACAACCACCCAAATGACGTAGTTCCCCTTTTGCGACCTTGACAACCCGTGCACGAAGTCTATAGTAATGTCGTCGAACTTCCACTCCGGAATATGCAAGGACTTCAAGAATCCTCCCGACTTTTGGCACTCCGCTTTCACCAAGGTGCAAGTTTGACACTTCGCCACGTAGAGCGCCACATCCTTTTTCAATCCTGGACAGTAGAACAATTTCTTCACATCTCGGTACATCTTCGTGCTCCCAGGGTGAATCATGTACTTGGTATGATGCGCCTCGTACAACAATTCCACCGGCAAAGTGCCCACATTTGGGACGCACAGACGACCGTCTTTCCAAAACAATCCATCCTCAACGACGAATTGGGAATTTGACCCATCCAGAGCTTCAACCATGATCTGCTTCATGTGGCCATCCAAATCCAAAACCTGCCAAATCCGATTAGCTAGGACATACTGGACTTCAGTACAATTTAGTAGTGCTTCAACACTTGACTGCTTATCCACGCAAGAGATCTCCAACGCCTCCAACTCCCGAACCAACCGCTCATCATGGATCGACAGCCAATTGGCTTGAGCTGGGGCCCGGCGACTCAATGCGTCCGCAACCGCATTGCCTTTACCAGGCACGTAGTGGATCTTGAATGTATAGTCCCCTAGGAACTCCATCCGCGTACGCTGCCGCATGTTCAGATCTTTCTGATCCAGCAAATATTTCAGGCTCTTGTGATCGGTGTAGATATCAATCTTCACAACGTACAAATAATGTCTCCACAGCTTCAAGGCAAAAATCACGGCCGCTAACACCAACTCATGGACCGGATAGTTCCTCTCGTGCACCTTCAGTTGTCTCGAGCCATACACTATCACACTTCCATGCTGCAGTAGCACGCAACCCAAACCACTGCCCGAAGCATCGTTGTAAATCTCAAAACCTTTGGTCCCAATCGACGAACTCAACACAGGCGCCGTGGTCAACCGACACTTCAACTCCTCAAAAGCTCGCGCGCACTCCGGCATCCAAACAAACTTCTGCTCTTTCATGGTCAAAGTAGTGAGAGGTAACGCTATCCGCGAGAAGTTCTCCATAAAGTGCCTATAATAGTCGGCCAGCCCCAGAAAGCTCCGGACTTCCGCTACCGTAGAAAGCACAGGCCACTCTCGTATCGCAACAATCTTCGCCGAATCCACTGCAATACCCTCTCCACTCATATTTGACCGAGGAATGCCACTGAGGACAACCAAAACTCGTATTTCGAGAACTTGGCGTACAATTAATTCCTCATCAGTGCCTCCAATAACATGTGAAGATGCCTGAAATGATCCTCCTCACTCTGCGAGTACACCATAATGTCGTCGATGAAGACGATCACAAAATGGTCCAAGTACTCCAGAAAGTCTTGTTCATCAAATCCATGAACACTGACAGTGCATTGGTCAGCGCAAACGACATGACCGTAAACTCGTAATACCTGTATCTCGTAATGAACGCTTTCTTAGGGATATCACTCTCCCTTATTCTCAGCTGATAGTAACCGTACTTGAGGTCCAACTTTGAGTACACGTCGACCCGACTAACAGATCAAAGAGATCATCAATCCTTGGGATCAGGTACTTGTTCCTTTTCGTTAGCTTGTTTAGCTCCTGATAATCTATACATAGCCTCAAGCTACCATCCTTCTTCTTAACAAAGAGGACCGGTGCGCTCCAAGGCGAAGAACTTGGACGCACATATCCTTGCTCCAACAACTCTTGAAGTTGCACCTTCAGCTCCACCATTTCCTTAGGCGCTAGCCGATACGGAGATCGTGACACAGGCTTTGCACCTGACACTAGCTCAATCGTGAAATCTAACTCTCTTTGCGGCGGGGCTCCAGGAAGATTACCAGGGAACACATCAGGGTACTCCGATACCACTGAAATACTATCCAACGTAGGCTTTGGCTTTGCAACCTCTACTAGCATAAAGAATAGCTCTACTCCAGCACGAACCGACATCACCACCTGAAGGGCAGACATCAACGTCTTGCTCGACCCTTTCAAGCCCGTAAAAGTCATCTCACGACCTGTTCCCAACTTTTCTTCCGTGCGACCACAATCAATATATTCTTGCTGTTCCGAGAGCCAGTCCATGAAAAATATAACGTCGAACTCCACCAGCGGTAGTAACGACGCTTGCAGCTCAAACTCTTGACTCCCAATGCGAATCTTAACACCACAGATTTTATCTGCGCGCATCAAACACCCATTCGGTAACAGCACATCCAACTTATCCTTCGCCATCGAAGAAGGTACTCCGATGCGCGATATGAATCCTTCGTACAAGAAGGACTGTGAAGCTCCCGTATCAAAGAGTGCTCTCGCCGGATACTCACAAATCAAAATAAATCCTAAACAAGGAGTGGTAAGGTAACACGCACATAACAAGTATGAAACAATTTGACTTGCTATAAATTTAAACCATACCTGTCACCACATCTGCTTGTTTAATGGCCTCCTGTTGGCCAAGATTATAAACCCTTAGTTGAGCCGGAGCATAATGGGACGCGGTTGACTCCACCGCCTTGCCCTTCTCTTCATAAGTTGCTCCCGGCTTCCTTTCGGACTTGGGTCGTCCGCTCTAGCAGTCATGGGCAAAGTGCCCCGGCTTCCCACAAGTAAAACATGCACCCGTGGTCCGACCCGTAGTCACCCCAGAAGCACCGGAAGAAGGAGCCGGACGCGAAGTCCTAGCCTTCTTAAAGAACTTACGGTACCCAGACTTTGAGGTAGTCGGCACCTTGAACTCATACTTCTTATCACCAAAGCTTTTCTTTGCTTGAACATTCTTCATATCCGTTTCCAAAGAGTGGGTCATGTTGACCAGGGTCAAGAAGCCCTGCATCATTGGCCCCGAGAGTAGTAGCCTCAAGTCATCTCTCAGACCTTCGTAGAAACGGTTGGTCTTACGCTCCTCATCCGCGAACGTAGAGCTAGCATACCGACCCAACCGAGTAAACTCGTGGAGATACTCATCCACGCTACTCTCTCCTTGTACCAACCTCTGGAACTCATTCTCCAAAGCTATCCTCTGCGTCGAAGGGAGGTACCTAGCCAAGAACAATCTCGAGAACTCTTCCATCGAAACATCTGTAAGTTGTCTTCCTCTCAAGAGATGCAGCTCCAAACCCTCCCACAATAGTCTAGCGTCTCCATCCAACATGAATGTAGCTACAGTGGTCATCTGCCACTCCTCCGTCTCCGTAGCTGTCAGGACTCTCTTTACTCGGAAGAGCCAATCTTTAGCTTGCGATGGGGTTCCCAACCACGAGAACACAGGAGGATTAAAGCTCATAACGTGCTTGAGCTGTTGGAGTCACCATGATGATCTGGAAGTGATCAAGCATGTAATCTCACTGCCAACGCGATATGAGCCTGCAGGGTCGCACATAAGAGATGTGGAGAAATTGGATGACTGACTGTGTTGGTAAAGGTTACCAATCACCGACCTGAATAGGGTTATGGGCAAAGTGTTGCCTTATAGGATCATCGGGTTGGGCAAATGTTGCCTTGAAGGGCTGGTTAGGTTCGTCGTCCAAGGGTCAAAGACATTAGTCGAGAATGGTCTTCTGATTCCCGCCGATCGGCGAGAATCGTCTCCCTGATTCTCGCCGATCGACGAGAATCGTCGAGAATCAATTGTTGATTCTCGACGATCGACTACCTTGACAATTGTCGTTGACCGCGGCTCGACGATCGTCGAGTATCATTATGTGTCGTCGAGCGTGGCTCGACGATCGGCGAGAATCGTCGAGTATCGTACTCTGATTCTCGCCGATCCAATGTGATACTCGTCGAATGATTCTCACCGAACCTGCTCAGTGATTCTCGCCGATTGTCGCCGATTCTCACCGATTCATACTCGCCGATTCTGAATCCTAGTTCTGGGTGGTCTGCGGATAGCGATTTTCCTGGGTTTATTTATACCTCTAGTATAAATAGGACCCTTAGGGTTTATCGGCACTTAAGCATTCGGCTCACGATTTTCTTCTGTAGCAAATCGAAACCCGACGGAAGCTGTTCCGCATCTCGCTCCGCCGATCCCGATCCCGCCGCCGGAAAGTGTTCCGCCGCCGCGTTCGCTCCGCTGCCACCTCTTCTCCGGCGACTCTCGCTGGTGCTGCAATCCCTGGCGCGGACCTAGCAGTCCGTGGGAGAGCAAGGTGCGGTCTTCTCCTTCCCGATCTTCCGTGCGACGGAAAGCTCGGCGTTCTCCCGCTCGTGTGGACTTCTGTAGAAACGTGGATACTATTCCACGTAGAACTCGCCGCTAGCAAGAAGATAAAGTTTGGAGCTTCTCCGTTGAGTTGTGACTCAACGCCACCGAGGTAATTTTTGCCTAGTTTTGCTAACTTCTTGATTCAACGTTCATGGCCCGATCCACATCTCTTTGGGTTTTTCTTGATATGTTTTACTTTTCCGCTGCTCGCACAAACGTTGTGCCACCCCTATAGAGAAACCCAACAGTGGTATCAGAGCCAGGTTCGGCCATGACTGTTGTTTTGGAAGTTTGGTCATTCCAGTGCGTGTAAACCTAGAGATTTAGAAGCGTTCTAAATGTCTAGATTTAGTCTTGGCACTTCGCCAAGAATGATTGGAATTTCGGTGGCATTTCTAAGTGTTAGAAATTGTTGTCTCCTTACCAGTAACCATCCCTCGAGTATGTTTTGGATTTTGAATCCAACGTAGAGAGATGAGCTTGTCTACTGCTTAAGTTGAGCTGTCTTTGCCTTTGTCCAATGCATGTAAATCTGAGGATTTGGAAATGTCCGGATGTTCAGATTTAGCCCTTCCTTCTATCAAATGTTGATGGTGTCAGGATGTGCACATAAGGGATGCATGTGGTTTTAGAAGAATTGTTTTTCTTTGGATGTGCACATAGATCAAATGTTGATCATGGTTAACTGTTAACCCAAAATTGAAATCCCTTCTTTTAATATTAAGTGTTCGGATGCCTTCCGATGGATGACACTCTTCCTGCCTCGATCGATGAAATGTGGGCTTGCCAAAGCAAGGTGCATTAATCTATCTTGGTAAGGGTGCGAGCGGATAATTGTGATATCCCACTGTCGACATCGGGTCCAGCTTAACTAGGTGACCTCAAAGGTTGAGTTCCTAGAGGCATAGGGTTGGCATGCACCATATGATGGATGCGAATAAGGAGTTATTCACCAACCATACAAGAATTGCATGAGGATGCAATTGGCAAGCGTTGCCTACCTAAATAACCGCATCGTGAGAGGAACGCCAAAGCGGACTCATTGTGTTGGTGAAATACGGATCTTGTCCACTAAGAGAGTAGCTCGCATGAACTCTCTGAATTGTTAGTGAGGGCTATCATTTCGAATAAAATAGTGGGAGTATTTTAATTGAAGTCCTAATTAGAATAAATTGCAATTGAAATGTAGGTACTGATTTTATTCTGCATAAATTCTTGTAGAATTCCATGGCAAGTGTTTCACACTCCACGCTGTCTCTGAGAGCCATCCTTGAGAAGGATAAGCTCAGCGGGACAAACTATATGGACTGGTACAGGAACCTGAGAATTGTTCTCAGGCAAGAGCGAAAGCTCTATGTCTTGGAAGAAGAAGCCCCCGAGGTGCCGACCGGGAACTCTTCCCGTGCTGAGAAGGATACTTATAAGAAGTATACTGACGATGCTTTGGATGTCGAGTGCCTTATGCTTGCCACCATGAACTCTGAGCTTCAGAAGCAACATGAGAACATGGGGTGCAAGGAGATTGACGAGCACCTCAAGAAAATGTTTCAAGGGCAGGCTCGTCAAGAGAGGTTCGACATCACTAAATGGTTGTTTCAGTGCAAGATGGGAGTTCGAGACTCAGTAGGGACTCACGTACTCAAGATGATTGGGTATATAGAGAACCTTGAAAGGCTGGGTTTTCCTCTTGGTCAAGAGTTGGCCACGGATCTGATCCTGCAATCGTTGCCGGACAGTTATTAGCAGTTTGTCTTGAACTACAATATGAATGAGATAGACAAGACACTGCCCGAACTCCTAGGCATGTTAAGAACTGCCGAGATCAACATGAAGAAGGCCAAGCCTGCCAGCCCCATACTGATGGTGCATAAGGGCAAGGGCAAAGCCAAGGGCTCCAAGAAGACGAAGGTAGGACCTGAGTCATATCTTGAGCCCAAGTCTTCAGCACTGATGAAAAAGAAGAGCACGGTGAAGGATGGGAAATGTCACCACTGTGGTAAGGCTGGTCATTGGCGGAGGAACTGTCCTTCGTATATTGAGGGTCTGCAGAAATTGAGGGGAGGTATGACTTCCGCTTCTAATGTTTACGTTATAGAGATAAACCTTTCTGCTCCTTCATCTTGGGTATTGGATACCGGATGTGGTTCTCACATTTGTACAAATGTGCAGGAACTGGGAAGGAGAAGATTGCTGAGTAAAGGGGAGGTGGACCTCCGCGTCGGCAATGGAGCAAGAGTTGCTGCTGTAGCCGTAGGGGTTTATCGTCTTTCTTTGCCCAGTGGGCTTGTAATAGAACTAGATAACTGTTATTTTGTTCCGGCGATAACTAGAAACATTATATCTATTTCATGTTTGGACATGATTGGATTTTCTTTTATAATTAAGAACAATTGTTGTTCTATATTTAAGAATGATGTTTGTTATGCTGTAGCCCAATTGTTTAATGGTCTTTACGTTTTGAACTTGGACCATCTGATCTATAATGTAGAAAACAATAAAAGACTAAGAACAAATGACTCGAACCCTACGTTTCTCTGGCATTGTCGTTTGGGCCATATCAACGAGAAGCGCATATCCAAACTCCATAGAGATGGACTTTTGGACTCATTTGATTATGAATCATTTGAGCGATGCGAATCTTGTTTGTTAGGCAAGATGACTAAAGCTCCTTTCACTGGTTATACTGAGAGGGCTGAGGATCTCTTGGGTGTTATACATAGTGATGTATGCGGACCCATGAGTTCCATGGCTAGAGGAGGGTATTTCTACTTTGTTACATTTACTGATGATTTCAGTAGATACGGATATGTGTATCTTATGAAGTGCAAATCCGAGACCTTTGAAAAGTTCAAAGAGTTCAAGAATGAAGTAGAAAACCAGTTGGGTAAGAGGGTTAAAGCACTCCGATCTGATCGAGGTGGCGAATACCTGAGTCATGAGTTCCGTGATCATCTGAAAGAGTGTGGTATTGTATCACAGCTCACTCCACCTAGAACACCACAACATAATGGTGTGTCTGAGAGGAGAAATCGTACTCTGTTAGACATGGTACGTTCGATGATGAGTCATGCAGACTTTCCTGTTTCCTTTTGGGGTTTTGCTTTAGAGACTGCTGCAATGACATTGAATCGCGCTCCAACTAAAACGGTTCTGAAGACACCATATGAGATATGGACTGGGAAGCGTCCTAGTATGTCGTTCATTAAAATTTGGGGCTGTGAGGCATACGTGAGACGTCAATTGCCTGACAAGCTGGAACCCAAATCGGATAAATGTTATCTGGTGGGATATCCTAAGAAAACGAAAGGGTATTACTTTTACCTACCGTCTGAAGGCAAAGTGTTTGTCGCAAGGACTGGTGTCTTCTTGGAGAAAGAGTTCTTATCAAGAAAGACTGAAAAGGTAGAGCTTGAAGAAGTTCAAGTACCACATGTAGTGAATGAACCGGAATTGGATTCTGAGTCAGGACTACAAGATGTTGTAGCTAGAGAACCTGCTCAGGGAACACAAGTCCTACGTAGATCTGGTAGACCGAGGTTTGAGCCTGAGAGATATGGATTTCTCGTGTCTCAAATAGGTAATGTGTTGCTTATGGATCATGATGATGAACCAGCAACCTACCAAGAGGCTATGAATGGACCGGACTCCGACAAATGGCTTGAGGCTATGAAATCCGAAATGGACTCCATGTATGCAAACCAAGTTTGGAACTTGGTGGAACCACCTGAAGGGGTACGACCCATAGGGTGCAAGTGGGTCTTCAAGAAGAAGACCGACATGGATGGGAATGTACAGACATTCAAAGGGCGACTGGTGGCTAAGGGTTTCAAGCAAATTCATGGTATTGACTATTATGAGACCTTTTCCCCTGTTGCCATGGTAAAGTCCATTAGGATATTGCTTGCTATTGCTGCGTATTATGACTACGAGATCTGGCAGATGGATGTCAAAACGGCTTTCCTTAATGGAAACCTCCTTGAGGAAGTGTATATGACACAACCCGAGGGTTTTGTATCCCCAGATGAAGCCACTAAAATATGCAAGCTGAATAAGTCCATTTATGGACTGAAACAGGCCTCTCGAAGTTGGAATCTTCGTTTTGATGAGAAAATCAAAGAGTTTGGTTTCATCAAGAATGAAGATGAGCCTTGTGTTTACAAGCGAATCAGTGGGAGCATTGTTGTCTTCCTGATATTGTATGTAGATGACATACTGTTGATTGGGAATGACATTCCTACCCTGAAAGTTGTTAAGAACAACCTAGGGAACTGCTTTTCAATGAAGGATTTGGGTGAAGCGACTTATATACTTGGTATTAAGATCTATAGAGATAGATCGAAGAAGTTGCTGGGTTTGACCCAGAGTACGTACGTCGAAAAGGTGTTGAAGCGGTTCAACATGCTTGAGTCCAAGAAAGGATTTTTGCCCATGTCTCATGGTGTGAATCTCTCTAAGGACCAGTGTCCAAAGTCTTGTGAAGACAAGGACCGCATGAAGTTGATTCCATATGCTTCGGCAATTGGATCAATCATGTACGCGATGTTATGTACTCGACCCGATGTCTCCTTTGCTTTGAGCATGACTAGCAGGTATCAGTCAGACCCCGGTGAATGTCACTGGATTGCAGTCAAGAATGTCCTGAAGTACTTGAGAAGGACTAAGGACGTGTTCTTGGTGTATGGTGGAGAGGAAGAGCTCGTTGTAAGCGGTTACACGGATGCTAGCTTCCAAACTGATAGAGACGACTCCAAGTCTCAGTCAGGTTTTGTGTTTTGCCTGAATGGAGGAGCTGTGAGCTGGAAGAGTTCCAAGCAAGAGACAGTTGCTGATTCTACGACAGAGGCCTAGTATATCGCAGCAGCTAATGCAGCGAAGGAGGCTGTATGGATTAGGAAATTCATCGGCGAGCTTGATGTAGTTCCTAGCATTGTTGGTCCCGTAGTTCTCTACTGTGATAACAATGGTGCAATAGCACAATCTAAGGAACCTAGATCCCATCAGCGCTCCAAGCACATACTCTGGCGGTTTCATCTTATTCGTGAGATTGTCGAACGAGGAGATGTAAACATTTGCAGAGTGCCGACTGAAGAAAATATTGCGGATCCGCTGACAAAGCCTCTCGCGCAGAGAAAGCATGATGGTCATACTAGATCGATGGGTATGCGATACCTAAACGATCAACTCTAGCGAGGATCTTGTGGATTGCATGTAAATATGTATTTTGTTGGCTGTTTGTTCATATGATGAACTGTGTACCTAGTTTTTCTTTTGTAATTAATGGCAAATTCTTTTATTGTGAGTTTTTCTACATATGATAGTTAAATGTTAACATAATAGATACCCTTAGAATGTTTGCTTCCATGGGACATCAAGTACGTGACTTGAATGTGAGAGCCCATGATTTATTTGAAGCTTCATTCTTAAAGGTCCCTGGTCAAGTATCATCATAGAAGCTAAGGGTGATGATGATACATGAAGGCTAGCACGTGCGTTGACTGATGACTGGTTCTCACAGGTCATGATATTGTGATATCAAGTCATCACGTGGGTACTTGTTAGTGAACAAGTTGTACTGGACAGACCCAACCTGAGACTACTCTGTGGATTGTCATCCAATCGTGTCACGAGTAGGTCTCAATTGACAATGGTGTTGTGGTCCTTTGACCTGAAGTCACAGCATTCATCAAGTGAGGAAGAGCGTGCTTTGATGTCATCTAAAGTCTTCCTTGAGAAAGGTTGATGATAAGGGTGGTTGTTGGGCATGTTACGAATCATTTGGGTGTTTGTGTGTGAGCAGATATGGGATTTGTCCTCCTGTATAACAGGAGTTGCATCCATGGGCCCCTTGATGGAACTGGACTGAGAAATGCATGGCCATGCTTGGTTGAGTCAATATGTGATATTAGACTCACCATTCTCTGGAAGTCCGTCCTGGATCAAGAAAACTTGGATTGAGCTATTACGAGGGTGACACGGTCCATGCCTCTAGTTCTTTCCGGATGTAAGGGACAAAGGGACAAAGACAACGCTGATACATTGGTCATATAGGCTTATGAGTTATAAACTCTTATTGCTTGGGGAGCAATGATGCATTGCTAGATGCCGCTCATTGTTTGTGAGGTTTTTGCCTTGATACTTTCGAGATCAAGTGGGAGTCTGTTGGAGTCACCATGATGATCTGGAAGTGATCAAGCATGTAATCTCACTGCCAACGCGATATGAGCCTGCAGGGTCGCACATAAGAGATGTGGAGAAATTGGATGACTGACTGTGTTGGTAAAGGTTACCAATCACCGACCTGAATAGGGTTATGGGCAAAGTGTTGCCTTATAGGATCATCGGGTTGGGCAAATGTTGCCTTGAAGGGCTGGTTAGGTTCGTCGTCCAAGGGTCAAAGACATTAGTCGAGAATGGTCTTCTGATTCCCGCCGATCGGCGAGAATCGTCTCCCTGATTCTCGCCGATCGACGAGAATCGTCGAGAATCAATTGTTGATTCTCGACGATCGACTACCTTGACAATTGTCGTTGACCGCGGCTCGACGATCGTTGAGTATCATTATGTGTCGTCGAGCGTGGCTCGACGATCGGCGAGAATCGTCGAGTATCGTACTCTGATTCTCGCCGATCCAATGTGATACTCGTCGAATGATTCTCACCAAACCTGCTCAGTGATTCTCGCCGATTGTCGCCGATTCTCACCGATTCATACTCGCCGATTCTGAACCCTAGTTCTGGGTGGTCTGCGGATAGCGATTTTCCTGGGTTTATTTATACCTCTAGTATAAATAGGACCCTTAGGGTTTATCGGCACTTAAGCATTCGGCTCACGATTTTCTTCTGTAGCAAATCGAAACTCGACGGAAGCTGTTCCGCATCTCGCTCCGCCGATCCCGATCCCGCCGCCGGAAAGTGTTCCGCCGCCGCGTTCGCTCCACTGCCACCTCTTCTCCGGCGACTCTCGCTGGTGCTGCAATCCCTGGCGCGGACCTAGCAGTCCGTGGGAGAGCAAGGTGCGGTCTTCTCCTTCCCGATCTTCCGTGCGACGGAAAGCTCGGCGTTCTCCCGCTCGTGTGGACTTCTGTAGAAACGTGGATACTATTCCACGTAGAACTCGCCGCTAGCAAGAAGATAAAGTTTGGAGCTTCTCCGTTGAGTTGTGACTCAACGCCACCGAGGAAATTTTTTCCTAGTTTTGCTAACTTCTTGATTCAACGTTCATGGCCCGATCCACATCTCTTTGGGTTTTTCTTGATATGTTTTACTTTTCCGCTGCGCGCACAAACGTTGTGCCACCCCTATAGAGAAACCCAACATGAGCTGCCTCTCGGTTGCCCTTCTCGGCACCAACGGTTCTAGCACTACCCAGGTATATCCCAGTAGGAATAATGCACAGCCGTCGGATCCCAAATAAAGAAACGAACGACTATGATCTCGACCTGAAGTGGAAAAACTGGGCCGAACACCGCACAGTTCATGATCCGTCTGCGTCAAACTCGAACATTGCTTTTGTCGAGACATTTTGTCGAGACCCTGCTGAGACCCTATGTCAACACTATCGAGACCCTGTGTCGAGACCCTATGTCGACACCCTGTGTCGACACCCTGGCGTTGTGTCGACACTGTAGCCTTTCTGTTGACACAAGATGGGGTTCCCAATGCTGGCTGTCACACTTTCAAATTTTGGGGCGTTACATGTTCAGCTTAGTCTCCTGATCAATCCTGTAAACTCCATATTGAAATTAGCAGCCCTGATTGAACCTAAAATAATAAATTAAAGAAATTAGATAATAAATTCATAAAATATATTTATAAATTAATTAATTATTAAACAAAAATATATAAAATTATGGATAAAATTAGAGTTAACAAGCCTGAATCGCCGCGTATAGTCTAGGTTTAGAAGGGTCGAGTGGCCAGTGAAGCCAAGGGAATTTTGGCATGTATCAAGGGAAGTTGTCGAGGATCATTGGTTGATTCGCTGAGTATCGTGTAGCATTGGCCGAGTATAACAGTTCATATTCGCCGAGTGTTGTGAAATTCGTCAAGTATACTTGTGGTTCATCGGGTATACTCGCCGAATTTGGCCAAGACTTAGAAAAATTTTGCCGTTTCATTTAGGATTCATCGTATATGGTCCTTAGACTGATATTAGAGCTTTGTTTGGTATTTCCTGGAGTTTATGTTGAAGTATTAGATCGGGCGGCTTAGCGGTCTGATCCAACGGTTTGTTGACCGAGCGGTCTGGCGGTCTCTCTGGTGCCTGGAGACCGGGCGGTCTATCGGTCTACCTCTGCGGCCTGTTCTATCCTGCTGGAGTTGCCGAGCGGTTAGCCCATCTGTCTAACCGCGCGGCCTATGCGGTCTCCATTATTCTAGCCGCTCAGTACTGTAAATGTTTAGTCCCACATTGTTTGTATACTCTCTTTCTTATCTCCTCCATTCTATATAAGGGAGGCCATACCTTTGTAAATGATATCTTTTTTGGATAATAAAATTTCAATTATTCAAAAGTTTATTCGCTTGTTCTCTACTTTTCGCTTCTTTTCTCTACTTTCTAACATGGTATCAGAGCACACGGTCATTTCCTTCTGATTCTGTGCGCTCTCTGTTGTTCGCGGCTTGTTTTCCGCATTCTGCGACTTGCTTCGCGACTTGGCTTCTCTCTGTCCGCGCGGCTTGTGTCTATCCGCGCGGCTTGTTTCTGTCTGCTGCCCTGTTCGCGCGGCTTGCTTCTTCTTCTCTTCTCCTACTGCTCTTTGTCGCAGCGACCTATTTCCTTGTCGCCGCACTCCTTGTTCTTTCCTACCGCTCCGACTTCCTAATCGTAGTGGTCTGTCCCTATCCGCTTGTGTTGTCTCTCTACTCGCGGCTTGCTGCTGTGATCTGCCTGACCGTGCGGGTTGTTCCTTTCTCACCCGCATCTTGGTCGCGGTCACCAGCTCTTCTCCTCTCTTCTGTTCGCTCGGCCTTTTCAGTCCGCGCGACCTCTTCCCCGCTGTGCCTTTGACCGCCTTCTCGTAGCTGCTGTGATCTGCCTGACCGTGCGGGTTATACCTTTCTTACCAGCATCTTGGTCGCGGTCACCTGCTCTTCTCCTCTCTTCTGTTCGCTCGGCCTTTTCAGTCCGCGCGACCTCTTCCCCACTGTGCCTTTGAGTCTTACAAGCCGCTACTGTTCGCGCGGCTTCGTCTGTTTTCTAACCTCTTCTGTTCGCGCGGCTTCTTCTGCTTGCCGGGTTCTATGACTACCTCCGGTCTCACCACTACTCCTGTAGCTCCTTCTCCTCCTCCTCCTTCGGGCAACCTTGGCACCCTTTCCAAGCTTGTTGGCTCCAACTATCCCGATTGGAGCGTTTCTTTCACCTTTCTCCTTCGTTCTCAACGCAAGCGTCATCACCTCACCGATGACCCTCCTCCTCGCACCTCTCCTGAGTTTGATGACTGGGATGCGAGTGATGCTCTTGTCCGCACCTGGCTGGCCAACAGCCTTTCTGATGAGTGCCTTCCCGTCATTCGCCATGATGAGACGGTCAAGGCCGCCTGGCTTCACCTCGCTGCTCTCTATTCTAAGGGGGGCCAGACGTCCCGCATTTATACTCTCTATGCGGACCTCTTCGCCCGCCCTTCCATGTCACCGGCTGCGGCTTATCAGCAGGTTCAGGCTCTTGGTGCTGAAATCCTCCAGAATCGCCCCTTCTCCGCGGACTTGGCCGACCAGCACAAACACTTCCAGGAACTCCTGGTTGTTTGTTATCTTCTTCGTCTTCCCGACTCTTATGATATGATCCGCCAGCAGATCTTGGGTGAGGCGGAATCTCCTACTTTGGATGCCACTGCGGCTCGCATTGCCGCCGTTACTTCGCTCCTCCAGCGGCCTCTGTTGGCCTCCCCCCCTTCCCAGGACTCCTTTGCTCACCACGCTCAGCGGGGGGGCCCCAGTGGCCGTGGCTCCTCTCGCGGACGGGGTTCCTCCCGGTTCCTCTGCTCTCACTGTGGTCGTACTGGACATACTGTTGACCGCTGCTGGCAGAAACATCCTCATCTTCGCCCTTCCGGTGATGCTCCTTCGGCCTCCGCCTCTTCTAGGCCGTCTGCCTCTGTGGCCACGACGTCAGGTAGTGCCCACGTCGTTACCCAAGGTAAATGGCTGATTGACTCCGGTGCCACCAACCATATGACGGGCAACCCTCATTGCTTCTCCCGTCTTGAGACCCATGACCGCTTACCCCCAGTTCGTGTGGCGGATGGTTCCCCGTCCCCGGTTCATGGGACGGGCATGGTTCAACTCACTCCATCGCTTTGCTTGGAGGATACCCTCTATGTCCCGAAGTTCCCGTGCAATTTGTTATCAGTTACTACTTTATGCCGGCAACTTCAGTGCTCCGTCTTATTCACTCCCACTACTTGTTCTTTTCAGGACCCGAGGACCCAGCGGACGATCGCTACTGGGACTGAGAGCGGCGGCCTCTACTTCCTCGACGATGTTTCCGCTCTATCTGCCTACTCCTCCTCCACCGATCTCCTTCAGTGGCATCTTCGTCTTGGTCATCCACCTCCTCGGCTTATTCGTCAGCTTCTGCCTCACTTACCTCCTACCAGTTCTCCGCTCAACTGTGATGCGTGTCAGCTTGGCAAACATCATCGCTCCTCCTTCCCACCGAAGCAAGGCCGTGGCTCCTCTCGCATTTTTGATCTTATTCATTCTGATGTATGGGGTCCTGCTCCTACCCTCACCGTTGGTCGGGGCAGTTCCTATTTTGTCACTTTTATCGATGATTTTACTAGATGTACCTGGGTGTATCTCTTAAAAGATCGCTCTGAACTATTTTCTGTTTGGCAATCTTTTTACTTTATGATTAAGACTCAATTTGCTATTTCTATTAAAGTCTTACGTTCTGATAATGCCAAGGAGTATCTGACTCATGAGTTCTCCGCGTTCTTTCACAAACATGGCCTCCTTCATCAAACGACTTGTGTTTACACCTCCCAGCAGAATGGGGTGGCGGAGCGTAAAAACCGTCACCTGCTTGATGTTGCGCGTACTCTCATGACGCAGATGCACGTCCCTCGCTCCTACTGGGGCTACGCTGTGCTCCTCGCCTGCTATCTCATCAATCGCCTTCCCTCCGCGGTTCTCCACGGCCAGACTCCCTTCTCCCTCCTCTACCCCCACCAGGAACCTTTTCCTCTTCCTCTCCGTGTCTTTGGCTGTACGGCCTTTGTTCATGCTCCCTCCGCTACCCGCGACAAACTTTCCCCCCGTTCCACCAAGTGTGTCTTTTTGGGGTACTCTAGCACTCAAAAAGGCTATTGCTGCTTTGACCCCCTTCACCGCAAGCAGTTGTCTCCGCAGATGTGACTTTTTTCGAAAATGCTTCCTATTTCTCTCCTTCCTCTTCCCTTCCTTCTCTTCCTTCTGATATCTCCGTTCCTTCCACACCTCTTCACGTTTTCCCACCTTCGTCTACTCCTCCACCCACTCCTTCCCAGTCCGTCTCCCCACCCACCCCTCCACCCTCCTCTCCGCTGCCGTCTCTCTCTAGTCCCGGGCCAGCCTTCTCCGCCACGGACGCTCCGGTCGCTGACGCTCCCGTCGCCGACGCTCCCGTTGACCTGGATGTTCCCATTGCCCTTCGCAAAGGGGTGCGTGCGTGTACTCAACACCCGCTCACGGCTGTTGTTTCTTATGATCAGCTTTCTCCTTCTCGCAGGTCTTTTGCCTTGGCTATCTCTGCTACCTCTACTCCCCGTACCTACCAGGAGGCTCTCGCTCTCCCTCATTGGAAGTCTGCCATGGATGAGGAGATGGCTACTCTTACTGAACGGGGTACCTGGACCCTGGTTCCTCCTCCCGTGGGCACTGATGTGGTTGGCTGTCGCTGGGTCTTTGTTGTCACGTTTCGCCCCGACGGCACTGTGGATCGCTACAAAGCCCGGCTGGTGGCCAAGGGCTTTACTCAGACTTATGGCGTTGATTACTTTGATACCTTCTCTCTGGTTGCTCGCCTCAGCACCATCCGGGTTCTCTTTTCTGTGGCTGTTAACCGGGCTTGGGCTATTTCCCATCTTGATGTGAAGAATGCCTTTCTCTATGGCGATCTTCAGGAGGACGTCTATATGGAGCAACCTCCTGGGTATGTTGCTCAGTGGGAGACACGTGTCTGTCATTTGAAGAAGGCCATTTATGGCCTAAAGCAGAGCCCTCGGGCATGGTTCGAAAAATTCAGTGGTATTGTGGCAACCATCGGCTTTCAAAGGAGTTCGGCCGATCACTCCTTATTCATTCGCAAAACGGCCTCGGGACTGGTGGTTTTGGCCGTATATGTGGATGATATTCTCCTTACTGGTGATGACCGATATGGGGTGGACTTGACGAAGAAGCACCTCCGTCAGCACTTGGTCACGAAGGATATGGGCTCCCCAAAATACTTTTTGGGGATAGAAATCTCTCGAAAACCTGACTCCTTGGTTCTCTCTCAACGGAAGTATGCCCTTGATCTTCTTCGAGAAGCAGGCTTGACAGGTGCCAAACCAGCTCATCTTCCCATGACTGTTGGAGAAGACAAAACGTGGACGGATGAATCGCCTCCTCTATCTGATGTCACACGGTACAGACGTTTGGTAGGCAAACTCATCTATCTCACGGTGACTAGACCCGACATCGCCTACGCTGTAGGAAAGGTCAGTCAGTTTATGCAAGCTCCCAGGGAGTGTCATCTTCAGTCCACCCTGAAGATTTTAGAGTATATCAAAGCAGCACCGGGCAGAGGGTTACTCTTCCAGAAGAATGGCCATCTGAGGGTTGAGGCCTACTCAGATTCAAGTTACGCGGATGACAAAGGCGATCGTAAATCCACGTCAGGTTTTTGTACCTTTGTTGGAGGTAATCTCGTGAGTTGGAAGAGCAAGAAACAGTCTGTTGTTTCCAGATCCAGTGCCGAAGCAGAATACCAGAGTATGGCGTCAACTACGTGTGAGTTAAAGTGGTTGCGGGCTCTCATGCTTGACCTGGGCGAGGTATATGACTGTCCTCTCCCTATGTTCTGTGACAACAAGGCCGCTATACACATATCCAGAAATCCGGTCTTCCATGAGAGAACGAAGCATATAGAGGTTGACTGTCACTTCATTTGGGAGGAGATTTTGAAGAAACAGATTTGTACTCCTTTTGTCACCTCTGACAAGGAGTTGGCAGATATCTTCACCAAGCCGGTTTCTACTTCCTTCTTCCGCATTTGTGACAAGCTGGGCATGATTGATATCTATGCTCCAGCTTGAGGGGGAGTGTTGAAGTATTAGACCGGGCGGCTTAGCGGTCTGATCCAGCGGTTTGTTGACCGAGCGGTCTGGCGGTCTCTCTGGTGCCTGGAGACCGGGCGGTCTATCGGTCTACCTCTGCGGCCTGTTCTATCCTGCTGGATTTGCCGAGCGGTTAGCCCATCTGTCTAACCGCGCGGCCTATGCGGTCTCCATTATTCTAGCCGCTCAGTACTGTAAATGTTTAGTCCCACATTGTTTGTATACTCTCTTTCTTATCTCCTCCATTCTATATAAGGGAGGTCATACCTTTGTAAATGATATCTTTTTTGGATAATAAAATTTCAATTATTCAAAAGTTTATTCGCTTGTTCTCTACTTTTCGCTTCTTTTCTCTACTTTCTAACAGTTTAGTCATGGGTTTTGGTTTTGGGTTTTTGGGGTATGTCGTTTCTTCGACTATGAAGGTTGGTAGTGGATAAAGGACCACCAACTGGACGCCAGCTTATGGATCATTACACTTGGTGGTTGTTTGGTCTCTGTTTTGAGGATTGTTGGATTGGATTGGGACAAGTGGTCACCACCGTAATGCCTTCTTGTTTTTGAGATGTTTGGGTCTAGGAGCCTGGTATGTGACAATTGGTTGCTGACTCTGTCACGGTTGATATTTCCATGTGTCAATGATTCTCGTTTTTGAGTTGTTTTGTTCTCAGTTTGCTTGTTAGATCGGTCTATGCTATTTTATGCTAATCCTTACAGATTTTGTCGAAGCATGACTTCATTCTGCACTTGGTGCAAATGTTCGTTTAACTTCTTTTGTTATAGACTTTTACTTTACTTGTTTTATTTGACTATTTTGCTGTGATTTTCAACATTTCTTATAGTCAGGTTTGGTAAACCTTTTTTGCCTTTTTAGCTTTTACCTGCTTAATCCTTTTTCCAGTTATATTTTCTTGCTGAGGTGTTCTTCTTTTGAATGCCTCGGGTTTAGGGCTGTAGCCGGTGGAGTGGCTGAGTTGGATAGTAGCTTGTGGGCTGCAGTTGTTGCAGTGGTTTTCCTCACCGCCATGATATAGTTTGTTGCTTTGGTTATTAGTTCAGACTTGCAAACTTTCAGTGGGTTCGTGTCAGGTTGTTGACGCCCACTAGTAATTTTCATTTGGAATATTGAATACTTTGCTAGTTGGTAGTTTACCTCTTTATAGTTGTTTTTACTTGCTTTCTGGGATGGTTTTATGCTAGGTTGCATGTTAGATATTTTAAAGTATAAAAATTACTACTAGTACTTGATACATGCCATGTTTGATAGCTTAGTCACTGTATTTAACGGTGATAAAAGCTACTTTTACTAATATTATAAATCTATAGTCTTGCATACTATGAGTTGTCCTCTAGGGACGTTTATACTTATATAGGACGTCTAATGTTGTAAATAAAGTACTTTTCGCAGCGTATAATTATCTCTTCTCGTGGAGTAGATGAGCTACTGAGCCGTGTTATACGGCTAAACGCTTAAACTTAAACAAGATTTCATTCATAATAACTTGTGAATTTTCATAAAAATGTTAAGTTAGAGTTTGCCTGAGCATCTGCAGTTATCTGCTGCTGATGTGGTATCAAGACGTACGTTTTCTCTTTCTTTGATATATTATTAAATGCGGAGAAAATACGGGTGTGACAGTTGGTATCAGAGCATAAGTTGTGTGACAATTTGTTGAATAGCTATCTCAGTTCATGTCGGTTGTCTAGTTTCATTACATACATACACTGATGTGTCATCAGTACATCTTGGCTGAAGCATGAACACTACACTCATAAGCATGACAAGAAGTATTCATGACATATTATGTAGTATGAGATCCATAATGTGTGTTTGTATATGGATACTCATAGGAGGAAACATGTGACTATTATGTAGTATGAGATGCATAACATCATCACATGAATTCACATTAGATTTTGATTATCATTGCATGCGATATTATGTAGTATGGGATGCATAATATTTCATATGTACGCCTCTCATAACATGCATTAAGGCCTTTTTAGATTGCATAGCACAATATACATAGCATAACATTGCATTATCACACGTACCAAGGTAAAGATTTACATGATGACATATATACACACATGATTTTGAGTCAAAGAGAATAAGAAATTCATGCATTCATGGTTTAGGCACATGACTCAATAGGATGATGGTATATCATCCTAAGTTAGTCATGACATCATAATTGAAAATCCCAGAGCAAGTTAGCATCATGATCAAGTATTTAATTATGTATTGTCTGAACTAAGTAGTTTGGTTCTAGCAGTTAAGCAAGGTTTGATTAGTTGTTAATTGTGTTAGTAGAATGTCGAGATGTCCTTCGATGAGGTCGACTCCCCAGTCAGAGGGAGAATCGTTTAGAGATCAGAGTGAGGCCATAATAGAAGGACTGTGGCAGGGCAATGATGCTCTATCGAGGAAGATGCTGGAGATGCAATCGCGGATCTAGGCGTTATTGTCGGTTGTTGCTTGTCAGCCACCTAGAGTACAGGAACCTATTATAGGTCAAACTATTCCAGTTCCTGTTCGCCCTACTACACTGGTTCCCTCAGTATTATTCCCCCCAGAAATGACATTTATTTCAAACTTCTAGAGATTCTGACCCCCTACCTATGATGGTAGAGCAGATTTTATGGCTTTGGATGATAGGATAATAGCCGTCGAGGCAATGTTCTATTATTCAAAATTTTCAGCGGAATAGAGAGTAATGGTCGTTGCGTATCAGCTCAAGGGACTTGCTATGAGTTTGTGGCTGAGAGAGAAGGAGAACCTTAAGGATGGGTGTTAATGGGAATCCTTCAAGGATTTGCTGCTGAAAAAGTTTCTGTCATTGGTCAAGAGGGACCGTTTGATGAATGACTTTCTGCATCTTAAGTAAAGGCAGCTCATCGTTAGCGAGTACAAGGTGGAGTTCAGTAAACTGTGCCATTTTGCCCCTAACATGGTGTCTTCAGAGTCTAGTCGAGTTAAACGATTTCTGGGTGGTCTTAGGAATGACATCCAGCAGCTAGCTAGTGCTTATATATCTGGAAGCTATGTTGAAGTTGTGGAGGCTGCTCTGAAGGTTGAGGTGATTGATAATGCCATGCACCGAGATCAGCAAATGAGAAAGGATAAGATGAAGAATGGTGAGGGCAAGAGTTCCTAATAATCCGGTGTTGCATCAAGGAAAAGGAGTAAAGAGATATACAGTTTTTGTGGCCAACAAGGCCACCCGTTCGAGAAATGCTTCAAGAGGAAGGAGCTCAGAAGCAGGAGAAAGATCATGTGATCTAGAGTTCTCCTAAAGGATATATGGTTTGTTCAGTATGTAAGTGGAGGGGGCACGATGCTTCCCATTGTCGGCGTAAGGATTAGACCTGCTTCCAATGTGGACAGAAAGGACATTTCAGGTCGATGTGCCCGCAGGCTCAGCCCCTATTGCAACCGGTTCCACTTCAGGCCTTACCACCTCCACATCAATTGGACAAGCGGAAGAGCAAGCTGAACGTGGTGTCTTTGGAGGAATCTCAGACGCTTTCTCATGTGATTTCAGGTTAGATCCTAACCTAGTTCTAGCTTTTCATTTGTAACTGTAGTTTCGATGTTCGTTCCATTAATTGCGTATTTGATTTTTTGAGAAAGTTTAAGGTCAAGAACCATTGAGCGCTTGTTCTTTTCAATTCTGGTGCTACACACTCTTTCGTGGCTATAACCTTCATAGAGCATCGTCGTTTGACCCTCGATCGTGTTAGCGATGCATTTAGTGTCAAGTTTCCCTCTAGCAATTCAATGGTATCAAACCATGGCATTCAGTGTTGTTTGATTCTGTTAGTATATTTTCTAGCCATTGATGATTTGATGGTGATAGAATTGGAAGATTTCGATGTGAATTTGGGCATGGACTGGTTGTCCAAGTATGATGCAGTCATCCAATGCAAGGTCAAGCGCTTGCACTTTAAAATGAACAAAAGTCAACCTAGGAGTGTTTATGGTTTTCCACGCCAAGTTTCTCTGATTATTTCTGCTGTACATGCTTGGAAGCTTGTTAATTCAGGATGTTTTTCCTGTTTGGTTTCAGTGTTGGCGACCAGTGGTAGTTTGACACGTGTAGAGGAGATTGCTTTAGTGTGTGAGTGTCCTGATATATTTCCTGATAATCTTCCTAGTCTTCCACCTGAGAGAGATGTGGAGTTCATCATAGATTTGGAGCCAGGTACCCATCCTATTACTAAGGCGCCTTATCATATAGCCCCGCACGAGCTGGAGGATCTGCATACCCAATTGGATGAGTTGCTGTAGAATGGATTTTCTAGACCAAGTTCCTCACTATGGGGAGCTCCTGTGTTGCTTGTGAAGAAAAAGGACGGATCAATGAAGCTGTGCATTGATTATAGAGAGCTGAATAAGGTAACCACAAAGAATAGATATACCCTGCCAAGGATAGATGACTTGTTTGATCAGTTGCGTGGTAGCACTATGTTTTCAAAGATTGACCTTCTTTCGGGCTACCATCAGTTGAGGATTCGTGAGATAGATATTCCACAGACTGCTTTTCTTTCATGACATGGATATTTCAAGTTCTTAGTAATGTCTTTTGGATTGACTGATGCACCATCTGCCTTTATGTATATGATTAATAGACTGTTTCAGGATTTTCTGGATCGTTTTATGGTCGTGTTTATAGATGATGTTCTGGTGTACTCCCATAGTGCTGAAGAGCATGCCCAGCACTTGGGTTAAGTTTTGTCTACCTTGATGGAGCATAAGTTGTATGCCAAGCTAAGAAAGTGTGAGTTTTGGCTTCCTCGGGTTTCTTTTCTAAGTCATGTGGTTAACAAGGATTGATTTTCTATGGACTCCGAGAAGATAGTTGCTGTCATGGATTGGAACAGACCTACCACACCAAAAGAGATAAGAAGTTTTCTAGGGTTGGCAGGATATTATAGGAGGTTTGTGGAAGGTTTCTCTTTGTTGTCTGTGCCACTGACTAAGCTTACATAGAAGAATACAGCCTTTCTTTGGAGCGAAAAGTGCGAAGAGGCTTTTCATGAATTAAAAAGGAGATTGTGCACTGCCCCAGTTTTGGCCTTGCCTACCGAAGGGATAGAGTATGTTGTGTATGTGGACGCATCGTACGTTGGACTTGGGTGTGTGTTAATGCAAGAAGGCAAAGTGATTGTGTATGAGTCGCGACAGTTAAAGACTCGTGAGGTGAATTACCCAACGCATGATCTAGAATTTACAGTTGTGATTTATGCCATAAAGTTATGGAGAGATCTATTATATGGCGATCTGTGCCAGATTTATACTGATCATAAGAGTTTAAAGTACATCTTCACTCAAAATGAATTGAATTTGGGCAAGCGGAGGTTATTAGAATATGTTGCAGATTATGATGTTGAGATTTAATACTATCCGGGTAAAGCTAATGTGGTAGTTGACGCCCTGAGTAGGAAGTCAGCGAAAATTTACAACCTTTTTGTGGATTCACTGGCGGAGGAATTTCTTTTGATGGATATATAAGTGGGGAGTAGCGACTCGCCCAACATTTTGGAAGTAATAGAGCCTTATTGGATTACACTTACGATGCTACATCAAAGGGATGATCCTGAATTGATGCACCTTTATAATAGAACTACGAAAGGCGAATTACCGGACTTTTTAATTAATGATGCGGGAACCTTGAAGTGCCGCGACAAATTTTGCATTCTCGCAGTTAAGGATATTCGAGTTAGGTTATGCAAAGAGGCACATGGTTCTAGTGTTGCCTACCACCACGGTTCTACTAAAATGTATAAGTATCTAAAGTAGATCGTTTGGTGGTATTGTATGAAGGGCGATATAGCTATGTTTATCTCAGAATGTTTTACTTGTAAGCGAGTTAAGACCGATCATGGAAGGCCTAAAAGCAAGTTGACGCAGTTAAAAATTCCAAGTTGGAAGTGGGAGAGTTTTTCGATGGATTTTATTACGGGATTACCGAGATCTCTCCGAGGATATGATTCAGTATGAGATATAGTGCACAGATTGACGAAGTGTGCTCACTTTATGTCGTTCAAGATCGGCTACTCCATGAAGAAAGTAGCTGCGTTATACTTGGATGAGGTCATCAGATTACATGGAGTGCTAGTCATACTTGTATCAGATCAAAACTCTAGGTTTATGTCTCGCTTTTAGAGGAGTTTACAAGAGGGTTTGGGTACGGATTTCAGGTATTCAACCGCCTATTATCCGCAGACAAATGGTCAGACGGAGAGAGTAAATCAAATCGTAGAGGATATGATCAGATGTTATATTTTGGACCGCGGAGGAGCGTGGGATGAGATTTTGAGATTGATGGAATATGCGTACAATAAAAGTTTTCAAGAGAGTTTGCAAATCACCCTGTTTGAGGCTTTGTATGGGAGATGTTGCACAACTCCCTTAATTTGGGTCGAGGTTGGTGAGAGACCGTTATTGGGTCCAGAAGCGTTAGAAGAAATGGATCTTTCTGTTAAGCATATTCGATAGAAGCTTCAGGTAGCTCAGGAGCGTTATGAAAAGAATGCCAACCATCAAAGGACTGAGTTAGAATTTGTTGTTGGGGACATGGTTTTTCTTAAGGTTTCCCCGATGACTGGTGTTAAGAGGTTTTGTAAGAACCATAAGTTGGACCCTAGGTATGTGGGCCCTTTCAAAGTTACTGAGCGGATTGGTGTATCGGCTTACAGGCTGGATTTACCAGCATGTTTTCCTAGTGTGCATGATGTTTTTCACGTGAGTCAATGACGGAAGTGTGTGCTGAGCGACAGGCAGATTATTGATGTTGTGCCCTAGTTGGAGCCTAATCTTTCATATGTGGAAGTGTCTGTTCGTGTTTTGGATACTCAACATTGTGTATTGCGGAGGAAGATAATACCCATGGTTAAAGTTTTGTGGAAGAACCAAGACGTGGAGAGAGCGGCTTGGGAGTTATATTCAGCTATGAGGGAGGCTCATCCTCTTCTGTTCTTGTGATGTTTTTGGTAAGTGTTTTCTCTGATAGCCTATGATTGCTTTTCTTCTGTTTAAGATTTTATCCATTTTATGTCAGGTTTTGGGACGAAACTTCTTTTTAATGGTGGTGGGTGTAACGCCCCAGATTTTCAGTATTTATTTTAATTCCCATAGTGATGTATTTTTGACATCAGGGCGTTATGTTGAAGCATAGTTAGCGGGCATCATTTGTTGGAGAATGGGTTTGCTCAGTGGGTCTTTCTATGTGGTTGTTTTTTGGTTTGGTTCTACACCTTCCCTCGCGAGCCGGGTCTGTTTTAGTGACTCGGTGAAACTTTTTATAGCGATGTGGTGGCGTTTAATCTTTGGGTTGTGTCTTACACGAGTTTGGTTTGTTAAATTTGGATTCGTAATTCGCCGTTAGATTTGTAGCGTCGGTATTTTGCTACGGTGCGATTTTTGTAAGAGTCCGAGTTGGTTTGAATTTCGGGTAGTGTTTGGACAATTGATTATTAAATTGTTTTATATTATTATAATTAATTATGTATGTATATATATAATGTTGGAATTATGTCGCGTCAAAATAATCATGTTCATCTTCTTCCCGAACCGAGCGGCTGCCATTTTTGCGAGAGAAGAAGGGCGGACTTCGCGTGCATTTTGGCCGGCAGTAGGGAGAGATCCGTTCCCCGTTTTCATCGTCGGAGTATAGATTCTGAGACCTCTCTCCGAGATCTACCAGATCGTGGTAAGCTTTCCTCGATAACTCGATTTTTAGGTGTTAGGCATAGTGATTTTGACCTCTTTTCTCGTCCAAGAGTTTCAGGAAGCCTTGCTCGGGCCTTTTCACGGCCGATCCTTGTCACGGAGCAAGCGAGAGGAATTTTTCCGGAAGTTTCAAGGCAAGTGGATTTCCTCCCTTGCATGTCAATATCAATACATAGTTTTCCTTCTTTTCTTTCCTCTTCCCTCTTCCTTAGAGAGTAGGAGTAGTGTAGGATGAGATTTGGAAGAACTACCTTAGGGTAGTGCAGGTTTTCGGCCAAGCCATGGAATTTAGGTGAAAGGGTTTAAGTAAAACTCGGCTTAATATCGTATAGTAGATTTGTTGATTATCGATGTCATGATTCGGCGAGTATCGACGGTAGAATCGTCGAATAACAAAGTTCAGCCTAGGGAAAATTCGGCATAAATATGCTCAGTAGAATTCATTGAGTATAAATTAGGTGTAGGAATTCCTTAAGGCCGATTCGTCGAATATATGGAATTAGACTTAGTGAGGTTCGTCGAGTATGGGTTTAGTAGCCTAAGTCTGATTCGTCGAGTAAGTGAGAGTTCACCGAGTCATTTTCGTCGAGTATTGAAAGTGTGTGTTGAGAGGAGCCCGATTTTCGAGTATTATTGACGAATCGCCGAGTATAGTCTAGGCTTATAACTGTCGAGTGGCCGGTGAAGTCAAGGAAATTTCGGCCTGTATCAAGGGAAGGCATCGAGTATCATTGGTTGATTTTCCAAGTATCGTGGAGCATTCGTCGAGTATAGTAGGTCATATTTGCCGAGTGTTGTGCAATTCGTCGAGTATCCTTGTGGTTCGTCGGGTATAATCGCCGAATTTGGCCATGACTTAGAAAAATTCTGTAGTTTCGTACATGATTCATCGTGTATGGTCCTTAGAGTGATTTTAGTGCTGTTTGGGTATTTCTTAGAGTTTGGTCTTAGGGTTTGGTTTGGTGTGTTTGGGGTATGTCGTTTCTTCGGCTATGAAGGTTAGTAGTGGATAAAGGACCACCAACTGGATGCCGGGTTGTGGATCATTACACTTGGTGGTTGTTTGATCTCTATTTTGAGGACTGTTGGATTGGATTGGGACAAGTTGTCACCACCGCAGTGCCTTCTTTTTTTTGATATGTTTGGGTATAGGAGGCTAGTATGGGACAATTGGTAGCCGACTCCGGCCTGGTGATATTTTCAGTTGTTAATGATCCATATTTTTGAGCTGTTTTGTGCTCAGTTTGCTTCTTAGATCAGTCTATGCTATTTTATGCTAATCCTTGTAGATTTTGTCAAAGCATGATTTCGTTCCGCACTTGTTCCAAATGTTCGTTTAACTTCTTTATTACACACTATTACTTTACCTATTTTATTTGACTATTCAGCTGTGGTTTTCAGCATTTCTTATAGTTGAATTTAGCAAACCCTTTCTTGCATTTTTAGCTTTTACCTGCATATTCCTTTTTCCACTTGTATTTTCTTGCTGAGGAGTTCTTCTTTTGAATTCCTCAGGTTTAGGGTTGTAGTCGGTGGTGCGGCTGAGTTGGGTAGAAGCATGTGGACTGCAGTTGTTGTAGTGGTTTTCCTCAACACTGTGAGGTAGTTTGTTGTTTTGGTTATTAGTTCAGACTTGCATACTTTTAGTTGGTTCGTGTCAGGTTGTTGACGCCCACTGGTTGTTTTCTTTTGGAATATTGAATACTTTATTAGCTGCTAGTTTACCTCTTTGTGGTTGTTTTTACTTGCTCTCTGTGATGGTTTTATGATAGATTGCATGTTAGATATTATAAAGTATAAAAATTACTACTAGTACTTCATACATGTCATATTTGAAAGCATTGTCACTAAATTTAACGGTCGTAAAAACTACTTTTACTAGTATTATAAATCTAGACTCTTGCATACTATGAGTTGTCCTTTGGTGATGTTTAGACTCATGAAGGATGTCTAATGTTGTAAATAAAGTACTTTATGTAACATATAATTATCTTTTCTCGTGGACTAGATGAGGCATTGAGCCGAGGGATACGGCTAACCGTTTAAATATAAATTAGATTTCATTCATAATAGCTTAAGATTTTCACAAAAATCTTAAGTTATAGTTTGCGTGAGCGTCTGCTGTTGTCCTCTGTTGGCGTGGCATCATGAAGCGCATTTTCTCTTACTCCGATATATCGTTAAATGCAGAGAAAATGCTAGTTGTGACATCCAATGTCCGAAAACCCTGCATCATCGGACTTGAGAGAAGCAACCTTAGATCATCTCACAGTCCTTCATAGAACTGGTTGGTCTTCTTCTCCTCGTCAGCAAACGTAGAGCTCGCATACCACCCCAACCTTGTAAACACATGCAAGTAGTCATCCATAGAACTCTTGCCCAGAGTTAAACTCTGAAACTGATTCTCTTTTGTAATCCATTATTCAGATGGATGATATCTTGCAAGAAAAATCTTCGAGAACTCCTCCATCAAGATCTTAATCAATGGCCTACCAGCAAACTGGTGCAGCTCCAACTCATCCCACCATAGCTATGCCTCTCCATCTAATAGGTAGGTAGCAACAGTGACTTTCTACTGCTTCTTCATTTCTGTTACCGTTAAGGTTCTCTTTATTCTCGAGAGCCAATTTTTGGCTTGTGTTCCAGTACCCGCAAACATAGGAGGGTTGAAACTCATCACATATTTTACTTACTTTTTCATTGCTTGTCTTGCGAACACTGTCTCCACGTCCACTTGCTCACTGTAACATGCTCAACTATGCTAACCGGCTTCTAGGCCTCCACAAGGGTAGGAGGTTGTACTTTCCCTCATCATTACACATTGATTAATGCAAACACATCTTCAGCAACCAACCATATTGTTTTAGCAGAAGGGGGATGTGTAGGCACCTTAGTTGGTGTATTACTCTCCATATAACGTTGTGGTTCAGACTACCCCGCACCACTTCTACCCGCCTATAATCGTGAAATACACAATAAAACAACCAAAAATATTGCAAAAAGCTATTATAGGAACATGCTGGTTTCTCAAACATGTGTATTTTTATTCCTAAGTGGACATTTATGGGTTCTTTCATTGTAACGTAGCGCACATATACGTGCTTACCACCCCTTAAAAGAATTCGACCACAAATTCGAATAAGAAAGACTGACCCCAGAAGCTAATATTAAATTGTAGCACCCCCATCCGTCACAAAGAATAAAACAGAAGTTCTAGCTAGGGTCTCACGCCATATTCCACGGATAAGCAGTGGAGTTACTCATTGAAACCATTATATTCATGTATCCTAACTAAGAGTGCATTCTACCAAAAGTATTTAAAATTCTTATAACCCAACCACAAGAATGTCCACTAACAAAACCATAAGTATGATATTCAAAATACACAAATATTTTAGCCTTAAGGCCTTACAACTGTTCTCTTCACAAATATATATTACATACATCAACTCACAAGCTGGCCACAAATGAAAACGGTAAAATATTTTCCTTTGGGCCTTCGAGGGCTAGCAAATACAACATTAGGGACTTCAGCCCGCTATTTTCCACTTGACTCTCCAGCACCTGCACAAGCACGACCCACCTAGATGTCTCAAAATAAGTCAACGATCAGCATTAGCTCATCAAATTTTTCCGTCAGTCTGTCCTAAATTTCAAATTAATTAAGGAAGAGACTTGGTCGTGGAGGTTCCACAAAAATGAGCTCACCAATCTCTAGGACCATTGCTCAACTGAACATTAAGACTATTCTACCGGGCTCTCGTTTGACGAAGGATTGCTCTTAATGCCCGCATTATGCTAAGAACACCGCTATTTGGTGGGGAACCCAATCTGGTAGAATTTTGCGCCTCCTCTCAGGAGGGTTAGTGCGGAACTACCTTTACCCAGGGGTGATCCATCCATATGCATGGCCTCTCAGCTAGCTAGCATATGCACTACGAAAATAGAGCCCACACATCGATATGTGGTTCTACGCGTCATAAACCCGGAGCAAACCTTAAGTAATTTAATTAACGAGAAAAAGAGGATCTTTAATTATTTAAAGCGATTTTATCTATCCCAATGCTCTTTAATACTGAGGGCTAAGAGCGGTTAGCCACTCATCGGAATGAGGACGACTTGCGAAATGAAATGCAGAATTGAAAGTGCGAGTCCTACTCAAACGAGTAGGCGGGAAATAAAAGAGTAAATGAAAGCTGAAAATGAAAGCATTAAAATGAAAGCGGTAAAATGAAAGCAGTAAAATGCAAGTCCTACTCAAACGAGTAGGCGGGAAATGAAAGCATTAAAATTAACAAGTCCCACTCAAACGAGTAGGCGAAAAATGACAAGTCCTACTCAGATGAGTAGGAGGGAAATTAAAGCTGAAAAATGACAAGTCCTACTAAAACGAGTAGGTGGGAAATGAAATTATTAAAATGACAAGTCCTACTCAAACGAGTAGACCTAAAATGACAAGTCCTTCTCAAACGAGTAGGAGGTAGATAATAAGTCCTACTCAAACGAGTAAGCAGTAAGTTAATGCGAGTCATACTCAAACGAGTAGGAGAAAATAGATGCGCACACGCACGCACTCTACATAAATGAAATGCATACACTCTACAGAATTAAAAACGCACACACTCTACATAAAATAAAGCACACACACTCTATGGAAATAACACAAAGCAATAAAATCTAACTCATATAGTCACATACACATACGAAAAAACGAAAAACGAGGTGATCTAAAAATTAAAACAATTTCATTTCTACCGCTAGAATTTGATAGAAATGCAAAAAAAAGATAAAATAAAAGTTAAAGGAGCAGAGGTTTTGAAAATAAAAGCAAAAAATTGAATTGTTCGAAAAATTAAAACAATTAGAAATTCATTCTTATAACTCCATAAAAGTGCGTAAAATGTGGAAATAAAGTAAAAAGAACAAAAAGTTTTAAGGCCTAAAAGAGAAAATCTAAGTTAGAGAAAAATGAAAACCACTTTGAATACATTTTTACGGATTTATAAGAATTAATAAAAAATAATAAAATCCTAAATCTAAACAAATCTAAGTAAAAATAACTAAAACCTAAAAGTACTTTTACTCTCTCTCACACACACACACATATTAAAAGAACAAAAACAAAGATAAAAAAAATAAGATTGCTTAAGGAGGGAACTCAGATGAAATCCAAAACCATAAAACGGGAGAAAATCTACAAATTTTAATAATTTAAAAAAGGTGATTACAAAGCTAAACCATAAAAGAGGGGGGGGGGGGAATTACCTTACATAGCCTTGAAGAACAACTAAGCAGATAACCCCTTAAGTAAATTGGTTCAAAAAGAAGAACCCTTGGCCCATAGAGAATGATTCTATTTATAGGCAAAATTTTCGGGTTGCATGCCCTAGGTCACGGGCGTGTAGGGGGGCGTGTAGGTACTGTTGTTGATGTGATGCACAAAATTTATTACTGGTTTGACTTTTGGGGCTGTACACGTGGAAGTCACGGGCGTGACCCTGCTATTACGGGCGTGTAGTGGATGCGTATCAGGGAGGTTTATCTGGGGAAGGCGTCGTGTCATTTCGTCGTCGGCGCTGTCTTGTCTGTGATAGTTGGAATACTTAAGCTTTTGCTATTCCAGAGCAAAAGTTGGAGATATACTTATAAGAAATTAAAGAAATCCAAAGTTTAGCTACCGCTTGAATTAATCGAAAAAAAGATCAAAATAATTATCCGGGGTATAAGAGTTAAGTCCTAAATTATGACAAAAATTTAAATAGAGGAAGAGATTCAGCTAAAGACTTCTCGATATAATCAAATAGAAAGAAAAAAATAGTATTTGTTAGGTTAATAAAAATATATTGGAATTATAGAAACTTTAGCTTATAATAATTAAAGGAAATAATGCAATTTAAAAATTATGCTCTCAAAAATATTTTAAAATTAAATCTAGAATCATTTGAAATTTGTGGAGGGGATGTTGTGGCTATGAAGAGGGATTTGATTTAGAGATGACATATATTTTTTTGCTCAAACTTCCAATGAAATTTTTTTGGTAGAAGATGGATGTTTAGGAAAATAAAATCTTATTTTCCATAACATATAATATATTTTTGAACTTCATATAACACAATATATATGTATGTGAGTAATGAATTTTATCGTCTTACTCCGTAACATATACTCTTTTAAAAATATTGGATGCCTATGTTTACGGAACGAAATATTATTTCCATTGACATAGGTTTTTTTGAGGATCAAAATCATGTCATGTATAACATGAAAAAAAAGTGGGTAGATAGGTTTTTTTCTGAAAGAAAAGAAGGTTTAATAAAAAAATTTTGAATGCAACTTTTATAAATTGAACGTTCCGATATTTCAAAAAAATGCTTGGAGTAAACATAATTTCAAATCTAAGGTTATTATTTTCTAACAAAATAAATATGCAGCTATTTAGAAGAATTAGAAGTGGTACTGAAAGCAAGCCCCTTATCTAAAATAAAAAAGGCATTCAAAATTCTTTAAAACTTAACTCAAGATATCTAAATCTATCAATCTCCAATGAATACACGAATAGTGAATAAAGAATTAATAAAATTCGCTTATAAATAAACTCGCAACTACATTTTTGAAGAGGGAAAAATGGTTAAGAATGAAATATTCGATTTATTTGTTTCATAATAAACAAAATTTTGTTGGGGATTTTTTAGAGTTTTTATCTTTTTTTGTGTTTTTGATTATTTTCTTTTTTTGGATTTTTAGAGTTATTGCCTTTGGATTTTGGATTTTTCTAAATTTTTTTGATTTTTTAAGTTTTTATCAAATTATTTACAAAAAGGGGGAGAGAAAGAGGTGTTATTCGCAAAGAAGAGAGGGGGAAAGAGAAAGATTATTTACAAAAAATTTCAAAGTAAAAAAATAATTTTTTGAATTTTTGTATTATGTTTTTTGAAAATTTTGTTTTATCAATTTTTTTGAGTTTTTGATTATATAAATTATTTTTTGAGTTTTAACTAATATTTTGTTTTTGCATTTTTTTGTAAGTTTTTTATTAGTGCATAATATAAAAGTTCAAAATAAGAAAACACTCTCATACTTAAATCCAACATTTTCCACAATGTTGCAAGATAAGCATGAGGAACAAAATAGATAAAATACAGTAATTACAAAAATAAAGATGGAGGGTAGAAACTTTCCTGAGACGAGATCGGAGAGGCCAATTTGGAACCTGAATTATTTAGAAAAAAGGAAAGAAAGAAAAAAAAAACAATTCCGTTATATGGAATTTATTTGATAGCGCGAGGGTTTTATTTTTATTATGCGTCTTATTTATAGATTTGCAAACTCGACTTGGCCATAAGGTTTAGGGTGGTAGGGGT